>CAMZMU010000085.1:96418887-97018887 GCA_947311845.1 Poa pratensis
GAGGTCCAAGGGCTACACCATCATAAATAAGGAGTTATACAAAAGGAGTGCAACCGAGGTGCTACAACGTTGCGTGGAGCCAGCCGAGGGCAAGGAGATGCTCCTGGAGATACATCAAGGAGAATGTGGGCATCATTGCAGTACAAGAGCCCTGGTGGCCAAAGTATTTCGGCATGGGTTTTACTGGCCCACTGCTCATGCAGATGCAGAGGACATAGTCCGAAAATGTGAAGGATGCCAAAGGTTTGCCAAGCAGACACACCTACCCGCATCGGCGCTCAAAACAATACCTATCACTTGGCCGTTTGCTGTATGGTGTTTGGATATGGTGGAGAATTCAAGCCGGCTAGGGGCAACATGACACATATGCTGGTGATGGTGGATAAGTTCACCAAGTGGATAGAGGTAAAACCGATCCGGAAAGTGGATGGTCATTCGGCTGTAACTTTCCTGAAAGAAATCATTTTGAGATACGGTTACCCCCACAGCATCATCTCGGATAATGGCACGAACTTTGCTGTGGGAGAGTTTGCCCGATTCTGCATGAATAAGGGGATCCGGTTAGATATAGCCTCAGTGGCACACCCAGAGTCCAATGGACAGGTGGAAAGATCAAATGCGTTGGTATTAGCTGGGATAAAAGCCCGGTTAATAGAACCCCTGGTAAAGACTCCGGGGTGCTGGATAGATGAAATACCATCAGTACTATGGGGTCTAAGGACCACGCCGAATAGGTCAACTGGCTATACGCCATTTTTTCTGGTATATGGGGCAGAAGCAGTGCTACCCACTGACATAGAATATGATGCACCAAGGGTGACAATGTATACGGAAACCGAGGCAAAAGAGGCTCGGGAAGATGCAGTGGATCTGCTAGAGGAAGCAAGGGAATTGGCCCTGTCTCGGACAGCAGTATATCAGCAGGGTCTCCGACGTTATCATAGTCGGAAGATCAGCCCTCGTGTATTTCATGAAGGAGATCTAGTACTAAGGCTGGTGCAGCGTAGCAAGGGTCGACATAAGTTATCACCTCCTGGGAGGGACCATTCATTGTGAGCAAGGCTATGCACAATGACTCGTACTACCTTGTAGATGCACAGGAACAAAGGAAGGATGGCCTGGACAGACCCGGAGAGGAAACCAAGCGACCCTGGAATGTAGCTCTGCTTCGACCCTTTTACTCTTAAGGGTGCAATGTATGTATCTCAGTTTATCATGAATGAAATTTCGGCAATCCGAGTCTGGACTCGGGGACTGCCTTGTTCTTATGCATGTGTTTTTTACTACTGTTTTGTCCATACCGTTCATGTGTCGAATTGTTTTGAACTTCGTCCCAAAAATTCAAGTAATGTATGCTGTGTTGTTGATCTCGTGACTCGACTGACAAACACCAAAATGGTAGTCAAGAGCAGAGGTGGAGAATATGGGAAACATGAAAATGGACTCGGGGACTCGGTCCGAAACCGATTCGGCACATGTCGTTTACTAACCCCTGTTATTTCTTTCTTGTTTATGTTAGATGATTCTAAACCAAAACTCGAATGTTCAAGTATTGTATGCTATGTTTCCTATCTTGTGACTCGACTGTCAAACACCTAAAAGGTAGACAAGAGCAAAGATCCGGTAAAAATAGTAAACAAGAAAACACACTCGGGGACTCGGTTTAAAATGATCCAACATAAACCTGGTCCGGATCACGTTAAGCAAAATAGAAATAGTCTCGAAGGAACTTAAAATTGTATATTACATCTGCTCCCGGCATACCGGGGATTTAACGTTTTTCATTAAGATAAATCAGGACGAAGCCTAGGCTGCAGGGTCTCGGTTGCAGGGATGGACTCGGATGATGGAGGAACCTCGGTTGAGATAGGGTCCTCACTTGCAGGAATGACTTTGGACGGAGAGCTTGAGGGCTTGGCAGATTCGGAAGCATCCGGATCAACTGACGTCTTGGCGGTGATTTGCTCTGTGGCCTTAGCCGAATCAGTGGATGGTCTTGGAAGTTTGGATTACAGCTTGTTCGGCAGTGTCAGCCGAATCACTGGCTGGCATCTTGGAGGTCTTGGCCGAGTCGCAAGCTGCAGGTTGTTCGGCGAAGTCAGCCGAATCACCAGAGTCGGCCTCAGACTCGGCGTAGTCGTCAAGTGAGGCATCATCTGATTCCTCCTCTTCAGATCTTCCCCATCCGAGTAGATCGGAGCTTGCAGATCAAGATGCTTGGTGTTGGCGAATTCGGCCATAAAGTTAGCAGCTTCCTCACGGATCTTGATCCGGTCTGGATCTGAAGCCCATGAAGAACCCTGGCGAAGGGAGCGCACTTTGGCAAGATCAATGAGCTCATACCAAGACATGATGAATAGCAAACCTGCGTCAGCACCAGCGCGGGCGGACGAAGATCTCCACTGCCTTAGCCGGGTCTCTGCCTGATCCAGGTCTTTGATTAGCTCGTCCGCAGACTGGGCTTGCCGAACTTCAGGAAACAAGACTTGGTGGGCTTTGAGACTGCATTGAACAGATCAGTGTGGGACCTCTTTAAAGGAGCAATCCGAGCTTTCAGTGCAGTAATGTGGTCTTCAATATCCCACGTCTCTGGCAGAGGAGCCCCAGCAATCTTAGCCCTCTCAGCTCGGGCATCTCTCACAGCTTTGGCGGCTTGAAACCGGATGCTGGTAAACTCTCCTACATATAGATGAGCTAACACTGAGTTAGACGAGAAGGAATAAAAAATTATGAGGCGGATAAGAGCAGAAGGGAAAGAAGAGATTCGGCAAGCTTACGATCCATGTCTTCATTGAGGATAGCGAGATCAGCAAGCCATTTCGCGCTGATCGCCTGGTGAGCAGCCAGATCATCTTTCGCCGCTTGAGCTTCGGCCTCAGCGGCTGCAACGTGCGTTTGGATTTTCTTGTCCAATTCGCCCGCTTCTCAATCCCGGCTTTGAAAGTGTCTCGCTCCTTCTGGATCGAGTCTTTTCCCTCTGCAGCGTATCCCGGTCTTTCTTGAGCTTGTCCTTCACTTTTCCAACTCGGTCAAGCTCCCGCAGGAGCCGAGTCACTTCTGACTTCTCCTCCGATAAAGCGCGCTTGTGCTCCTGATCTTTCTTTTTCATCTCCTCACTTTGCGCATCAAAGGAAGCTTGGAGGGCCTGGTGCTGCAGGACTAGCTGTTTAAAGATCCGGCTGCGAGCAGTTGTGGTTTCCTGAAAGAAGAGGAGTTAATGGCGTAAAAAGAGTCTCGGGGACTGGCACCCGAGACTAACAGCGTGAAGCCAAAACGAATCTCGGGGACTGGAGGCCCGAGATTAATAAAAAAGAAAGTTGACCGAATCAATTTGAAAAGAGACTCGGGGACTGGAAGTCCCACGATTTTTTGTTTGGCTAGCACAAAGTCTATGATCAAATGTTAGAGATTCAAGCCGGATGACTTTCTTACTCGAGGAGTATCAGTCATTCGACCCGAATCTCGGGGACTGGGGATAGTGTAGAGTGATCATGGTGAATTAAAAGCGAGATTCGGCTTTGTTACCTCGAAGACCCGGTTAGCTTCAGTGACCGAGGCCTGCACAGAGTGTAGAGATTGAAACATCCGGCTAGGCCCAGCCGGATGTGGCGATGCTGTTGTAGAAGAGCCTTCGGCAAGGTCCGCAGCGTTCCAAGCCTTAACAAATTCCTCTGCGGAGCCGAGTTTGTCGCCGCCCGGAGTGCGGAGATTCGGCAAGACCTGGCCGCTAAGTCGGGCACGAGTAATCGCCTCAGAGAGCTGATCATGCACCCGAGTCACTGATGGAGCGGCGGAAACCGGTTTGCTAGCGACCATCTGCTTATCCGAGGTTGTTGGAGTTGTGCCAAAGAAACCGAGTCGGCTTAGGCAGAGGTGATGCGCTCGAGGTCTTGGCAGGGTCTGACTGCTTAGGTTGGTTCTGTGACGCTTGCTGGGGTGGTTTAGATGCTTCCTGTTTCTGTTTCTGCTGCTTCTCGAGAGGTTGCTGCTGCTGCAGTTTCTTCTTCTTCTGCTGCTCTTGATTCAGAGCCTTGGCGGTAGGGAGAGGATCCGGCTTAGTCAATGTCTTAGCCGAAGTCTTAGCTTTCTCCTTCTCCAACTCCTTCAGAGGACGTGGCCAAGTTGAATCTCGGGTCGAACCCGAGATTTCCTCACTCTCCAGGTCAATAACCGACTCTGGGACGAGATCCGGCGGGGGAGTTTTGGCAGTTGTGGCACGCGCGGGAGAGGTGGCAGCCTTTTTAGGAGACTGGTGCTCCATGGCCGTATCCAGTGGAGGAATGGGAGAAAGGATGGATGAATGGGTTTGTTCGGTGACAAGGACGTCACTGCATAGAGTAAAATAAAACAGTTAACTCGGATAAAGATGACTCGGGTAATAAAAGAAGAAAGCAAATAAAATTGGCATTACCCCTTGGTAGTAGGCATGGCCTTCAGCCGATTCGGTTTGGAGACAGTTTTCTTCATTCTCTTGGCTGGAGGGGCATCTGATCCGGACGCGTCAGGGTGTTTCCGAGATGTCCCTTGAGCATCCGGTTTGGCTGGAACACAAGGTGGTGACCATGAAATCGGAATGGGATCAATAGGATCCAGGATCCAGCAATCATCATCTTCATCCTCGGAAAGGTTGTAAATAGACGGTTGCTTACCCTTGCGGATAGGCTTGGCGCGCGGAATCGGCAAATAATCGTCCGTATCCGCATCCTCTTCGCCTTCGCGCAGCGGGCTGCGGTCCCGTGCCCACACCTTGGTGGAAAGATCTCCATCTTCGGCGATCTGGCGGTCGAACAGCTGCAGTAGAATCAAGGCAGATCCGGATTAGTCCAATGGCATTTTGGTGGAGTATGGGTTAATCCGGGGATGATGAACTAACCTGAGGTGGAAGTGCGTCTCGGTGGAACGGCTCCACGCCCCATTTCCACTTATCCGACATCTCGGTGAAGGCAATAGCGTTTACCCGTCTCCTGACGGAAGCTCTGGTGAGGTCATGTTTGCTGATCCGGGTAGGATCTAGCAGACCGCTCATATGGCAAATCTTGTGCTGACGTTGTTGTAAAGGACTGACACGGCGAGAGACGAAGGCTCGGAGGAGATCGTCCGAGAGCAGGCCCTTCTCCAGAAAATCCTCTAGAGTTTGGTGTACGATTTGAAGCTCCGCGAGAGCGTCAGCCGGATCATATCTGAAGTTCAGTTCGGCGGTGGGGGGCTCGATCCTGAACTCGGGCAAGTTGAGAGCATCATGGCCTTCAACGCTCTTCACGTAGAAGAAGGACCTTTGCCATTTCTTGCAAGTGTCCAGGCCAGTAATCCGGGGAAAGATGGAGCCCGTCCTCGGGGTAATGCTGGACGCACCACAGGCGGTCATCACCTTCGGGTCACTACCCGGGATCGTATGTTTCCGGAGGTGGAAGTACTTCGCCCAGGTTTCGATAGTCGGCCAGAGACCGAGATATCCCTCCATAAAGGAGGTAAAAGCCGACAAGGAGACAAAGGAGTTAGCCGGAAGGTGGTGAGGCTGCAGGCCGAAGAAATCTAGGAATCTCCGGAAGAAGTCACTCGCTGGAAGTCCGAATCCACGTTCGAAATGTGCTAGAAACACAACGCGTCACCCGGTTGGGTGACCGGTTGGAGTTCCTTCCCCGGTTTTCGGCATATAACTTTAGATGTTATACGCCGGGTACTCAGCAGCCATTCCAAGTCGTCGTTTGTAACGTCGGAACCCTCCCAACTGCCGGGGGGCAACTTCGGCATATCCGAATCAGTCCTGCAAGAAATCGGAGATAGCCGAGTTAGAAGATGTGGAATCTCAAATCCAGAGCAAGTCGGATAATGGTCTAGCCGAATCAGCTGTTAAGGGATTCGGTAAAGGATATCCCGGATAGAGTTGCCCGATTACTGCGGAGAAGTGATTCGGCTAGTAACTAAAAACACCTTTTTGTAAGGATCTAGGGTTACGAAAGATCTACCGCAGCAGTAAAATAGAGATGAAATCCCGAGTAAAAATAAGGTGGAACGTTCATGAAGTGGCAAGCCGATCTGGGGCAATCTAGCGCAAAACCTAGAAAGGAGATCTAGGCAATGCACTAAGGCGCGGCAATGGACTCGTTTCCTAGAGAATCTAGGGAGAGCAAGTGCAAGTTCACGGCGAAAGAAGAACTCGCTCGAGGTCGCCATGGCCGGAAGAAGAGGAACTCACGGTTGTGGTGCGGCGAAGAAGAAGCGCGGTGGAGAAACGGCGGTGTGCGGCGCGGTGCGCGGCTCCGGCGAGTTTTCTCCGGCGTTGTGGGTGTCTCCGGCGTTGCGAGGTCGCAAGGGCCAGGTCGCGCGGCGGTAATGGTGCGGATGGAGATTTCGAAGTGGAGGTGCGGGGAAGAAGAAGAGGAACCCCGCACCCCTATATATAGCCCCTAGATGGTAACGGGCGCACTACCGCACGGTTTCCGGGGTGTCGCTGGATCAGGTGTGAACCAAAACTTTGCGGTCGCAGCTGTGGCCGTGTATTTCAAGCACACGGTGGATCATAGAATTGGAAGCGGTGGTGCGCTCAGCTAGACTTTGCCTGATGCCTCTTGCTCTCTTCCTGTCTTTAAACATTATCCGGTCCGAGTGATCCGGTTTGTGAGACCCGGATTGACTTTCCATTCCACCTCTTTGCCCTACCCGGGGGCAACTCCCCGACAGGCGCAGAGGGATCCGCTCGCGAAGCGTTGCGAGCGAGACACGGATTTCCTCCCTGCCGTCACGAGGTGTTGATTCCTCGCCCAGGGAAACGACACGGATCGGGGAGGAAACCCTCCCCCCCCCCCCCCCCCCCCCGGTACGCCACCAAATGCATAGGTAGAAAACCAGAGTAGAGTTTCATGATGACAATGTCACAGTCGTTACCATTATAGTTTTGTATGCATGAATAGACGAACGTGTGGATGGTTCTATTCAGCGGACCATACAATGGCGTTGATCTGATCCGCGTGAGAAAATTACAAAAATATACCACAATTGGGCAGTGGTAACGGGTCAGTACCATTCTTGGAAAAAAAAAATCATGTCAGTACCATTCCTGGGACTAACGACAACAGATCGCACTAACTTTTGTCTAACAGCATATTGACAGCAATACTGACCGGTGGACCCTATTTGTAAGGTCCTAGTTGGCAGCAGACGTGGAGATGAGCTTACGTGGACATGGGGCCCACCCGTAAGTCTCATCTTCTTCCCTAGTTTTCCCCTTTCTCTTCTTCTTCTCCTCCCGTTTCTCTCTCTCCGGCCAAAGCAGCACTCGGCGCCGTCAACGCCCATGTCTGCGCGACCCTAGGCGCCCGCACCTTGCTCTCCTCCGCGCCGGCACGTGCCCGTCGGCGTCCGCACCCGGCCTTTTCGCCCGCACGCCGTCGGTGCTCGCCCTGCTCCGTGCCTGTGCTCGCGCCCTTGCGCGCCCAATCCTCCTAACTGCGCGCGGGCCGGGCTTAGAGCGCGTGAAACTCATCACTACCTCGTAAGGGCGTTGAGACCATAGCATGTTACACAAAAGCGCCGCTTTCTCAGGAGTGTTGTCACACAGCTGCCCGACTAGAAGAGCTACGATCTTAAACTTAGACGAGTTGCTAACCGAAGGCAAAAACCTGGGATTTATGGAGTATGTACCTCGATTTTCAACGGGAAATTCATATCTAATAGAGGACTAGATCGATGCTTTAATGCGTATTCTTACCAAGATAACTGGAAGCCCCAACCAATAAGAATTCTAGTGAACCTAGAAAAAGAATAGAGGCCCAGAAAAAATTACCCCTTTTTCGAGAACCTTTTAGAAGTTCTACCCATACGTGTTCTGATCGCCAATTCATATTAGATATACTAAATTAAGCAGTGGTCGATTGAAATTGAGAGAATAAGCTAAATAATTTTGACTTTTTTTTTATTCTAAAATCCTCTTCAGCAACTAGTACTTCTGTGAAATAATAGGTTAGATACATTGACTTTCTATTCAAAAAATATTTGTTGATTCAATTAAAAGAAAACTCGCTATACCCGGCTCCGCATATTCATGCATTTATGCTCGGGCGCGACCGTCTTCATGCGCTCCCGCGCGCCCGCGCCTGGCCTCCCTCGCCCCGGCCGCCTCCGGCTTTGCCCGTGCCCGGCCGCCCTCGCCGCAGCCGCCTCCGGCTTCGCCCGGCCGTCTCCGACCCCAGCTGGCTGACCCCCCCCCCCCCCCCCCCCCCAATGCATAGGTAGAAAACCAGAGTAGAGTTTCCACGTGGAGAACCCGCCCGGGGAAAAGGCCGGGATCCCCTCCTTTTCCCTGCGCACCAAACTAGCCCTAAAGGGTGGCAACTCTAGCGGGAGGAGCGGCAGTGCAGTTCGGGACCGTTTAGCGACCAGATTTCACAAGTTAATGGTAACTTGGATCTTGTTTGGGCAGTCACCATAGTTTATGAGACATCCGTTATAATTTTCCTAAAATGCCAAACATTGTTGACTTTGACTAAATTAGTAGAAAAGAATATTGAAAAATATAACACTATGTAGATAAATTATGAGTATATATTTAATTATCTATATAATAATATTGCTTTGACATTGTCAATAGTAATTGTTTTGTGTACAAATTTGGTCAACTTTACATTTACATTTCTTGACTTTAAGTCAAATTATATTATACTTATATGCCTTCTATGGAGAAACATTCAGAGTACATTGAAGTGACGTCATCCACTGTCACGTCTCCGATGCCTGGTTCTCGAGCCGACGTGTACGTTTCACGTTCACAAGAACCGCATGCTAGCCAGCCGTTTAGGCTACTCCCACGCCCGCAGTGCCGCACACCAACCCAAACAGATCAAGCACGGAAGCAGCAAACGGCAGTCCAATCCAAATCCTCAGCAGCGAGCAGATGGCGGCGGAAGCTCTAGCGGCGCGGGCGTACGAGGCGGCGGCGCGGTCCGCACTGGCGGCGCTGGAGCGCAACCTCCTGCCGGACGCGGTCACCCGGCGGCTGACGCGCCTCCTGCTCGCGCAGCGCCTCCGCCTCGGCTACCTCCCATCCGCGCCGCTCCAGCTGCAAGACCTCCTCCTCTTCGCCCACTGTACGCACCTCACGCCCAAATGCACCGTCGCTTTCGCCGGTTACGTTTGCCGCGCAGTTCTAGGATGAGTTATCCGGGGTGGTTACCGCGCATGTCGGAATTGTGTGTAGAAAATGGTTGGGTTTGGTAAACTTTTAGTAGCACGTGAAAATGCAGCGTCGTGGGTGTTCTTTGGTTTTTGGTTACGGGTGGTTCCATTCCGTGTGTCGCTGTGTTGTCAGTTTAAATTACAGTGGTGATGAACTGTCCAACTATCACTAAGCACGGCATCTAGGGCGTGTTGGCATTGCGATTCAATGTAGTTATGCACTTCCATTGTACTCCGTACTAGATAGGCCAACGCAAGTTAATACTTCTCTGGAAAAAAAAATCGAAAATTCAAATTCTTTTGGCCAGTTATTGTGATGTGTGACTTATTGGTCTTTTTCTCTGGTCAGATGCGGTAACGTTTAGTTCTGCTATTGGTTAAATTGTGCATCCGATTCCTCTGTTGTTACATGGTCATTGCATTGACCATGTAGAGTATGATTTGCGATGCAGCTCTTGAAGACATGCCCATTGCAATTGAAACGGACAAAGCTAAGACCCAGCACTACGAGTTGCCGACCACATTCTTCAAGCTAGTGCTCGGAAAAAACCTCAAATACAGGTTTGTGCCTCATGATGCATACTAGTATCAGGATTGGGCGGATAACCTTTTTAATAGAAAAAAAGGTGCTAGGTGAAAATATAGAAATCTTTTAATCTCATACACGAGGACAAGCTATTATGTGTACCTGATTTTTTGTTACTATAACATGCACGTTTTGCTCCATTCATTGATTCACACACACGCATCACAATTTTCCAGTTCATGTTACTTCCCTGATGATTCGAGCACCCTAGAAGATGCTGAGGTGGCAATGATGGAGTTGTATTGTGAGAGGGCGCAGCTGCAAGATGGACAAAGCGTTCTCGATGTTGGATGTGGATGGGGATCCCTCTCTGTGTACATAGCAAAGAAATATAGCAACTGCAGTATTACAGGGATATGCAACTCAACAACACAAAAGGCTTTTATAGAAGAGCGGTGTAGGTAAGCGCAGCGGTTTTTAGTGCTAAGAGGGCCTGATGACTGCATTCTTCTGCCATGTCGTGTTTTTTGTTCAATGTCATCATTTTTTAATTTGCATCATAATGTATTGATGACAACTCAATTTGATATCATTTCATCAAGTTCTTTTTTCATTATTCTAGTTTTGTCAATTTTATGTTCCACCTCAGCTGTTTAAGAATATGATCAACACATGCCGTCCTCAATGTGTCTTCTTTATTTCTTTCATATGCCCTTGGCTACAATATTAATAATCATGGGTCAATATAAATTATCTTTAACATGCATCAACCTTCAGTTTTGATTAGACATTCTGACAGATTTGTAGATTTGGTACTACCATTTGGCCCCATGTTTTTCATTATCCTGCACTAAATACTTTTATGTATGCCACTTCATTTCTGTTGCAGGGAAAATGAGCTCTCCAATGTTGAGATAATTGTAGCAGACATCAGCAAGTTTGAGATGGAGCGTTCTTTTGACAGGATCATATCCATTGAGATGTTTGAGGTATAACTCAACTTGGAATTTTTTGTGGTTTTGACGCCATTTGTTATTTCATAAGATATAGGAGTGATTGTAATGGATGTGTTGCGCAGCACATGAAAAACTACAAGACACTTCTTAAGAAGATATCCAGATGGATGAAAGAGGATGCCTTATTATTTGTTCACTACTTCTGCCACAAGACATTTGCGTATCACTTTGAGGTAATTAAGTAAGCCTATATTTTCTCAATTCATTTTGTCTTGGCTTTTCATCTGAAATAGCTTTCCTACGATATGGATCATGGTGCACCTCTCATATAGGTTGCTCTATTTATATTCGCTGACGTACAAGATATGTGACGTTTAGTTCTTCACGATCTCATTCCTACTGAAAGTGATGGAAGTTCCTTGGTGTAAAATTATTTATTACTAACCTTCTAGTGTCCTTAGAAGTTACTCTTTGTTCACTGCTGCAAGAGTGAAAATGTGAAATAAGTTTGCCTCGTGTTTTGAAGCTGATTAATAAAGTATTGTTGAGAAATGTATTACTATATGTATGTTGTACTGTAGTTCTCATGATCGGGACATCACTTTTTTAACAGGACAAGAATGATGATGATTGGATCACAAGGTATTTTTTCACTGGAGGAACAATGCCATCAGCAAATCTCCTTCTCTACTTTCAGGTTCGTATCTATTGAATCATTCCTCTTGACATAGATCATGCAACTAGCCAAATATGTATATTGGTTGGTTGGTTGGCTGGCCATTGATCAATTTTTTTTTTTTGAACGGCCATTGATCAAATATTAATGTTCATATTTACTGACTATATCTACAGGAAGATGTAGCTATCGTCAATCATTGGCTTGTAAGTGGCACGCATTATGCTAGAACTAGGTATGTCTTTCCCAAGTTTCAAAGTATCCCATCCCTGATACTCAATGTGTTTTGACATGATTTTGCATGAGCTTAATTGATTAGATAGGAAATGCAAAATACTTTTCAGAGTTTGATACTAGAATAAAAATGATATGCAGTGAACTGTGTATTAATTGTTGGTGAATTTCTTGGTTTACATTTTGCTACTGGTACACAGCAAAATGTTCATGAACAGATAGAGTTAATACAATGCTAGTTTACAGTAATACTAACTTTACATGCAACCTCTACCTGCAGTGAGGAGTGGCTGAAACTTATGGATAAGAACATCACTACCATAAGGCCAATCTTTGAGAAAACTTACGGGAAGGAATCAGCTACCAAATGGATAGCTTATTGGCGGACATTCTTCATCTCAGTCGCTGAACTTTTCGGATATAACAATGGCGATGAATGGATGGTTGCACATCACTTGTTCCGAAAGAAGTAGAAGCTGCCTCTGGACATTTCTGGAGCAAAGTATAATTATATGTTGAGAAGCAACCGTCGCACAAGTTGTAACCTAGTAATGTTTTTTTTTCCTCGATACCTCGTCAAGTGTTTCACCTCATTGAATTAAGTTGTACCTAGTAAGATGTACCTCAGTGGTCTCGCATTTCAGCATTTTGACTCGGCAGTACTCTACATGTTAAAAAATATTTGCCTGTCTAGATGATTTATGAAGGGTTTATGGTTTCCAAACATGAGGAAGAACACGTCCGTATCCTGAAAGATGTAAGTGGGAACTCAGATATGGTAGATCATTATGGATATCAGCTTGTGCCAGCACCAAAATGTCGTCTTTGAAGAGCAAGCCTGAAAGGTCAAGAGTTTCTTGGGACACTTGGACCAGGTGATTCTGAAGGATAACTGAACCTTGTTTTCACCCTTGACACTCAACTAGGGTGGGCAAAGCGTACATCAAGGTATGATTGATGACGAACACACATAGCATCATAAGTAGAACTTCCAAAAGAAAAAGGAAATCATGTCACACACTTGAACTTGGGTGCATCGGATACAGTAGTTATTTCAAGTCTCTATAGCAGGAAGCCATTTAGGCTGTAGCTGCTTCGAATGTAAGCCTGCAAAATGAATCAGCTAGTGAACTAAGTCTTCCTTCTCCTATGATATAGATATATACAGCTATCTCCTCTTTCTTTACAGTGGAACCAAAAATCATAACTAAAAATATGACTATATACAAACACAAAGACAGCAATCACCTAGACAACTGCTTCCATTGCTGTATCGCCTCATGCAAAGAATTGCTGCGAATTATAGACGAATTCGGAAGCCTGCGCTTCGTAATTGGGGAGGTCTTGTGTTTCTTGAGCCAAGCTACGATTGCCCTGTGCTCATAAGTATGCCCATCGGCAGCAACATAAGGATCGTCCATTACCTCCTGCGTTGAAATAGTTTGTTAAGCTAGAGTAATAGTTGAACTGATGCCTGAGTTCCTCGCGAATTTTACCTGCAATATAGGACAGATGAAGTGGCTTGGCACAACTACGTTTGGACTTCTTAACTTTGGAGAAGCGGTAACCCTGCTTAGAATATTTTCGAGCTCCGGAAGCACCTCCGACTCGATATTAGGTCTGTCCCTGCATCTTAACGCCGTACAATGCAGCCCTAGTTTTGCCAGCATCTCTGCCTCAGCTATTGGCCAATCATTTTGAGACTTGTCAAGTATATCAGCAAATGTGCCTTTTTGGATTGCCTTTTCTGCACTAAGTATTAGCCCATGCGGATGCTTGCCAGTTAGTAGTTGAAGAATAATAATCCCCAGAGCAAAAAGATCTGATTTCGGGCGAACTGTCCCAGTTAACTGGTACTCAGGGTCCATGTAATACAGTGTACCAGCGATGACGGTGTCTCTGTATTCTGTCAAACCATCTGGTACAAGATCTGATATGAGCTTCGACAAACCTACATCGCCTATTTTGCTTACATAATTTTTGTCCAGCAAGATATTTCCAGGTTTCAGATCACGATGCACAATGGGCTCCGGTTTAGTTCCATGCAAGAAAGCAAGCCCGCGAGCTACCTCAAAAATTATTTGGAAGCGAAGAAACCAATGCAGTGGTTCGCAGCCTTTGTTGTTACTAAGTTGATCTTCTAGACTTCCATTCTCCATGTACTCATATACAAGGCATCCAATTTCAGGACAAAAACCAAGCAACAAAACCAAGTTGGGATGATGAAGCTGACTTAGAATCTCAACCTGCATGATAAATAAATAAGTAAAAATGAAGCGTCTAATAAATTCCTCATCCATGATACGAAATGTAAACTGTATTATATTTACCCTCTCTTTATGGGTACTGACAACAGAGTATAAATGATCCGAAAAACCTACCACTAGAAACCTCAATAACTAGCCAAGATAAGACACTGTTTAGATCTTATGAGAAAATTAAAAGGAAGTACCTCTTTAAAGAACTCATCAATCTTATCCCTGGAATCTTGCTGGATAACCTTGACAGCTACGTCAGTGTGATCAAGGGTGCACCTGTATACAACCCCATAGCCTCCCTCACCAATCTTCTTTGCATCAGAGAAGTAATTGGTTGCAAGTTCTATTTCAAATCTCGAGTAACGCCTGCAACTTTTGCCTGTCGACAACAGCACATCCACAGCCTTTGCCTTCTCGGTAGTCATCATGTTAGCTACTATTTCAGCCTCGTGCTTGGAATAAGCCTCATGAATGAATGCCTCTTTCACCATCTCCGCCTCTCTAATAGCTCCATAATGCTTGCTATTCTCATGCCCAACTGCCTGTTTCAACAAATCCCCTCTCTGTAGTGCATCTTGCACTTTTTTCGAATCTTCACTACGCTCATTAGGAAGTACCTGGAACTGAAACATCATGATGTAATGGATAAAGAACCAAGTAAAACCTTCTGTCACAAGGGGAAAAAACTGAATGAAAAGAATAGTGTATGCATAGTAGCAACTAACTTAGGGGATCAGTTTGAATAAAAAATGTTCCTTACAATGACTCAAAGGTAGTTTTTTGTATTATATTTTAAGGCACCAAATAGGAGATATATAACGATCATTAGAAGAACTTAACCTTAGTTCAGATGAGAATTCAAAGGCGTTATCATAAATCTCTGACCTTTTTCTTAACATGGACGAGATCTCCACTAGCTTCATGATACATGGTTTGTGTACCCTGCAGCTCCTTCCTCAATTTGGCTACTTCATCTATAGGTTGAGACTGTAAACCAAGATAGGAACGCAAATTAGCATTCTCAAAATATGCACGTCAGCTCACAGTTACCAGAATTAATGTCAAATCATCTGGAGACCAACATTAGTAAGAATAATTGGAACGAGCTCTGACCATTTCAGTTGAGCTCAAGGACACGTAAGGGAATTCCTTCAGTTGACCAATAGCATCAAATTCTTTATCCCTTGTTCTCCCTGGTGTCTTTCGACCAAGGCTTCCTAAAAGGCATCTTCCACGACTTTCTGAACTATTACCAGCATTCGTAGAAGTGCTAAGAGAACAGCACGCTTGAGAGTATGAGTCAGAACTAGTAACTCCAGAAGATTTTGGTGTTTCGTCATCAGGGAGGTCATGTAATGATTGCTTGTCTTGTAACGAGTTCCTCTGTATTCGCGAAAATGCTCTATGGTTAATTGACTGTATCCTTACGCAAGTGTATGACTCTGCACAAAAGTAAGTGTTTAAGAGAAAATGAATTTATTACCATTGTTTTGGTAAAATAAAACAAACAAATATTTAACGAAATCAGAGAAATAGGCCAAAACATACTGCCTGTTTGAGCCTGATTTGCAAATTTTATAGTTAATCTGCGCCTGGACACAACAAATACAGTGCAGGAACCTGGCATGGCTTTTATGACAGTAGTGGCACATCTTGGAGCCGTAATACCCTGAAAACAGAACAGTCATAGCGCTTAAAACAGTAGATTTGACACAACTGTCAAGAAATCAATGAGGAAAAAAAATATCCGCACATAATGCTCATAAATTTTTGTTATGCATTTGAAGTTGATAAACTGTAAATGGATGGGAGCAGGAAATATTTAACTCTTACTAAGCCCCAAGTATTTTTTTTCTTAAACTAAGTAGCATATTAATGTAGTTATGTCATTGCACGCAGGAATTTTTACAGATTCAGGAAACACCAAGCACAGCATGGGAGTTACAGCTTTTAAGTTGAGAAGACTAGAGAGCTATAATCTCATCTATGAGTAGTAACAGTCAGTAGCTACAGCCAAAGGGAAAAATTGGCTAAGAAGTAAAGCACCGATAAAAAGCATACCAGGCTAAAGCCCAAATGACCAACAGACAGATGTGATAGTTGAGGCACATATTGATTACATCAAGCTTTACAACATAAACATAAACATAAACCAGCTACTGCTCATGGAATTCGCATCTGACAGCTAATAATCTGTTCTAGAAATATTGAGGTAGACAATGTAATGTAAATATGTGCATCTTTCTGAGCTACTCCAGTTTCCAACCTCATAAAAGAAGAAAAGGATGAGCTTCTCAGTTGAAAACCATAAGCTGCCAACTATACAAATCCATCAAAAAAAAAACCTCTGCGAAGGCCATAAGCTACCAACTGTTCCTTGGAAATGCGACAACTGGGAGTTCAGCGAGGCACGTCACCATCCACAAAATGGGCCTCACCTCCTTTCTGATCCCCACTGTCTTACATTTCTGATTCTTCTTTTGGGGAAAAGCGAAGCAGAACAACAAAAATCCAGTTTTGAAAAAGGTAACAACAATCACCTTATCCGTATCACATATTCACATCCTCGTTGGATTCTCAAAAGCGAAATTCTAGCCTTTTCTGAACACGAAAAGCAGATATTGAATTCAAACATATATAGTACCTCCGGAACCAGCTCAAGGATGCGGATCCGAGCACCAGGCTGCGGACGCCGGACTCCGTCGCGTACCTCGCCAGCGCCTCCGCCACGCTGTCCCCCTCCAGAACCACCGTCTCCACCTGCACGTACGCTCGAATTCAGACACGAATCGGTCGATCAAACCCACGGAGCTACCAGCAGCGGCAGTAGCAACGCGAAGAAGATGTGGAGGGGGTTGGAAGAATGGAGGACTGACGCTTCTGCGGCCGAAGATGCGGCG
The DNA here is from genome assembly GCA_947311845.1 of Poa pratensis. Lineage (NCBI taxonomy): Eukaryota > Viridiplantae > Streptophyta > Magnoliopsida > Poales > Poaceae > Poa > Poa pratensis. The sequence goes on from CAMZMU010000085.1 coordinate 96,435,609, forward strand.
GAAGGGGAGGAAGACGTCCTGCGCGCGCGCCCTCCGGTCATCCGCGTACATCTCCACCACCTCCGCCTCCATCCTCTCCACCGGCACCCTCTCCCCCGCTGCACCGCACCGCCACAGCACACACACAGAAAAAAAAAAACTTCATTCAGCTCGCCGTTGATCAATTACCAACACACCGCCGCGCGAAATGAATCGAGGAGGAGCGGCGGAACTTACTGGGGAGGGGACGAAGGAGACGGGCGGAATGACGTGGACGAGCGCGACGCGGCCGGGGACAGGGGCGAGGTTGGCGGCGGCCCACCTGGCAGCCCGGCGGCTGGCGCGGCCGTCCCCGCGCACGGCCACCGCGACCGCCAGGGCGTCTCCGCCGGCGGACGAGGAGTCCATGGTCATGCGGCGCGCGGCGGCGATGCCGAAGCTTCTTCTAGAGCGGTGGCGGAGGAGGAAGACTCGAGCCTGGAGGTGGTGGCGGCGGCTGCGGAGGAGGAGTCAACTGACCAACCACTCGGCAGCGATGGAACCGGCGGGGAAGCGTAACGACCAGGGCTTCTTCGAGAGCACGAGGGTCTCCTTGCTGAATGGTGCCAAAGAAAAAATGATTTCAAAATCAAGCTGCGCTAAAATTTAATGGCTCAGATTGTTCGGATGCGTTGCGTTGGGGCCGGTCAGCCATTGTGAGTAGTGAGGAGTAGCATGTTTGGACTGCGACGTGGATGAATGTTCTATTTACGGCGACGGATGCAGGGACAGCGGTGACGGCGGCCGGCCAGTTGCAGCGTGGCGGCGAGCTTCACGGGTCCTTTCTGGGCCCGGCCGGACCCTATTAGGACTGGTGTGCCCCGTGGGGGCTTTACGGGCCCGCTGGGCCCGGCCGGACCTGACGGGGACTGGTGTGTTCTGCGGCCACGTCCGGTCGACTACCGTCCTTGGCGGTGGAGGTTGGTCCCTCCCGCCGGCTGCGGTTCTGCTGACCCCAGTTCATTCTTTTCCGCACCTTCGTCTTGTAGACCTCCGGACAGCTTCTTCGGTGAGACGGCGGTGGTGGCTTCGGGATCGTGTTGGCGCATGCTGGTGGGTGGCTAGTCTGGTGGTGTCGAGGCTCGTCCTCGCGGGGCTCCTGTGCTATGAATTGTCGGGGATTGTTGACGGGGTTTCGGGAGAAATCCTTGTCGGTTTGTCCGGCACCGACGTCCTTGTTGAAGGGCGTCGTGGCTACTCTTCGTTCGCTTCCCCTGTGCCGGGGGAAACCCTAGGATCAGTGTGCTGGTCCGGGCAACAGCGTGGCGTTCCTTCTTGAAGGTGTTGCCTGGCACTCGACGATTCAGTGCTAGGAGCGTGGTGGTACTTTGTCGGAGAGGGCACAGCGGTTGTGGGTCACCATCGTTTAGTCGATCCGCCTATGTCTCCATTTTGTTTCTTCTTTTCTTTGGGTGTATGTTTGCTGCCGCCCCAGCATTGCAAGGCTGTTGGTTGTACTGGGTGTTTGCTATATTAATATAGCGGGGCTACGGCCTATTTCGTCTCTCAATGTTCTATTTACGTTGTAATCTAGGTTGTCATTCTTCCTTTTTGCTATTTTTCGGATCGAATGAGGTATCGTGTCGGGAGAACATCTAGTGATACCAACCCCTTCCATATCCCCATTTAAAAATCAATTTTGAATGTTTTAAAAAATTCTAGCAAAAAGTATGAATGTTTACACGGAATGTGTCTATAAGCTCCAAAAGTTTCAGATCCAAAATCGAAATACACGTTGAGAAATAAAAAAGACAAATCTATCATGAATAGTGTCACAAACATGTGTCTTTTGAATTTGGACCTGAATTTTTTTGAGGTTGTAAGACATTCGGTGTGAATATTCATACCTTTTACTACAATTTTTTAAACATCTAAAGTTGATTTTTTATTTAAAAAAAGGGAGCATAGGAATATGGAAGGGGTTGATATGACTAGATATTTGGAGAGTGAATTTTTGGAACCCGAGCTCCGAGCTCGTTTTTTTTTTTTTTGAAAATCGAAAATGACATTTATGTTTTCAAAAATCGCGCAAAAAATCACAGATGAAGATAGTGTCGAGATCTATAAGCGTGCAAAATTTTACGTTAACATTCGTTGTATTTTGGGCTGTACAAAAAAGAAAAATCAGGGAAAATTCAAATTTTGAAACTGTGCATTGTTTTCACCACCCGATCCACCCATTTGTCTTTTTTTTGTAGCCCAAAATACAACGAATTTAGATTTCAAATTTGCATGATTGTAGATCTCGACAATATCACATCCAGGAATTTTTTTCGCGACTTTTGGAAACCTGAATTGTCGATTTTGAATTTTTGAAAAAACAGCCGCCATGTAGTTCGGGCTCCATTATAGGTTTTCGTAGATATTTCCCCGTATCTTGGATGACATGAGCCGCTCTTGTTCGTATTGAATTTTTGAAAAAACAGCCACCATGTAGTTCGGGCTCCATTATAGGTTTTCGTAGATATTTCCCCGTATCTTGGATGCCATGAGCCGCTCTTGTTCGGTGGTGCTTCCAGTTGAGTGGGGCCTGTTGGAGCCTTTGGCGGTGGACATTGCGCCATCCCCACCTTCGTCTGAGTCCTGCCAACTGCCCTCCTCTGTGGATAGTGGAGGTCTTGTTGGTTCTGTCACTTTCTCAGCCTTGAGTGACCAGTTTGTTGGTGAGATAGTTATGTGTGTGCCTAACTCTGAGTCCCTGTTTGGCAAAGAGGTTTGTGACTTGCTTGTCGATTTGGAGGCGGCTTGCACTGGATATGTGATACGTCTCAAACGTATCTATAATGTTTGATGTTCCATGTTTGTTTTATACCAATTGCTACATGTTTTGCATCTACTTTATATCACTTTTATACATTTTTTGGGACTAACCTATTAACAAGATACCGAAGTGCCAGTTCCTGTTTTCTACTATTTTTGTATTCCAGAAAAGCTAGTCTGGAAATATTCTCGGAATTGGACGAAACTACACGGGGGTGCCTATTTTTCCAGAACACGCCTGACGGAGCGAAGGAGCAGCAGAGGAGGGCCACCAGGAGGCCACACGCACCTAGGGCGCGGCCCCCCTTCTGTCGCGCTCTAGGGTGGTGTGGGCCCCTCGGGGGTCCGCAGCCGCCGCCCTTTCGCCTACTTATTCCCCCCGACGCGAAAACCCTAAGTACCTGAGCAAATATCCACGAAAAGATCCAGAGACGCCGCCGTCGTCAACCCTAGCTCGGGAGGGTTCAGAACCTCTTCCCGGCACCCTGCCGGAGAGGGGAATCGTCACCGGAGGCTTCTACATCGCCATGCCTGCCTCCGGAGTGATGCGTGAGTAGTTCATCCTTGGACTACGGGTCCATAGCAGTAGCTAGATGGTTGTCTCTCCACTTTGTGCCATCATGTTTAGATCTTGTGAGCTGCCCTACATGATCAAGATCATATTATTGTAATGCTACATGTTGTGTTTGCTGGGATCCGATGAATATTGAATATTATGTCAAGTTGATTATCAATCTATCTTATATGTTATTTAAGATCTTGCATGCTTTCCGTTACTCGTAGATGCTTTGGCCAAGTAGATGCTTGTAACTCCAAGAGAGAGTATTTATGCTAGATAGTGGGTTCATGTCTCCGTTTAACCTGGGACAGTGACAGAAAGTTCTAAGGTTGTGGATGTGCTGTTGCCACTAGGGATAACCTAACGATGCTATGTCCACGGGCATATGTGTTTGTTTACATTACGCACTTTACTTAATGCAATTATCCGTTGCTTGCAACTTAATACCAACGGGGGACTCGGATGACAACCCGGCGGTGGATTATTAGTCATAGATGCTGTTGGATAACGGTCTATGTATTATGTCGTAATGCCCAATTAAATATCATAGTAGTCAACATGTCATGTATATGCATTGTCATGCGCTCACTATTCGTCAATTGCCCAGCTGTAATTTGTTCACCCAACATGTTAGTTATCTTTTATGGAGAGACACCACTAGTGAACTGTGGACCCCGGTCCATTCTTTTACACTGATTAAACAACCACAAACTGCAAACTGTTCCTTTTTCATTCTCTGCAATTTAATACTCATTTTCCACACCATACGTTTAATCCTTTGTTTTCAGCAAGCCAGTGAGATTGACAACCTCACTGTTTCGTTGGGGCAAAGTAGTTTGATTGTGTTGTGTGCAGATTCCACGTCAACAGTCCAGACTCCCTGCGACAGCTATTTTTCTGGCGCCGTTGACAACCTTCTGAAGAGTTGCTGCTCCTACTGGTTCGATAACCTTGGTTTCTTTCTGAGGGAAAACTTGCTGCTGACTACATCATACCTTCCTCTTGGGGTCTCCCAACGAACGTGTGTTTCACGTCATCAAGCTATTTTTCTGGCGCCGTTGCCGGGGAGACAGCAGTCTTCTGCAAGGGGAGTTTCACGCTTCCAATCTCTTTACTTTGTTTTTGTCTTGCTTAGTTTATTTTATTTTATCTTGTTTGCTTTCAATTATCAAAAACAAAAAAAATTAGTTACTTGCATTTAGTTTATTTTGGTTTTGTTTCTTGCTGAGTTATTATGTCTAGCTCTTTACTTGCTATCAATGGTTACTTTCCTTGAAACTAGTCCTATGGCTGAAAACAACATGAGAGAGCTTTATGAAATTTATCTTGAGTTGGGACATGAGTGTTTGAAGAGAAAATTAAAAAGCCTATGGAAATTTATTTGCATAACAATCATGATAGTAGCAATGTTATTAGCATACATTCTTTGAACACCATTATTGCTAATGCCATGGAAAGCTCTAAGCTTGGGGAAGGGTTTTGATAAAAATGTTATTTTTAGTCCCCTAGCTTGGAGGAGGAAGAATGCTATATTTGAATGTCATGATTCTATTGAAATATCTCTTTTGATAAATTTGAAAAACAACCTCCTTGACTCAGTAAAGGAAATTGCAGAAAGTAAAAATGTGCTCCCTAATGTTATTTATGATAATTCTCTTGATGATGGTCCTATATTGCCTAATGATATTAATTTTGCTACTATTGTCAAAAGTGGTTTAATGACCCCACTTTCTGAGCTTAATAAAAATTATGCTTTATAGATCATGAAAGAATGTTTTATGTGATATTATATTGTTGAGTCTATTCATGATGCTACTGAAAATTATTTTGAGAGAGGAAAATATGGTTATAGAAATCTTCATGTTATTAAATTTCCTCTCTTTGATGAAAGTTTTGAGCTTTCTCTTGTGTTGCTTTTATATGATGGTTTCTTTAAAACCTACTGGTCATTATGTGAGAGGGAGACACGGTTTCATATATCACAATAATATTAAGTCTCCTCTCTTTATGTTGAAAATTTTGAAGTTGCACTTGTTTTGTCTTCCTATGCTAGTCACTTTGTGCTTCATTTACTTGTTTTCTTACAAGGCTCCTATGCATAGGAAGAGTGTTAGATTTAAACATGTTTTATATATGCTCTTGATGCTCTCTTTTATTTCAACTCTCATCTTTATGTGAGCATCATAAAAATCACTATGCCTAGCTAAAAGGCGTTAAAGAAAGCGCTTTTGGGAGGCAACCCATTATCTTTTATTTTCAGTATTAGTCAAGGAGTTTGTTTACTTCTGTAGCAACTCCTTTGTATCTTTATTTTCTCGCATTGTTGTGCCAAGAGTAGCCTCTAATGATAAGATGATGCTTAATTTTGATTGCTGCGCAGAAACAGATTTTTGCTGTTCACTGTACGAAATTCCTAAAATCACCAGATTGTTAATTAAATCTGAAATTTTTGTGCGTAATCTTTATGAATGTCTGAAACTTTCATTAGTTCAGAGTTTCTCGATCTGAGCGTCGTAAGTGCCTCGAAAAAATTCGTCTTTGCGGACTGTTCTGTTTTAGACAGATTATGCCTTTTTATTTTTGCATTCTCTCTTTTACTAGTGTTGAGTGAAATTCTTTTTTGGGTGGAAGAGCTTCACATAACATCAGTGGCTGTAGCTAATGTTTAAAGTAACAAATCATATTGCGTCTTTATAGAACATGTGAATTTTTGATTATGCACTAACCCTCTAATGAGATCTACTTTGAGTTTGGTGTGACGGAAGTTTTCAAGGGTCAAGAGAGAAGGATGATATAATAGGATCAAGAAGAGTGAAGAGCTTAAGCTTGGGGAGGCTCCCATGGATCTCCCCAGCATATTTCAAGAAGACTCAAGCGTCTAAGCTTGGGGATGCCCAAGGCATCCCCTTCTTCATCGTCAAAATTATCAGGTCATCTCTAGTGAAACTATATTTTAATTCTTTCACATCATATGTGCTTTTCTTGGAGCGTCTGTGTGTTTTTATTTTCAGTATTGCACTTTTATTTTCAATAAAGCTTGACTGGACCCTAGCATTCTTGATTGGGAGAGAGACACGCTCCGCTTTTTCATGAGAATACTCCTATTCTTCACTTATATTTGTTGAGTATTCATATCTAGCGCTGTTCAGCTTTTAGCTCTTGTTTTCATGTATCTCTTGTCAGAGCTATTAGCTTTCTTTTGTAGAAAGTACTCTCTTGCTTCACTTATATTTGTTTGGAGAGTTGATGAAATAAATTGATTGGTGTTTGGTTGGTTCAGAAAATGTTGCATGTGGTAATTGGTATAAGGAAAAACTTGCTTAATCTTGTAGATCACTAAAATGGATAACTTGATGCTTGTCAATTGTTTTGAGTTAACAAGTAGATCATGATTAAATTGTGCATCACATGAGTTAAGCCTATTAGTGAAGAACTACCGTAAAGCTTGTTGAAAATTTGGTTTGCATCGGTGGTACCTCTAAGGTCTAGATATTTTCTAATAACAGGGTTTGGTTAACAAGGAAGACGGTATGAAGTCTTATAACGTTTGCAATATGTTTGTCATATAAAACTTGGTGTACGGGTTGATATTCTTGTTTGCTTACATAACCTTGCTAGCCTAAACTCTGTACTGAGAGGGAATGCTTCTCGTGCATCCAAATCCTTGAGCCAAAATCCATGCCATTTGTGTCCACCATAACTACCTATATGTGGTATTTCCTTGCCACTCCAAGTAAATTTTTCATGTGCTACCTTTAAATTATTCAAAATGTTATTATTCCCTTTTTGTGTCAATGTTTACTAGCTCATGAGGAATTAGTGTGGTTATTCTTTATTCTATTTGTCGAGTGGACTTTTACACCTGGACTAGTGGCATATACATCCGCTTATCCAATAACTTGCAAAAAGAGCTGGCAACGGGGTGCCCAGTCCCAATTAATTACAACTTTAACCAATTAATTCTCTTCACACTTTTGCCCTGATTCATCAGTAAGCAATGACAAACAGTGAAATACCTGAATGTGTGTAAACCAAAGAGAAAGAGGGATGATCTGCCTTGCTGGTAGAAATAACGTCCTTCATGGGAGCCGCTCTTAAAAGTCCGTTCGACAGGTAGAATACTGTTCTCACCCGCTACCATTCGTTGACAATTAACAAACACCTCTCAAAAATAGATACTCCTCCATGGTATGTGATTGATGGAAGGCACCCGAGGATTCGGTTAGCCATGGCTTGTGTTAGCAAGGTTGGGAGGAGTATCAAATATTTTATGCAATCTCTATATGCTTTCAAAAACCTAAAAGCTCTAGCACATGATTTAATCCCTGCTTCCCTCTGCGAAGGGCCTTTCTTTTACTTTTATGTTGAGTCAGTTTTCCTATTCTTTCTGTCTTCCACAAGCAAACACTAGTGTCAACTTTGTTACAACATGCGTTATATGCAATGTATTGGACTTGTTATACTACTTTGTGTTGACAATATCCATGAGATAAATATGTTGAAAGTTGAAGCAAATGCTGAAACTAAATTCTTCCTTTGTGTTGATTAAATACCTTTTGTTAGAAACTATTGCTTTATGAGTTAACACTTATGCAAAACTGTTTGATGCTTGTCTCGAAAGTACTATTCATGAAAACGTTTAGCTTGTGTGATTCATTGTTTACTCATTATCTATTTGGTAGCAAATTATAGACCATTGACTTGGATCACTTCATTCATTTACATGTGCCTTGCAATATTATATGATCAAGATTATGATAGTAGCATGTCACCTCAAAAATTATTTTGTTTTTATCGTTTACCTACTCGAGGACGAGTAGGAACTAAGCTTGGGGATGCTGATACGTCTCAAACGTATCTATAATTTTTGATGTTCCATGCTTGTTTTATACCAATTGCTACATGTTTTGCATCTACTTTATATCACTTTTATACATTTTTTGGGACTAACCTATTAACAAGATGCCGAAGTGCCAGTTCCTGTTTTCTGCTGTTTTTGTATTCCAGAAAAGCTAGTCTGGAAATATTCTCGGAATTGGACGAAACTACACGGGGGTGCCTATTTTTCCAGAACACGCCTGACGGAGCGAAGGAGCAGCAGAGGAGGGCCACCAGGAGGCCACACGCACCTAGGGCGCGGGCCCCCCTCTGCCGCGCCCTAGGGTGGTGTGGGCCCCTCGGGGGTCCGCAGCCGCCGCCCTTTCGCCTACTTATTCCCCCCGACGCGAAAACCCTAAGTACCTGAGCAAATATCCACGAAAAGATCCAGAGACGCCGCCGTCGTCAACCCTAGCTCGGGAGGGTTCAGAACCTCTTCCCGGCACCCTGCCGGAGAGGGGAATCGTCACCGGAGGCTTCTACATCGCCATGCCTGCCTCCGGAGTGATGCGTGAGTAGTTCATCCTTGGACTACGGGTCCATAGCAGTAGCTAGATGGTTGTCTCTCCACTTTGTGCCATCATGTTTAGATCTTGTGAGCTGCCCTACATGATCAAGATCATATTATTGTAATGCTACATGTTGTGTTTGCTGGGATCCGATGAATATTGAATATTATGTCAAGTTGATTATCAATCTATCTTATATGTTATTTAAGATCTTGCATGCTTTCCGTTACTCGTAGATGCTTTGGCCAAGTAGATGCTTGTAACTCCAAGAGAGAGTATTTATGCTAGATAGTGGGTTCATGTCTCCGTTTAACCTGGGACAGTGACAGAAAGTTCTAAGGTTGTGGATGTGCTGTTGCCACTAGGGATAACCTAACGATGCTATGTCCACGGGCATATGTGTTTGTTTACATTACGCACTTTACTTAATGCAATTATCCGTTGCTTGCAACTTAATACCAACGGGGGACTCGGATGACAACCCGGCGGTGGATTATTAGTCATAGATGCTGTTGGATAACGGTCTATGTATTATGTCGTAATGCCCAATTAAATATCATAGTAGTCAACATGTCATGTATATGCATTGTCATGCGCTCACTATTCGTCAATTGCCCAGCTGTAATTTGTTCACCCAACATGTTAGTTATCTTTTATGGAGAGACACCACTAGTGAACTGTGGACCCCGGTCCATTCTTTTACACTGATTAAACAACCACAAACTGCAAACTGTTCCTTTTTCATTCTCTGCAATTTAATACTCATTTTCCACACCATACGTTTAATCCTTTGTTTTCAGCAAGCCAGTGAGATTGACAACCTCACTGTTTCGTTGGGGCAAAGTAGTTTGATTGTGTTGTGTGCAGATTCCACGTCAACAGTCCAGACTCCCTGCGACAGCTATTTTTCTGGCGCCGTTGACAACCTTCTGAAGAGTTGCTGCTCCTACTGGTTCGATAACCTTGGTTTCTTTCTGAGGGAAAACTTGCTGCTGACTACATCATACCTTCCTCTTGGGGTCTCCCAACGAACGTGTGTTTCACGTCATCAATATGGCAAGGATATTGCTTCCGTCCTGGCGGGGACAGCTTCAGACGGTGTATTCATGAAGGTGGAGAAGTCTCTCAGAAGAAGGGCAAGGAAGAAGCTTGCCTTCGCATGGAAATCTTCCGCCTTTTCTAGATTGTTGAGCTCATTTGACATTGTCGTGTTGTCAGTTCGTGGTTGTGATAGGTTGGGCGAGTAGTTGTTTCGTTGTGTGGGCTCCTCCCTGTAATCTTGGTTGTCGGTGTTCGTTGTATGGTTTTCGCCCGGTTTCTTCCACAAATAAACCGGGTACCTTCTTCTTAATTAATACATAAGGCAAAGTTTTTGCCTTCATTTAAAAAAAAAAGGGTAATCTGATTGTGAATTCGTGATAATTTAGTGAAAAATCAGCATATTTATAGGTTTCAAGCAATTGTGAAGTAGATGGTGCATATGACCACGTACTACATGTGAAGCTATCGTGACTTAATGTTTTCTCTGTTTACTAATTCTCTTATTATTATTGTGATACACAGTAACTTAATTTGTGATTTTCTCTAGGGTAAAAACTATTCAGAAAATTTATAACCGTGTACTGTTATCTTGAGGCATTAAAAAACACTCATCCTTGTAGTATGATTTAAAATGGTGGAGATTTGCCCCTTTTTTCCCCATTCAGCTAAGCAACGCCCGCCTCTTTGGAGGAACTAGTAACCGTGCACGTGCAATGCACGTGTTGTTCTCATACCAAAAAAGAAGTTTTATACAAACTTTAATGCCATAAATATGTAGTCTTCCTCACAATAAAAAATATGCGATAATTGTAACTCTTCCTCACAATGGTATATTTTTCATCGAATTTAAACCTTGTAACGCTATAACGTTGAAGAATATGGACACCAATTAAAGTAATCATCTCTAGAAACTCTCACCACTAGTCTCGTGATCATGCCATGGTCTTTTTATCACACTTCGTGCCGAGAAACACAATCAATTGATGGGTGAAGTGAGAACATGTCTTGAACATAAAAACAATAATTTTTGTTTGATTGTGAACATGAACATAAAGGAAGGTAAACACCTTCTCTTCACAATCATACAAACAATACACTATTCAATGAAAATAAGCTGGTCAATACTTGCAGGGCATATTATAAAGAACTTTAATCTCACTATTAATAGTATTCCAAACTATTAATAGTTCTATGGTGTGGTAGATGTTCAGGTTTAAGAAAAACCAGCCTGTAATAAAAAAAAGAGGATGAAAAGTTTAGGAGTAGAGTGAGGCGTGTGGGTGCTAATGAATGTGAGATAAACTGAATCTTGTTTATCGGTTTCGTTTCTTGGAATGAAATCGGGGGCGAGGAGCTCCTTTATTCGAAAAAAAAATTAATAGTATTCCATGCCACCATAGCCTCTGTCACCCTCATACTCTTTAGAAATTCTATGGGTTTGGATTTGTTATGTTATTCAAGGAATAGTCCTGCAAGGAAAGGAAAGCAAAATAATGGAGAAAGATAACTGAAAACAAAACCATGAAATGTGCGTGTACTCCCCTCAGGTTCCCATATAATATCTAGAAGAAAATATTTTCTTTTCACACTTAAAAGGCGATCCATCCTTCATGGCTTCATGTAAGAAAATTCACTATAAAAAGCCATTTTTGCTGGACTAAAATCATGAGAACTTTTTAAAGGTGTAATTTTTGAAGACATTTATTATCAATTAGAAAGTTTCGGACATGCTGGTTCAGAAAAATCCATCTGACTATGCCTGCACAAAATGCATATCAGATAAGGGCAACCCAGGGCCGGTGCGGTGACCCAGCACACCACTGCATATTGTAGCGTACAAGTCGTTGACATAACACCCACGGAAGGACTAATCCGTAAATATTACATCACTCAGAGTAGTACAATAGAAACATTGCGGGTCCACTTTATTACACACTGCTAAAGATTACAAGCCAGAAATGCATAAAAACATCGACGTCTTCCTCCGACATGGGAGGAATGTCTATTATTGCGATGTTGACAGGAGTCAACCTACAAGCGATAGAAAACAACAAACTAAGAACCATCTTGGCTTAGCCGCTAAGTAGTACTAATCTAGTCTGACTCGGCCAGGTTCCTACTATGATAACTTTAAGTCTCCACCTCCTCCTCGTCGGCGTCGTCGGCTCCGTAGGCGATGATGTAGTCGACGCCTTCTACTCCTCCGGACAGATCAGGTGCTTCAAAGTACACCTCGTCGGCATGGTATGCTCCAAAGTCGTCTTCAGCGATCTCATCAGAGTCTAAGCAGAGATCAACGGAGGAAAAGGGTGAGCAACACTAGCGTTACCCAGCAAGTTCAAATAATAGATGATAAAGTGTATGATGCACTATCTACCATCCTGACCAAAAAGTCATGGATGATTATGCAAGTTTTGTAAAACGTTTTTAGAAAAAGGTCCATTTTATTTTAGAAAACTATGCCCCCAGCCTCCACGGGTTTATAGTCATCACTTGGGATGCCTTTCCCGCTACGGTCTGTAGTCCCCTCCTAGAACAAGGATGTGACAGTCACAATTTCTTTGTTTAACTCTGCAGAGCTGCATCACTTTACCCAACAGCAGCCTGGCTCCTTTCGCTCTCTCAGCACACCATGTGTGCTATAGCCAGAACTCAGGGCAACAAGTCATGTGGAGTCGCTTCCCTGCACAACGCATATCCGCCCATTTGTAACGCGGCTGGTAACTACGACCATTAGCCCGCCACCCCTCCCGAGCTTCTATTCCAGTCACTCCGTCGAGTGGGAAGGTCACGCGCTTCCACACAGTTGGCCGCCGCAACGGATGCAACCAGGTAATAGCCTGCCGAGGATATGCGAACGAAGGAAGAAACCTCTGACTAGCCCATCCATAGTGAATCTGTTGGTTAATGCTTCGATACGGCGCTAGGATCAATGGGCCATGGGTTATTAATCCTAGGTATATACTTTTCCGTACAATGGAACCTCCACCACAACATCAATCCGTGGTTCCACTGCCAGCCAACCATATATATAGCATTTCACATCATTCGAAAATAGGTTTTTCTTTTTCATGCAATGATAAACCATAGTACTTTGTAATTACTTTGATAAAATTAATCAAGTAGGACATGCAAGTTGGAACTTGCCTTGAGACTGACAGGTAATGCAGTCTAAAGCTTCCGACGAATTGGGACCTTCGTGTTCTGAAAATCAATATCATTGTCTGTATGAGACAATGTTGAATAACCAAATACATGCCAATATGCATATAATGAGATGATTTTTATTCTTTCCCAAATTCCCCAGAATTTTGTTAAGGATTTCTTTTTTAAAGATTTCTTTGATTTGAATTTTAATTAGGATGAGTAACATGACAGTCATAATGTAGTTCAAATAATACTTTGAACTTGATACATAATTTTCCCATATTATTTTCTTTTGAAAATAATTTGAAATATTTCAAAGTCATTTCCACTTAAGGATCCTTTGAATTTTTGGTACAAGAAATAGTTTTCAATAAATCAATTAGATATTTTATTTGGATTACTTATTTTCTTCTGATATTTGTAGATATTTTTAAATTATTTTAGGATTTTATTTGAATTTATAACAAGTTTTGAAATTTTGGAAGAATTTGTAAATTTAAAATTTTACAATTAAGTCCCTGGTCAACTCTGGTTCAACCGAACCAGTCCACTCTCTCTCTCTCTCACTTCTCACTCGCACGAGCACGAGCCCGTGCTCGAGCTCCTCTGGCTCCCGTGTCGCCTGCGGTGGCGTCGTCCTTCTTCGGCCAGCTCCGGCCACCTCCGCCGCCGTGCGCTGGGGCAAAACACTCCCCTCGCTCCGCTCTTCCACCTCACCGGAGCGATTCGTCCCTCTCTTCCTCTCGTGGCCGCGCACAACCCAATCCCCTAGGGTTAGGGTTTCGGTGCCGGTGCCGCTTCCCTCCTTCTTCTCCAGCGTGCTCGCCATGGCTGGGCGCAGAGCTCCGCCCTCTGTGCTGCCGTGGCACGGTGGTGCTGGTCCACGACCTCCATGTGCCCCTCCAACGGTAGCGCGAGCACTGCCTCGCCGCCATGGAGCTACGGCCATGGACGCACGGTAAGATTCTTTTTCTCCCTCTCTTCTCCTTCTCCTCCTACCTCTACTCGATCTAGATGCTTCTGGACTTCGGATTAATTATATGTTCCTCTGTTGGTTAGGTTTTTGATGATCAGATGATGATTCTTGATGATTTACTCCTTTATGTGCACTGTCTACCTGTTGTGCACCAAGAATGAGGTGAATGGTGTAGATCTAGCATGTTTAGATCCATCCATTACCTCTGGATGTAATGTTGGGAGCATTTCTTGCTCACAGAAGATGAAATTTTCTTTAGAAAAATAATTCTGAGCTAGAACTTGTGCTAAATGATCTAGCTGTGATAAATAAGTGTTATAAAAATGATTTAGGCAAGTTTTGCTTGCTGTGATGCCTCCATGTAGAGTTACACAGCAGCTTTCTTGTTTAGAGATGATTTTTTTATGCTTTCCTGTGCTTCTTCCATGTGTAAGGATGTGTATGGCTCAGTTAATCCAGCTCTGCTGGTTCACTGGCTTGTGTGCTTTGATAAAAACAGAATAAGAATAGATACTACACTGAAAATGATTCCCTTGCTTTTGTAGATGCTCAATCAAATGCTAAAACACTCAACTGCACTCCCTTTCATCTCTCTATCCTATTTCTTGCACATAACAGAAGTACTCTGCTTGCAAATCGTCATCTACAGCACCACACCTTGCTGAGCAAGGTTCTGTTAAGAACAGATGCTAAATTCAGCACTCAAGCATGGTACAAGGTTGGGTGTAACAACCTTGGGTGTAGAGCAGATAAAGCTACGGAAGAGTCTGATCTTGCTCCAAGGTTCTACCGTCTCTTCTGGACTGCACCTTGTGGTTCTACCTTCTCCTCCTTGTTGCTTGACTTCTCCTAAGTTTTATTGGCTTGTGGTGGATGGTTTAGGTAATCTCCATGATATATTTGTGGTTTGTGGTTGTTCTTGGTGAAGAACAGATGGAAATGGTGCTGCTAGATGTTCTAGTGCTTGTGAAGAAATGTGGTTTGTGATGGCTGTGACTTGTGTGTGCTAGTGGCTGCAGCTTGGGTCTATATTTATACAAATTTGAGCACTTCTGTGCTTGTGACACCAGGATAAATGAGCTGTGGTTACTAACCTGCTTACAGTGGCCCTCTTTGCCTCGAGCTGTTTTATTTGACTCTTTCCTGCACACCTTTTCACCTAGGAGATCAGCTCACTACTGCTGCAGCGCAGTTCATCTCCCCCTGGTGATAACTATGAGTCATTCTTGACTCATTGCTCCTATCTGGTCCAGATTTCTATGTGGCAATGCTTGGCTGAGATTTGAAATGCTTAAGATAGTCGGTTTGAGATGATTAATTTCAAATGTGTGGCCAATTAAGCTGATGGCTAGCTTAGTGAGGGATTTAGGGTCCATTTGCCTAATTAATAGGCAAATGTGATACCATAATTGTGGGCTAAGGTTTATTTGCCTCCTGGTTTGATTTTTGGGGAATGCATTTTTAAATGTGGCTTTGTCTTTTGAAGATCAAGATCATAAGCTCAATATAGCACTTGTTTGCCTAAGATTTAAGTTGCCTGAGTTGATTTTCTATGTGCTGCAACATGCCTTTGCCCCTCCTGGTTGCCTTCAGATTAAAAGAGCATGATCCATTTGATCAGTCCCTTCAGTTGCCTTTGATAATTTGCAATATTCCCCAATTTAGCCTAATTGAACCTCAGTTTTAATTAGGCTAAAACCAGGTTTCAACACAACAACATGCCAGCACCAAATGGTGTGGGCAACATTTTAATACTAACCCCAAAAATTCTACTTGTGTGTGTTGTTTATTTTTGCAGGTTAAATGATGATGAAGACTTGAAGACTTTAGTTTAGGATTTTAGTACTGTTTTTGTATTCTTTCAAATGTTGTAAAAATGAGATCTTGTAAATTATTTGTGTTGATCATTTGTATAATTTGTATCCAAATGCTTCCTGCACATTTGAGTTGGAATCCATGTAATTCTTGTATATATATTCCTTTTCAAAGATTCTTTTCAAAATATTTGTGTATGGAATTGTGATGTGGATGAAATATAGTGACTTTATTATTTGAAATGATGTCCTCACAATTCTTGTGATTTATATCTTGTTATATTTGTGATATGTGTGTATAGAAAGATTTAGGAAAGATTAGAATTGTTTTAACTTAAGATTATTTCAAATTTCCTTTTGAAATCAAATGAAATCAAATCAAATGAAATCAAAGATTGTGTTGAATAAGTACTAGTAAATGTTTTGAAAATATATCGTAGGGTTTATCGACTCCTCTCGACTATCTGTCAATGTCTGACTCCCAGAACATCGACACTCGTCTGGAATCAACCCTCGAGTCATTTTGACACAAAAGCGCGAAAATTTTCCAGATTTCTCAAAAGATGCATGAATGCACAAATGCAGTTCTCTTTCTACCCTCTCGAGTCCTATAACTGCGGGGTATTACATCCTCTCCCCCTTAAACTAAACTTCGTCCCGAAGTTTCTTTTCTGGGGTACCTGAACAACTGTGGGTAGTCTCGTCGCAAATCTTCTTCTTTTTCCCAAGTTGCTTCTCGATCTGAGTGGTTCTTCCACTGAACTAAACAAAACTTGATTGCTCTATTCCTTAATCTTTTCCAATTCTCCCTCAGTATCTTCTCAGGCTGCCCCTCATATGATAGGTCTGGCTTTAAATTCAAGTTTTCAAACTCAATTGGTCCTTCTGGTGGTTTAAACACTTTTGAGTTGAGACACATGGAACACATTGTGAACTTGTGATAATATAGCAGGTAACTCTAATTCATAGGCTACTTCACCTTTCCGGCTTAAAATTCTGAATGGTCCTATGTATCTGGGACTCAACTTTCCTTTTACTCCAAATCTCTTTACTCCTTTGGTAGGACTAACTCTTAGTATACCATATCTTGTATTTCAGGCTCCCACTGTCTTCTCGAAAGATCAGCATAACTCTTCTGTCTACTCTGAGCTATTTTGAGACGATCTCTTATAATATCAACAATCTGTTGTTGTTCCTTTATATACTCAGGTGCAAATTCTTTGTTTTCACCTACTTCAAACCAACATATTGGAGATCTACACTTCCTCCCATATAAAGCTTCAAATGGTGCCATCTGAATACTACTTGATAACTGTTGTTATAAGAAAATTCAGCTAATGCTAAGTGTTCATCCCATGATCCTCCAAAATCAAGAACACAAGCTCTCAACATGTCTTCTAGAATTTGATTTGCTCTTTCAGTCTGTCCACCTGTTTGGGGATGATATGCAGTACTGTACTGTAAATTTGAACCCAACTGTTTGTGAAGATGTTTCCAAAAGGCTGAAGTGAATATGGATCCACGATCCGATACAATACTTTGTGGAACTCCATGCTTACTAACTATCTCCTTCACATACTGTTCGGTCAACTGTGCTGCGTGTCTTTCTGGTTATAGCTAAGAAATGGCACTCTTTGTCAATCTATCCACTATTACCCATATAGAATCCTTATTTCTTCTGTTTTGGGTAATCCTGTGATAAAATCCATACTGATCTCTTCCCATTTCCATTTGGGAATTGGTAATGGTTGTAACAATCCTGCGGGACTCTGATGTTCCGCTTTACTTGTCTACAAGTATGACATTCTGCAACATATCTGCAATCTCTCTCTTCATATTGTTCCACCAAAATACTTTCTTCAAATCCATGTACATCTTGGTACTTCCAGGATGTATAGAATAAGGTGTCTCATGTGCTTCTTTCAAAATTATGCTCTTGATCTCTTGATATCTGGAACACATATTCTACCATGATACCATAATGAATCAGTTTCTGGCTTCAAGGTGAATTCAGATCTTCTACCTTCTTTAATCCTGCGGATTTCTTCAGCTATGAATTCATCTTCTCTTTGCCGATAAAGGATATTTTCTTTCAATTCCATCTCTGTTTCTTCAACAACTTCCATAGCTGCAATACTATTCAACTCTGGACCTTCCCAGATTTCAATACCAGCTCTTTGTATCTCATTCCTCAATTCCTTGGGCATTCCTTCTTCCATCAAAGGATTACAATTCACTTTACGACTTAATGCATCTGCCACTACATTGGCTTTTCCTGGAGTATAGTTTATTGTCAAGTCATAATCCTTGATTAACTCTAACCATCTCTTCTGCCTCATATTCAGTTCCTTTTGTGTGAAGAAGTATTTCAAACTCTTATGATCCGTATATAATTCACACCTTTCTCCATAAAGAAAATGTCTCCATTGCTTTAAAGCATAAACTACTGCTGCTAACTCCAAATCATGTGTAGGGTAGTTAAGTTCATGTGGCTTTAACTGCCTTGATCCGTAAGCAATTACCTTGCGATCTTGCATCAATACACAACCTAATCCATTTTTAGATGCATCACAATATACTGTGTAAACTTTTCCAGTTTCTGGTACTGCTAACACAGGTGCTGTTGTTAACTTCTCTTTGAGTTCTTGGAAACTTTTCACACTTCTCCGTCCATTCAAATGGAACATTCTTTCTGAGTAACTTTGTCATTGGCCCGGCTATCTTAGAAAATCCTTCAATAAATCTCCGATAATATCCGGCCATTCCCAAAAATCCTCTAATTTCCTTAGGGTTCTTGGGTGCTTCCCAATCCAATACTGCTTTTACTTTCTCCGGATTGACTGCAATCCCTTCTTTACTGATCACATGACCAAGAAATTCCACTTGATCCAACCAAACTCACACTTACTAAATTTGGCATATAACTGATGTTCCCTTAGTGTCTGTAACACAATACTTAAGTGTTGTGCATGATCTTCCTTGGTTTTGGAATAGACCAATATATCATCAATGAACACTATCACAAACTTGTCCAAGTATGGCATGAAAATCTTGTTCATCAAGTTCATGAATATTGCTGGTGCATTGGTTAAACCAAATGGTACTACTAAATACTCATGATGTCCATATCTTGACACAAATGCTGTTTTGGGAATATCCTCAGGTTTAATCTTTATCTGTGGTATCCTGACCTCAAATCTATTTTAGAAAATACCCCTGCTCCTCTTACTTGATCAAACAAATCTTGTATCCTTGGCAACGGGTATTTATTCTTAATGGTCACACTATTCATTACGAAAATCTCCACACATTCTTCTTCCTCCATCTCTTTTATCCACAAATATACTGGTGATCCCCAAGGTGATACACTTTCTCTTATGAATCCTTTATCTTCCAACTCATCTAATTGCTCTTTGAGTTGTACCAATTCCTTGGGACCCATCTTGTATGGTGCTTGTGCAATAGGTGCTGTACCAGGAATCAAATCTATGGTGAACTCAATTTCACGATCCGGTGGCATCCCTGGTAACTCATCTGGAATACATCCTGAAATTCCTTAACCACTGGGATTTCTTCTATCTTAGCTTCCTTCATAGCATTCAACTGTAAATCTGCTCTTAACTGACTATGCTTATCCCCTTGGTATACTGTTCTCATACCTCCTGGTCCTCTCAAAGACACTGTCTTTTCTGCACAATCTATTTGAGCTCCATGATCAGATAACCAGTCCATCCCTAAGATGACTGCTATATCTTTCATGGGAATTACTAGCAAATCAGCGTCATAAACGCGATCACAGATCATAATTACTTGATCCATTTTGACTTGCGTTACTAACAATTTTCCCCCGGCCGACATGACCGTTATGGGTACTTCTAACGGCTGACATCTAATCCCATATGCATCCACAAATTGTTGCGAAATAAAAGATGTAGTAGCTCCAGTATCAAACAAAACTTTGCCAGGATGAGAAAGGATTTTGAGCGTACCGATCACCACGTTGTCGGTGTTGTTGACTTGCTCCAAACTGGTGCAATTCAGCCTTCCATATGGCTTCCCTTTGCCCTTATCTGCTGCATTCCTTCCAAATCCTCCATTCCTTGGCTTGAATCCTCCTCCACCTTGGTTATTTCCTCCACCAGTTCCTCGGCTTATTGTTGATTCTGTTTATTTGGACAATCAGGCTTGATATGTCCAGCTTGTCCACATCCAAAACAGATGATTTTGGGCTTCTGACAATCCTTCATCAATGTCCTCTCATTCCACAGTTATTGCATATCAAATTGTTAACAGGATTGAAGCTTCGTGGAATAGGTTTCCTTCCTTCAGTTCTAAGCTTAGGCTAAAACGTAGATTTGGTGGTTGCGTTGGACTTGAAACTTCCTTGGTTCCATCCTTGCTTTCTTCCTTCTTTCTTCCTGAGTAACTTATAATCATCCTCCAATGTTATTGCTGCATCTACCAACTCCTGAAACTCCTTTGGTTTGTCAACCTTAACTGCATCTTCATAAAAGGACTCAGACCCTTCATGAATCTCTTCTTCCTTTTCTCCTCAGTGTCTACTTCATCCAATGCATACCTCGATAACATGTTGAACGCACTGACATAACGTCCAACAGGTAACTCATTCTGTCTCAGATTCTCAAACTCCCTCCTTTTCAATTCCATAATACTTTCAGGAACATGTGCTTCCCTAAACCTCTTCTTAAACTCCTCCCAAGTTACAACATGATCAGCAGGTAGTGTTGCCACTATGGCTTCCCACCATGATGCTGCTGGTCCGGTAAGCAAATGAGTTGCATACCTAACCTTCTCCTCATCAGAACATCCACTGTGTTGAGCTTTCGTTCAGTATCTGCCACCCAATCTTCTGCGTCCATAGGTTCTGGAGCTCTTGCAAATGGTATGGGTCTAGCATTTTGGAAATCTGATAGAGTCACTCCTTTAAGTACTTCATCCCTTCCTCGTCCTGCCTGTATTTCCAGCAAATCTTGCAGAAATTTATTCTGCCTTTCCTGGTCTTGGCGCCTGCCTTCTTCCACCATCTGCATATACTGCATGAAACTTTGCTCCGTGATTGGCCTTGGTGGTTGTGGTATTCCTCCTGCATCTGCATCTTGCTTCTCCTTAAGTTCACGTTCTTGCCTCTGCACATCACTCTCCTCACCGATGTACGCCATTACCCTCTAGTCCTGTTACATCGAATCAGAACTCTCCATTACATTATGCATATGCACTTCGAGTCCTATTCCATGCACAAGTACTAGTCAAACAATGGAAAACAGAAAAATCCAAAGAACACAAAACTTTTCAAACATATACCATGTATTATACATGTAGGATTACAAACATGGGTACATAATAGTAACACACTCTAAAAGTGAGTAGGTCTCACTTATTGCTACCAGCGTCCTTACAATACTACGTACAATACCCTATATTAACATATTACACAACTACTGCTTTACTCCGTCCTGCTCTGCTTCACTTTTCCGCATACTTCCCAGGCTTCCAGTGACAGTTACGCCTGGTCCTCCTGAGAATCCCGGGTAACTTCACATAATGGTAGGCTGATATTCAGGGTCAGATGGGCTTGCTTCTAACGTCATATCCGTCATGGCGAAGTAACTATCAAGATACTTGTATGCCGCTGCTTCCCCATCGTAAACCTCCTCATCTCCATAACCCTCGCCTCCATCATCGTACCCAGTTGGTACTGCCTCAAAGTTATTGAAATACCCTCGTGATTCGTCTCCCTTCTCCGTCTTCGGGTAGTACTTGGTCTCGTACGCATACTTCCATTCCTCATCTTCCTCCTCAGAATCTATTTTTATTGGCTTACTTGACTCACCAACTCTAGACTTCCTCCTAGGGGTATGACTAGTAACTTCCGGCTCTCCCGGATCTCCTGGAATTCTTATGGGATCACTCTGTGTACCCTGATAAGGTTCTTCATCCCAACCTGTGGCACTTGGTACTTCAGGTTCCCAATCTGCCATCCCTTCTCCTCATCAACTAAGACATAACCAGAGTGTGGTGGTGTATAGTCAGGATAAATTGGGGTATCGGGTTCTACTTCCTCCACATAGTTGGTGTGGGTGGTGGATCAGTGTATCCCTTCTCTGCTTCATACCTCAGTATATCACACTTTTCCTGAATAACTTCAGGACTGGAGTACTGCTCTATCATGGCTTCTACCTCTCCGCTACTACTCCGAACGTCTTATGATACGCCCGAATCATCTTGAGACAACTGTCCATGAACTCAGCCACATCACGTGGATTAGTTTTCAGGAAAGCCTTATAATCCACTGGACCCTCAAGCCGGTAATTCGCACTCGGAATAGCGTTAAACGGTGTTTCCACCAACGCATAACTCTTGGATGTCCTTATCTCAGTAACTGCTCTGACAGCAGCAATCTGGAAAGCTACTTCCACATTCTTCGCTTCTCCAAAGGGCATTTTGAATCCCATCTTTAGTTCAGGTGGTAACTTGAGTGCTACACGGTACAGGGCTAAAATTGATCCGTCGTAAAAACTCATCACTTTCAGTTGCTGAAGCATTTCCGCCCAGCTTCCCCGAAAAACACCCTTGCCCAACTCAGCATCTCTCACACGAACCGACCTCCTGGGACCCCGTTTCTCCATCCTAGCTGTTATAACCAAAAAGGATATCAGAATTGAAATGAAGTAATAATTGCATGATAA
This sequence comes from Poa pratensis, assembly GCA_947311845.1. Classification (NCBI taxonomy): domain Eukaryota; kingdom Viridiplantae; phylum Streptophyta; class Magnoliopsida; order Poales; family Poaceae; genus Poa; species Poa pratensis. The sequence goes on from CAMZMU010000085.1 coordinate 96,458,018, forward strand.
TGCTATTCTCAAGTGAATATCAATCATAACAATTAAAACTCAATTCATTCTAAGGCCTCGCACACCTACAGGTTTTTCCCTTTAATAGGTTTCCAACCTAAGGTCTAGCAATTGCTCTGATACCATCTGCGGTGACCCAGCACACCACTGCATATTGTAGTGTACAAGTCGTTGACATAACACCACGGAAGGACTAATCCGTAAATATTACATCACTCAGAGTAGTACAACAGAAACATTGCGGGTCCACTTTATTACACACTGCTAAAGATTACAAGCCAGAAATGCATAAAAACATCGACGTCTTCCTCCGACATGGGAGGAATGTCTATTATTGCGATGTTGACAGAGTCAACCTACAAGCGATAGAAAACAACAAACTAAGAACCATCTTGGCTCAGCCGCTAAGTAGTACTAGTCTAGTCTGACTCGGCCAGGTTCCTACTATGATAACTTTAAGTCTCCACCTCCTCCTCGTCGGCGTCGTCGGCTCCGTAGGCGATGATGTAGTCGACGCCTTCTACTCCTCCAGACAGATCAGGTGCTTCAAAGTACACCTCGTCGGCATGGTATGCTCCAAAGTCGTCTTCAGCGATCTCATCAGAGTCTAAGCAGAGATCAACGGAGGAAAAGGGTGAGCAACACTAGCGTTACCCAGCAAGTTCAAATAATAGATGATAAAGTGTATGATGCACTATCTACCATCCTGACCAAAAAGTCATGGATGATTATGCAAGTTTTGTAAAATTTTTAGGAAAAGGTCCATTTTATTTTAGAAAACTATGCCCCAGCCTCCACGGGTTTATAGTCATCACTTGGGATGCCTTTCCCGCTGCGGTCTGTAGTCCCCTCTGGAACAAGGATGTGACAGTCACAATTTCTTTGTTTAACTCTACAGAGCTGCACCACTTTACCCAACAGCAGCCTGGCTCCTTTTGCTCTCTCAGCACACCATGTGTGCTATAGCCAGAACTCAGGGCAACAAGTCATGTGGAGTCGCTTCCTTGCACAACGCATATCCGCCCATTTGTGACGCGGCTGGTAACTACAACCATTAGCCCGCCACCCCTCCCGAGCTTCTATTCCAGTCACTCCATCGAGTGGGAAGGTCACGCGCTTCCACGCAGTTGGCCGCCGCAACGGACGCAACCAGGTAATAGCCTGCCGAGGATATGCGAACGAAGGAAGAAACCTCTGACTAGCCCATCCATAGTGAATCTGTTGGCTGATGCTTCGATACGGCGCAAGGATCACTGGGCCATGGGTTATTAATCCTAGGTATATACTTTCCCGTACAATGGAACCTCCACCACAACATCAATCCGTGGTTCCACTGCCAGCCAACCATATATATAGCATTTCACATCATTCGAAAATAGGTTTTTCTTTTTCATGCAATGATAAACCATAGTACTTTGTAATTACTTTGATAAAATTAATCAAGTAGGACATGCAAATTGGAACTTGCCTTGAGACTGACAGGTAATGCAGTCTAAAGCTTCCGACGAATTGGGACCTTCGTGTTCTGAAAATCAATATCATTGTCTGTATGAGACAATGTTGAAAAACCAAATACATGCCAATATGCATATAATGAGATGATTTTTATTCTTTCCCAAAATTCCCAGAATTTTGTTAAGGATTTCTTTTTAAAGATTTCTTTGATTTGAATTTTAATTAGGATCAGTAACATGACAGTCATAATGTAGTTCAAATAATACTTTGAACTTGATACATAATTTTCCCATATTATTTTCTTTTGAAAATAATTTGAAATATTTCAAAGTCATTTCCACTTAAGGATCCTTTGAATTTTTGGTACAAGAAATAGTTTTCAATAAATCAATTAGATATTTTATTTGGATTACTTATTTTCGTCTGATATTTGTAGATATTTTTAAATTATTTTTAGGATTTTATTTGAATTTATAACAAGTTTTGAAATTTTGGAAGAATTTGTAATTTTAAAATTTTACAATTAAGTCCCTGATCAACTCTGGTTCAACCGAACCAGTCCACTCTCTCTCTCTCACTTCTCACTCGCACGAGCACGAGCCCGTGCTCGAGCTCCTCTGGCTCCCGTGTCGCCTGCGGTGGCGTCGTCCTTCTCCGGCCAGCTCCGGCCATCTCCGTCGCCGTGCGCTGGGGCAAAACACTCCCCTCGCTCCGCTCTTCCACCTCACCGGAGCGATTCGTCCCTCTCTTCCTCTCGTGGCCGTGCACAACCCAATCCCCTAGGGTTAGGGTTTCGGTGCCGGTGCCGCTTCCCTCCTTCTTCTCCAGCGTGCTCGCCATGGCTGGGCGCAGAGCTCCGCCCTCTGTGCCGCCGTGGCGCGGTGGTGCTGGTCCACGACCTCCATGTGCCCCCTCCAACGGTAGCGCGAGCATTGCCTCGCCGCCGTGGAGCTACGGCCATGGACGCACGGTAAGATTCTTTTTCTCCCTCTCTTCTCCTTCTCCTCCTACCTCTACTCGATCTAGATGCTTCTGGACTTCGGATTAATTATCTGTTCCTCTGTTGGTTAGGTTTTTGATGATCAGATGATGATTCTTGATGATTTACTCCTTTATGTGCACTGTCTACCTGTTGTGCACCAAGAATGAGGTGAATGGTGTAGATCTAGCATGTTTAGATCCATCCATTACCTCTGGATGTAATGCTGGGAGCATTTCTTGCTCACAGAAGATGAAATTTTCTTTAGAAAATAATTCTGAGCTAGAACTTGTGCTAAATGATCTAGCTGTGATAAATAAGTGTTATAAAAATGATTTAGGCAAGTTTTGCTTGCTGTGATGCCTCCATGTAGAGTTACACAGCAGCTTTCTTGTTTAGAGATGATTTTTTTATGCTTTCATGTGCTTCTTCCATGTGTAAGGATGTGTATGGCTCAGTTAATCCAGCTCTGCTGGTTCACTGGCTTGTGTGCTTTGATAAAAACAGAATAAGAACAGATACTACACTGAAAATGATTCCCTTGCTTTTGTAGATGCTCAATCAAATGCTAAAACACTCAACTGCACTCCCTTTCATCTCTCTGTCCTATTTCTTGCACATAACAGAAGTACTCTGCTTGCAAATCATCTTCTATAGCACCACACCTTGCTGAGCAAGGTTCTGTTAAGAACAGATGCTAAATTCAGCACTCAAGCATGGTTCTGTCATTTACAGAACCTGCTAAATTACTCTCTAGCACATATGTTTAACAACCTTGGGTGTAGAGCAGATAAAGCTACGGAAGAGTCTGATCTTGCTCCAAGGTTCTACCGTCTCCTCTGGACTGCACCTCGTGGTTCTACCTTCTCCTCCTTGTTGCTTGACTTCTCCTAAGTTTTATTGGCTTGTGGTGGATGGTTTAGGTAATCTCCATGATATATTTGTGGTTTGTGGTTGTTCTTGGTGAAGAACAGATGGAAATGGTGCTGCTAGATGTTCTAGTGCTTGTGAAGAAATGTGGTTTGTGATAGCTGTGACTTGTGTGTGCTAGTGGCTGCAGCTTGGGTCTATATTTATACAAATTTGAGCACTCCTGTGCTTGTGACACCAGGATAAATGAGCTGTGGTGACTAACCTGCTTACAGTGGCCCTCTTTGCCTCGAGCTGTTTTATTTGACTCTTTCCTGCACACCTTTTCACCTACGAGATCAGCTTACTGCTGCTGCTGCGCAGTTCATCTCCCCCTGGTGATAACTATGAGTCATTCTTGACTCATTGCTCCTATCTGGTCCAGATTTCTATGTGGCAATGCTTGGCTGAGATTTGAAATGCTTAAGATAGTCGGTTTGAGATGATTAATTTCAAATGTGTGGCCAATTAAGCTGATGGCTAGCTTGGTGAGGGATTTAGGGTCCATTTGCCTAATTAATAGGCAAATGTGATACCATAATTGTGGGCTAAGGTTTATTTGCCTCCTGGTTTGATTTTTGGGGAATGCATTTTTATATGTGGCTTTGTCTTTTGAAAATCAAGATCATAAGCTCAATACAGCACTTGTTTGCCTAAGATTTAAGTTGCCTGAGTTGATTTTCTATGTGCTGCAACATGCCTTTGCCCCTCCTGGTTGCCTTTAGATTAAAAGAGCATGATCCATTTGATCAGTCCCTTCTGTTGCCTTTGATAATTTGCAATATTCCCCAATTTAGCCTAATTGAACCTCAGTTTTAATTAGGCTAAAACCAGGTTTCAACACAACAACATGCCAGCACCAAATGGTGTGGGCAACATTTTAATACTAACCCCAAAAATTCTACTTGTGTGTGTTGTTTATTTTTGCAGGTTAAATGATGATGAAGACTTGAAGATTTTAGTTTAGGATTTTAGTACTGTTTTTGTATTCTTTCAAATGTTGTAAAAATGAGATCTTGTAAATTATTTGTGTTGATCATTTGTATAATTTGTATCCAAATGCTTCCTGCACATTTGAGTTGGAATCCATGTAATTCTTGTATATATATTCTTTTTTAAAGATTCTTTTGAAAATATTTGTGTATGGAATTGTGATGTCGATGAAATATAGTGACTTTATTATTTGAAATGATGTCCTCACAATTCTTGTGATTTATATCTTGTTATATTTGTGATATGTGTGTATAGAAAGATTTAGGAAAGATTAGAATTGTTTTAACTTAAGATTATTTCAAATTTCCTTTTGAAATCAAATGAAATCAAAGCAAATGAAATCAAAAGATTGTTTTGAATAAGTACTAGTAAATGTTTTGAAAATATATCGTAGGGTTTATCGACTCCTCTCGACTATCTGTCAATGTCTGACTCCCAGAACATCGACACTCGTCTGGAATCAACCCTCGAGTCATTTTGACACAAAAGCGCGAAATTTTTCCAGATTTCTCTAAAAGATGCATGAATGCACAAATGCAGTTTCTATTTCTACCCTCTCGAGTCCTATAACTGCGGGGTATTACAGCCGGCCCTTAGCAAGTGCGGCCTGTGCGGCCTGTGCGGCCGCACAGGGCCCTCGCTCGCCAGGGGGCCCCACGTAAGTAAATATAGAAAGGCCCTGCAGCACAAAACTGGCCCAGCAGTGGACCAAACGGTGAAAAAACAATCGATCGACCCAAGGCTGCCCACACTGCGGATGGAGGCCTCATTCTCCTCGGGCCCGGTCACACTAAAATTGCAGCTGGATCAAACGATGATATTTTTCCTTCGATCGAAGGCCTGCTGGCTGCTTCCCACGAACGCCTCGTTCTCCTCTGGCCTGGTCACGCTAAACTTGCCCAACAGCTCGCTATACCTGCTCAAAAAAAAAAGCAGCTCGTTATGCTCCCCTAAAAAAAGCAGCTTGTTATGCTATCTTTTGGACAAATATAATTATTCCTTTTGGTTTAATCATTTAATGTGTCTATTGCAAATATAGAAAGAATTGTGTTCAATATATTGTTGAAGCACCGGATAAAAAACACAAGATTGGATCACTCAATTTCTAGGATATGTCGACTCGTGAGTTCATAGCCGCAATGGTGAGGATTCCATTCCTCTCTTCTAAACTATGTTGATTTTCCCTTTTTACATTTTACACCCCCTAATATTAACAAACTACACCCAAGTATACACACAACTCTACACATAGAAGTTGCTATCTAAATATAAAAATAAGCTATGTAAATTTTTGTGTATAGGGGCCCCATTTTTTTGTCTTGCACCGGGCCCCTTGCATGTCAGGGCCGGCCCTGGCCTCGCACACCTTCGTTTAAGACGAACCTGTAACTTAGAGAGTAGTTCTGTGTAGTGTAGAGGTTTAGTTTGGGAAAATTGCCTTTCCTCTCCTACAGGGCATAGTACTGGATGCCGAATTGACAGTACAGTGTAACATACGCTGATAGAACCGATACAATACCAACGAAAGCGATGCAACTGCTAAGACATTGCTAGGATCACTCCCAGTCTTGGTCGAAGTTGGACGACACGCAAATGTGTCACACCCAGGACAGGATCGATACAAGGAGAAAGGGGATTCGGGAGAGGAATTGAGGTTCGGGAAGCAGACAGAAGCAGGTTTGGGGATCAGGGAAGAGAGTCATTACAAGGTTCAATCATTCGCTGCCTTTCCAGGACTATACGCTGCTTCTTATACAAGAATCACACACGCACGCAGGCGCGATAGGCCGAGGCCCAACAGCAGACTCGGCCCGGTCTTGGCCCACAGGGTAGTCAGTCGTGACATTACCGTCCCCTTTTGAACACCGCTTGACCCCAAGCGGGTGCCAATGGATAGCGACGGCATAGGGCTTCACGATCTTCCCAGGTCTCGAGAGGAGGTGTAGTTCCAGACCACTTCACCTTGATTTTTGATGCAGATGTTGCTCCGTGTGGTACAACAGCAGTTGCTAGGATCTGGACAGGAAGCACTGGCTCATCAGGTTTATCTGAAAACAGATTCAGAGAGGTATGTACCTGGGTGTGCGGCGGCACATGCTTCTTAAGCTGTGAGACATGCACCACTGGGTGCACTTGACTGGATGGTGGCAAGTCCAGCTTATATGCAACAGCTCCCACTTTCTTGAGTACCTTATATGGACCGAAATACCTGAAGGCCAATTTCTGATTGCCACGGGTAGCAACTGATTGTTGGATGTAAGGTTGCAGTTTTAAGAACACCATGTCGCCCACCTGGAACGAACGCTCTGATCTCTTTTTGTCTGCCTGATGCTTCATGCGCTGTTGTGCTCTCAAGAGGTGGTGTTGCATGAGGTCTGTCATAGCTGCACGCTCCTGCAACCAGCTTTCCAAGTCCGTGGACGCACAAGCATTGGAGTCAATACCAAAATGCCGAGGAGGGTGTCCATACAAAACTTCAAATGGTGTTTTCCCCAGAGCAGAGTGATGGGCAGTGTTGTACCAGTATTCAGCCAAAGCGAGCCATTCATACCATTTCTTAGGACATGAATGAACAAAGCATCTTAAGTATGCCTCCAGACACTGATTAAGACGCTCAGTCTGCCCGTCGGTCTGCGGGTGATATGCTGAGCTCATGTGGAGCGTAGTATCAGATAACTTGAACAACTCTTGCCACAAACGACTGGTAAAGATACGGTCTCGGTCGGAGATGATCATATTGGGTAACCCATGGAGTTTGTAGACATTGTTCATGAAAGCAGAAGCAACTGTGGCAGCAGTAAAGGGGTGACGAAGTGGCACGAAATGAGCATACCGTGTAAACTTGTCGATCACAACCAGGATCACATTATGGTTGTGTGACATGGGCAGGCCTTCGATGAAGTCCATGCACACCACCTTCCAGGCTCCTGTTGGCACTGGAAGTGGTTGAAGAAGCCCTGGCAACTTGACATGCTCAGGCTTAGCGTGTTGACAGACCTGACAACCAGACACAAATTCTTGAACTGTCTTGTTCAAGTGTGGCCAGGAAAAGAATTGTTTAACTCTCTGATATGTCGCCTGTACGCCAGAGTGACCACCAATACCACTATTATGCAAGGCTTGCAAGATATGGTTCTGAGCCAGGGCATTGTTGCCAACCCAGATTCGCCCATTTAATCTCAAAATTCCATCACGTAGTGTGAAACCTTTTTCATTTGAGCCTGTCAAACTCAGCTCTTCAATAAGTGCACGGGCTTGAGCATCATCTTCATACCAAGCTTGCAACCGATCCAGCCACGCTGGCTGAGAGGTTGATGTTGAGATAGTACTGAGCTCATTATACTGACGAGACAACGCGTCTGCCACAGTGTTAGAACTCCCCTTTTTGTACTGCAGTTTAAACTGGAGACCCATGAGCTTGACGAATGCTTTGTGTTGCAAAGAGGTGTGCAAACGTTGATCAGAGATGTGCAGGAGGCTTTTGTGGTCAGTTCAAATGATGAACTCGCCGTGCTGCAAGTAAGCACGCCACTTCTCGATTGCTAGTAAGATGGCGAGGCATTCTTTCTCATAGACCGATAGAGTTTGATTGCGGGGGCCCAAGGCTTTGCTCAGAAAAGCGAGTGGATGATCCTCCTGCATCAGAACAGCACCTACTCCAGTGTAAGATGCATCAGTTTCCAAGACAAATGGTAGCTTGAAATTGGGCAAGGCTAGAACTGGTGCTGAACACATAGCCTCCTTCAATGTGTCAAATGCTGTCTGTTGTGCTGGTCCCCAAATAAACAACACCCCTTTCTTCAACAGTTGAGTTAAAGGTTGTGCAATTATGCCATAATGCTTGATGAATTTCCGATAATAGCTTGTTGTGCCCAGATACTCTCGCAGGCTCTTCAGATTGGTTGGTATTGGCCAGTTTCGGACAGCATCCACTTTTGTTTTATCTGTCGACACACCGGTTGAACTAATCACATGGCCAAGATATTCTAACTCCTGCTGTGCAAATGAACATTTGCTCTTCTTCACCAACAAGTTGTTCTGATCAAGCAATTGAAACACCTGACGGATATGAGTTAAATGTTCTTCCATAGTCTTGCTATAGATCAGAATGTCATCGACAAAGACCAAGACATTCTTTCGCAAGAGTGGTGCAAAAACTTGGTTCATGATGCTCTGAAATGTGGCCGGAGCATTGGTGAGTCCAAATGGCATAACAAGAAATTCATAAAGCCCTTGGTGTGTCTGAAAGGCTGTTTTGTACTGTTCACTATCAGCCAGACGTATTTGATGATAACCAGAGCGAAGATCCAGTTTGGTAAAGAAACAAGAGCCAGCCAGTTCGTCCAAGAGTTCATCGATGACTGGTAGAGGATGCTTGTTCTTGACTGTTAAAGTGTTAAGCTGTCTATAATCCACACAGAAGCGCCATTGGCCATCTTTCTTTTTCACCAATAGCACCGGAGAGGCAAAAGGGCTGGAGCTGCGTCGTATGAGGCCATGACAGAGCATATCATAAACCTGACGCTCTATTTCATCCTTCTGCTGAGGACTGTAACGGTATGGCCGTACCTTGAAGGGTTGAGCTCCGGGAAGCAAGGGAATAGTGTGATCTTGTTCTCGGGCAGGAGGCAAAGATTTTGGTTCTTGAAACAGATGAGCAAACTCTGTGAGAACCTCTTGCACGGCTAGTGGTATAGTTGGTGCTTGGGCCTCAGTAGCATCTGGATCAACTGAAGCAATGGTGCCCTGACTAACAGACTGCACCATCACCAAGTGTTCAACACTGTTCTTCTTTAATAACCCTTTGAGCTTTTTCATACTGACTTCCTTGCACTGAACTGGCTTGCTCTGGATGCCTCGAATTGTGATGCGTTTCTTGTTGTGTGTGAAGCTCATTATCTTTTTACGCCAATGCACCCACATAGGACTGTGTATATCCAACCAATCTGCTCCAAGTATCATATCATAGCATCCAATATTCAAAACATGCACTGAATGAGAGAAGGTGTGGCCTTGAACTCCCCACTCAAACTCAGGTACAAAGGAGTTACATTGAACTGGGCGACCATCTGCCACAGTAAACTGTCTGTCAGCCATTGGCTTGGTGACACACTGGAGTTGATCAGCAAGTTTGGTGCTGACGAATGAGGCCACACTACCAGAGTCGATCAAAATCAGTATCTGGTGCTTGCCCACAACACCCTGCAATCTGATAGTGTGTTTGCGCTGAGCTGTATTAGTATTGTCTGTAGCTGCCAGCAAACATATATCATCAGAGTCTGATCCTTTGTCGCTATCATTTTCATCTTCAGAAGCATCATGAATGGGTAAGATTTCCATCAACTCTTCAATGATGTGCAGGGGTACTTTGTCAGGACATTTGTGAGCCTTGCTATACTTATCTCCACAAGTGAAACATAGTCCTTTCGATCGACGATAAGCCTTCAGTGTGTCGAGCCTATCCTCCCATTTGGACTGCTCTGGCTTTTTTACTGGTTCAGTATTAGAAGAATTCCTGTCCTTGCCACTGAACCTCTCTGAGGTGTGACTGTTCCTGGAGCTGAATTTGTTTCCTTCTCTGAACTCAGAACGATGGGGTACATGCTTCTTGGACGTAGCCATGTCCTCTTCCTGCATTAATGCCAACAAACCAGCAGTATCGAGGTCGTGTGGACAATGCAGATGAATAGCAGTGCGAATTTCATCTAGAAGGCCATTGACAAACTCATCTACGAAAAACGCCTCATCTAAAGCAGAATTGTAAAGCAACAGTTGGTTCCTAAGCAACTCGAAGTTCTCTATGTATTCAGCAACACTACCAGTTTGTTTTAATGCGCGCAGCTGCCTACGGTAATGCATGTACTTATTTTTGCCAAACTTTTCATGGACCATTTGACACATTTCTCCCCAGTCATCTAGTCTACGGATAGCCTGAATGTTTCGGAGCCAAAGCGCAGCAGTGCCACGAAAATTCAGAGAAGCATATCTAGTTCGTAAACTATCCTGGACATGGTAGAGTTCAAAGTAAGTTTCACAATCCTGTTGCCAAACTTTCGGATTCTCCCCGTCAAACTTAGGGAAATCCATTTTCGGTGTAGATCCCCTACTACCAGAACCACGGGCACACTCTCTATCATCACCATGAAAATTGAATTCAGTAGGAGCATGAGATTTGCCGTGTGGCGATGTAGTGGTACCTGTGACCGGGGTAGATCGCTGGTTCCCAAGGATACCAGGCGCATCTCCCCGGTAGAGTGACGGATCGCGGCGGTCAGTAGACCCGGAGCCCGGAGCTGGTGCAGGTGGGCACACCGCTGCTGCTCCCGACGAAGAAGGCCGCAGGGATCCCAGAAGGTGAAGATCCGCGCCCAATTCGCCACCACTGTCTGACGGCGGTGTCAGCACTTGTTTCAGCGCCGTGCGCGTACCCGACTCGATGGCGGTGAGCCGCGCGGCGAGGTCGTCGGTACGTTGCTGGCTAGCAGCAACGGCCGAGTTCGTGCCGGCGAGGGTGCCTTGCATCTCGTCGATCTTCGTTTGCATCCCGTTGAGGGAGTCGAGGACCTGCTTCATGTACCCCTCCATGGCGATTCCTTGCGCCGTGATTTCGCCCATCGATTCCTTCAATTCCGCCTCGATCTGATGAGCCGTGCGTCGGGGAGCCAGCGTGAAGCCCCTATCTCAACCCAAATCAAAACCAAACCACACGCGGGTGTCTCGATTGAGAGCTTTGCGCTGAATTTCCGTAGAATTTCAGCACCCAATCGTGTAGAAATCCGAGGATTTGGAGGTTCGATCGAAGGATTTTACGAGATTGAGAGGATCGTTACATGGAATCTGATACCATATGTCACACCCAGGACAGGATCGATACAAGGAGAAAGGGGATTCGGGAGAGGAATTGAGGTTCGGGAAGCAGACAGAAGCAGGTTTGGGGATCAGGAAAGAGAGTCATTACAAGGTTCAATCATTCGCTGCCTTTCCAGGACTATACGCTACTTCTTATACAAGAATCACACACGCACGCAGGCGCGATAGGCCGAGGCCCAACAGCAGACTCGGCCCGGTCTTGGCCCACAGGGTAGTCAGTCGTGACAAAATGAAGCAGAGCTGCAGGATGTTCTTGAGCATTCACACTCTGCGCCCACACGTACCACTGGACTGGACGCTCTAGTCAAACAACTGTTGAACTCGGAGAGAAGATGATAAAGATCAAACCGATGATCCTATGATTTTGTCCCAATCTTTCACAGCGAGTAACCCGAACGATAAATCCTTCCAACAACACCAATGGCGTCACCTGAAGGTGGGGAATAAATCCAGCAAGCAATGTGGAGATGAACTTCACGCCTCAAACCTGAGCTCGATAATCCTTGAAGAACACAAGAACCCTCGCAGCAATCTTTATTGGATAACACGGCAGCGCCGCCCCCGGAGGGATGATACACCTCGAACACGAGATAGTTTTTAACCTAATTTTCTGAACCCCTAACCTAATGCGCCCCTAGCCCCTTATTTGGATGAGGTGGGGGTACTGTAGCGGCGTACTGTAGCTACAGTACCGACCTTGTTGGGTTGGACAGGTCCAAACCCAACTCACATAATTATAAAAACTAATTATTAAAAATAACAACGACACGACTAATGGAACGCCTAACTTGGTGGAGTCCTGAAATTGAGCTTCACCTCCTCCGTCATGCCCGTATCAGAAGATGCTCTCGAGACTTTGACAGGTCGGTCGGTGCCCTTCCCCTCCACCAGGTCAACGCACACAGGGCGACAAAAAGCGCAATGATAAAGCCTTCCGGGAGACAGAAAATCAAAATTAAAATTCGTCCATCTCCCGATGCACCATAGGTGTCTACGAAACCAAATCAAGCCACACGCGTAAAGTAAATGCGAGAAAATCTTGATTACTCCTTTTTTTCCCGAGTAGTACCAGCAGATCTTCTGTGAATCAGTTAATATTCCTAGTGCAGCGTGTTCACACATAACATGTGTAACGAAGGGTTTAACGCAACAGTTAGGGGCACCTCTTTTTTCCGGCTGGTTTGGTCGGAGGTTTTTCACTTACCATCGACACAATGTCATTTTTTACAATCGTCAGTGCAGTCAGTGCCAGTAGAACATTCTTCGCTTTGGGAATATCAGCTATTTTTATGTCAGCAAGTAGAGGAGTACTACCCTAACCAGCTCAGCAAAAAACGAACTGGGACTGAATGGACCGCTGTCTTTTTCTCGTGCTTGACACCAACCTAGCTAAAAATACACCCTGGCACGCAGTTATCAATCGAGCGACGCCTTCAGTCTCTGAACCTCGGCTAAGAGGGAAGAATTCATCTCACAAGCATCCTTCAAGATTTCAATTCTTCGGTCGACTTCAACACTGTATTGTGAATCCCGTGGAATGCCTTGCAGAACGAAGCTCTGGAGCATAGCCTGTTGGATGGAGGAATTTCCCAAACACCAAGGACGAGGCATGATTACAAAGTTCTACGTATGCAGCGCAAGGAGTTCATGATGTTGAAAAACTTAAGGGGAAAAGTTACCTTGTGATGCTGCTTCTGGGTGTAGCACCGGATAAGCGACTTAACCATCTTATTACGCAATTTGACGGAAGCGCTGCGCCGGAAAACAAAACCAGACAGGTGATGCTTCGCTAGTGTGAAAGACATAGAATCCCTCTGAGCAGCTTTGTCCAGGATACCAGATGTCCATGATTTGGCATAAGCCTCCAAGATTGTTTCGTCCTCCTACAAATGCAATGCAAAAAGTATGAAGCGGAGAAGCCATAATCTTTCAACATAGAGGAGCAACTAACTACAAGTAAATGGGAGTAAAAAGATGGCATGCAGTTCAGATATGCATGGACATCTAATAATTAGCACCAAAATAGAACACATTTTCTGCTCTTTGCATAGTTTACGTTGTGCAATGCGCAAGAACTAAACAGGTTTTAAGTAAATATACCAAAAGTGAATTTATAATCGACCATGTTACTATCAAAGATGCAATCAGGAAGAGAAGCGTAAACAAAATGAACTGAAGAAACAATACCTCAAGAGGCTCCAAGTATCCTTTGATGTCACCAATGCATTTGTCTAGGGGAGGCAACAGTTCAAGTGCATAAGAATTAGACAATGCATTCCAGGCTGCAAGCCGGACCGCAGTCTCAACACTTCTATGCAAATAAATGGCCACTTGCCGACCGAAAATAACATCTCCATATGAGACAGCTGCGAATTGATCTACAACACTCTCGGCAAAAGTAGTGTAGCTCTCATGAATTTTCTCCTTGAATCTGAGAATTTCAAGAGTACTAGTTACTTTCACTTCTTCAACAGTGGCCACGTATCCTACAGCCTCATCATTATTGGCATTGTGAGATATATAATATTTCTGGCACAACATGTCGAGATGATGGCCATACAATTCTTGCAAAGCCTCGAAAATATCCCTACTTCTATCTTCTTGAAGCAAGTCCATGTTAATGCGGACAGAGGCGGAAAGTGCATGCATTTTCCAAACCAAAGGAATATCAAGAGATGGAGCAGCTGAAACGGCTTCCAGACCCAAAAGAAAGATAAGACCAGCCCTTGAAACGTCGACAGCATATTTGGATGGTGATGGCAGGGTGCCTTTTGCATCATCAATGCAGCAGATTGAACTTAGAATCCAATGCACAGGAAGAGGCAGTCTCTGGTGTGCCCACTCCAGAACTAACGTGCTGCAAGGTGGATTTACAGCTTCTGTTAACTCTGTTTCCTCTTGAATCGTCTCCAATGTCTCTGGTACTTTTGGCTTATTGACGCCGCTATTATTTCTTGCATATTTGTCTGGATTCTTCTTCTTGATGGCCAACCATCTGGATCTGAAATGTGAATTTAGCACACTGCTAAAATGCAGGTACTCATCTTCAGTTATGTCCCACTCAAAAGCTTTTGATAATTTAGTTTGAGAAGCCAGGAGATGTATGGAAGATTTGAGACATTTCAGAACTGAAGGTTCGAAGAGTATATCAAAGGCTCTCTCCAACGTAGAGATCTGGCCGGGCCCTGCGATCAAAGATACACCAAGGACAGGACTGATCCTCTCTGAAGCCTTGGCAAATGGATTAGTCACAGTATCTGAGTTTGCACCTTTACTGACAGAACTCTCTGGAACAGCAGAGAGGATTTTTATCAACTCTAGGACCAACTGTGAATCCAGTTGTGCGAGTAGACATTTCAGAGACCAAAACCCACCCCCGCATGTCCCCCAGCCAAACCCAACACCCGGAGCTAGTCCTCCTCTACCAAACATCTCTGTGTTCTTTGATACGGACCATTGTGAGGAAATCACTGGCAACAACGAAGTTAGGAAGTTCAACAAGTCATTATGCCACACACTGGAAATGCCTTCTCCTAATATCTTGCCAGCTAGCCCTGTTTTAGATTCTTTGAGATGCTCAGGACTATTTGTTGTCGCTCTCTGGATTACTCTGTCAACAGAACAGCATAGCTGCACTAATCTTTGAAGGCAACTTATGGAAGATAATGATGTATCCACGTCACTCTGGGATCTCAAATGACAAAGTCCGTGCACTAACGACACACCACTGGAAGGCAGTTGCTCCTCATGTCCAACAACGTGAGTACACGAGAAGCTGAAAACCCCATTAGTAATTATGCCCAAGCCAATTTTGGGGACAAAATCAGGTATCCAAGGCAAGCAGTGACTTTTACCATCAGAAGTGCCATTTGGTGATATTCTTTCTAATGTCGAATTAAGCATGCCTAGTACAGAAGAAATCAACAAAACCAAGCAGCTTTCCTCTTGTTTATGTGTTGTATTCTCACTATGCCCATTGATGAGTGAAACCATGTAGGGAACATCATTCAGATGTAACCAAGACAGCGCCAAATCTACCATTGGAACTACATGACTCCAAGACCATATCTCAGCATAACGGTCAAGAACTCCCACATTTTGCTTGCCCAACTGCTCCACTGAATGAAGAAGCGGCAGCCTTTGTGCCAGAGCTCCTAATACAAGATATGACTCTCTTGCAATCGAGCTAAACTCAGAAAGAACATTGCTTTTACTTAGACTCTGAAACGCTGGAGGGCTGAGCCATAGGCATAGAATAGGAAAGAAATCTGTGAAGTTTGCTATGCAAAACCCATACGAAATACAAGTTCTCCAAAACCGTAGCTGCTCGACCATCATTGCTGAACTCAGCTTGCATTGTTCCTTTCCAGATTTTATCCAATCCTTGAGGGTATAAGCTGGTACGTACCAATGCCACATTGCCTTCTGAAAAACTCCGTTGTTCACAAAATTCAAGCATGTTTGTCTGTTGTATTTGGACAAAACCTAGCAAAAGGAACAAATGAATAAAAAGACATTCTGTTTGACAAAAGTAGAAGCTATACTTAAAAAAGTGATTGTCGCCTTGTAGTATGAGCAGTCTCAACTAAGAATAGCTTTTAATATATGCTCATGGTGTTTATCATCTCGTCATAACAATGGGACAACTGTAATCATAAGCAACTCAAAAAAGAATAAAAAATCCACCAAGTAGTTTATGTGTAAGTACATGCATTCTGGAAGGGGATTTGATTGGTTCACATAAGTTGCAAGCGGTGTTGCTATAATTCCTATGTATTCACATCTCAGAAGCTACAACCAAAGACAAGACCTCGAGAAAGATTGTTTGTTGCTAGTTGCCAATAAAAGGTAACTAATTTGAATCAGTTATGACAAGTAGCGACTAATAAGAAACCATTAGTTTTGATATCACTGATGCAAGGTGTTAACAGACTATATCCAACAGGTAACCACTTGAGTTCAACTAACAATAGACAATTAAGCAACAAAATCAGAATAGATTACTGGGACAAGCAATACTACATCAGTACATCGAGCCATGGTTTTTGAGTCGCCGACTAATCGCCGAGTCGGGGCACCGTGGCTGGCTTGCACACGCGACTCAACTCACATAGTCGAGTCGCGCGACTCGCTGGCTCGCCGTCGACTTGCGGCGACTAGACCGTGGCTTAGAACTTCGAGTCGCGTGGCTTGCTCCATGAATCGAGTGGATTTGTAGATTGAAATCGAGGGGGAGGAAGGAAAGAGCGGGAGTGCTTGATATATTCCCTCCAGGCTGAAGAAACGAGGGGGATTTCAGACAGAAAGGGAGGGAAAGGAGAGGAAAGGGCGGGAGGCCGGGAGCTCGCGGGAGAGGAATGCTGCTCCTCTGGCCGGCGACGAGCCCCTTCCAATCTTCAGCGCCTCCTCCAGCTCCATCCCCTTCCTCTGCGCCTGCTCCAGCTCCGTCCTCCAGCTCCGGCCTTCCTCTGCGCCTCCTCCAGCTCCGGCCTTCCTCTGCGGCTCTGCGCCTCCTCTAGCTCCGGCCTTCCTCTGCGCCTCCTCCAGCTCCGGCCTTCCTCTGCGCCTCCTCCAGCTCCAGCCCCTTCCTCTGCCTCTGTGCCTCCTCCAGATTCGTCCGCATCCACCACAACCCTAGCTTGGCACTGGGCAGGTACGGCTGCTTCTCTCTCCCTCTGTTTTCTGATTTTGTTCTGCTTGCTGTGTATGAATGTGCGCTGCTCCGGCCGGAAATATCCTATTATAAGCCTTGGCGACTCGGGGCGACTAATCAAGCCAAGTCGCTGGCTCAAGCCAGCAAGTCAATAGTCGCAGCCATGGCGACTTGGCTTGGCTCGGCGACTCAAAAACCATGCATCGAGATCGAGCTAAGCAAGGAAGATCAAGAAAGAAACACTACACTACCAACAAGTTGGAGCTTCAGGTGCCAACCAATGTCAATATGAACAACAATATGTCAATCTAAGAGGACAGATATCTATCATGTTACAGTAAAATATGAGATTGCCTTCAGCAAAGATACCTTCAACAAAGTAACCACTCTGATCTGTGACAAGTGAATTTCCATTGATCCTTGCCTGTCCAACAACTTAACAACACTCTGAACAAGCTTTGGACAATTCAAGATGGCATCAGCAGATTGTGGAGAGTGTCTCGCTAATGCCACAAGAATCGAAACAAGATAATCTTTTAAAACTGGAGGCGGGTCCATCTGAATCAACAAAGAAGTAACTTGAATTTAAGTTCCTTAATCATGCCCATCGGTTTCCACAATAAAACTAAAAGATTGACAAATAAATAAAATAATGTGTGTCAACTACCTGAAAAACAGGAGCTTCGTAATAATAGTGCAATGCAAAGCTATTAGTATGAAACAAACAGTCCAGGCAACACAAGTGTATCAAATATTGTTCCAAAAAGTTGATGCTATTGGATGAAAGATAACAAATGATGTTCAGATGATGACTTAGTACTAGGAACACCTAGAACTGCCATATGGCATTCAATTCCCAGAAATCCAAAGGATATTGCTAATTATTCAAAGGGTAAACATGATTAGTCATATTGACTTGCTATATCAATGATCATGATGTTGACAAGAGTAAAACAAAAACAATACTAGTGGAACAACAAATGCTGTGATGAACCGGTATCGACTACCATAGTTATTTTAACAGAACATGATGCCAAGTATTATACAAGATTGACCAAACTAATAAGAAGCACGCCTGTAACTAACACAACACAGTGCACGTACAAATAATTTGGAGTCAATATTATTCTATTCTGAAATAAAAAGAAAGCACAAAGCTCTATGTCTAGACCACAGTCTGTAGGGTTGTAAAAGAAACATGGCAGACAAGACAAAGGTAAAAATTGACCTCCAAAAGGGAGCAGATACGTGGCAGGATTCCCATTCTTATAAGACCAGCAGCAACATCTTGCCCAGACACTATGACATCATCTTGAATAGTATGTTGCTCATCAGTTTCTTCCTCGTCATTTTCACCATAATGTGGAACTATATTGGATGGTTTTGTGTTATATTTCCAAAACCCCCCTTCAAGAAAACCTCCATCCAGGTCAGGTTTGCTACGAAAAACAGGGGCTGTGCAGATATCTTCCCCCTGGTTTACTACTTTCTGCAGGTGCGAGTTCCAACCATATAAGACTTGAAATTTTAATGAAAAAAATAGACGGTTAAGAACGTTACCTCAGAATAATCAAAGTATATCTCATTCATGTCATAGCTCAGCATAACATTAATAACTTTAGCACAATTCAAAACTACAGACTCATGGTTATCATCCAATGACATCCTGCAAATGTCTCGGTTAGCAACAAAGTGGTAAAATCAGAAATACCGTGCAAAACATCTAGGTGTACATTTGCTAACTGCTGTTTGTGTTAATTTCTTCTATGATTTCCAGGATTTGGGTTATGAGACTTAAAATGACTGCAGTAGCCAGTAGTTAACTACCCCATGAAAATAATATACCAATAAAACCCCTAAAAGGAAACAGAAAATACGAGAGGGGAGTATAAGAGCATCTGCATCCCAACACCTAAAAATTAGATGCTGAAGTGGACATTTACAACCGTTGTTAACTACTAACATGACGAACTAAAATGGCATCGTTGAAGCATATGCGTTTTCAGGCGTAGATGTATCTATTAAAAGTTCAAACTGAAGGAACTAAGCATATCTCTGTGATTCTTGTTAGGTATGCTTGACTATATTTGATAGGATTCTGTAGTACATGTATGTTCAGTGGCTCTCTTCACTATGATGAACTAAGAAACTATTGTACGGCAAAAATAAGAAAATCCAAATTGAACTTATCAGTTCACGAATGAGCTACCTTAGAGAGAGAACCAACTCCGGTTCGGGCCCAAGGGCATAGGCCCAAACTGCTTGCCAATCATCAGCCTTGACAACACCTTCCGCATTATCAGCTAGATCCATCTTATGCAGATTGTGTAACGCCCTTTTCAGAACGGAAGCAAGAAGCTGCAGTGCTAGTACACGCTGGCCAGGAACCTATAGTTTGAACAGTAAAGCTGAATTACATGGCATTTTTATATGTTTACAGGTCACACTTCAATAACCGAGGCAAAAATTAAATAACAATTTTTTTGTAAACTGAGGTTTATGAATTCAATGAAGCAGGGGAACACTAACTACCCTCCCTGCAGACCCACCCTGGTCTTAAGTAATCTGAGTCTGAGTTCAGTGACAACCCCTATCTTTTACTTGGTATGTTCCATGTACCGGTAATAACAAGTACCAGTTGAGTAGCTAGTGAATCTGAAGAAACAAAATTATGGAATAGCCTCACATATCAGTCTAGCACATTCAATATGCCATGTTGAGACAAATGGGCAATATATGTCATAAAAGTTGAAGCTATGTTTAACAAACTATCCAACTGGATGTCATCACACAGATCATGCAATTGCGAAATTAGTAAGAACTACCATGCTTGAAAAAAACTTTGATAGAATATGTACCACACAATCAATTGTGCATAACGTGAACCCCATAAAATTCAGGAAGAAATCATATATGTCCCAATGCTCATGTTGCTCAAATATGAAAATGGAGATATCCAAATGCTAAGTATATTTTGCCGATCCACCATCTGCTAAAGTTTATAAAACGAACCATGCTCCTGGTAAGTGCAAGAGCCTCATTGATGGTGTAACCAACAGCTGCCGGATCTCCCTCTGTTCGTAGGAAGTCACGCTCAGCTACGCTTTCTCCATGTGTCTTCTTGCCTATAAGCAAAAAAGGCAGGCTGTAATGTCGCCACAAGAAGCTAAAGTAACTCAAGGGGGCAAAGAAGAAATAACTTACCATCTTGTTGCTCCTGGCAAGATTGAAATCCCAAAATATCTCCATCCAATGCAAACCTACACGACCTGATCCGCTCCACTCTCGCACTCCATGCCTTCCAAGAGTATGCACTCTGCTCAACAGCCGCCAAAGGATCACCTCGATCAGCCCTTGCAGTCTTCCCTGGCCCTGAAGTTTGCCTGCTCTCATCCTTCCCCACATCTTTCCTGCCACCAGATTTCTCCCTCCCCCGACGCTTCAGTATCTCCACCAGAGCTGGATCCATCCTATTCAAAATATCTGCCTGCGCCTCCGCTATCTCCTCTGCCGACATCCCTGCCAGCCTAGCCGTGTTCTCCGCATTAATCTCCGCCTCGATCGATGGCTCCCCATCATCCAATTGCATATCCTCTCCTCGCAATCCAGCAACCCCAGCCCCACCTTCCACCATCGACGCATCCCAGCATTCATCGGCTTCTCTGGCAACACATCAAAACCAAACTCGTTGCACCCAATGCTTCCCTACCATGTCCACCATCCAGCTCCATGCCATCTTCCCCCAATCCTCTCACCCCCACCTGACCACCTACAGGTTTAGCCGCAACAGCGGGGTCGATTTTCTGCGCGTTGTCTCTCTTCCCCTGCCTCCGCTTGGGGGGCATGTCGTCGGCGACGAACTCTCGCCACCTGCTGAAATCCATGCCCTTCTTATCCTTCCTCCTCACCGGGCCAGCAACCGCCGCCGCTGGCTGGTAGTCCATCTCGTCCACGTCCATCCCGTAGTCCTCTTCCTCCCCCTTCTCCTTTTCGGCGTCCATCCTCGCCGGGTTCCAGTGCTGCAGAAGAGAAGTTCCGTCAGTCGGGGAGTACAAGCAAGGATTAACACAAGCGGAGGGGAGCAGTTTGGCGGGTTTAGGGTTTCCAGGAGAGGTGGCGGCGGCGGCTTACGGGGCCGTGGGAGCGGTGGCGGGCGACCGGGAAGGGAGGACGGTGGGGCGCGGGGCGGAGGAGGGCGCGGCGGCGGAGAAGCCCTTCTCGACGATGGCGCCGACGAGGTGGGACGGCGACGCCACCGTCGCCGCCGCGGCCGCGGGAGTGGAAGCGGGGGGAGGCGGCGCCGGGTCGAAGGGCCCCTCCACGACCTTGCGGCGCGCCGGGTGGGCGCCCGGCTGATGCTTCCGATTCGCCGCGTCTTCCATTGGCGGCCTGCTGTGCGGAGCGCTGCTTTGGTAGGAGACTACTACTAGTCGGCAAGGAGGGTTTAAGGCAAGGAGCCAGGGAGGGAATGAAGAGGGGATTAATTCGTTGTGGTGGGTTTTCTTTCTGTCTGCAAAGTTTAGGGCTCCTTTCATTGGCACGATTTTTTTTGAATGTGAGAAGACTTTATTAATTACGCAATAAGGTTACATCATCTGCTAATACACCAGAAAGAAAATCAGAGGGCTCATTGTGCCAAATAATCGACAAAGGTCCCTCTCAATGGCTAGCTAAAACATGTGCGGCCATATTGGCTTTCCTAGGACACTGAGCAAAAATAACTTCCATAAAATTACGACAAAGCATTGTGGATTCCTCATAAATAGCAGCTGCCGGACCAAGTGAGTTCCCGCCCTTCTTCATCACCTCGATCACGTCCATACAATCCGAGTTTACTTCGATTCTATTGCATCCCACTTGGCCAGCCAAGATTAAGCCATCTCTCAGAGCATAAGCTTCAGCTGTGGATGGGTCGCGACAGTTACCAGCAAGGAAGTATCCCCTCTCATCCCTAATAATTGCGCCCGTACTTCCGGTTCCTGTATCCGCGTTAAACCCTGAATCCACATTTAGTTTAACAAACTCAGATCTTGGTTTTACCCATCCATGTCTAGTAATACCCGTCCGCACGATTTTAAGAACGCACGAACAGAAAAAACATAGAATGCCTTGTTCTTTTCGAAACACAATACAAATGCAGACGTTCGCATATATGTATGCAAATACACTCAGCATGCGCACCCTACCCTATAAGCATCTCCGACGACGGCCGGATCTTGAGATTGACCAAATGCTTTTCGCTATCGATGGGAACATCAGCTCCCAATGGAAAAAAAATTGCACCTTCATGTTGAGGTACAACCACCCTCGTATCCATCCAACCACATATTGGTACGCGGCATATCCTTTTTTAATCCTACGTATGAGAAAACTATAAGAAAACCAACGGAGCTATAAAAAGAGATTAGGGTGGGTGAAGCAAAACTTTCCTCCAAAATAGAGTGCAAAGAGTCTTTCGTAAAAATCTGAAAAGGTTGTAATTATGTGAATCAAACGATCTTTGTAGGAAAAAATTCTAAAGATCAAACCCTACAAAAATCATACTCAATTTGTCTATACCAAATGAGCCTATACCAAATGAGCCCTTAATCATGTGGCGGATTCTCATTTTTTTCAAAACCCTCTTTTCTAATATTTTTCCAAAGGCTATCATTGGTAACAATGACGTATCTTTTTTTAGCTCCGATGATATTTCACCTTATTTGAAGAAAAGATGGAAATAGAACATTTATTTGAGAGGCAAACACGATGATGAACTTGCAGAAGATCACAAAACCGTGGTGGAGCCAGCATCAAACTCTAAGATGCATAAGAGCATCTCCACCAACACCCCCCACCCCCATAACCCTCTCATCGGAACAATGGGGATCGAAACATGAAAGCCCCCCCCCCCCCCCCCAACGGTGCCCCCATCGGTGTGAGTGAATGACCAAAAAATTGTCTGGCGACCCCTAGTCCGTCCCAACCTTCGGGCCGGTTTGGAGGTGCCAGACAAGCCTACAACGTAGGACTACATTAGGCGGGCCCAACCTGTCATCGGCACATAGGCCGGTCAATGTTTAGTGGCGCTGACCCACCTCGCCGGGTCGGTTTCCAAATCGGTGGCGGTGTGGATTCCCCACGCGACGCCGACATTAAACTAGCATGGATGTCGTATCGGCAGCTTCATGCAAACCAGTGTGCATGGGAATAAAACATGATTTGTGTAAATTAATAACAATCCTGGTCACTGGCTGAGACGGATCACTCTACAGGCTTTGCGGACGAGCCGCTGGAGCACATCGGCAACAATGATAAAAAAGCGATGGAGAGAGAGCGTCTCCTTAGGACCATTCTTGCACCTGATCCAGATGCCATGTACCTCGAGCATGGCTAGCTGAGAATATAGCATGCATCTAGTTGCACCAACATTCATCAAACACATGGGAATGGATGATGAGAGAAGAAGGTTGAACCGGTTTTAAACAACAGAGTGGGTCTTTCCCGTTGATGACAACAACAGACAAGGTCAGCTGCATAGATGATGTTTTTTCGAGATGAGACGACATGAGAGGAGAGGAAACACGACCGATATGGGTCGACAAGGAAGTGGATGAAAGTTTAAAGGTGTGTAGTGAAAAACTTGATGATTGCCGTTATAATGCTTTGTCCTCGCATGATGCTTCCTAAGCCATGTCGCATCGACAAGCTTCGCTAAGCATTAACAATCATCTCTCCAAACATATACTACATCTAGACTCACCATTTTTCTTTGTGAACGAGATACATAAAAGCCAATAAAATGATAAACTTTTGTTCTACTAGACTTTAGTAAATTATATATTGAGAGAGTATAGGGTGGACATACTGAAAGGACAAGGATGTCGCCTAGAGGGGGGGTGAATAGGCGATTAAAACTTTTCCGATTTAGGCTTGAATAAATGCGGAATAAAACTAGATGTTTAATTTAACAAACCAACAACCTAAATAAACTAGGCTCACCTATGTGCACCAACAACTTATGCTAAGCAAGACAAGTAACAATGTGATAGGAATAGAATACTTCAAGCACGAGGGCTATCACAATGTAAAGTGCATAAGTAAGGAGCTCGGGTATAGAAATAACCGAGTCACGCGGAGACGATGATGTATTCCCGAGTTTCTCCTTTTTAGCGGAGTACGTCTCGTTGGAGGGGTGTGAGTTTCAAATTCAAACAACACAAATGGTCTCACCCTATTCTCCGATGAATCATGCCCAAAAGCTCGGTTTACTTTCCACTATCGGAATCCTTCAAAGCGGAATCTGGAGCCTTTACAACAATCTTGAGGCACAACCCACAAAAGGATTGGGAACTCCCAAATAACCACAAAAGGTCTCTATCACCACAATGGCATCTAGGTTTCAATGACCCAAGAGTAAGAAGCTCACAATTTTTCAACTTCCACGAATCCTCGTGGAGAGCACAAACCGATGCACCAAATGCAATGGTAAGAGCACAAGTGCTCAAATTCTTCACTCTCAAATCCCACCAAAAGCAACTAATGCTTATGGGGGGAGAAGAGAGGAAGAACAAAAAGAACTCAACAAATGGAACTCCAAGATCGAGATCCAAAGGGTTCCCTTCACTTAGAGGAGAGATGGATTGGTGAAAATGTAGATCTAGATCTACTCTCTCTTTTCCCTCTAATTGGAGGCAAGAATCATGGAGGAATAGAGAGAATCCAAGCTCAAGAAGGTCAACAATGGGGAGTTTTTTCGTGCTCAAGAGCCTGTCTCTTTGGGGAAGAAGGGTGCCTTTCATAGGACCCCACGAAATAGAGCCGTTGCAGGAAAAACGGGGAACCGGATATTCCGGTTCAACTTTGGACCAGAATTTCCGCCCCAAACCAGAGAGACGCGCAACTGTTGAAACCTTCTGATGGTAGACGGATATTTTCAGAAGGACCGGAATATCCGGTTTTCAGAAAACTGACAGAAACAGCAAAACGAAAACTGCAATAATTTTTTCATCCGAACTCCGATTTCGATGATCTTGGGCTCGTTGGAATCGCAACGAAGAGCTCTTCAAGATCATCCAGAGAAACATAATAGTCCAACAAGGGAGGATAAAACCAAATGTAGAAAGGTAAGCCTCTCTAAAAAGGAATAACCGGTAAATCCTCCAATATAAAACGCAACAAGATATTCATATGAAATCTGTTTTTGATGAACTAGAGTTTGGTATGGAGATGAACACAAGCTCTAAATTCACATATGGATAAAAACCAAATAAGAACCAAGAAAGATGATATGCCAATAATGCAAAGGTTTGAGCTCTCCACAAAGGTGCGATCAAGTTACTCACTTGAGAGCCCCTTTTGATAGTACGCCGTCTATCCTATAACCCGGTCTCCCACAAACACCAAAAGACCGGTAAAATAGAAACCCTATGAAGATCATATCTTTGCCTTGCGCAATCCACTTGAGCTAGATGATGACGATCTTGATCTATTCAAGTGGACCACATTTCTTGATTGCGCTTTGCTGGGTGAAGACTCACATATCGCTCCCCATACACCAATATGGGGGAGCCTCTCTCTTAGACACATCTTCAATTGACCATTATCTCCAAATGGGTGACAAGTTTCAAGCATAGGATTTCTTAGAGATGCTTCTCTTGAACTTGCACTTCATCTTTTTCTCTTGATATATACGAAGATGACTTGAATATTGCTTTGGTCATCACTTTATCTTCTTCTTTCAATCTTGATATTAACACATGGTGTTCAAGCATTGCCAATGGACAAGCCCTACAAGGATAGCTCAATGCAACCATTAGTCCATAGAGATTGTCATTAATTACCAAAACCACACATGAGGGCACATGCACTTTCACATACACGATCCAAACACCAATCTGACAACATCACATACACGCACATGGTACACTATCTACTCCCTTCGTTCCCAAATAAATATACTTCTAGTTTTGCCATAAGTCAAGCATTTTTATGCTTGACCAATTTTATAAAAATTCTAACAATATTTATGACGTTAAATTGGTATATTATGAAACTATATTTCAAAATGCATCTAGCGATATTGATTTACAATTGTGAATATGACTATATTTGTCTATAAAGTTGGTTAAATTTTAAAAACTTTAACATATAACAAATCGAGAAATACACTATTTGGGAACGTAGTGAGTACCCTTTGGAAAAGAGTCGAAATCAAAAACATATACATGTGTTTTTCTAAAAGTCAGGTACTCTGGTAGTTCGAAAGAAGGAACATAGTTGAGTTTTTTAAAACGTCAGGCTTTTATCTAACAACACAAGGACATAGAAACAGGCCCGTCGATGGCCATGTTCGAAGTGAGCGATGGAACAGGGTCCCCAAATTCCAGGGCCCCCCAATACCTGCTTCCTAGTATGTACGTATCAGATTTAGCATACAATTTGGTATTTCCTAGAAGGAAAAGAATATATTTCACCCTGAAATATCACCTTCCGGATACATTTCACCCAAATCTCCAAAACCGATAATTTGTACCCTGAACTTTGCAATACCGGACAAATCACACCTGATAGTGGTTTTGCTCGATTTGGGGCGGTTTTCGGTCAATTTTGACATTTTCTTGGATGACGTGGCGCTGACGTGGCACAAACAAAAAAAAGAAAAATCCCCAAGGTATCAGCCGCCGCCGCCGGCCCGCTCGGCTCCTGCCTCCCCGCATGCACCGCCAGGCCTCGCCGGAGCTCGCCGTCGGGATTGCTCGTCGGGATCCCGTGTGGGCGGCGCAGCTGCTGCGACCGGCTCGAGCTCGGAAGCCAAGACGTGGAGGCGGTAGTTCCTGGGTGGTGCAGCCACTTCCTCCGGCTCGACGGCGGCAGGTCGGCTGCTCATAGCATGGAGAAGCCTACAGTTCGTTGACCCTACAATTTTGCGCTGAATTTTTGTTATGTCCTAGAATTACGGGAGTAATTGGTATTTGCCTGTATACGCCTCCCCGCATACCTTCCGCCGCCGATGGGTCGACGGGAATCTCGGCAGCTGGTAGTACACGGAGAGCACGACGCAGGACTGGATCCACAGCATGCCGCGCGTCCGCGCGGGAGGCCCATGTCGGCGGCCACGCGGAGCGCCCACGGACGAATGCGTTGGTCACCACGCACGTCACCGGCCGCCCGGCCTCCGCCTCCCGCGGATGAGCGCTGACATGGGTATGCCTATCGGGTACCCTACCATGAGGGTACCTGGTGCACGTATCGACTAGGCCCAACTATCAGAGCCTACATGAAGCCCATGAAGGGAGGCCCACGAAGATGGAGTATCCTCCAAGTTTGGCGAAGCAATAGTCGGTTTAGAGTTTCCTTACTTGTAAATCGAGTCGGTTACGAACACCCGAGACCCAGCCTATTATTTAAGGACTGGGAGGGCCATCGAACCAGACAACGAACCACCAGAGCCACAAACCCTAGCGAGATCGACATCTCGCCGGGATCCTTGTAACCATCATATTCACAAAGCAATAACAGACAGGCAGGACGTAGGGGTGTTACCTCCACACGAGGGCCCTGAACCTGGGTAAAATCTTTGCCCTGCTTGTCAGCCGACGATACTTCCAGCTCTACCACGTTCTCTCCCCCATATTCATAACCTAGGGACCTTAACCATGGGTCTTGATGAGTCTACCCCTCGTCAAGTGGCGCCGTCTGTGGGAAAGAATAGCGCTGGACTCGAAGTTTCGCCGGTCCCAACAGCAAACGGCAAATCGCCGATCACACCAGCAAACGGCAACTCGCCGATCTCATCTGCAAACGGCAACTCGCCGGCCATGTCAGCAAACAGCAACTCGCCGATCCAGGCGACACACGGCGACTCGCCGATCCACTCGAAAAGCGGCAGCCTGCCCGCTTCACCTGCAAAAAGCGCATCTGCTCTTCCAATGAATTTCAATCCGCACTCGCCGGAGCTTCAGGAGGCGTTTTCCGGCCTTGAATCAGGTTTGAGTTTGACTGTTGGAGCATTCAATTTTTTCGTAAACAATCTTGGCACGCAGGACTCGACAGATCCGCAACAACTGGCGCTGGGCGCACTCGAGGCTCCGTCGACTGCGCTCGCCCCGTCGTCGATTCCTGAAGCCTGCTCGCCCGCAACAACCATGTCGACCGGCGAGATCGACAGGTTCATGATGACGGAACTCCAAGGCGAGGAGGCAGAATCAGCATACCGCACAAGCAACGTCGACTTCAACCTACCACTCGACGAGAGTTTCGACTGCGGGATCTCCCTCGATGACTTCTACGAGCCCGCGATTCATAACGACAACAACGTCGACTCGGAGATCTTCACCAACACCAACCTCGACTCAGAAATCCATAATGGCTTCGCCAACACCGAGATGAGCATAGGCGATGAGCACATCGACAACGAGATTCGCCTCGAAGATCTACTCGATGAACACACTGGCTCTGACATGAGCCTCGACGGCGACGTCGAGTCCATGACTGGAATCGACAGCACATACACCTGTCCACGGGTCACGCCCCATCAGGTCTACGTGGCCTTCTCCGCAGAATCATCCGCAGACGCAGCCGCTCGCAGGCCTGCACAATTCCCATGCACGGTAACCATGCCGGATGGGGTCACAACCTTGACAATCACGGAGGAGATGGCAGCAAAAGCAGATAAAGTCATAAAGGAGTGCACAATGATGCCACCAAATTCCACCCCAGAGGAGATGTTGACCTTCCAGTACTTCAACTGGCAGGAGTCAATTCGACTGCAAAACTACCGAGCGACGCTCGAAGAGCGCAAAAGGCAAGCCAGCCTCTCGAGTGCCCGAAGAAGGGAGCAATCCCTCGGGTCCACAAGCAACCAACCCCACGACCTAGGTCGCGGTTGGCAAGCCTTCCAGAACATGAAAGGGTAGCAATCACCCGTAACCTGTCGTTCATGACAGAGGACGCTAACGGAATCCCAGTGCCCAAAACTGCTGCGGGTGCATTATTCTCCGTAGGTGCTTACCTCAAGGCAATGCAACCTCCGGCGAATGACCCTAACGCAGCCCTGCATCGCCAACAACTCAAATCGCTAGCTCTAGCGGCACAGGCTATACAGCCAGAAGACAAAACTCCAGCAAGGAATCGCGATCGCGACATAGTCGACTCACGACACGCAGCACATCATCGCAGTGGTCGCAGCCACCACTCGGATGAAGGAAGGAGAAGCACGCGCCGGCACAGGTCCAGCAGAAGCAGATCTCGAAGATCCTATAGCAGCGATTCATACTCTGATCGCGAACCAGAGCCATGCGGAGCATTGTGCTTCACTCGACGCATCCGTGAGACGCGGATGCCCAAAGGTTCAAGTTGACAGGCGAACAACCCAAGTACAACGGTCGCCAAGAACCTTCCGGGTGGCTAGAAGATTACAGACTCGCCGTGGCATGCCAGCGTGGCACGAACACCACGGCGATGCAGTACATACGACTCATGCTCGAAGGAACTGCCCGCGACTGGCTCAAGGCACTCCCTCCATCATCATACGACTCGTGGGACGATTTCCGCAGAGACTTCATCAAAAACTTCGAGCCTCTATGTGAGCGCCCGAAGACATTCGAAGAATTAAGGGCATGCACTCAACGATCAGACGAGTCGTTGAGATCATACATACGGCGGTGGACCGAAATACGCAATTCGGTTGGCAAAGTGTCAGAAGACAGGGCCATGGATGCCTTCATACAAGGTCTCGCCAGGAAGGACTTCAAAGAGGCACTGGTCGTGAAAAGCCAACCTCCCTGGCTGACCTCATCAAAGTTGCGACTGAGTGGGCAGATGGAGAGGATTCTGTACGCAGATCCCGTGCTTCCCCACCACGCGACAACTACGAAAGCGGCAGTCGAGGCCGCAGAGATTCATACAGAGAAGATCGCAGGCGCAAACGTTCCAAACGTCCTTACGACGATAACAGACCCGAGTTCATGGCGGCTGGATACACACAACCCGGGAGGACCAAGATAGAAGCAATCGACGCTCGGATGATCGACGGGACAGTCGAGATCGCGAGCAGCGGAGCGACAGCTACAAAAGGCAAGAATGGCGCAAACGCAGCGACGCAAAACCCGAGCGGTCATTCGAGGAAAAGATGGACGACTGGTGCAGATTCCACCTCTTCAAGGGGGACGACGGAAAACTACGCTCCAATCACACCCTAAGGAACTGCAGGGAATTCGACCAAATGGCGACTGACTACATGATACGACTCAAAAGGTACGGCCCAGCACCTGCTCAGCCCACGCCTGCACCCGCACCACAGCCGAACGCTGTGCCCGCTCTCATGGCGCCACAGCCGCCACCGCAACCACCACCACAGCCTGCTCCAGGCGCAAACCTCGCAGGTGCCATACAACCCGTACTACGGGCGGAAGATGATCAATATCCACAGCCCCACGGGCAGATGTACATGATACAAAAGGGTCGCCCCTCCAACAGGCAGCAAAAGCTAATCACTCGACAGGTGAACATGGCTGTCATGGCACCTCCTGCCATGCCCGAATTTCTGAAGGGATCGGAAACCATCATAAGCTTCAGTCGAGAGGATCATCCCCCAGCTGTAGTTCGACCAGGGCACGCGGCTCTGGTACTCGACGCGCAAATAGGAGGCTACGCCATGACCAAGGTCTTCATGGATGGAGGCAGCGGCATAAACATCATCTTCGCGGACACGCTCCGCAAAATGAACAGGTCAGTCGAAAACCTCCCAAAATCTTCAAATACCTTCCACGGTATTGTTCCTGGCAAAGCAATTAGCCCAGAAGGCACCATACAACTCGACGTTACGTTCGGGGACAAAAGCCACTTCAGGACAGAGTCGATTGAGTTCGAGGTCGTCGACTGGAAATCACAATACCATGCTATTCTTGGTCGCCCGACGTTTGCTCGATTCATGGCGGTGCCACACTACGCGTACCTCACGCTGAAGATGCCAGGACCAAAGGGAGTCATTACTGTCCGTGGAAACTTTCAAAGGTCCGATGCTTGCGACCGCGAGTTCAGCAAAATCTCCGAGATGTTCGGGGTGGAAGAATCACTCGCCGACCTGGCGATTTCCAACGACCGCACACTCCTTCCAGAGCATAAGAAGTTGGCAGTCGACAGATCCTTCAATGCTACAAATGACACAAGGTCACATCAGGTGCACCCGACCGATCCATCCAAGACAGTCAACGTATCTTCGAGCCTGCCTATCGCATAGGAAGGCGAGCCTGACACTCCACCGCCGCCGGTCCGGCGGCCTCCAAGTGGCGCGCCATATCGACGGCGACGACGAACCGGGGATCGTCGGGCTCCCACAGCCCGCCGCCGCGCAGGCACTGCACGCGGAACCCGTGGATGCCAGAGACCTCGTCGAGGCGGATGCGGCTGAATCGGCGTCGTCAGCATCGTGGTCACTGGCCAGGAACCCGGTGGCGGTGGGCGTGGCAGCTCTTCGCTCCTGGCTGCAAAGAACCCAGCACCAGCTGCCGAGATCCCCGGCGACCCATCGGCGGCGGAAGGTATGCGGGGAGGCAGGAGCCGAGCGGGCCGGCGGCGGCTGATCCCTTGGGGATTTTTCTTTTTTTGTTTGCGCCACGTCAGCCCAAGAAAATGTCAAAACTGACCGAAAACTGCCCCAAATCGAGCAAAACCACTACCAGGGTGTGATTTGTCCGGTATTGCAAAGTTCAGGGTACAAATTATCCGGTTTTGGAGATTGGGGTGAAATGTATCCGGAAGGTGAGATTTCATGGTCAAATCTATACTTTTTCCTTCGTAGAACCCTAGTGGGCCAGTTTCAGCAGGCAGTAGCCCATTTTATGGCCAGGCCCGCAGTCTAGCACATGCGAGACAATGAGAGGTACCAGGCCACGATCTTTTGCCTGTTGCGTTCCGCCGTCCGCGACCTGAGACTTGATCGCAGGAGACCGTGAGAGGGACGCCCACGGCCGCACGCCTTCAGGCCGATCTTGACTCCCTGAGGCTTGAGCGAGACGCCGAGACCCTGTTCAGCCCTTCACATCCAAATCGCCAAATCGGCCAACGAAAATTCATGAAGGTAGGATCGCTTCGCTTCGCCGTCCGTCGAGCCGACGTCTCTGAAATCACGGATCAGCGAACTCGTGTGAAGGTAGGATCGCGGCAACCTTTTCTAGTCGTCCCTGCTAGTCGTGTTAAACTGTTTATTTTTTTTGTCAATTTATTAATATTAAACAGGACGAATCATGAATAATCTCAGAAAATAAAGTGTCAATCTGGTGCGAAAAAGAAGAGGAAAAATAAAAAGATTGCTCAAGAAATGCCAGACGGATAATTTTTTTTGTAGAACATATTGTTACTTTAGTGGCACTTTCAGTAGAATTAAGATTTGATATGTTTTGTTATATTATTAAAAATAACACATATTAAAGTTATGTAATAAAGTGAAAGTATTTTTAATTGCTATGTCATGTACAATTTTCAAATTCTAGGCCCCATTTTGCATTTCGCACACGGCCCCCCAATTTCTGGAGACGGCCCTGCATAGAAATATGAATTGTTAAAACCGAATAACGAGAATAACAAAATACATGCACACTAATCATCATGAACTCTGTCAATAACAAATCCGAAACTTCTTTGCCGACATATTTTTAAGATCTCGGGCAGCGAGCAATATGCTTGGTCATAATCACGATAATATGGTAATCCTAAAAATATTAATTTTAGAAGGTCAATCATTTGACCACCATAGCCCACCTTTCCCTCTTGGATCCAACAAGGAATGGTCTCACATCTTGTTTCTGGGTCAAATCCTGGCGGCTATTTGCAGAGCTTCGAGCACTTATCGTGGTTAAGAGTCGCTATCCATTTTTGTCTAGCAGACCGACAAAAATAACGAAATAAGTAAATCCATATTACACAACAAGCTCACCATTGCCCGTGCAAAAACCATGGCGTGCAGACTGAACTTTAAGCATCCGACCAGGCCAACTAAAAGCTTCGCAAAAAAATAAACTTGTTCCATAGTTCCTTTTGCTATCTTTTGTCGCAACCGAAACCCAAAACCAAAATGCGGTACAGATAGAGATAGGCAGCACACGGGCGCCACACACATCCCCTCCACGAAACATTCTGTCATCCATTCTCTAAGGCTCTGTTTGGATGTCTGAATTGGAGGGCTTGGAATTGAATTGAGCACAATTCCAAATCAGTGGCTGCATTGAAATGAACTGTCAATTCCAATTTTCTGTTTGGTTGTGCAAGATATTGGTAGTTGGAATCAAAGAGAGCAGTCAATTCCAATTTTCTGTTTGGATGTACATGTGGTTGAATTGAATTGACCCATAACTTGGTGATGAGAAAGGGGGCAATTCCATCCAATTCAGAGGGGTGAGGCTCGGAATTGGAGAAGGAATCTTTTAGTTATAGTTCAATTCTGTGGAATTCGGCTGTCAATTCCTGCTTTCAATTCCAAACACAACCAAACAGTAGAATTCAGGAAACCAGATTCCAATTCCCAATTCCTTGCTCGAATACCGACATCCAAACGGACTATAATCCCTCTACACCTGGAAAGTAATCCCATAAAAACACCCCAATAAAAATCACCAGAAAGACCGAAAGCCAAACCCGAAACAAACACCGCTAGACAAACAAGACAGCGAGGAAACGGAAAAAATCCCCCACCCATCCATCCTCCCTAATACACCGCGCGAGCGCACGGAGCCGAGCGAGAAAAAAATGGAGGCATGAGCGCGTCCTCCCCCACCGTCCCCGCCCCCTCCTCCGATCTCGTCGACCGCCCAGCGGCCCCGCCCCCCTCCTCCTCGCCGGCGGTGCCCTGAGGCCGCCCTCAGAGCGGCGGAGCGACGCGGGCGCGATGCCGTCGCACTCGGATCTGGACCGGCAGATCTCGCAGCTGCGGGACTGCAAGTACCTGCCGGACGCCGAGGTCAAGGCGCTCTGCGAGCAGGCCAAGGCGATCCTCATGGAGGAGTGGAACGTGCAGCCCGTGCGCTGCCCCGTCACCGTATGCGGCGACATCCACGGACAGTTCTACGACCTCATCGAGCTATTCCGCATCGGCGGCGACACGCCAGACACCAACTACCTCTTCATGGGGGACTACGTCGGTACGTTCCCGATGCCTTGTTCTCGTTCTTGTTCGCCGAGAGGATTCGGCGAGGTCGCTCGATCTGATTGATAGTGGGGAGCTTTGAGGCTGGGGGCGCGAATTCGGTAGATCCTCCTGGTGTGTTCTGCTTGGGAGATTTGAGCTGGCGGATAGATAATTATGGTAGCCATGCCCGTTTTCTTAATTTAGGGTTGTCCATATATTGCTCGCATGTTTCATGATGATGCTAGGTTTTCTTCTATTCCTTGATTAAATGAGTAGATGCTTTTTTGGATTGGATTTCTTAACCGAGTCAGCATTTATTGTAAGTGTAGCACATCCCTATTGTTCCTCATATGCATCCTTGAAGCCTTCAGGTGTTCTTTTCCTTGCAGTAACAGTGTGGTTAGAGAATTGTAGTGATGGTATTGGTTGCCTCGTTTAACAACTTCGAAGGCTGCCCGGGAAAACAAAACTTTGAATTCAGATGCTTCATAGCTTTGCTCTCTACCCGTAAACCGACAAATACGGACATTTTGTTTTGTTGGTATGCTTGATTTTGCTGCCATATTGGTTCATTGCGTGTAAAGCATTCACATAACTGGTCTCAGCATCCTTGTGCATCTACCATGGTTCTCATAGCGGCTGTATGCGTCACTTCAGCGTAGGGGCATCCCGCGGTAAGGCGTTCGCCTTCGCCATCTAGTAATGGTGGGCTGGTTGCCGCAGAGAATTTTCTGCCACCGCCTGGGTCGTCACTGCTCCCGGGTGTTATAAACTACGATCCCGTCGCCTCTCTGCATTCCCAGGTGAGCATCCCGCGGTGTCCCTGCTCTGGTCAGGGAGACGGGAGAGATTCTAAGAGAGAAGGTAGGGTTGTATGATGACTGCTATCGTTTTGTGTGGTAGGAGAGAATGAGTGTGGTGGCTGTCGTGAGGGAGACTGGAGTGGTTGTGGGAATTAGGTCACAGGAGTAGAGGGGCTATTAAATGGGCTTTTGTCAATGGGGAGTTACGTAACCTATGAATAGGTGACGACCCATTCCCCCCCCCCCCCTTTTCTCTTGTAATTGCTTGCTGATTGCTCTGTTCCCAGGATTTCTAAGGCGTCGCCTTGCCTCGCTTTACTGCTTTGTTCTAAGCGATTATAATAGTTTGTGCAGGGGTTGGGCACCTTACCACCTTAAGAATCATGGCGTCTGCACTCTGCAGCACACGCTTCTGACATATTAAGTTTGTATGTACCACAGCACAACCATGCCACGAGTCAACAAATAAGGCGCCGCTCAGCGAGCCCTTTTATTAGGATTTGTTGCTTGCTAGACTTTCAGGAAAAAAAGCTGTTATTTCAATTAAGTTTTAAAGTGAGCTGCGCTTTTCTTTCTATAAATAATTCGATCAATTTATTTTTCTTTGCATCGTCTTTATAAATCTATTGATTTTATCGCCTTTTTCTGTAGACCGTGGCTACTATTCAGTGGAGACTGTTTCATTATTAGTGGCTCTCAAAGTTCGTTATAGAGACAGAATCACAATATTGAGAGGAAATCACGAGAGCAGACAAATCACTCAAGTGTGAGTTTCTATTCCTTGAGTCTGAAAAGTCTTACAGCAGTTGCCAATTCCTAGTTTCAGCATGGTTACTTCTATATTTCTTGATTACTGCAAGGCATGTGGGCATTATACATTGTATACCTGTTCAAAAGACTGAAAATGAATTGCCTCCAGACATGAGCATACTTTCGTGGTGCAAAAGGCACTAACAGGTTTCCTCTGTTAGAAGATTAGTCCATCTGCTGTTTTTGTATCTCCTGGCTGTGACTTTACTTTTTCTCAGTACCCAGCCCAGTGAAACATGTTGGCCTTCTTTACTTCTAAGTTACCTGGCTACTTCTTATTCAAGTTTCCTGTCTAAATCTGTATCTGTTACTTTTGTCCTTAAGCACAAACATGATACTTGAATATTATTGACAAGCCTTTGACCAACGACTATGCTATTATGTAATGTTTATGATACAAAATTACCACATTAAGTACTTTCTGGTATGAATCTTGTTACATCAATTTTATATCATACAGGACGTATACTTATAGATTAATTGTTGGTCAAAGGCTTGACAAAAAAATATGTTACACATTTTGGAATCGAGGGACTATATCTTCTATTCCATCTGCTATATACTTAAATTTGAATAAAATAAGTCGCATAAGTGTGCATTTGAACCTTTTTGGTGTTTTTTTTCTTGGTATCTTCCATTTTGGCTTGTTACATGAGATTTAGATGGACAAAATGTGCATGTTTAGGTGCACCTGAGGGCAAATGTCCATGGCAAGTTTGTGAATAAGACCCTAAAAGATGATTTATCGGCTGCTTACTCCCTCTTAGATCTCATTCAATGGTAAATGGTCCATTTGGAAGTTTAGATGTGGCAGTGAATATCTATTTTCTCTTAGCTCTCTCCTAGATCACACTGACTTATACAACATTATTCCTATTTGATGCTGATTTGGTCCCTTGAAGTGATGACCTTGGCATGAAAATGGGTTTTCCAAGAATAGAACCAGCTTATAAACAGTTTTATGATTTGAGCTCTAGTCCAGGTGTTATGCCGCATTGGGCTATTTTCTGAAATTCAAGAACACGGGTAGAGTCAGGAAGTTCTTGACACTGAGTTTTTGGCTGCAGGTATGGCTTCTACGACGAATGCCTACGGAAGTATGGAAATGCAAATGTTTGGAAGTACTTCACGGATTTGTTTGATTATTTGCCTCTCACAGCTCTTATAGAAAACCAGGTTTATTCTTTTTACAAAATGTTTTGTTTGCTCTATTAATCCGGACATAGATTTTTTTTCCATGTACGCTTGGTAAAAGAGGAAATTCTGTTTTGTAGGTATTTTGCCTCCACGGTGGTCTCTCTCCATCATTGGATACATTGGACAATATTCGTTCTCTTGATCGTATACAAGAGGTACCCCAACATTTTACTCTGAACTTTGAGCTGGTGCCTAATTGTGGATCATTTTATACATGCAGTCTGTTGATTTAGAACTACTCCATAGGCAATGCTTGCTTTTCCTGGAAGTTAATGATAGCCCTTGAACAGAACGAGCTGTCTTAGATTTTTGAAGCAAAATATGTAGGGATCACAGTCGATTATCAGGATTGAACAAGGGAGACCGTTTACAGCTTCCCTTTTCTGCCATCAAATGTGAATTCACAATTTATCTTGCATGTAGGCACGACACATGTGTCATCCAGAAATGTGAATTCAATAATGGTTGGTCTAAGAAGAGTTTAGGGTTGGTCTAAGAAGATACAGTGCAGTGCTCTTTTGTGATGTATAATTAGACATTTCACCAGGACGCAGTGTGTGTACTGTGGGAAATCGAATAAGAAATTAAGCAAACCAGAAAGTTCTGGATTTAAGAATGACTTCTGTAAGTTCTCAACCAGTTGCAGTTATGTGGTCTTAGGCTAAACCGATTTTCATACTGTTTTCCAGTCCTTCATGAATATTGCTTGCGAGTTCAGTTTTAGCGGGAAAGTGCCTTGGAACCTGCAACATGTTTGCAGGTTGGTAGACAATTTCCTTGTATCGATTGTTGATCATACTTGCATGAAGTCGACCTTATTACACCTTTGGGTTT
Organism: Poa pratensis; assembly: GCA_947311845.1. NCBI lineage: Eukaryota > Viridiplantae > Streptophyta > Magnoliopsida > Poales > Poaceae > Poa > Poa pratensis. The sequence continues at coordinate 96,495,625 of CAMZMU010000085.1, forward strand.
AAGAGTTAATAAATCGTTGTCCAATGCAGAGCACGTGTGCTGTATTCTGCAATTTGGTTCACTCTTAATTAACGTTTCGCTCTAAAATGGCTGCAGGTCCCGCATGAAGGACCCATGTGTGATCTTTTGTGGTCAGACCCGGATGACCGATGTGGATGGGGATTTCGCCAAGAGGAGCAGGATACACATTTGGACAAGATATTGCACAACAATTCAACCATACAAATGGACTAAGCCTTATTTCAAGGGCCCATCAACTTGTGATGGAAGGGTTCAATTGGGCTCAGGTTGGTGTCGATCACTCGATTGTATTTGATTTCAGTTCATCTAATCATTTTTGAGCCATGGTTTGTTTACCAAGTTTTTGTCAGCATTTTAAAATGAAGACAATCGTCTTTTGTTTCAAAATCTTGGTGCTCTTAATCATCCAACAAGAACTCATATTGTTATAAAGCTATAACTAAGTAGTAAACACTTGGTTTATTAGTGTACTGGATGATGCATGGGCTTGAGAGAAAAACAAAAAACAGAAGGTGCAGTGCTAAACTTAATGAGTGGTAGCTAACAAGTGTTTATCTAAAGATTTAGTGGCATGCAAAGCATCTGGTTCGTATGAATTAAAATGGTATACTAATTGGTCATGTTGTCACATAGACACAATTATTTAGAGCAGCATTATACTTTTTTGGATGTCTGGTACCTGATTTCTTCTTGATCTCAGAATCATTACATAGCCTTCAGCTCTTACAATTTTTTCCTGAACACATGAACATGCACATAATACTTCACTTACCATCTCTGGCATTTGAGCCTCAGTTTGGATAACTTTCTTGCAGGAGCACGAGTAGTTAATTTTCCTTATGTTGAATATTATGCAGGAGAAGAACGTTGTCACAGTTTTCAGCGCACCAAACTACTGTTACCGTTGTGGTAACATGGCCGCGATTCTTGAAATTGGCGAGAACATGGATCAAAACTTCCTCCAATTCGATCCAGCACCGCGGCAAATTGAGCCGGACACAACGCGCAAGACCCCTGACTACTTTTTGTAATCGTGGTGTTGACTCTTTTTAACCCACTGCCGTCAGTGTTCCTCTCATCCGCTGCAGTGCCTGGATCTGTAGATCTATGTCCTTAGAAAATGGGTTTCCTTGAGCCGAGTTGTGTACCCCCTCTCATTCTTTTGTTTGGAGATTTTGGTTGCCGCTTCTCAGGACCTCATAGGGCATGTTAAAAGTATATTGCATTGGTATTTTTTTGTATCTCCATTTTGTATTATTTCCGAGACAGAGAAGGGAAGCTGCAATAGAATCGTCTCGCAACATATGTCTTGCTCTTCTAGGAAGAATTTCCTATGAGCGCTGGCACGCTGTATTCTCAAGCTGATCTACTGGATGTTTTGTCAGGTATGACCTTGTGGGGGATCTGCCAAGTGATAAGGTTGTGTGGCGTAGTTCGGTTGGTGCAATTTGTGTATTTATTCTACTGTTTGTGCGTAATTTCTTGTGCTGTCTAGACTAAATAAGATGCATTGCCTATCCCTGAAAGTCCGGGACTGGAACTGACTCTTTTTTTTCTAAACGAAGGCAAAAGTTTTGCCTCATCTGCAATTTCCGGATTTATTAGTGAAAAACAGATTAAAACGTCAGAAGAACCCTCGTCTATTGTTCGTGGCACAAGGTAGACTCAAGGGTGCACCGTACACACAAACAAAAGCTCTACACAGCACAAAAAATAGTCATTCTTGAGATTGCTCACCGGTGTCGTCGTCATAACTGCATGAGACAGCGAGACTAGAAAACCTTTTTAGTGTAGAAGATAATGTTTCCCTTTGAAATATCGGTTTGTTGGCTTTGACGGAGTCAGCTGGATGTGCTGTAATTTGTCCTTTCAAACAAACAAGTGTTTTGGACAAGCGTCGGCTCCTCTCATGGCTATCCTTCACAATCAGATCCTCAATGTGGACAGACTTCCAATTAGAGGATGAGGTGAAACCCTAACCCTAGCCTCTTCTTTTTTGCCTTCGGCTCTGTCCAACCTGTCTCCACCTCCACGGCTCGCGTTGCTCTTGTGTCGTCTAGTAGCCATGCCCTCCTCAAATCACCTCCTCCGCCAGTCCGCGGTCTTTCCTCTAAGCCCACCCACTTCTAGGTTCTTTTTCCGTCAGCTGTGAGCTGCACCCCCGCATCCCTACGGTTAGAGCTCCGCGCCGCCTCGCTCCAGTCTCGTTGTCACCTTCCTTGTCGTGGCTTCCTGGTAGTCGGCGGCGGCTCCGACGCAGGAGGTGGGTATGAAGGATGGGAAGGAGAACCGAGGGGATCAAAGAATGAGGAAACAAGAGGAACCAAAAGAGATAAATGGGAGAGGGAGTGGGTGAGGCCCACCTAGGGGACACACGTCATGGGGTCACCGTGCACATGGTCACTTGCAAGAGAGTAATCCTCAAGGGGATATCACCACCAATTTGAGTTTTGTTCGAGGGCCATAGAGCACTACATTCATGTAAGGACTACCCTTTTAGCAAGAAAGTTGGGCAGGATGTGCACACAAGAAGAACGACCATGCATCAGGAGTCCTACGCTTCAAGTGACGACACATGTAAGGTCGACAACCTCAAGTGCAAGCGTAGTTGTCTTCTAATATTTGTCGCCTCTGTTGCGGTCACCCAGTTGGCATTTGATGACATCACCACATATAGATAAAGAGTTTACCAATGTGGAAGTAGTAAGTTTTGACTGACCCAATACCACAATGTACCACACCCTTGCTTCCATCGACTCCTTGTTACTACTATTATCCCTCGTTTTTTTCATCCCTCGGCTTGGGATTCAATCTTTTATCTTTTCTCAAGAACGAATATAATCCTTGTCGATGCCCATTGCGATAAGCTTATCTAAATTTGAAATCACAATTTGGTTGATCGCTCGAAGGATACAAACAAGGATTCCCAAAAGGAAAAAAGGAACTTCACTACTTGTTCGTAAAAAAAATACTCTCTCCATTTCATAATTCTATTCTTGTCATGATTTTAATTCAAATATGAAGTAAAACAATGACAGGAATTATGGAACGGAGGTACTTATTTTCTGTCCAAACGAAGTGAAAAGGCAAGGTTTGTGTCGGTTGTTCGAAAAAAAAGCAATGGCATGGCTCCGTGACATTTGGGATTGGGAAACGCTAGTTTACCCCCGGAGGATCGATCCTCCGGGTAGCACGAGCGACGCGTGTCCACGCACGTGGTTTGCCCAGCCTTATCTTCTCCACGGGATCAAAGGCCATCCCCTTTCTCGTTTCGCTCCATGTCTCTAGAAGCACGCCTCCACTAAATCGCGAGCTCACGCCGCCGCCCTGGCATCGCCCCACCGGCGCTACCCGTCCTGCCTTCGGCCAGCGCCGCCGCACCCTCGTCCGCCTCCGCGTCGAGCTCCGCCTCGGCCCCCTTTGAGCGGACGCCATCAGCACCACCCGCTGTCGCCGCCGCCGGTGCTCCCTCCTCGACGGTCGCACGGAAGATTGCCGGCGCAGCCGCGCTCGCCCGCCCCTGCGCCGAGCTCCGCCGCACCCTTACCCCGTTCCGTCGAGCTCCGGCCTGACCTCGTCCGCGTCGATGCCACCTGCACCTCGCGGGCGCTGTTGCTGGAAGGCGGTGCTACAACCGAAGACGACGATGATGCAAGCCACACCGGCCGTTGCTACCAGAGCCGCGGCTGCCGGCAGAGGCGCCATGCTACCAACGTTGAGGCATGGTGCTCCCTAGGCACAACGGCGTTGCTGCCGTGGTGGAGGCGCGATGCTCCCATGGCGCGGCGGCGTTGCTACCTCCCCTGCCCCACGGTGCTACTAGGGGCACGGCGAGCTGCTGCCGGCGGGAGGCGCCATGCTACCAACGTCGAGGCATGGTGCTCCCTAGGCACAACGGTGTTGCTGCCGTGGTGGAGGTGCAATGCTCCCATGGCGTGTCGGCGTTGCTACCTCCCCTGGCCACGGTGCTACCGGGGGCACGGCGAGCTGCTGCCGGCGGGAGGCGCCATGCTACCAACGTCGAGGCATGGTGCTCCCTAGGACAACGGCGTTGCTGCTGTGGTGGAGGCGCGATGCTCCCATGGCCTGCCGGTGTTGCTACCTCCCCTGCTCACGGTGCTACCAGGGGCACGGCGAGCTGCTGCCGGCGGGAGGCATGGTGCTCCCATGGCACAATGGTCTTGCCTCCATGGTGAAGGCGCGATGCTTCCATGGCCGCCCGACGTTGCTGCCAAGATGCGACGGCGACGGCGAGAGGTGAGCCACCTGAAGGTTACCGCCATCCGGAGATGTGAGCCATGGGCGGTCGCCGGTGGAAGTCTCGGGTCAGGGAGATTTTTTCTGTAGAGAAAAAGGATGCGCACGGAGTGGGTCGTTCCGTGTTTGAGTTTGACTAAGCGTGGGGACACGTGTCGTGTGCTCCATGCGGAGGATCAGAAGCCCCGATCCTCCGGAGGACGCTCAGCACTGCCCTTTGGGATTTGGCCCTTCATCACTCACGTCAGAGCATCTCCAACAGCATTTGTAAATTGGAATTGTAAAAACTGGATATAGCAAGAAGAGAGAGAAGGTATACAAAGGCAACAAGTTTTCTGCTTTTGCAGCATTTGTATAACCAGATTGCAAAATCCTGTCCATATCACAATGACATGTGGGGTCCTTTTGTCAGCCAGAAAATTGCATCTTCTTCCTCTTGCAGAACACACAACCGAGCTCGATTTGGCGCTGGGGTGCACGAGCGAGAAGCACTGGGGCGAGGGGCGCTGGGGCGAGGGACGCCGGCGAAGGGCACGGGCGAGGGGCGCTGGGGCGAGGGGTGCTGGGGCGAGGGGCGCCGGCGACAACCGCAGGTCGCCGTGGTCGCAGCGGTGGCGCAGGTCGCGAGGGGGCGGGGGCGAGGCATTGAATGACGGCCGGGCACGCCTGACAACCGCGGCGCGGCTTTCCGCACCGGCGACGGCGGCCGGCGGGCCGAATCGGCCGGCGGTTATGCGGGCACGTTGTAGCTCGATTCGGCGGCGGCCGAGCTCGGCCGGCCGGGGAAAGATGGGGCGAGGCCACGGGGAGGCTCGAGGAACTCGTGGGAGTGGCCGGTGGGGGCGAACGGCGGCCGGGGCGGCGGCGGGGCGGTGGCCGGCGGCGGCGCCTCGGTCGTGAAGTTTCCCAGGCACGGTAGTTGGTCTCTCCCGCGTTGGTTTTTCGGATATACAAAGTGCCTCTTGGCTTTGCAAATATGCAAAGGGAGGGTGCCATTTTAGCAAGCTTTGTAAATTTTCTGGGGAGGGGACCACTTATACAAATGCTGCTGGAGCACCATTTTTGGGTCAGATTTGTATATTTTCAGTTTTTACAAATCCTGGCCAAATATGCAAAGGCTGCTGGAGATGCTCTCACAAGGCTCAAACCCTCGCCTCAGAAACTGCTCAAAAAAATGTTCGAGATATTGCGGCGGCGCCAGTGAGCCCTCTGCGCTGCGCAGCCACCGCTATGGAGATGGAGGCGGCGGCTCCTCTCCCCAAAAAGAGGAGATCGGGGGTACGCGGAAGCAGCGAACCGGATGAGATCTCGAGCCGGGAGCCGCCGGCGGCGGCGGCCATGGAGTCGGCAGATTCCCACATCCAACAACCACCTGCCGGAGCTGGTGAAGCAGAGGAAGGCGCCGACCGCATCAGCGGGCTCCCCGACGCCGTCCTCGGCGACATCATCTCCTCCTCCCTACCAGGGAGGGCGCCCGCACCCAAACCCTCGCCTCCCGGTGGCGCCACCTCTGGCGCTCCGCTCTCTCAATCTCGACTGCGACGACCTCCCCGGCGAAGGGGACGCTCTAATAGGCCTCATCTCCCAGATCCTCTCCTCCCACGCTGGCTCCGGCCGCCGCTTGCGCATCTCTGCGCGCCACCTCTGCCACGAACCCGCCACCGTGGATGCCTGGCTCCGGTCTGCTTCCCTCAGCAACCTCCAGGAGCTGGAGTTCTGCCGCACCGCTAACCGTCTACCTGTACTGCCGGTGGTGGCGGCGTCCACCTTCCGTCTCTCGTCTACCCTCCGTGTGGCCACAATCAGTCAATGCCGCCTCTCTGACGGCATCTCCGAGACGCTTCAGTTCCCTCAGCTCAAAGCAGCTCACGCTTGAAGAGGTCAGTATCTCGGAAGGCTCTCTGCACAGCGTCATTGCTGGCTGCCCCGTCCTGGAATCCATGCTTCTTAACAGCAGTAGTGGCTTCCGCTGCATTCGGATCCGCTCCCCGACCCTCAGAACCATTGGTGTGCGTCTCAAGAACGGACGACAAGGAGAGCCGTGGTTAGGGAAAATCGTCATTGAGGATGCCCCTTGTCTTGAAAGGTTGCTCCAACTTGACTTAAGTTGGAGGTTGGATATATCGATAATTTCAGCGCCCAACCTGGAGATCATGGGCTGCCTTAAATTATAAAGACTTTCACTTCTCCGACTACCAGGTAGCTTCCTTTCTTTATCTACTTGAGGTTTACTATAGCCTGCCCTTTTTCTTAACCAGACAAGTATCATACTATCTCAATGTAATAAGGCCTGATATATTGTTTCATTGTTGATAAAGGGACCGCGTGCAGTGTTCCACACGGTGGTACACACTATCAAGACTTTATCTATTTCTGTTTATGCTAATAGCGTTGAGATGGTTCTTAATTTCATGAGTTTCTTTCCCTGCCTGGAGAACCTGTACATCGAGGTAACTGTGCATTTATGTGTCAACTGCTAAGCTACTCTTTATATCCCTAACTTGTATCTTTTTATGTATTCAGCAAGAGGTGAGCTCACGCAATGCCCCGTGGCGTCGTAAACACAGAGTCACATCAAAAGCCTTGACATCCGCCTCAAGAAAATAGTGTTGAAAAACTATATGGGCGTCATGTCAGATGTTAACTTTGCCATGTTCTTTGTTTTGAATGCTAAAGTGCTAGAGCTATTTAGATTTAAGGTTAGGGGCGGCTGTACTAAGGACTTCATTGCAAGCCAGCGGAGGTTGCTTCAGCTGGGGAAGAGGGCTTCCGAAGTGCTCGGTCTAAATTCTCAAGTTGTACGTTTCGGCGTAAACTAGACGATATCAAGCATGTGCAAGATTTGTCTGTAGCTGATCCCCTTGAATGTTGACGTTGATATTGGGATCGATGTGTAGGAATTATTTTTGTTATCCCATCCTGTGTTTTATCCAAACTTCATTAGGTCTTCTTTCTATTGCTTTGAAGTTTCTGGTGTGCTGAACCGTGGGATATTTAAACTACCTATGTAGACTCTCTAGAGAACGTGGAAAAATTTAATATCCCTAAGCATGGTTTGTAAGTGCAAAGTCTGAATTCATTCTTTTGGTTTCAGTATTTGTTAGGTTGTGCACCTAACTTTTTTACATCCTGTGTGTCCTCTAAAACTCCGCTACTATATCCTAAAGCATTTTTTTTTTGAATGTTTCAAGAACAGGAAACTTTACTTTGTCATCTTATTTACACATGGTGGTTCTTTTCCATGATTTCCATGAGATGAAGATGAGATTGCATCTAGGAATATCATTTTACATGGAGAGCATCAGGGACATCTAGCCTTAACTGGAGATCTGGCATGGTTCCTGCGGTTGGAGCATGTAATTCTTGGCTTTCTTGTAACCTTCTGTTCTTCATCTGCTCCTCTCCTCTTTGTGACTTACTCCTTCCAGCCTTAGGTTAGCAGCCTTCTTGAAGCAACCGGGCACATGATTTTCTGTCAATTCCTTGCTTTGACACAAACGCACCGCATTAATGTTTCATGCTTTGATACAAATAGCTGCCACCGATTGAATCACAATAGCAGTGAACTTCTAATAGGTGGAAGTGGAACCCAAGTCTGCACCATATGTAAGCAGCACCTCGTCAGTCATGATAAAGCAGCTGCAGGGCTCACACATGCTGTTCTTTCCCAATCACTAGACCTTCCTCAACCAGGAAGATTCGCTTCAAATCATATCTGAAGATAGCACACGTGCGCCCAGAAGTCAGATCCGGCCACCACAGAAATGCGTCAAAGAACTTCATTAGGATCTCAAGCATTGATATTGACATTGATACTGCCATCGCTGTGTTGGAAGTATTCTTGTTATCTAATTTTGTGTTGTATCCGAACTTCATTATGTCTTTTTTCTATTACTCTGAAGTTTCTGGCATCCTGGAACCTTGTGTTATTTAAACCAACCATGTAGAATCTATAGAGAACGTGGACAATTTTAATATTTTGTGCCTAGGCAAGGTCTGTGAGTTCATAATTGGAATTCATTCGCTTACTTTTCATATTTTTGTTATGTTGTGCCTTTTAACTCTATACATTCTGTGTGTCCTCTTAAACTGAGCTACATCGTAAAACATTCTTTATTTTATTTGAGTGTTTCGATAACAGGGAACTTTACTTTGTCTCTGCACTTTTTATTCAGTAATACATCTTGGCTTCTCAACTTATTTACGCACAGCATGTCCAGCCAGGTTCTTTTCTTCCATGATTTCTGTGAGATGAAAGTGAGGCCCATCACCATTGGCCCATTGCACATGCCCCGACTCCATGCCATTTGACCCTTCACTCACAACCTCACAACTCACAAGGCTGAAATTCCAGGATTGTGGCGGCGCCAGTGGCAGTGAGCACTCGGCGCTGCGCAGCCACCGCTATGGAGATCGAGGCGGCGGCTCCTCTCCCCAAGAAGAGGAAATCGGGCGTACCCGGAAGCAGCGAACCGGACGAGATCTCGAGCCGGGAGCCGCCGCCGGCGGCGGCCATGGAGGCGGCAGATTCCCACATCCAACAACCACCGGCCGTAGCTGGTGAAGCAGAGGAAGGCGCCGACCGCATCAGCGGGCTCCCGACGCCGTCCTCGGCGACATCATCTCCCTCCTGCCTACCAGAGAGGGCGCCCGCACCCAAGCCCTCGCCTCCCGGTGGCGCCAGCTCTGGCGCTCCGCTCCTCTCAATCTCGACTGCGGCGACCTCCCCGGCGAAGGGAAGGGGACGCTCTAATAGGCCTCATCTCCAGATCCTCTCCTCCCACGCTGGCTCCGGCCGCCGCTTGCGCGTCTCTGCGCGCCACCTCTGCCACGAACCCGCCACCGTGGATGCCTGGCTCCGGTCTGCTGCCCTCAGCAACCTCCAGCAGCTGGAGTTCTGCCGCGCCGCCAAGTATGTACCGGTACTGCCGGTGGTGGCGGCGTCCACCTTCCGTCTCTCGTCTACCCTCCGTGTGGCCACAATCAGTCAATGCCGCCTGCCCGAAGGCATTTCCGAGACGCTTCACTTCCCTCAGCTAAAGCAGCTTACGCTTGAAGAGGTCAGTATCTCGGAAGGCTCTCTGCACAGCGTCATTGCTGGCTGCCCTGTCCTGGAATCCATGCTTCTTAACAAGAGCGTTGGCTTCGGCTGCATTCGGATCCGCTCCTCAACCCTTAGAACAATTGGCGTTCGTGTTGAGTACCCAAGACAAGGAGAGCCCTGGTTTGGGAAAATCATCATTGAGGATGCCCCTTGTCTTGAAAGTTGATCTAACTTGACTTAAATAGGTGGTTGGATATATCGATAATTTCAGCGCCCAACCTGGAGATCATGGGCCGCCTTTCTTATAACCGCTTTCACTTCTACGACTTTCAGGTATCTTCCTTTCTTTCTCGACTTGATGTGTAGTTTATAGCCTGCTTTTTGTGAGCAGACAAATATCATGCTATCTCCATATATACAAGGCCTAATATAATGTTTCATTCTTGATAAAGGGACCGCGTGCTTTGTTCCCCATGGTGGTGCACACTGTCAAGACTTTATCTATCTTTTCTTATTCTAATAGCGTGGACATGGTTCTTAATTTCATGAGTTTCTTTCCCTGCTTGGAGAAGCTGTACATCAAGGTAACTGTGCATTTGTAGGGTTAACTGCTAAGCTACTCTTTGTATCCCTAACTTGCATGTCTTTCTGTATTCAGCAAGAGGTGACCGCAGTAACGACACCGTGGCGTCGTAAACACAAGAGTCGCATCAGAAGCCTTGACATCCGCCTCAAGAAAATAGTGTTGAAAAACTATAAAGGTGTCATGTCAGATGTTAACTTTGCTATGTTCTTTGTTTTGAATGCTAAAGAGCTAGAGTTATTCAGATTTAAGGTTCTTGGCGGCTGCACTAAGGACTTCATTGCAAGCCAGCGGAGGTTGCTTCAGCTGGGGAAGAGGGCTTCAAGAGGTGCTCGGCTTGAATTCACAAGTATATTTCACAGTAAACTAGAAGATATCAAGCATGCGGAAGATTTGTCTGTAGCTGATCCCTTTGAATGATGACGTTGATACTGGGAGCTGTGTAGGAAGTATTCCTGTTATCTCATCCTGTGTTCTATCCAAACTTCATTAGGTCTTCTTTCTATTGCTTTGAAGCTTCTGGTGTCCTGGAACCTTGTGATTTTTGAATTAACTATTTAGAATCCATGGAAAACGTGGATAAATTTAATATTTGTGCGGATGCAAGGTTTGAGTGCATAGTTCGAATTCATTCACTTACTTTTCATATTTGTTATGCTGTGCCTTTAACTTTATACATACTGCGTGTCCTCTTAAACTGAGCTCCATCCTAAAACAGTTTTTATTTTATTGTGTTTCAAAACTTTACTTTGTCTCTGCACTTTTTATTCAGTAATTACATCTTGGCTTCTCAACTTATTGACGTACAGTATGTTCTCTTGCATGATTTCCGTGAGAAGATGAGATTGTGCTAAAGAGTATCATTTTACCTGAAGCAAGCATGCACATGATTTTCTTGCATCTTGAGAGCGTTTCAACATGCTCTGTCGTAAGTCTTCCTTTCTAGCTTGTATGCCCTTAGGTAAGCAGCTTCCCTGAAGCAAGCATGCACATGATTTTCTTGCAATTCATTGCTTTGATACATATGCACTGCATGCATGTTTGCATGGTATTCCTAGGCATTCCAGCCAACTTCATATGTTCAGAGCAGTGCACATAGGCCTGCAGTAATAAGGGTGTAATATATGTGATTCCCTTTCTCTAGTTGGCGTGTTTTTGTCAAGCCAATTCATCTCGGGGAAGAAGTTCTGATTGACTCTTGTGTTTCCCACATTCCCACTTATATGATCGATTTTTGTAGATTCACTTCATCATCAATAGAACCGAGTATTTTAGCAGACCTAAACTGTTTGGGGCCTTATGTTTTCTAGACAGCAATATAGGAACGTTAACTGACTGAAAAAATGCATCCTGAAACTGGAGTCGGGGTATCAAGATATTAGTTTTATTCTTCTGCGGGAAAAAAAACATGGCAGATGCCGGCTACTTTCAGTCTTCAACTGAGGGGTTTTCTCAATTCTGGAAGATATTTCACTCGATTAAGAACTAGTTTGTCGTTGGGGGCAGATACCAGAGTAACAATGGAAAGACCACACTTTTAGCAGAATGTTTGGCTGGGCCAGACACCTCTAGGGTTCTAGGTGTCCAGTTTGTCACACTGTTTTCTGTGAACAATAATTTGCGTCGGTTGCTGAAGTTATGCAAGAAGGAAATTACCTTCTAACTTTCAGAAGTTTTGAACGCAACTAAGTGGATGAATGGCAAAGACTTTACTTGCTGACTGGTGAGGTAGAGCTCAACAATGCGGCTGACTGGCTGGGCAGTAACATCTCTAAATATTTCCACGAAAATCGATGTATGAGGCAATCGCATGATCGGCATGTGGAGATCTCACATTCCCCTTAAGTCTTACTTGTGTGGGCGTGTTTCATAGCCAGCATTCAAGTTATTTTTGCAAACAAAACCACATTTTACGACAACCTAAGAGAAGTGCTCATTTTGAGCCAAACAAGTGCGGTGTCCTCATCAAGTTACCCTAGACGTCGCGAGACCAGAATTTGCTCATGTAATTTGCATCATAGGGCAGGGCATGCAGTATCTGTTCATAGAATTTCTTCTCACTGAGTTTTACTTAGACATAGAACTGAACATCTGTGAAGCAGATTTTTTGTCATACGCATACATCAATAATGTACAATCACACGATACATGCATCGTACCGCAGTGCATCTGCTAATTTCAGAGGGACAATTAACTGAGCATTTTTCAAGGGAAGGAAAATATGGCTTCACATGATATCAAAGGTGAATTGACACTAGCGTTGTGGGTGACCGTGAGTGTATACCGGCCAGCTTAGTGAGTAGCATGGCGTAGACCGAATACAAATGGTCTTTATTTGAGTTTATATCTCAGTCCACTCAAACCAGCATTCCCCATTCGTGGAATTCGCAATTCCACTCGTGCACGTTAATATTCCCATAGAAAGTCAAGTGCTGCCGATAGAGCCAACTGTGTTTGTGCTTTAGACTCGATCTGTCCTCTTAAATTATAGTGCTTTGGTCTTGGTCACTCCTGCAATCATGTGTGCAAATGCTTATAGTTCGCGGGCGCCAGATACACCACATCTCGTGTCCACTTGGCTAGTTTTGGTCCAGTCCAGCTGTTGAATTCGAAGACTGAAAATAACAGACCTGATCTCAACATGGTACATCACCAAGTGCATGGAAATACAGTCAACGAAAGCAAAACTTGGATGAATTTCTCCTATGATTTATGAGAAGACATCTCTCCAGTTTGGGAAAAAGGTAATGATTTATAAATACTACTCCCTCCGTTCAAAAAAAAGATGTCTCAACCTAACCAAAATTTGTATTTATCTAGCAAATATCTCAGTCCACTCCAGCCACCATTGTCTATCCGTGGAATCCGCTATTCTCTTAGTGCACAAAAATATTCCCATAGAGAGCCAAGTGCTACCAATAGAGTCACCTGGGTTCGTGCTTTACACTCGATTGGTCCTCTTAAATGGTAGTGCTTTGGTCCTCATCATACATCGAATTCGTGTGGGCTAATGCTAGCTTTACGGGCGCCAAATACACGACATCTCGTACCCACTTGGCAGAAAAACAATAGAAAACTTGCATGGTACCAGTGTAGATATTGTCGATATTTACAAGCGTTTAAAATTTCAACTCAAACTTGGTTGTATTTTGGGCTACAGAAAAAAAAGACAAGTTAGGCAAAACTTCAATTTTTTTTCCAAACCTAGGCAATGCGCCTGATTAAATAAGTCGAAAAGAGTTGGACAATTTATAAGAAAAACCGGCTGAAAACCGTACAACACAACACGCCGCTCGATGGCCAAACGTGGCGAAAACCAACACAAACCGCTGAGCGGCACCAAAAAGGAAAAACCACACACGCCTCACAAGAGAGGGCCTCGTCGGGACAACACGAAGGCGTCATCGTCATCACATCTCCCCTGGGGGGCCACACCTCCAACCCGAAACTCTGAGCATGCGACTCTGACTTTGCCGTAGACAGTTGTCGAGCCAACCCATCCCGTCGTGGCCGTGTGGAGCCATATGAAGATCCGTACCAGAAACTCAGCCCCAGCGACAAGACATCGCAGTTTTGAGTCTGACAAAGAGCTAAGAAGAGAGAACCAGGCAGGCTGGCGCCATGGAAGCTCATCGAACGAAACACCTGTCGCCAGTCATCTTACACCACCAGGAACCACCACAACAGTTTTGACTTCTCAGCACCAAAACACGCCGAGGCGAACCCACAGATACGCCAGAGAAGAGCCGACTACCGCAGCCATAGCAACGTCTCCGACATGGCTCATCCTCGTCATCATCGCCACAGAAGTCTCAACGCGAACACCTCGGCCTTCCACTGGTCCCTCTTGCCGATGTCCAGCTCCAAAGACGAAGCCCCCAAGAGGGAAACGACACCAAGGTGCCGTCATCGTCCGATCACAAGATCAAGGGTTTCCCCCCGAAGATGCACCACGGATCGGATCGGTGCATGAGGGGTGCTGCAGCAGAGTAGAGATGCCTCCAAGGAGGTCAACGACGGCCATAGCCGCCGCAATCACTAGTCACGACACAGAACCGAGACAGGGTTTTTACCCAAGCTCCAAGCACATCCTCAGCCGCACAACCACCAGCACCGAGGCCGGCAAGCCCACCAACCACCACCACCACCGAATGAGCCCGACGACGAGGAGGCGCAACGTAGACAGCTGCAGTCACCCGAACCTTGCGGAGACTACCAGCAGCCAACCCGCCAGGCAGCCCAGCAGGTCCAACACCGACAAACATGATTCTGAATTTTTGGAAGCTAAAAAGTGCCGGTTCTGAATTTTGCAAAAACGAGCTACATGTAGCTCGTACTCCATTTGAAATTTTTGACCAGAAGCTCTTTTAGTGAAATAGGAATCATGATATACATGAAAGGAAAATAGCCAACCTGATAGTCAAGCCTGTTAGCACTGCCTATGTGTTTGCTAACAGCTAACAGAAGCAACAAGCAAAAAAATTAAATGGAGCTCGAGCTACATGTAGCTTGTTTTTTTCAAAATTCAGAATCGACAATTTTTAGCTTCCAAAAAATCGCGAATAAAATTCCAGATGTAGATATTGTTGGGATCTAGAAGAGTGCTGGTAGCTGATTTCATCTTTCTGTAGATCATTGGAAGAGTGTGGATCCTTCCTCTCGGGGAAGAAGTTCTGATTGACTCTTGTCTTTCCCACATTCCCACTTATATGATGTAGTTTCTAGACCGTCTTCGGCATCAATTTAAGGGGAAATTCTAGCAGACCTAAGCTGTTTGGGGGCGTACGTTTTCTAGACAGCAATATCAGGAACGTTAACTGACTCACAAAATGCATCCTGAAACAGGAGTCAGGGTTTATTAGTTGTATACTTATGTGAAAAAAATACATGGCAGATGCTGGCTACTTTCAGTCTTCAGCTGAGAAGTGTTCTCAATTTTGGAAGGGATTTCACTCGATTAAGAACTAGTTTGTCGTTGGGAGCAGATACTAGGTTAACAATGGAAGCTTTTAGCATAATTTTTGGCTGGGTCACAACTCTAGGGCTCCAGGTGTCCAGTTTGTCACTCTTTTCTGTGAACTATAATTTACGTCCGTTGATGCTGAAGTTATGCAAGAAAGGAATATCCTTGTAACATCGTTTTGAGCGCAAGTAAGTGGTGATGTAGAGCTCAACAATGCCCCTGACTGGCTGGGCAGTAACATAACATCATCTCGAAATATTTCCACGAAATATATCCCCTAAGAATATATTTGTGTGTGTGGGTGTGTTTCATAGTCAGTAAAGTATTCAAGTTATTTGCTTGCAAACAGAACACCACATTTTACAGAAATCTAAGACAAGTACTCAATGCTTTCAGCCAAACAGGAGCGGTGTCGTATCAGGCTACGAAGCTCATCGCAAAAACGGAATTTGCTCAGTGACTAGCATAAATTGCTCACTTTCTAACAATTGAAGAAATGCCAACCATGTGCACACATTTAACTATTTAGCGTGGAATTTGCATCATAGGGAAGGGCATGAAGTATCTGTTCATAGAACTTCTTCTCACATGAGTTTTGCTTAGACATAGAACAGAACATCTGTGAAGCAGATTTTTTGTCATACGCATACATCAATAATGTACAATCACATGATACATGCATCGTACCGCAGTGCATCTGCTAATTTCAGAGGGCCAATTAACTGGGGTGAGCATTCATCAAGGGAAGGAAAATATGGCTTCACATGATATCAAAGGTGAATTGGCACTAGCGTTGTGGGTGGCCGTGAGTGCAGACAGACGAGCTGAGTGAGTAGCACGGCGTACTCCGAAAGGTGCTGGAGGTCAGCGACCTGGTGGCGGCCGGCTGTCAAGTAGAGGGGTAATAAGAAAGACGTGAGCTGAGAGGTGGGCTGCCGAGAGAACCACCAGAAATCTTAACTTCTTTTTAGGTTGAGTTGCTAGGGACCTAGATTTTAAAATCTGAAAACAACTTCTTTTTAGGTTGAGTTGCTAGGGAGCTAGATTTAAAAAACTGATAACAAATGGTCTATAATTGGTCTTTTACATCTCACTCCACTCAAACCAGCATTCCCCATCCGTGGAATTCGCAATTGTAGTGCTTTGGCCCTGGCACTAGAGCCAACTGAGTTTGTGCTTTACACTCGATCGGTCCACTTAAATTGTAGTGCTTTGGCCCTGGTCACTCATGGAATTGTGTGGACTAATGTTTAAAAGTTCACGGGCGCCAGATACACCGCATCTCGTATCTACTTGGCAGAAAAACAATAGAAAAGTTGCATGGTACTAGTCCAGCTTTTGAATTCGAAGGTTGAAAATAACAGACATGAGAACCACCAGAAATCTTAACTTCTTTTTAGGTTGAGTTGCTAGGGACCTAGATTTTAAAATCTGAAAACAACTTCTTTTTAGGTTGAGTTGCTAGGGAGCTAGATTTAAAAAACTGATAACAAATGGTCTATAATTGGTCTTTTACATCTCACTCCACTCAAACCAGCATTCCCCATCCGTGGAATTCGCAATTGTAGTGCTTTGGCCCTGGCACTAGAGCCAGCTGAGTTTGTGCTTTACACTCGATCGGTCCACTTAAATTGTAGTGCTTTGACCCTGGTCACTCATGGAATCGTGTGGACTAATGTTTAAAAGTTCACGGGCGCCAGATACGCCGCATCTCGTATCTACTTGGCAGAAAAACAATAGAAAAGTTGCATGGTACTAGTCCAGCTTTTGAATTCGAAGGTTGAAAATAACAGACATGATCTCCACACGGTACTAGTGCATCACCAATTGCATGGAAATATAGTCAACAAAAACTTGGATGAATTTCTCCAATGATTTATGACAAGTCATCTCTCCAGTTTGGGAAAGGTAATGATTTATAAATACTACTCCCTCCGTTTTTTATATAAGATGTTTTATCTCTTTACTGTTAGAATAGTTCTATCAACCAACTATCCCAAAAGACCGATCTGATTGGAAGAGGTGATATGATATACTTAACACCTATAAATACTACTCCCTCCGTTTTTTATATAAGATGTTTTATCTCTTTACTGTTAGAATAGTTCTATCAACCAACTATCCAAAAGACCGATCTGATTGGAAGAGGTGATATGATATACTTAACACCCCCCTTCACACCCGACGTGGGTAACACCTCCCCTTAAGACTTGAACCCGACCCGGGCGCTCATAGAAATTGGGGATTAAATGGTGCGGGGACGAGACTTGAACTGAGACCTCAGGCGCTTACAGGTGTTAGAACACCTCTACCAACCAACTGTCCCACCAGACCGATCTGATTGGAAGAGGTGATATGATATACTTAACACCCCCTTCACACCCGACGTGGGTAACACCTCCCCTTGAGACTTGAACCCGACCCGGGCGCTCATAGAAATTGAGGATTAAATGGTGCGGGGATTGAGACTTGAACCTGAGACCTCAGGCGCTCACAGGTGTTAGAACACCTCTACCAACCAACTGTCCCACCAGTCCGAACTGATTGGAAGAGGTGATATGATATACTTAACATTTACCACATTCACATGTATCTACATGTACGTAGACATATTTTAGTGTGCATGTTCACTCCTTACAATATGTATCTAGATAACATGTGGAAGAGCTAAAACGTCTTATAATTATTAACGGAGGGAGTAAAACACAGTAACAAATATCTCAGTCCAGCCCAGCCACCATTGTCTATCCGTGGAATTCGCTATTCTCCTGGTGCATGATAATATTCCCTTAGAAAGCCAAGTGTTACCGATATAGTCACCTGCGTTCGTGCTTTACACTCAATTGGTCCTCTTAAACAGTAGTGCTTCGGTCCTCATCATTCATGGAAACGTGTGGGTTAACGCTTTACGGGCGCGAAATACACGGCATTTCGTACCCACTTGGCAGAAAAACAATACTCTCTCCGTTCACAAAAGATACCTCAACATATACCAAATGTGTATGTATATATACACTAAATTATGTCTAGATACATGCAAATTTAATCTAGGTTGAGACATCCTTTTATGGACGGAGGGAGTAGAAAACTTGCATGGTACTAGTCTAGCTTGAATGCGAAGACTGAAATGGTAGATAGAGTCATCTCACTAGTTTGGAAAAGATCCATAATTTGAACACACAAAATGAAAAATATTTCAGTCCAATCATTTGTACTCAAGTTGTTATTCAAAATAGTTAATGATATATCCTTTTCAACATCTTTTAAATTCTAGTTAATGATTATGTGGGTTCTCATCATTTGTACTCACAAGGACAGAGATTTACCTCGAAACCCCTAACTTACTAGCTCTAGCTATCACAACATTATCTGAAAATTTGCATAATGAAAACTTAGGGGTGAAAACCGAACTTGTCCTGTCGCGAGAGTTGGCCCGTTCCATAGTCCGCATTTGGCTGCGCCCGAATGCGTTCACTCGAGCGTAGACCCGCCGCCATAGCCTCGGGAATGCCTCCGATGGAAATGATCTCCTCCCTCGACGGTGTGTAGCTAGCAGCCATGTGAGGAGTATACCCACCAGCATCGGTCTCCTTCACAGCAAGCGACGATGAAGGCTTCGTAGTTGATGCAGAAGATGACCATGGTGTCCTCTCCAGCTGGCCATCCGGGACTGTCGCCTCTCCATCCTCCACCGAGGTCGACAACGCATATCGGGCAGGCGGTGTCTGCCGCGACAACAGAACTCGGTGAAATCGCGCCCCGGCAGCGGGCGCCATCAGAACCGCTACCCGGAACTCCAAAGGAAAAAACTGAAAAGTCTGCCACGGCAGCGACTACATCAGCGATAACAGGACCATCTGCCCTGCCAATGAGATCTTCCCAGCATGCTGGATTGCAACCTCCTCGACTCGATCAACCTCAGCATTTTTATTACCACTCATCGGATAGTGAAATAAAACCCTTCAAAGCCTAGCGTTCTCTTCCTCCTCCACCACCATATCACTCCATCTGTCCGAGAAACACCCAAGCCTTATGGTTGGTTGTAAAGAAACCATCTTTGTGATGGACTGGGGGAGCACCACACTCGGCATCTCAGTCTTTCCATCATTATTTTGATCCCTATTTTCAGCTCGGTTACCTCCTGCATCATCAAAATGAGCTCCTCCTTAATTTTCTTTTCCTTGCCCATCACCCCCGTTGTCTCCAGCACCATCGTTGTCACTAGCATCACCCTCAAGCATATCCGTGTCCTCTTCCACCATCTCAATCTCAATGGACATCCACAAGGAAGGTCGTGTGTCTTCTCGCATATTTCCTCAAAATCAGCCGCTACTGGGAGACTAGGACTTTACATATTATTTGTTCCTTTCCTTTTTAAACTTTACCAACCTTACTGTAATTTAACCTCCACCATTAATGGAAACAATTGCTAGCTGTGTTTTTCTGTTAAAGAAATATTTTGGTGCCCTCTTTTAATTTGTCTACTAGGTGCTTGCAAAACAGTTATACAATCTGATGTTTCAGGACAGGCGAGTAATTCCTTTGTGCAATCTTTTTCTTCTCCTGGTTTGTAAATTAATTTCAGTTTAGTTCTGATGGTGTGGTGCATATCTGGATGTAGGCCACCTCTTCTTGAGCTGATTATTTAAGACATAAGACATGAACATTCTGAAACTAATAACATACCTTGTAGTAACTCATAGGTGGGTATATCCAACATTAATTCAACTAACTCACTTCCACACTAATAGTTTGATATCTCCATATCCATGACTAGGAAATACAGTCGTCAACCGATACATGTGCTAGTCGTTATGTATGTGTTCACAAACTTCACATGCATATACCGACTAGGGAGCCATTGAGAATAATATCATATACATTCTAGAAAAGGTTTCACGGGTGAATCACATATCAATCCACTAATTAAAAAGGTACTATTTAGGACATAAGACAGGAACATTCTGTAAGTAATAAACACTTTATTATTGTCTTTGGGCATAAGTTCCAACTTGTGCCATGGATGTCGTCGTTAACTTCCTCGTCCACCAGGGCCGGCTCAACTATGGCGACAATCCTGAATCAGAAAAGAAAATAAGACAGTGTTAGCGCGAGGGGGGCTGGGGCAGAGGGGAGGAGAGAGAGGAGCACGGGATAATTAATTAGGATGGGCATCTAATTTGAATTAATATATATAACTAGCCCGGTGGTCGTCTGAAATGTGAGGGCATCTATATATTATGTAAAATACATAACAGACAATTTATGTTTGCGACGCTACATCATCTATTGTAGCGAAGTTTATTACAAATAGTTTATATTTTGATTACCATATTGTATCAAAGAATTAAAAATGACATGGTTCCATAGCCATGAAAATGTGAAGGCGAATAAGATATCTGCATGCTATATTTTAAATCAACTTTAGTTAGTGGGCTATGACTATTTTCAAATTAAAACATCATACCGATGACCACATGTTAAATTAGTACGGTATCTTATTCAAATTAAAACATCATGCCGATGACCAAGAATTCAAGCTATCGGTTATAAGGTTGAGGGCACGTACTACGTACCGGTCTGTTGCATGCCATCGCGTCTCTGTGCAAAGCCGCGTAGCCGATACCAGTTGGGTGATTTGGTGCAGGGCCATGGGGGTTAGCTGCGGAAATAAAGAGAACGGAGCGCGTTAAGCACATCGACGAGAGTTGAGCAAAATAACACAGAGCGTTGTACAAAGAGAGCTCAGCAATAGCAGCACGTCTCCGGCCAGTGACTGGACTACTCGAGTAACAGTAAAGTATAGGGATAACTTTTCCAACCGGAAGTATAGGGATAACTCGTTGGTCGCCATATTAGAATGCTAGTGTAGATATGATACTCACGAAGTAGCGGCTGGTCAAGATCATCTCCATCTGACGAAGCGACCACCGCAGGCAGGAAGGCCAGTGCGGCGCCGACCATAAGCATAAGAACCAGAAGAAGAGCAGCACCGCGAGGAACAACTGGAGTTGGAAGACGGAAGCTCCACCCAAGCGACATCTTTGCTCGACTGCTGATGCTGTCTGTGCTTCCTGGCTTCGAACACTTCCAGAATTTCTGGCTCTAATGGGGAGGTTATAAAGCCACCTAAAACGAACGCCAGGCGTCCGGTGTTATTAGATATGCGTGGACCCGGTCGAAGGTCGATGGTAGCTTCTTATCAGTGCGCGTCTTGTTTGAACAGTTCCTACCACAGCAAATGCAGGAAACCCCCCACTACGCGGCTGCGCTGCTATTTAAGAAAATCACAACTCAGGTCACAACAGCCAAGCACTCCGTAGTAACACAGGATGCCTCTCCTCACAGCCACCATCGTCTACTCTTTCTTGGCGCTCTTTGCCCCAGCTTGTTCATCATTAGTTAGTGCCACACTCGTTGATGAACCCAGTAATGACTTCGAGGCCCTCCTCTGCCTCAAGCGCCACCTCTCCAACAGCAATCCCAAAGCACTCGCCTCGTGGAACAACACACTCCAGTTCTGCAGTTGGCCCGGTGTCACCTGCGGCAAGAGGCACCCATCCCGGGTGACAGCACTAGAACTGGAGTCGCTCGACCTGAATGGACAAATACCACCCTGCATCGGCAATCTCACTTTCCTCACAAGTGTCTATCTGGGGGATAATCTGCTGACCGGTGGGATCCCGCCTGAGGTAGGCAATCTGCGTCGCCTTGTTGAACTAAGCCTTGCGTCGAACAATCTTACCGGTGAAATACCCAACTCTTTGTCTGCCTGTTCAAGCCTTCAGATCATTGATCTTGGGAGCAACTCCCTCAACGGGGAAATACCCGGGGTTTGGCCAACTGTTTAAATGTCACACAGATCTTCCTCGATACCAACAAGCTTCATGGAAGCATTCCGGACAGGTTCGGTATGCTTCCTAAGCTTTCAGTTCTCTTTGTTTCTGGCAACAACTTGACGGGCAATATTCCTTATTCACTTGGAAGGAAGCAGCTCATCTCTCACCTATGTCATCCTGACAAACAACAACCTAACTGGTGAGACCGACCTTGGACGTGTCCCCTCCCTCCCGCACAGTAACGAGAGAGGCGATTTCTGAGCCCCCTTTCTGCTCCCACCTCGCCGCCGGCGATCCGCGCGATTCCCGCCCTCCGGCGGCCGCTCCGGCGGCGGGAGGGTGCGGAATCGCCGGATCCACGCGTGTACATAGTGTAGGGAGTAGATCGGACCCAGCCGGCGTCGTTGTGAAGGTGGTGGCGTGGCCGGTGTTGTGTTTGCAGGAGGTGTTCGTCCCCTTCGGCGGTGAAGCTCCATGGAGCTCCATGGCGGAGCATCTCCTCTCCCGTGCTCGCGGTCCTCGGGATCGCCGTGTGCGGTCTCTCCCCTCTGGATCCGGTGGCGGCGGATCCAGTTGACTCTCGAAGCTGAAGGTGATGAAGCGAGGCGAAGTTGCAGGCGGAGCAGGATGGAGGTCCTTCTGGATTCGAGGCCCGACGACTTCCCGTCCGCTGGGGAGCTTCTTCCGATCCAAGGCATGAGGGAAGATGTAGCGGCGGCGCGTCATCGGCACGTTCTTCTCCTCGCCGGCGACTTCGAGCTGCAGAAGATTTGGGTTCTATTTTCTATCTTCGTGTGTTTCTTCTCTGCTTTCTCGTTGTAATCTCCGGATGTTTCATCGCAAAAAAAAAACAGCCTAACTGGTGGTATCCCACCTCTTCTAGCAAATAGTTCATCACTTCAAGCCCTAGACTTGGAAGGAAATGACCTCACGGGAGAGATACCTCCTGCTCTCTTTAACAGCCACACACTTAGTATCATAAATCTTGCACGAAATCATTTTTGGGGATCTATTCCACCTTTCTCACACTTGTCACCACTGGAGACTCTCTACCTGTCCTATAACAATCTCTCAGGCAGCATACCTTCCTCTGTAGGAAACTCTTCTTCCCTTCGGTCACTTTTGCTTGCAGCGAATCACATGCAAGATAGCATTCCATGGAGCTTAAGTAGACTTCCGAATTTAGAAGTGCTCGACCTGAACGACAATAACTTATCCGGGGCCGTTCCTCTCTCTCTCTACAACATATCTACACTGACGTACCTTGCAATGGGAACCAACAGCCTAGTAGGGGACATTCCTTCAAATTTTGGCTACACCTTGCCAAACATCCAAACGTTCATTGTTCAGGGAAACAAATTCCAAGGTCGCATTCCTACAACAATCGCCAACGCCACTAATCTTGAGCTGATTTTTCTCCGCGATAATGCATTCCGTGGCATTGTTCCTTCTTTTGGGTATTTGCCCAACTTAACCACAGTAGATATAAGCAAGAACCAGGTCGAAGCTGGAGACTGGACTTTCCTCCTATCGCTCGCCAATTGCACAAAGCTGGTGAACTTATAATTAGATGCAAACAACCTACAGGGAAACCTGCCAAATTCCATTGGCCATCTTTCGAAAAGCTTAAAACTTTTGATGTTGGGAGCGAATAAAATATCTGGCACCATACCGCACGAGATAGGGAACCTCATAAACCTCACACAACTTCGCATGGAGCAAAATATGCTTAGTGGAAACCTTCCGGACTCACTTGGAAATCTTTCAAACTTAATTGTTCTCAGCTTGTCCAGAAACAAACTTTCTGGGCGAATTCCAATTTCCATTGGTAACCTTCAACAATTAAATGAGCTCTACTTGCAAGAAAATCATTTTGATGGTCCCATCACTCGAGCTTTAACACACTGCCAAAACTTAGTCATCCTAAACCTCTCTTGTAACTCCTTTGAAAGTACAATACCAAAGGAATTGTTTACTCTGTCCACTCTCTCTGAAGGTCTTGACCTCTCTTACAACAAACTCTCTGGACCTATACCAATGGAAATTGGTGGGCTAATCAACCTTTCCCCCCTCAATCTTTCCAACAACCAGTTGAATGGAGAAATTCCCTCCACTCTAGGTCAGTGCCTCCTTTTGGAGTCTCTACACTTGGAGGGGAATCTACTTGATGGGCGAATCCCTCAATCTTTCACTTCTCTGAAAGGCATCGGTGACATGGACCTTTCTCGAAACAACTTATCTGGTAAAATTCCAGATTTATTCAGTGACTTCAGCTCCATGTCACTTCTCAATTTGTCATCCAACTGGTGGGATTTTCCAAAATGCAAGCAAGGTGTTCATCTAAGGGAATAAGGAGTTGTGTGCCATTTCATCGCCACTAAAACTGCCACTTTGCAATACAGAGGCATCCAGACAAAAGCATACCTCAATGGTGCTGAAGATAGTGGGATTTTCCTCTCTTTCATTGGTCCTATTTTCAGGCTTTGGAATCATTATTTTGAAGAAGAGAAACAAGATCAAAGAAGCAACACTTCCATCCGTCAAGGGGTTCAAGAGGTTGTCACATGATGATTTAGTGAAAGCAACAAATGGTTTCTCTTTAGCCAACTTGGTTGGCTCAGGAAAATATGGGTCTGTGTACAAAGGAGGAACTGAGTCTGAAGAACATGCAGTTGCTATCAAAGTTTTCAAACTTGATCAGCTTGGAGCAACAAAGAGCTTCCTTACTGAGTGTGAGGCCTTGAGGAACACTTGTCATCGTAATCTTGTAAGGGTGATCACTGTGTGCTCAACAACAGACCGTGCAGGACATGAGTTCAAAGCTCTTGTTCTTGAATATATGGTTAATGGCAACCTCGAAAGTTGGCTCCATCCAGTATCCGACGATCCTCATCCGAAAAGGCCACTGAGTTTAGGTTCAAGAACTGTAATAGTGGTAGACATAGCTGCTGCTTTGGATTACCTCCATAACCATTGCATGCCTCCTATGGCCCACTGTGATCTGAAACCAAGCAATGTCCTTCTTGATGATGTTATGGACGCATGTGTTGGCGACTTTGGATTGGCTAAGTTCCTACACACTTATACTTCTTCAGAGACTCATACTTCTACAAGCTTAGTGGGGGCAATAGGATCTGTTGGATACATTGCACCAGGTAATAATTTCTGAATACAAGATGGTTTATTTTTGCATCTATTATAAAGTCTTCCGGATATTATGTTTTCCATTTTAGTGTTAAACTTCTGTGGTATTTTTTTTCCATATTTCAACCCATTTGTTTGACTGATTGTCTAAAAAAAAAATGCTGCAGAATATGGCTTCGGGAGTAAAATATCAAAGGAGGCCGACGTTTACAGCTTTGGGATCATCATCTTAGAAATGCTTACCGGAAAGCGTCCAACAGATGACATGTTTAACGATGGCCTAAACCTTTACAAATTTGTCGAAAAATCATTTCCTCAAAACATTGGCGACATTCTAGATCCTAGAATCGTTCCTAGATATGGAGATGAAGAAGCAGGGAGTACTTCAGACCAAGAAAATCTTCCAATGGCTGGAACAATGAGCTGCATCATCGAGCTCGTTAAGATTGGCCTCTTATGCGCTGCGGATACACCCAAGGATCGTCCAGCAATGCAAGATGTTTACATTGAAGTCACCGCAATCAAAGAAGCGTTTTCAGCACTGCAGGGCTGAGAAAAGTATAACTGTTTCCATTGCTCACACTGTCACACGTTTCTGGTACATGACGGCCTACACCTAGTTTGCTTTACATAAGGCTGTTATTTTTCTTTGATTTAAATAATGTATGTCGTGAATTGTCCTTCCTTTTACTAGTAAATCTATGTTTGTGATGTTACTGGTGTAGCAAACTGTGGCTCAACATATATTAAATAAAATTCAGCATTGGGAAATTTTGTATGTTTCAATGTGGCTGGATTCTTCCTAGACTGTAACAAACTACAAGTAGAGCCCAACCACCCTTATAAAGATGTTAAACTTGCACAATGGTACATCAAATCAAATTGTTAGACGTAAAAAGCTGAAATGCATGTGCAAGGATATCACATTTCGTTTACAGGAATGAAAGAACAACTAACCTCCGCTACGGAGGGGTGGGGGATGCGGTGCGAGGACTCGTACTGTCATTGAGTGCCTCGGCGCGGCGGCCTGGTCGGCACTCGGCAGTGAGGCAGCGGCCGGCATGAAGGAGGATGTGCTTGTAGAGTAACACAATGGTGTCCTGCAGGATGTCGAGGTGTAATTGTGTATGACAAGTGTACCCATCACTGAGTTTCACCTCCGCTGTCTCCTCCTCTCAGCGAGCTCCCGCGGGCTGGGTGAAGTCTACCTCCTTTCCAGATATCTCCTGGAATCACCCCAATCCTAGACCTTCTCTTCTTCCACTCCTTGCAGCAGCAGAGGAAATGAAGAAGCAACGTTTCCATAGGCACCAACCGAGCTGAGCACCGTACAGAGCCGGTGACAGAGTGGTGGGAATGTCAAATTCCACCCGGAATCAACCGGAATTGGGCAGAAATAGGGTCTTATTAGTACTGTAATAGTATGGCAAGTTACACTATACTGAAATCAACAATCCTCAACAAAGGCAGTTCAATCTACTCGCTCTGTTCGGAAAAAGATGTCGATAAAATGGATGTATCTAGACATATTTTAGTATCCGATACGTCCATTTTAGTGACATCTTTTTTCGCACGAAGGGAGTAATAGATTCCAAGAAACCTCGCATTCATACAAAAAAAGTGCAACAGCTTCGTACCAATCCGTAAGGGAGCACACCAGAATGAGATGTTTTTTTCCAAATTCACAGCAGTAATTGGCATCTAATAATTCTCTTAAACAGAGAGGAAAAGTAGTACTCACGGCGTGAGCGGCTCAGTGCGAAACTGCGAGCCGTCGGTGATGCAGAGGTGTGTAGCAGGGTGCGGACCATGAGCAGACCCAGCCCGGGGAACACCGCCCTGTCCACGACTAGGGTTCTGAAGCCGCCATCGTCTCGATACGAGTTTACCGCGATACGAAGGGGAGCCGCAGAGGACAAGCTGTTGTGGGTCGGAGGAGCAGCGGAGAGCGCCGCCGGCAACCGCCGCAGTTCCGCGCAGGTCGGCGGAAGGAACGAGTCACGTGGCGGCGTCCTTCAGCGCAGAACGAGAGGGATCAGCCCGTTAAGCAGCCCACAACAAATTAGCTGGTACCGAGAAGAGGCATCGGCCCATCAATCAAACAGGCTAACTTCAACAAAAATATTTTTGGAAAAACTTTGCCCAGTCAATTGTACAACTTCAAAAAAAAAAAAGGAACAACTTCTAGAACGAAATCAAAATTGCAAATATTTTTTAAAAAACTTCCTACTATTTATAAAAACATAGATGCATGCAGAAAATTATAAAATTGTCAAGTTTATCTTTCTTTGCCTTGTTTTATTGCGCTTTTTAAAATGCCCGGAGCGGTTTTGCACCAGTGGGGCATAGCTCATACATCTCCAAGGGCATGACTACTAAAATGTTGTTCACATTTTCTGAAATCTTGTACATTCGAGCAAGCGGTGGACACATGAGGTCGGACATTTTACTTAAGGTCGGACATTTTATTTAGATATATATGAAGTGTCTAGAATCGGTAGTAGTCGCGTCGACTACAAGCACGGACCGCTGAGATGAAGGAGACGCCGCAGGCGGTAGTTGCCACGGAGACAAGGGTGCCACCTACAATCGTGAACGCATCAGCAATGGTAAGAGATACGAGAGCTGTCGGGCACTAGTAAAATTGCACTGAGGTATAGCCGTATAGGTAGTCGACGTATACATATTAACAAAAATCAATCCGTAGCAACATGACCATATTTAGTAGTCGAAATATTTTGCGGACATTTGTCACACCACACGGCTTGACGAAGCATGCACGGAACCAAAGTTTTCAGAGGACGGGTGGAGATGATGTAAACACCAAAACTTGTCTTGGCACCTAGGACATGAGTGATCCCGTTTTTTTTTAAAAGATTCGAATATTGCACTTTTTTTGTTCCAAAGTACTGTAGAAAAAGGTATACGGATACATATACATCTCTACTATATTAAAGCGCACTCGGTGGCGATGGTGATTGCGGTACGTCGTCCTCTCTTATCCGCGCGGTAAGAGAAATAGCGAAAAGACAGTGGTGAACCACGTACGCACACGACCTCCCAAGTCCCACCACCCCACGACTCCAGTTTCCGTTTCTCCACCGCATCCTCGTTCCCCTTCCCCCCCTCGTCTTTCCCTGCAACCCCAACACCCACGCTCAATCCTCTAAAAAAAAACATTGATCCGATTAAGCCTCCGTCGTTGTATCCACAGCCGCGGCGCCGCACGTGCAGTCCTCTCCGCCACTGGGCGCGTCGCTGGTGTCGGCTCTCCCTGGCAGCGCTCGCGGTGCTCGCCGCCGACACCCGCACGGGCTGGGCCCTCGGCTCCAACAACTACACCCAGCTACGGTAAGCGAAATAAGAAAAAATAATTCCCCTTCCAAAACTCAGTTCACAATATCTCCTCCTGTTCGGTTAGAGTTTCTAGGTTGATGATTTCCCTTACGAGGTTGTGTTCTGCTGGGGCGCATGTACTCTGGTGCGGTGAACGTGATCAGGTTCTTGTACTCAGTTTTTCCAGTTCTTTGCACCTGATGAAAGTGACGACGAAGAGACATAGGATTACCAGGCCCAACGGCGATTATTTCGACTGCACCGTTGGTCAAGTTTGCATTCCAGAGCCTCTTGCCCCTTTTTGTAGGTATCTTTAGTATTGTGCAACCTGCAGGGCAGGTGATGTTACAAGGAAATTTTTGAAAGAAAAGGCAAAAGATTTGCCCTTAAGCATTCAAAAAAGGGGGGGAGGTTCGAAAAAGGGACTAATCTCCCGGCATAAGAATACCCAAGCGCTTAGCACCCGCTAGGACCCAAGAATGAGCCTCAAACTTAATACGCGCGAAGATAAAAGAGGGCAAGGTGCTAACATTCTTAAAGGTTCTTTGGTTACGCTCGTTCCAAATCTCCCAAGAGACCAACATCAAAAGGGAGGCAAGCGCCTTTCTCCTAGCGGGGTGAGCAAGAAGGAGGTGCGACCACCAAGATTGAACATCTTCGAAGGTTCCCTAATGCTCGGTCAGCCGAGAACTAAGGTAACGCTCGGTCGAATTTTTTTTGGCCTTGCTGCTGTTTCGTCGTTTGTGCGTACTGTCCGATCGGTTACAATCCTAAGGTTTCGTTTGGCTGCTAGGCATCTTTGTCTATTGAGGTCAGTTTGGGCCTTTTTACAGTGGCCATTCTATTGTTTCATTTTTATTTTGTCTAGCCTTTTGTTTTCTATCCCTCCCTGTATGTTTTTTGTACGTGCATGCGTCTAATTGAAAAAAAAAACCATTTCCCTTTCATGGGTAATCGCATAGTGGCGCGCGTAATTGCACTTCTCTACAAAAAACATGTGCAATTGCATAGTAGCGTGTAATTGCAAATTTATAGTCATTTCCCCTATTTGTGTGCATATATTTGTTGGATGTAATTACATATTTATTCACATTCTCTTTTTTAATTGCAATTTCTGTTTGCACACGCACATGGAATCATTTTGGCGCGAATGCTTTTTTTCCATGTGTGCGTGTGCAGTTGCATTTTTAAATTCCAACCATAATTACCAATTTGAATAAAGCTTTTGCTAACGCTCGGGTGGCCGAGACCTAGTTTGTCTCTCGACCGATGTATTACTGTACGATGTACGATAAGTTTTTGTCGGGCTGACTCGTGTATGCCCGTTATCCTGCAAGACTGTGGCTTTTTTTTAGCTTTTCTGGTTGTTTTTTTTCTGTTGTTGCCTTTTTTTCCGTTACGGTTTTAAATAGCATTTCGGGGCTTTTTTGTTGGGCTGTTTTTTTTGCAAAGCTTGTGTTTTTGTGTGATTTCGGGCTTTCTTTAATTTTTGTTTTTGTTTTATCTAGACTTTTGTCATAGACATAGCCTTTTTGTCGCCGTTTCTATGGCTGGCGAGCGTCCCCGTTTTTGTTGTTGTCTAACGCAGTGACCTCGGCCGCCATGGCGTGGCAGCGTCGTCCTGGCCGTTTCACCACCCCCGTCCGGTGTGTGTACGAGATGATCGGGGATGTCGCGTCTGTTGCACATCGTGTTGTCCCTGCTTGCACAAGATGAAGTGGGGCCCATAGGTAAATTGCACGTGAATTTAGCGTGTATTTGCACATGGATTTTTAGCGTGCAGTTACACAAGAATTTTTTTCAGCGTACACTTGCAAATGAATATTATCGTGCAATTGTACATTCATTTTTCCAGTTTAGTGTGTAATTGCAACTTTTCTCGGCGTGCAATTGAACATCGATGTTTAGAGAGCAATTGCACACGGATTTTAGCGTGCAATTGCACATGTTTTTCTTTTAACATGCAATTACACATGAATATTTAGCGTGCAGTTGCACATAGATGTTAGCGTGCAATTGTACACGATGTTTTTAGCAATGCAATTACACATCATCTTTTAACGTGCAATTGACACCAATTCTTTAGCGTGCAGTTGGACATGACATTTTAGCGTGTAATTGATATCAATTTTCTTAGCGTGCAGTTGCACATGAAATGTTATCGTGCAATTGCATAATTTTCTTAATGTGCAATTGCACATGATTTTTTTTAGCACGCAATTACACATGAATATCTAGCGTGCAGTTGCACATGAGACCACAACGTAGTTGTATTTTTTTTCCTTGTGTGTAATTGCACCTTTTCTCAGTGTGAAATTGCAGATTGATTTTAGAGAGCAATTGCACATGAATTTTAGCGTGCAATTGCACATGTTTTTCTTTGAACATGAAGTTGCACATGAAATGTTATTGTGCAATTGCATAATTTTCTTTATTGTGCGATTGCACACAAATTTTAGCGTGCAATTGCACACGTTTTTCTTTTAACATGCAATTGCACATGAATATTTAGCGTGCAGATACACAACTATTTTAGCGTGCAGTTGCACATCGTGCAAGTGCGCACGATTTTTTTTATCAATGCAATTACACATCATTTTTAACGTGCAATTGACATCAAATTTTTTAGCGTGCAGTTGACATGGCATTTTAGCGTGTGATTGACATCAGTTTCTTAGCACGCAATTGCATACAATTTTTAATGTGCAATTACACATGATTTTTTAGCACGCAATTACACATGAATATCTAGCGTGCAGTTGCACATGAAACCATAACGTAGTTGCACATGAATTTTATAATGTATAATTGCATTTTTTCTTGCATGTATTTTTAATTTCATATGAAATTAACATGCAATTGTACATTCAATTTTGTGCGTGTAACCCTATTTTTCCGTCTTTTTTATTGCATCTGCAATCGCAAGTCGAATCACCATGCAATTGCACATTAGTTTTTAAAAGGGGGTAATTGCACATGTTTTTCTTTGAACATGCAGTTGCACAAGGAAATAAGGGCAAGGTACGAATTCTCATGGTGTAGCAAAGTAAAGGCGTTTGCTAATGCTCGGTCAGCCGAGAACTAAGGTAACGCTCGGTCGAATTTTTTTTTTGCCATGCTGCTGTTTCGTCGTTTGTGCGTACTGTCCGATCGGTTACAATCCTAAGGTTTCGTTTGGCTGCTAGGCATCTTTGTCTATTGAGGTCAGTTTGGGCCTTTTTACAGTGGCCATTCTATTGTTTCATTTTTATTTTGTCTAACCTTTTGTTTTCAATCCCTCCCTGTATGTTTTTTGTACGTGCATGCGTCTAATTGCAAAAAAAAATCATTTCCCTTTCATGGGTAATCGCATAGTGGCGCGCGTAATTGCACTTCTCTACAAAAAACATGTGCAATTGCATAGTAGCGTGTAATTGCAAATTTATAGTCATTTCCCCTATTTGTGTGCATATATTTGTTGGATGTAATTACATATTTATTCACATTCTCTTTTTTAATTGCAATTTCTGTTTGCACACGCACATGGAATCATTTTGGCGTGAATGCTTTTTCTCCATGTGTGCGTGTGCAGTTGCATTTTTAAATTCCAACCATAATTACCAATTTGAATAACGCTTTTGCTAACGCTCGGGTGGCCGAGACCTAGTTTGTCTCTCGGCCGATGTATTACTGTACGATGTACGATAAGTTTTTGTCGGGCTGACTCGTGTATGCCCGTTATCCTGCAAGACTGTGGCTTTTTTTTAGCTTTTCTGGTTGTTTTTTCTGTTGTTGCCTTTTTTTTCCGTTACGGTTTTAAATAGCATTTCGGGGCTTTTTTGTTGGGCTGTTTGATGGCGTGAATCACACGTTCGTTGGGAGACCCCAAGAGGAAGGTATGATGTAGTTCAGCAGCAAGTTTTCCCTCAGAAAGAAACCAAGGTTATCGAACCAGTAGGAGCAGCAACTCTTCAGAAGGTTGTTGGTGGCTCGAACGGCGCAACACGATCACCAACGTGGAATCTGCACACAACACAATCAAACTACTTTGCCCCAACGAAACAGTGAGGTTGTCAATCTCACCGGCTTGCTGAAAACAAAGTATTAAACGTATGGTGTGGAAAATAAGTATTAAATTGCAGAGAATGAAAAAGGAACAGTTTGCAGTTTGTGGTGGTTTAATCAGTGTAAAAGAATGGACCGGGGTCCACAGTTCATTAGTGGTGTCTCTCCATAAAAGATAACTAACATGTTGGGTGAACAAATTACAGTTGGGCAATTGACAAATAGTGAGCGCATGACAATGCATATATATGACATGATGATTACTATGATATTTAATTGGGCATTACGACATAATACATAGACCGTCATCCAACAGCGTCTATGACTAATAATCCACCGCCGGGTTGTCATCCGAATCCGCCGTTGGTATTAAGTTGCAAGCAACGGATAATTGCATTAAGTAAAGTGCGTAATGTAAACAAATACATATGACCGTGGACATAGCATTGTTAGGTTATCCCTAGTGGCAACAGCACATCCGCAACCTTAGAAGTTGCTGTCACTCTCCCAGATTACCGGAGGCATGAACCCACTATCTAGCATAAATACTTTCTCTTGGAGTTACAAGCATCTACTTGGCCAAAGCATCTACGAGTAACGGAAAGCATGCAAGATCTTAAATAACATAGGGCATAGATTGATAATCAACTTGACATAGTATTTAATATTCATCGGATCCCAACAAACACAACATGTAGCATTACAATAATACAGAGTTTAGGCTAGCAAGGTTTATGTAAGCAAACAAGAATATCAACCCGTACACCAAGTTTTATATGACAAACATATTGCAAACGTTATAAGACTTCATACCGTCTTCCTTGTTAACCAAACCCTGTTATTAGAAAATATCTAGACCTTAGAGATACCACCGATGCAAACCAAATTTTCAACAAGCTTTACGGTAGTTCTTCACTAATAGGCTTAACTCATGTGATGCACAATTTAATCATGATCTACTTGTTAACTCAAAACAATTGACAAGCATCAAGTTATCCATTAGTGATCTACAAGATTAAGCAAGTTTTTCCTTATACCAATTACCACATGCAACATTTTCTGAACCAACCAAACACCAATCAATTTATTTAATCAACTCTCCAAACAAATATAAGTGAAGCAAGAGAGTACTTTCTACAAAAGAAAGCTAATAGCTCTGACAAGAGATACATGAAAACAAGAGCTAAAAGCTGAACAGCGCTAGATATGAATACTCAACAAATATAAGTGAAGAATAGGAGTATTCTCATGAAAAAGCGGAGCGTGTCTCTCTCCCAATCAAGAATGCTAGGGTCCAGTCAAGCTTTATTGAAAATAAAAGTGCAATACTGAAAATAAAAGCACACAGACGCTCCAAGAAAAGCACATATGATGTGAAAGAATTAAAATATAGTTTCACTAGAGATGACCTGATAATTTTGCCGATGAAGAAGGGGATGCCTTCTTGAAATATGCTGGGGAGATCCATGGGAGCCTCCCCAAGCTTAAGCTCTTCACTCTTCTTGATCCTATTATATCATCCTTCTCTCTTGACCCTTGAAAACTTCCGTCACACCAAACTCAAAGTAGATCTCATTAGAGGGTTAGTGCATAATCAAAAACTCACATGTTCTATAAAGACGCAATATGATTTGTTACTTTAAACATTAGCTACAGCCACTGATGTTATGTGAAGCTCTTCCACCCAAAAAAGAATTTCACTCAACACTAGTAAAAGAGAGAATGCAAAATAAAAAGGCATAATCTGTCTAAAACAGAACAGTCCGCAAAGACGAATTTTTTCGAGGCACTTACGACGCTCAGATCGAAAAACTTGAACTAATGAAAGATTCAGACATTCATAAAGATTACGCACAAAATTTTTCAGATTTAATTAACAATCTGGTGATTTTAGGAATTTCGTACAGTGAACAGCAAAAATCTGTTTCTGCGCAGCAATCAAAATTAAGCATCATCTTAACATTAGAGGCTACTCTTGGCACAACAATGCGAGAAAATAAAGATACAAAGGAGTTGCTACAGAAGTAAACATCCTCCTTGACTCAATAAAAGAAAAATTGCAGAAAAAAAATAATGGGTTGCCTCCCATAAGCGCTTTTCTTTAACGCCTTTTAGCTAGGCACAAAGCATGCATCAAGTATTACCAAGTGAAGAAAGGTCTAATTCATCAAAAGCTTCATCAAGAACAGGGTTTGTCACACTAGGACTTTTCAGTTTACGTAATTCTTGGGAAGAAAATTTAAATAGACCATTATGTGACTCACCCTCAAGCTCATTGAACACGTTATCCGTTTTAAACACACCCGTGGGTTTTGGTTTAGAAATTTTGGCACATACATAAATTTTTGCTCTCTCCCACAAAAGCCTTTTGCTTTTTAGTTTTAATAGAGGTAAAAGTAGAACTTATTACATCCATAGCCTCCTCTAATTCACCAATCCTAAGATTTTGATTATCTTGAATAGTACTAGTTTCTAAAACAGCAATTCTTTCATTAATGGTTCCCAGTGATTCATCAACTTTGCTAGTACTATCAAGGAGATTTGGCAAATTTTTCTCTATAGACTCCAATTTCTTTATAACATCTTCCAAGGTATCTCATTTTTAATGTTACTAACAGGTGGTGTTCCTACTGGACTCTCAATAATATAACTAGCTTCCAACGCAGGAGTACCAAGAAAGTTACCTCCTGTCAAAGTGTCCAAGACATATCTATACCAGCTAGTTATGCCAACATAAAAATTTCTAAGCAGGATCATAGTGGAATATTTTTTAGTACACCTACGATGAGCATCGCTGATTCTATACCAAGCATCTTTCAAACTTTCTCCACTTTGTTGCTTAAAAGATCGAACCTCAACTTCAGGAACCGAAACATGATGAGCCGAACCAGACATGATAACTAACAGAAAACAAAACTGAAAATAAACTAAATGCAAGTAACTAATTTTTTTGTGTTTTTGATAATTGAAAGCAAACAAGATAAAATAAAATAAACTAAGCAAGACAAAAACAAAGTAAAGAGATTGGAAGCGTGAAACTCCCCTTGCAGAAGACTGCTGTCTCCCCGGCAACGGCGCCAGAAAAAGAGCTTGATGGCGTGAATCACACGTTCGTTGGGAGACCCCAAGAGGAAGGTATGATGCAGTTCAGCAGCAAGTTTTCCCTCAGAAAGAAACCAAGGTTATCGAACCAGTAGGAGCAGCAACTCTTCAGAAGGTTGTTGGTGGCTCGAACGGTGCAACACGATCACCAACGTGGAATCTGCACACAACACAATCAAACTACTTTGCCCCAACGAAACAGTGAGGTTGTCAATCTCACCGGCTTGCTGAAAACAAAGGATTAAACGTATGGTGTGGAAAATGAGTATTAAATTGCAGAGAATGAAAAAGGAACAGTTTGCAGTTTGTGGTTGTTTAATCAGTGTAAAAGAATGGACCGGGGTCCACAGTTCACTAGTGGTGTCTCTCCATAAAAGATAACTAACATGTTGGGTGAACAAATTACAGCTGGGCAATTGACAAATAGTGAGCGCATGACAATGCATATATATGACATGATGATTACTATGATATTTAATTGGGCATTACGACATAATACATAGACCGTCATCCAACAGCGTCTATGACTAATAATCCACCGCCGGGTTGTCATCCGAGTCCCCGTTGGTATTAAGTTGCAAGCAACGGATAATTGCATTAAGTAAAGTGCGTAATGTAAACAAATACATATGACCGTGGACATAGCATCGTTAGGTTATCCCTAGTGGCAACAGCACATCCGCAACCTTAGAAGTTGCTGTCACTCTCCCAGATTACGGAGGCATGAACCCACTATCTAGCATAAATACTCTCTCTTGGAGTTACAAGCATCTACTTGGCCAAAGCATCTACGAGTAACGGAAAGCATGCAAGATCTTAAATAACATAGGGCATAGATTGATAATCAACTTGACATAGTATTCAATATTCATCGGATCCCAGCAAACACAACATGTAGCATTACAATAATATGATCTTGATCATGTAGGGCAGCTCACAAGATCTAAACATGATGGCACAAATTGGAGAGACAACCATCTAGCTACTGCTATGGACCCGTAGTCCAAGGATGAACTACTCACACATCACTCCGGAGGCAGGCATGGCGATGTAGAAGCCTCCGGTGATGATTCCCCTCTCCGGCAGGGTGCCGGGAAGAGGTTCTGGACCCTCCCGAGCTAGGGTTGACGGCGGCGTCGTCTCTGGAACTTTTCGTGGATAATGACTCAGGCCCTTAGGGTTTTCGCGTCGGGGGGAATAAGTAGGCGAAAGGGCGGCGGCTGACGACCCCCGAGGGGCCCACACCACCCTAGGGCGCGCCAGGGGGGACCCGCGCCCTAGTGGCGTGTGGGGCCCTCCTGGCTCTCCTTTGTTGCTCCTTTGGTCCTTCAGGTGTCTTTTTTCCTTGTGTGTAATTGCACCTTTTCTCAGTGTGTAATTGCAGATCGATTTTAGAGAGCAATTGCACACGAATTTTAGCGTGCAATTGCACATGTTTTTCTTTGAACATGCAGTTGCACATGAAATATTATCGTGCAATTGCATAATTTTCTTTATTTTGCGATTGCACACAAATTTTAGCGTGCAATTGCACACGTTTTTCTTTTAACATGCAATTGCACATGAATATTTAGCGTGCAGATACACAACTATTTTAGCGTGCAGTTGCACATCGTGTAAGTGCGCACGATTTTTTTTATCAATGCAATTACACATCATTTTTAACGTGCAATTGACATCAATTTTTTTAGCGTGCAGTTGACATGGCATTTTAGCGTGTGATTGACATCAGTTTCTTAGCACGCAATTGCATACAATTTTTAATGTGCAATTATACATGATTTTTTAGCACGCAATTACACATGAATATCTAGCGTGCAGTTGCACATGAAACCATAACGTAGTTGCACATGAATTTTATAATGTATAATTGCATTTTTTTCTTGCGTGTATTTTTAATTTCATATGAAATTAACATGCAATTGTACATTCAATTTTGTGCGTGTAACCCTATTTTTCTGTCTTTTTTATTGCATCTGCAATCGCAAGTCGAATCACCATGCAATTGCACATTAGTTTTTAAAAGGGGGTAATTGCATTTTTCCTTGCGTGTATGTGTTTACTCATGAAACCAATCGCACATTCAATTTTTTAGCGGATATTTGTATTTTCTCATCTCTTTGTAATTGTTTTTCCTTATATTTAAAAAGGCCTAGTTAAAAAGGCCCATGAAACAACGTAGCAGGGAAAAAGGCATTTGGCCCCAAAAAAGGTGCTCTGTCGATCAATCGACCGAGACTCACGTTAACGCTCGGTCAGCCGAGCGCTAGCCACTCCCGTAAAGCTAAGCTCCTGAAGATTTATTTCTTGTGATTGTTAATTTGATCATTTTTGTGCCGCGATCTCTCTATAAGCATGCTCACTCTCATCGTCTTGATATGTTCCAAATACGTACATTGTCTTGTCTAAATTTGAGAAAACTGAATTAAGCCGTAGTCGGCGTTGCTGGTCCCAGTCAAGAAGGAAGAGTTGTGGAACAGCGACCACATGTTGAGGGCGAAGAGGCGCGGCCATGAGGTGGAAGGCGACCCGATATCAGTCGCGTGCTCTGGTTCGTGAAGACAGCACTCGCCTACCCCGCATCGCTCGCAGATTCTTGATGAGCTGCTCTCGGATCCGGCCTACAATTTGTCCCTCGGTACTCTCCCTCTTGTCCATTTTAATGCTTCTGGTTATTTTTCGGTCACGTTTTTTGTTTGTTTCAGCATTCACTTCCGATTGGATGCACAAGATGCTTTGAATTGAATTCATATTTTTTGTTCGGAAATCCATTGCTTATGTATTCCTAATTCCTATCTCTGCAAATTATATACATGAATAAAATGATTCCTATCTCTGCAAATTGAATGTAGAAGAAAATGGTTTTATTCAGTTCTACAGTTCATAACTGTAAGCAGGAGATGTCTATGACACTTTCTGTATTCATCTCACATAAATATATGTCAGGTGTACTTCTCATGGTACACGTCACTGCTGACGTGCTAAGGGTTCGTCAAATTGTGACAACTCCGTGAGGTAAATTTACTAAAAGAGTTGTTGGGAATAAATGCAAAATGACAAATCATCTGATCAAGTTTTACACAAAGTAAATCTTCTTTCATCACAACAAATAAATTTATGTTTTTCTGTTGTTTTCTGACTGTATGAACTGCATATACAAAATCAGTATTCAGCTGGGAATAGGAGAAATGAAAGTACCGATTTAGATGATTCAGAGTTTGGGAAAAATGGTGCATGTCGGAGAAGACCATCACGGAGTCGAGATCATGGCAGACGCCACACATGACTTTGTGTATATTGCCTCCCTGTATGAACATTTTTTTTGTTATGCATGTACATGTTCATCCTAGATTTTTGGGTGTATTCATATGTACTTCTTGATTTATGAGTGATGCAACTGTTGCATGAATGGATCAAAAAAATACTTGCCGGTATGAATTCCTCGGTGGTTCTGAATTGTTTTGGCATGCATATAATTTCTGATTGTATTTGTTATTTTGGGGCAGTTGATCAGACCACAAATTTGTTTTAGAGAACCGAGCGCTGGCTCAAGGGCTGGAGGTCAAGGTGCTGAACCTGCCCACCCGCGTTCGACTCCGTTCTACGTGGATTCCACTCGGGTGCTATCCGTATTGATTCGCCGAGAGATCTCATCTTATCTAACAACGGACAACTAAAGGATGGACTCTTCCCCCTTTAGTCAAAGTTTTTAGACCACAAAAATTTGTATGAAGCTTTGCTAATAATTGGTTGTGTACATGCGTATGATTTATGTATTGTTCAGGAGAAAAATCATGTGTAAGGATTTTCAGTTCAAGCTTGCTTTTTTCTTCTACAATGAGCAGTTACACACTCTCATTCAGAATATATAAGTACATAGTAGCATCGGATAGATAAAACCCAGTGCAAGTATAACACTATAATGGTTGCAACTCATAAGCGACATGTGACGTGTAGTTCGTCAATGATAGTGTTAATTTGATTAATATCTCTATGTCTTTTTTTTGTTACGTGGCAACGCATGGGCATTCAACTAGTACACACTAAATTTCGTTTAAAAATACGTTGTGTTCTAGGCTACATAAAAAAGGAAAAATTCGGGTTTAAATAGGGGATTTTTACTATACTTCTCAAATTTAATTTGTTATTTTTCTGTCAAAATAAAACGTTTTATCAAACTAAACTTTGCATAAATATATATAGCATGTATATGTACAGTATTCACGTTCAAAAATTGGAATTTTTTGAAATCAAAAGTACCATTTTCCATTTTTTTTAAATGGATCACTGGTGCCCAGTGCACGAAATCTCCTCTCATGTAAATTACTCTACCTTCGTGGAAGGAACATCTTTAAAGCCTCGGTGGTCTCGAACGCGCATTCTCGTGGTCGTCAGTTGCATCCACAACGAAAAAGAAATAAACAGGTGCGTTCCTCTCGGCTGCTTCTTTCCTTCCGCGATTCTGCCGGCGCTACTGCTTCTCCCGCCTCACGCGGCTGGATTTAAGGATTTTTTCGGTTCCTGAGTTTTGCATCAATCGCAGGTTGAGGCACCGTGTTCAGAAGCAGCAGCAGCAGCAGCGATGGCGGGTTTGTCGTGGCTCACGGCGCTGGGGTTCGCCTTCCTGACCTTCAACTCCGGCATGGCCATCTACCGCTCCAACGGCGACCTCGGCTCCATCCTCTTCGTCGCGGCTTCCTACCTGGACCTCGTCGCCCTCTTCGGCTGCCTGCGCCTCTACGAGCGCCTGGACCGCCACTCCCCTCGCCGGGAGCAGGTCAAGGCCGCCGTGTGGGCGCTCACCACGCTGCTCACCGCCATGTTCAGCTACAAGGTCGCCGAGGTCATGCCCCTCGCCGTCAAGGTCGTCGTCTGGGCGATGGCCGCCGCCACCACCTGCGGCGGGTTCTACGCCTTCTTCATCCACGACGATAAGGAGTTCCAGCAGCAGCAGGACGTCGCGGCGGCGGCCGAGCGCGGGGATGGCGCCAAGTACTAGTAGCCGGCTGGGCGCTTGCCGCCGCGAGGTACGTGCTCCGGTGCTAACAGCGGCGGCGGCGGGCGTTAGATCTCAGGGCAAACTGCTAGGTCGTTCTTGTATCTTGGCCGTTTCTCTTCCCTTTTTTCCCTGTTTGCTTTGGCTTGTCGGCGTGCTCAGATTGTAGATCTGGAATTTGGCATCGGCAAATCTGCCGCTGCGGCTTCCGGCGAAGGAAATTTATCCAGTTTGATGTGTTGTTGGTCAAAAACAACAACGGCCGGCCCTGTTAATAATTGAATCTGTGTTGATCCTAATTCGTAATTGGACTTTCTGCCTTCAAATTGAGGAAGAACCTGCGACAGCTTGAGGTTAGTTGAGGGATTGCTGTTGTGGACGTGCTTAATTTGCATCTGCAGGACAGAGGAGGGGAACAGAGGCAAGGAGAGTGGGGGAAGAACTGGGAAACAGAGATGCTAGGGTGCACGACAAGGGCCCTTGGTACAGAGGTGATATGGAAAGTGCAGATAGTTTGCTTGAATTTGTGTCAGTGAGTCGTCACGACTCATCTCCAGACTGGGAGATCATATCATACAAGGAGGTCACGGAGTCAGATGTAGCAGAGAAGAATGGAAGTAAAAACCAAGAAGAAAGCGGATCACGAATGAAGCGTGGAAGAAACAAAGGAGGAGGACTACACATGAGCGAAACAAGCAGAGATGCAAGTGAAGATTGCAGATACAGTGAAAGTTCATTTGCACAACAAGACGACAAGCTAGAGGTGTGGTGCTGATGCTGTGCTTGTTAAGTTATTTCATCTGTGCCGGCGGGAACACTAGATTGAGCTTGTGGCGACTAGAAATTTGATCAACAAATGGATTTGAGGTATGAGATCAAGATTCAACAATTGAACCATTAACGGCCTTTTCAGGCGCGGTCTCCCAAAGATTTCAACTGGTTTATGTCCCTACTTGTAAAGAGCAGCCTGGTTACTCTTAAGTCCATTCAAAGTATGGGGATTCAAGCACCTTCTTGATGAAGGTGATATTTTCATGGATCATTCTCGAAACTTGGAGAAGTGCACATATTCTTGAGGCCCTCCTCTCATCAATAAAATATGACAAGACATAACTCTGTGCAGAGAGTCAGGGAAGTTATTTCCTGTTTGCTGGGATATCATGGATCATTCAGGAAACTTGGCGAAGTGCAGAAATTCTTTATGCCTTCCTCTCCTAAAAAAAAAAAATATAGGACAAAATTGCGTGCAGAGTCAGGGAAGCTATTTGGTGTTTGCTGTTTCAGATTACCATCATGCAGACGAACTCTTGGCAGTGAAAATATGACCACAGACTATGACAGCTCATATTTTATATGCAAAATAGCCAGCCTTTCGTTGATAACTATGTGTAGTGGGAGCTCGGAAAGGGTCATTTGAATACATCATCAGTTGTTATGGAGAGCACATAGGAGGGAATAGCAAACAAGACATTTACAAAGCAGCGGATATACAAGGAAAATAGATATACTACAATATGATGATGCCGATGCCAATTCCAATGCTAACTCTTTGCCACATTACCGGGCAAGCTGACAGCAAGGTGAGAGCTTCTCAATTTTCTAAGGGAATAGAAATGGCCAAGATATATTAACCCCTAGTTACCGAAATCTAGTTTGCCGTCGCTGTTGCCTGAGGTATGTGCTGCGCTGAAGCAAGTGTCCAACCAGCCCTATTACATGTTTTAGTTAAATAAATTCCACTAACATTTCTATAATTGTACTATGTTCATGTATGGCAATATGGTATCGTATGTTGTGTATGTCAGTCACCGTTGCTTCGTCGAGCTCTGACTAGTTCTCAGAGTATGTTTGATGGTCAGGTTAAGGATTGTACAATTACTGCTGGCACCAACTCAACTATTCTTATTATTGTCCTCCTGGTTATAACATTCCTGGGTTTATCAGTTGTTGAGCACTTATATATATAATACTGCATTTGTATGATGTCCTAGTAATAGTGTTGTGTTCTGCATCATCCAATATGGTCTGTAATCTTGTTCATCTCTTCCTGGATACTCTTTTCGGCAACTTCGGCCTACTTTATTCACAACTTGTGTGCCTAGTAATACTGTTTAGTCTGTGTTGTTGCGCATCAGACTTGTACGGAGCAAATTAAGCCGCCATGGATTTGCAATCGTGCAAGACCTGTCCACAAAGGCAGCAGCAGCCAGTTCACATATGGGCATGTGGTACTGGAAT
Source organism: Poa pratensis (assembly GCA_947311845.1). NCBI lineage: Eukaryota > Viridiplantae > Streptophyta > Magnoliopsida > Poales > Poaceae > Poa > Poa pratensis. The sequence goes on from CAMZMU010000085.1 coordinate 96,538,192, forward strand.
TTCCATCTCAATTCTTTGAATAATGAGGTCCTGTTTGGAATGTCTGCTTATTTTTTGCAGGAAATGTGAACAGGGACCCAAATTTCTAAAGAAAAATTGTTCGGCGGCCCATGCCTGAATGGTGGGAATTCTTCGGTTTTTAGTTTGTTTTGCATGATAGTGTCAGATGTCGGGTCAATGAAGCTTATAAGCAAGACCTTCCTTCCTGTCAGGATTCTCTAAGAATCTACCTTCGTTGCAGCGGTATGCTAGTAATATTTTGCAGCCCGAGGACCATGATTAGCTGATAGATGCTTGCTCGCTCGCCACACCCGACCCAGTATTTGGTTAGTTTATGACAAACTTTTAGCAGTTGGACGTGTTGTTCCTTCCAAGCTTGTGACTTCACGAAATGTCCAACAATAACTTACCGTGATCACCAAGCGGCTGCTTTGACCGCCACTTCTAGTTTGAACTGTATTAAGCGCTCAAACTGTTTTCTGCATAGTGTTAGGAATGACCGACTGAGTATGATGCATGAACCAATCGATCTTGATAGCATGTTGGATTCTAAAGGACCTGTAGATAGTGGAACACTTGAACCAAATAGTCAGTCGATTTAACTTACTTGCCAGTAGGTGCACCAAACATCAGCGATCACCATGAGGAACAAGACAGCGAGGTCAATCTTCTACTGTGCTAGCTAGAAACTTTGTAGAATGAGGCATTTCAAACATTCAGAAAATAGATGCATCTGGTGTTGTGGTGAGAGGCGACCGGGGGCGTTCATTGTTGGAAGGTCGCGTTGGTACCTAGCTCTTCTGAATCCTTTCACAACGGAGGCAATGAATGGGAGGGACGGGATTCAACCGGCGCGCCAAATCGTCCGAAGACATCTTCGGACTGGACTCGCAAATCCTGGCGTCGCCGTGGAACTCAAAAGGAGTGAGGCAGACATTACTCCAATCCTGAACCAGATTGCTGAGTTATGTTCTACTAGTAGTATTTCGTGTTTCAAGGTTGTTCGTGTCAAGACTTAGTAAGAGAGGTAAATATGAAAGTCCTGAATTATTGCTAAAAGTGCATTAACTGAGCAACTAGACTGTATCCAAAATTCCCGGGTCCGTACTTTTCTAGCTCATTGAATTCAACATGATTGTAATCGACAGTATAAGCTGCTTGTTCTAAAAAAATCGACAATGGATTTGGTACTCCCTCCGTTCAGGTTTATAGGTCTTGAGCGCATCCCTAGATCATCAATTTGATCAACGTAAAATGAGTTATATATTACAAAAATATACCATTTAAAACTTTAGATGTTGTATTTAAAACTTTGGATGTAAGGTAGAAAGCCTCCCATTTACTTACCTCGGATTACCATTGGGAACAACTAGACCTTCTGTTGCTGATCTTATGCCCACGGTATCGAGACTAGATAAAAGATTATCTGGAATAAATTCTCTAATGACATACACGGGCAGACTTACACTGTTAAACTCTCTGATCCAATCAATGCCCATGTTTGCTATGTGTTCTCTCAATATCCATATCACAATCTTTATTCACTTTGAGAAAAGTGGCAGGCAGTTCTTGTGGGCAGGAAAAGATATTGAAAAAATGGAAAATGCCTCGCCAATTGGGAATTAGTTTGCAGACCGAAAGATCAAGGTGGGCTAGGAGTACTGAACTTGAGATTACAGAATAAGGCATTGCTGATGAAGAATCTATACAAGTTTTATAATAATATGGATATCCCATGGGTTAAGCTCATTTGGAACGCTCATTACAGCAATAATAAAATTCCCCATGCCTCTAAAGCTAAGGGTTCTTTTTGGTGGAAAGACTGCATGGCTCTGTTCGACCAATTCAAGGATCTAGCTTCATGTACTCCAAATAATGGTAAATCTATCCTCTTATGGAAGGATAAATGGGGAAATACGATTAAAGAGGATAAATATCCACAACTCTTCTCGTTTGCGTCGAATGAAAAAATCTCCTTGGAAGTAATTCTTTGAATGACAACATTTATAATATGTTCCAACTACCACTGACGGCTATTGCACATGAACAACTGCTAGAACTCAGGGAGGAATTAATGACCATCCAGCTGAATCAGTAACATGACAAATGGCTTGTAACAAGCTCGGAGACTAAATATCCAACCAGAAAAATCTATAGATCTCTCTTTGGAGAGCACCAAACTCCACAGCCCATTCAGGACATTTGGAAAACCTATAGCATACCAAGACACAAATTTTTCGCTTGGCTCCTTCTATATGGCAGACTAAATACAAAGGATCTAATGAAGAGGAAGAACTTCTATGTTGAATTTTCGAACTGCGTCCTATGTGATACATGCCCAGAGGAAACATTACTACATCTTTTCTTTGAGTGTAGTTTCAGCCAAAGTTTCTGGTGGGCTTTGGGAATTGAATGGAATTCAGACTATGATCTGCACTATATGATCCAGAAAGCAAAAACGAGATACTCATTTAATTTTCTCATGGAAATTATGATCACTGGATGCTGGAGCTTATGGGAACAAAGAAATGATGTCATATTCAAAGGACTTGACCCATCTGTAGATAGATGTATAGTCATATTTAAATACTTCCTATCAATAAGTATGCATAGAGCTAAACCTAGTCTTAAGGAAGGGATGCAATCCTGGTTAGACACTTCTCTGTTAATTTCATTCACCATGTAAATACTCCCCCCTGATTTATAAAATGGAAAATTTGACACAGTAGGGGATTTCCCCTACTGTATTCGTGTCAAAAAAAATAATATTTGTATTATATAACTCATATTATATTGGTCAAATTTACGATCTAGGACGCGTGCAAGACCTATAAACCGGAATGGTGGGAGTAAAACATTTTATGTGGATTGTACATCTGTAATGCCCTGGGTTTTAAACTAGCTTTGAATTTATCCTGCATTGGGTCAAACTTGCATTCGTGAAAAGCAATTGTACTTCTATCCTCGCTCCGTATAAAATGCGTAACAGGAAGAGCCACCACAAAACTGCACTAATGTGTGGACCTCTTTTTCCAAAGAAGAAGCATTGGTTGTGTAGGCATGGAAATACTGCAGTTTTCGAATACTTTGGGTTTAAAAACACTTCCCTGCAGTTAAGTTGTTACAATTGTACACTCTGGAACGCAATAGTATTACCTTTGAAAAGTGCATCTAGCCAAACACTCAGCTATCTTATGGGACACCCTCTACGGCGGTCAGTGAGAACTAGAAAAAATAGGACGAAGTACATGCATATATATTGTCAAGAATCAAAAATATTGTCAAGAATCAGATGAGCTAAGCTTGATCTTTGTCGGAAGTTAAGCAACTAACTAGCTAGGACTGGAGATTAGGAAATAATTTCTATATGTGGACTTAATTATCTCTATATGCAGACTCTGATTCTCATCTTCATGCTTTACTCAGCCGAAACATATGTCCATATTTTCCTGCCACGCCAAACAACTCTGATTTTCTTCTTCAGCTAGATCCCCAAACCCAATTGACAGCTAACATTCTGAAACTTCCATTTACCCTTAATTGCCAGATAACATTAGACCGCCTGCATACCCCACCCTAGATTACAAACTAGTTCATCATCCTTTGATCACCCCTGCGTTTCTGTACTTGTACCGGATCGCGAGGACCAAGAAGAAGAGGTAGTTGACGGCGCTGAGCACGCACATGAGCCAGTAGAACCGCTCGAGGTGGTAGTGGTTCAGGCTCGCACCCTCCAGCCACGGCCGGTGCCCGCCGCGTCCGGACGCGCTGTTCACCACCGTGACCAGCACCGAGCTGAGGTAGTATCCGAGCGCGAGCGACGCCCACGAGAGCGACGTTGCCAGTGACCGCATCCGCGGCGGCGCCTCGCTGAAGAAGAACTCCAGCAGGCCCGCGAGGGTGAACAGGTCCGCGGAACCCAGGAACAGGTACTGGAACGCGATCCAGAAGAAGGTGATGGGCAGCGGGTCCCGAGAGTCGACCATGCCGGCGTTAGTAGCGACGTTCTTGCGCTTCACCTCGACGACGGCGGCCACGGCCATGGCGACGATGGAGAGGACGAGGCCCGTGCCGATGCGCTGCAGGTGGGTGATGCCCATCTCCGTCCCGGTGACGCGGCGCGCGAACGGGATGATGACGTGGTCGTAGATGGGCGCCAGGAGTATGATGAAGGTGACGGGGAACACCGGTAGTGACGCCGCGGGCACCTTGAGGCCCCCGAGGCGCGTGTCCATCGACGCCGCCTGCTCCACGGAGAAGGTCGAGAGCTGGGCCAGGCAGCAGTTGAGCACGATGGTGGCGAGGAAGATGGGGAGCACCATGAGCACGATCTTGACGTCCTCCACCTCCTGCACCGTGCACGCCAGGGCCCTGTGCCGCGGCTGGCACTGCACCGCACGGTTCAGGACACTCAGCTCCTGGGACGCCTCCGTCACCTCGTCGGGAGCGCACATCTCCCCGGTCTTGTTGTACTCTTTCATGTCCGTGCTCCCAGTCGGGCTGGGCGCGCGGTCGATGACGGCACCAGTGTTGCCGCTTGGCGCGCCCCCGCGGCGTGCCAGCGTCGCCGCAAGCAGGACCTTGCCGATGGTGGCGAGCGGGCTGCCCGTGGGCACCTTGCTTCGGTAGAACTTCGAACCCGCGGCGAAGACCGGGATGGAGAGCAGGATGGCGAAGGTGGAGATGCCGAACCCCCACTGCCACCCCTTGTTGTCCTCCACCCACACGGCAAAGGTGACGGCGATGAGCGCGCCGACGGAGAGGCAGAAGACGAAGTAGTTGAAGAAGGTGGAGCGGCCCTTGCGGCCCCGCGGCGTGTGCTCGTCGAACTGCTCCGCGCCGTGCGACGGCAGGGAGCCCTTGATGCCCCCGATGCCCAGCGCCGTCACGTACAGCCCCACGAACAGCATCGCCTTCTTGCTCCCGGACAGCGTCTCGCACGGCGCCGCGCCCGCCACCTTGGCGGCGCACTCCGCAGGCATCAGCGACGGTGTCCGCGCCTGGATCGTCAGGATCACCAAGCCCTGCGCGCCGTAGCAGCAGATTCAGACATTATATTTGCATTACAGTCAGAGAGATGCGCATTTCGCGTGTAAACTCAGTGGGCTTTGTTCAAACCAATGATCTTGATACATAGATACAGGCCGTTGGCCCAGATATTTTGGGCCGATTCTGCCTACTTACATTTCATTGCCATTATATTCTCAAAAAAAAAAAGCCAATGCTTATAATTCCCTCAAGAAAAAAAAAAGCTGATGCTTATAAGATAAACATTGCTCACATACTCACATGAAGTACTAGGCTACTTGCATCGGTACGACATGATTAGATTAGATGGAGCTCTACTTGCCATTTGCCGAACTGCAGATCAGGTTATGATATCCGAAGGTTTGGCAATATCGAGCCAGTGAAAGCGATAAAGTTGGGCGAGCATGCAAGTGGGCGCCGTGCTACTTGTGCCCCGGCCGCCCGTGCGCTAGGTCGCTTTGCTTTGGCCCTGCCGCTAGGCTCTCGCCATGGCCCGTGAGTTGGGTGGAGAGGATGAGAGAAGGACACCGACCCACTGCGCAGATAGAGCAATTTGACAATGTCCCGCCGAGTTGCTGTCCGAATAATATGTTATGTTTGTCAGCGTTGACTAGGAAGTACATGGCCAGGCAAGCAAAGCGTGTGCACAATGCTTGGTTCCGAAAGATTGGGAGGCTGACTTTGCATGGTCAAACTGTGTGCATGTGATCGATCGTTGTGGCCGGACCTTGAGATCAGAAAACAAAGAAGGTTAGTGCGTGTGATGCGGCCAGGCGCAACTAGGCGTACGTACCTGGCTACTCATCGTAAGCCAACGACAGGTGGGAAAACACCAAGAAACCTTCAGAGCTCGGGCGCCAACAAGTAGAGTCGTCCCGGCCGGTCCGATCCTCCGGCCTCCAGGTATCCCCATTACCCCGTACAGCCAACACCGATGATCCGCTACGTGCGCGTCAGCGATGATCCGCCCAGCCCCACCCGGAGATACGCCGGCCAACGTGCTGAGCTCGCAGGGCAACTTGCGATCTTGTCATCGTTGCCCGATCTTGTCCTCAACGAATTTTCTGCTAGAATCCAGGGACACGTACGGCACGGCTTCGCCAACTCGCCTGTCAGCTTGCGCGTCTAAGGCGACAGGGACAAGCTCCAAGGCATGGTAAGGCCTTGTTTGTTACTCTCTCCGTTCCAAATTAATTGACTTCTATGTGTCCACATGTGGATGTATCTAGACATGTTACAAGTATAGATACGTCCACATTTGGATAAATGAAAGTCAATTAATTTGGAACGGAGAGAGTACTAGGCTACTTTAAGGGATTGATGGGGATAATCCTCTAATGGATTGGGTAAAACCCCAAACTTCACCCAATTCCTAGGGGATTGGATCCAATCCCCTAAGTAAGGGTAGTGTATTAGATTCCCTAGGAGATTTAGAAAAAATGAACTAGAGTTTGGTGATTTGTGGGGAAAAGGTGGGGATAAAACTTATCCAATACACTAGAAACAAACGATGTTTTGCAATATGTGGGGATTTCAGGATTTGACCAAGATAAATCCCGACCAATCCCAAAAAAAAAATTTCTAGAAACAAACAGGGTCTAAGCGAGATCGATCAAGATAAGCACAGGTCCGATAGGCATGGTGATGCACAAGTTGAGCTAGCGTTGCGTGCCCAGCCATCTCTCCTACCTGCACTGCATATCCCTATCTAAAAAATAATAATCTTTGCTGGCGAGCGACTAATTCAGACGGCAATTAACAAAAGGACCAACGAGCTAGACAGATGCTAGAACTGCAAGTGCTTGAGCACATGGTGGATTAGTGGCGGTCATCCGGTTACAGGATCGGTCCAGTCCACTCGAGAGGCAACCTCGCAGAGACGACGAAGATCCTGTGCCACTCTTGGTACTAAACCCAGGATCTGTCACACGCAAAGGGCGGCGGCGCAAGTGCAGGAGCGAGTGGTCTGCGTGCCTGACGGGACGGTTGAGGGCGAGATTCCCCGTACCGGCCCCGGCGGCGGCGGATTGGCCAAACCAAGCAGCAGCCGTGGGGACGAGCTCGACCGCGCGCGGGCGCACGGAATCGATCGGATTGCCTGTCGGCCCGGGTCCCGCGCGACGGCGACTTGATCGGAAAGCGGCGCGGCAGGGTGGACGGCTTTGTTCTCTTGTGCTTGCGGCCGCCGAGTTGGTTGGTTGGTTGTATGGAAATCAATTTAAGCGAGCTCGTCTACGGAGGTGGCGGTTTTGGTGCGGGAAGATTTGGCATTGCGGGCTTACGCCCACACGCAAGATCTGGAGACTGTTTTTTTTGGTTGCATGTAAAGAGATTTTTCCCAAACTCGAAATTCTGTACATAAATCTCGTTTCTATCTAATCGGATACGACCGCTTTAAACCTCAAAAATTTAAGTGAGTTTTCGTCAAAATTCGGCGATTTTGGTAGACACCGAAATAATTACCATTCCGTCAAATTATTTTACCGCTTTCAAATTCGAAAAATATTTAAAAAAATCAAAATATGTAATCGTATTTTAAGAGGAAATTGCTGAAATTTGAAACTATAGTTGGTTCTTACTAACAGTGTGTGTTATGTAAAATGTTACTCGCATCAGATTACAAAAATATATTGCGATGCAAATCGAGCATTTTGTTGTCCTTTCAATGAAGATTTTTGTTACTATAACACTTGGCAAGATTTTATAGAACAATAAATTACCTACTTACTTTTTTTTCTTCCAAATTTACATGATGGTAACTAGTGGACCATCCAAACGTGCCCTACAGTGCACGGTCATTGGTGTGAGCGACCGTGCACGGTGACTGTTGACTGATGTTATCGTTTTCTCAAGTACGATTATGTTCAACTTGCATCGCCTACCCACACGTGATCCACCACTCACGTCTCTATACCCCCCGCGTACATCATCATACCCATAACCAAGTACGTACGCAGGCCGTTACTCTCCCGTAGCAGTAGCAGCCACCCAATAATAAGGAACGAAAAGCGAAAACCTCCCCTGATGGCCCACATGTCAGGGTCACGTAAGCACGAATAGAAAACCGTGAGCCAGATGCACGCGTTTCGTTCCTTACGTGACCCTGACATGTGGATTAAATTGGTCCTTCTCACGCGTTTCGTTCCTTACGTGACCCTGACTTGTAACATAAAGCTGGATCCCAACACATGCACAAGAGTACGAATAAACGTACGTGCAAGAGGTTTGTGAGAAGGACCAATTTAATCGCAGCTAGCGAACGGCTTAGCCAAATCAAGCCCATCATGCCTTTGTTAACTACTCCAGTCGCTATATATATAGCCTAGCTTGTGCATGCTGTGACAGTACGTACTAGGACGTGATTATCTCTCGATCAGAGCGGTTTCCCTTTGACCCAGGCTATCTGGTCCTGCCCATGCATATATCCTGTTTTCTTCCGCGAATAAAGTGATGGCTACAACTAAATCATTGGCCTCCTATATATAATTCCCCTTGATAACCTAAATCGCAGGGAAACCCTTGTAGAGGACCGGCCTCTTGCATTGGAGTGATTAACAACAAAAATCCTAGACATGAAGTGCGCTTACTTATAAAACCACGTGGTCGGATCCATATCAATCTCGAGTTTATCATTTGAGGTGAGGGGCTTTTAAATCTGGCGAAGTGGCGAGTGTGGTTATCTTCGTTCGGACAGGTGTCGCCTAGCTCATGTTAGTGCATGGATCCATCGCAGCTTAATTAACTTAGTTAATGAGATCCTTTATATGCAGCGATCGAAGAGCCGAAGAGATTCTGAACAAAACGATCTCGATCGCCGGCGGTCAAGCATGTGGTGCGACGTGTACTGCCGGCCAAGGGAAAAGGAGAAAAGTGAAAAGTCAATGCGCGGGGACGTACGTGGCAGCACAGCTGGACAGAATATTCGGGGTGTGTAAATATATCTAGCTAAGTATGCCAGGTCGGAGATATGATAAGGACAATATAATTCATTACGTCTACGTACGTATAGCCGGACACGTCTACGATGATACGTAGGTCTACAGTAGCATACACAAGTATTTTTGTTTTTTTGGTGGGTGCATAAACGATAGAAATCCAAAATACAAAAATGGACAGCTAGTACTGCACTGGACTAGTGAGTAATAAGTGAAAGATTTTGGTGGTGCATGCGTACCATGAACTCGACGGCGGCGCTGATGAGGTAGACAGCGTAGGTGGTGCAGACGGCGTCGGAGAGGAAGCCGCCGAGGAGCGCGAGCAGGAACGCCGTGCCCATGAAGTTGGTCACCGTCGTCGCCGACTGCGACGGCGAGTAGTGCATGGAGTTCATCAGGTACGTCACCAGGTTGCTCGCGTTCGCCAGGAACGCAAGGTTCTCCAGCACCTCAGCAACTGCATGCCAAATCCATTAATAATCATCGTTAATTTGCGCGTGTTCTAGAATCTCCAGGTTGATGGTGATAACTAACTCCATGTATTTATTTATTTTTCCTTTTGCTGGTACTACAAAATTAGCATACGTGAGCAGGCAGCATGCGCGGTGCTAACTGACATAACGCCCCCCATTATATGGGTGCCGTTTCCCGACGCGCGCCGGCAAACCTGCTCGCCGTTCTCGGCCTTGCGATTCGTGCCGGTTTTTAATGCGCCGTTTTGGACGGCTCCGGAACGGGTAAAAAGGAAACTAATTTTGACGCCATCATTTCTTTCCCTCTCTCGTCCTCAACCACCAAAAGCGGAAAAACAGAGTGAGGGCCTCCATCGATCTGTAGCTCACAAGCCAGCTTCTCCTCCACACACACACAAATGCAGTCCATCTTCACAAGAGGGAGGGCCCCTCTCGTTTCTTTCTTTCTTTCTTTCTTTCTCGGAACAAAAGTCGTACTACGTGATGCTTCTAGAACCGCAGGAGAGATCGCCGTCTCGGCACAGTGACGAAACAGGGGCTGGGAAGGGCCGGAGCCATGGGATTCGCGGGCGCATTGGAGAGGCTCTCGAGCAAAGGGTCATGGATGGAGCTCACTATAGCTCCCTGCAAGTTGGCCACCTCTCTTGTCCTGCAAAGTTGCAATTGGGAGGTAAAGCTGCCCCTAATCCTTTCCAAGTTGCATCCACGAGCACGGATGCAAACGAAAGGTTTTCTGAAAGCGAGAAAGAGAGGAGGAAATTAAAGAAGGAAGAATATGTATGAGAAATGGAGATGGAGCCCCAACCGAAGGAGGCTATGGAGGGAGGAGCACTACATGTCTGAAAGCGGCGAAATCAGACAGTGAGAAAGGGCGCAGGGTCCGATCGAGAAAGCGAAGGCGTAGTGCCTTTCGGGATTGACAAGGGAGCGAGGTCTTTCAAATCAATCAGGAAAGCGTGAGCTGAGAAGGAACACGGCTTTCCGCCGAGGATGGACCATGATGCATGCGGTGTTTCCAGGGAGTATCCTATTCCTGATTGTGCTGTGTCTGAGTGTGTCTCCTTTCCCGCCGGTCCACTACGTCCTCCGACTGGCCTGGCTCAGCCGAGACGATTCCGGAAGAATCTAAAAAGAAATCTAGCTAGAAGGGAGGTGAATTTGCTTGCTTACCGAGCACAAAGGAGGCGGCGACCATGCCGCCGTGCCGGCCCTTCACCGTCGGCCGGTTCCGCCAGTCCACGTACCCCTCCCACTGCTCCACCTGCCGCACTCCGTCCTCCTGCATGCCACAAACCATAAGTCCCGACAACAACAAATCAACACCAACACCGCGTAACAGAAAAAGAATTGCTGCATCAGGATCAAGGAGAAGAATTGCCGCATCGGCCGGGATCAAGAATCGCAGATCAGGGGGACTCACCATGGCGTCAATCCTCGATGTGTCTGAAGTCTGAATCTCTGTATGAACAGAACAGGAGAGGAGCTGAGGTGACCGACTGAGGCCGGTGACTCTGGCTGTAGCGAGAGGAAGAAGGGGGGCGATGGTGTATTTAAAAGCGAGAAGGGCTGCTGCTCTAGGGGCAGAACCGTAAAAGGAACCAACCAAGGAGGGCGTCCCCCGCATCAGAGGGGCACTCGGCCGGCCCAGCCCACGGGGGCGCGTGACGGGGGCACGAGGGCAGGCGGCGGAGATGTCAGCCTCGACATGCCCCTCCTCCTCCTCTTGTGCGAATAGTTTTCTTCCTCTCGTGCCGCACGTTGCTCTCCTTTTATATTTTACTCCTTTTTCTTGGTGTTATTTACCTGCGGTTTCAGCATGGTTATTACAGGACAGATCTTATTTTGGGTGGATATTTATGGAGTTAAGTAATTATGTTGCAAATGCTTAGCTGTGAGCATTGACCGTCTTTTTTCGACAAATATGTAGATCGATGAACAACATGTCTTATTATGTCTAACGAATTCAATTCAGTTTGTCAGGATTATGCTGCTATTTTACAAGTGTTGAAGCAAAAATTCCTTTAAGGTATCTCGGCGTGTTCGACTATGTAAATTACACTCGAGAGAAAATGGAAAATTAACCTCACGTTTGAATATCTAGACAAAAATGCTAAAATCGGTTGTAGCAGATGCCAATTCTATTTCTAAACCTACCGTGTTGTCGTCGAGAGTGGACGTTCCCTTCTTGTTTCTATGCCGAGTGGGATTCACCCTGTGTCGAGAGTGAATACGACCTTCTTGTGTATCTACAAGATTAAATTGATGCTTTCTTCATCTTTACTATCTAAAAACGATGTAGTGCTCCGTTTCGTGGCAGGATATGTTTCACTCCGTCCCACGTCTCTTCTCCCACATTTACATTCTATTTTCCCCCTTTTTGGTTGTTATTTACCTGCGGTTCTAGCGTGGTTATTACAGATTTACAATACTGATCTTATTTTGGGTGGATATTTATGGAGGTTAGTAATCGTATGGAGAAATGCTTAGCCGTGCATGGGGCCATTTATCTTTTTTATATTTTCCGGAAAATATGTAAATCGATGAACAACATGCTTTATTAGTCAATTCAGTGGATCCATTAGCTTGGTTGGATGATTTAAAAATCAAGAGCTAAGTACATAAACGGCCCTAAAATCGGGCCTTGCCCTCCCTTTGCTCACCAAACTTTATGGAGATTGGTACTCATACAGACAAATGCTTAGTTGTGCATGCGACTATGGTCATATTTTTCTATTAACGGAAAATATGTAAATTGATGAACAACATGCTTTATTATATGTCTAATCAACTCAATTCAGTGGATCCCTTAGCTTTGTAGGGTAATATAATTCAAGAGCTAGGTGATATTATTTCCCGAAATTTTATGCATGCAAATTTCAACCCAATACATATGTGGATGATAAATCGATACCAAAACCCACTTCTAAAACGAAGCTAAAAAAATTAGAGAATGATATTATTTCCCGAGTAGCGAAGAGGTAAACCACAGACACCAAGTTGGGATGTCATGTATATAAGTTCCATAAGATTAAGCATGACAGAAAAAAAATATGGGTCTTTATATAGAAGCTAGTATGAGTCCTCGTAGAGAATCCAGAATTCGCTATAAACATGACAAAGAACTGGATACCCCAAAGCTAGAATCCTAAGATGCAGAAACACTCTATTCTGTAAGAAAATTTTCCTTCAACGATTTTCCTTCAAGGCAAGTCCCTAAGAAAATTTTCCTTCAATAATTTTCCAAAGTCTCCGATTGTGTTTAGGAGGATAGATATCTGATTTTCCATACAACAAAGCTGCAAAGGTAAGTGGGCTCCAATATTGGGCTGGTTAACCATTTGTTTATTTTTCTTCTTTCTCAGATGTACAATTTATTGTTCACCAAAAAAAAAGATGTACAATTTATTTACTTCATAAAAATGCAATATTTACTGTTTCCCATTTATAAAGGTTTAGAGAGTATGAGGACAAAAGTTAGCATGCATACCGTCCAAGTTTAAGAACAGGTGGATGTAATTCATACTCAAGTTAAAGAATAGCCTCTTTTCCCATTCGTCACTGTCAAAAAGGCTCCTTGGACCTTATCCTCTCCCGCAACAGTACTGAGAGGCGATCTTTGGGCGAACCCGTGCGTTCACCTCGCCGGCGGCGATTCGGCGGCTGCCCCACCCCTCCGTCGGCCGCTTCGGCGGCAGGAGGGTGGGGGAACCCCGGATCCCGCCGTGTACATAGTGTAGGGCGGCGTGGGTCTCCAGCCGGTGGCGTCGGGAAGGTGGTGGCGCGGCCGGAATGGATTTTGCTGGCGGGGATCTTCCTCTTCGACGTCGGAGCTCCTGGTGGCTCCGCCGTGGATCTCCTGTCTAGGCCTTGCTCGCAGTTCCTCGGATCTGGTGTGCGAGGCCACCCCTCGCAGGAGCTCGAGTTGCGGCGGCTCCGGTTGTTGCTTTTCTGGAAGATTTTGCTGTTTTGTTGCAGGGTGGTGAAGATGGCGACGCAGGATGGAGGCTCCGGTGGAGCTGAGCTTCGTCGACTTCCCGGCCATGGAGGGGCTCCATCTGATCCAAGGCGTTTGCGTGGATGGAGTGGTGGCGGCGCGCCGGCGATACGTGTTGCGGTTCGTCTTTGACACCGGGATCCTCTGGACCTCGTTGTAATTTCGTTTTCTTTGATGGATCTCTCTGTAAGAGCTCTGTAACATTATCAGTGTATCTTTCCCGCAAAAAAAAAAAAGTGTTACATTCCACCGCATAAACACCAACTGCATATTATGCCCATTTTCTGGGCTAGCTAGCTGTACATGTCCACTGCATAAATTTATCAGCCTAAATAACACGTACCCGACATGATTTGTCTAGCAAAGTGAATCCTCCAGGAAAAACAACGAGCACAAGCCGGTGATAAGGAGCAAGCAAACGATTCCCTTGGTTGGATGCGTAAAAGTCGCCTGATCAGTGATCACTCGCCCGCTCGCAGGCGAACAAGAGTCAGCCTGGCCGATCGACACTTGCTCGCATACTCGCAGTGCCACTTGGATGGCTGCAGTGCCTATGGGGTACTGCTTGTTTCGAGCATGGTTTCCAGCAGTGACACTGTAGGAGAGGATAAATCCCGTATGGTTGCTGTCGATCGATCGGTTCGTGAGAGCATTTGCAAGAGCTTATCCATTATTTGGGTAAACAAAATAATTTTGGGTAAAGAAGAGAGAAGGTATGGGTAAATATAAAATTCTCTGCTTTTCCAGCTTACCCAGATACCCATATTTTTTTGTGTCTACACTGACATGTTGACATGTGGGACTGATCTATCATTGAGCCATTTTTGCTAGAGATTGAGTGAGCTTATGCACGGCGGCAACGGCACGAGCAGTCGCTCCTTGCGAGGTGGAGCTCGGCCTGCGGCGGCCAGAGCCATGAGAGCAGTGGCTCCCTACAAGGTGGAGCTTTTTTACTGACATGGCAGCGACCCAAAATATATGGGTCATTGAATTGGATGACCCATATTTGGATATTTGGGGTCGAAATATATATGGGTCATGACTCAAAACATACGGGTCATGGGTTTGCAGTTGGAGCAATTTGTTTTGGTCTCAATACCCATATTTACAGTTTTTTGGGTTTTTTTTTTTTTTTTTGGCAAGCTTTGCAGATGCTTTCACCATCTGTGTTCGTCGTTGCTCCATGAGCCTAGTCCGGCTAGAAACCTTGAATCTCCAACGACTTCGGCAAATTCATGCCTGCACGCCACTCATTCAGATCAGATTGGGTCATGCATATGGGTCTGCTCAGTTTGTCGGATACTAACGATCCACACAAATCTCTTTATCGGTCATTGTTTGCTGTGCGACATGCATGAGAGGGTTCCAGAGGAAATCGATCTGCGGCCATACAAGTACTGTATATACGCACATGAGCTAGGTCTTTATCGGTCATTGTTTGCTGTGCCGTGTTAATCGGAGAAGGAAATATGAAAAAAAAAACAGGACAGATCGCAGTTCATATTCATAAAACTGCTTATTCGAAATGACATAGACAATTCCTTCTGTCCTCTGATTGTTGTGTGACCCTTGATAAGTACCACTACTGCGCCTTCAACTTTTAGGTTGAATGGAAGAAGTATTTAGTGCATTGCATCACGTTTACCTTTCTTAGCTATGGTTTATTCATGGTAAAAATTAAATCCATGCATATCTATTAAATATACATGTAATTGTCGTGTTTCCCCTAAAAAAAAGCTTAAGTTGTTAGGTACTACCACTACCAAACATAAATTGTAGTCCTACTTCAGGACCTACACACGGCCAATAAAGATAAGTTAACTCGGTTTACAATTACTTTGCATTCTGTGTTTAGTCAAAGTCAAAATTTGTGAAGTTTGACCAAATATATAGGAAAAAAATATAATATTTACAACAAATATTTAATATTATTATAATCCTCATACGATATCTTCATATTATATATTTAAAATTATATATGCTGATGACCAGAACGCGAAGTAAATAAAAACGGAGGGAGTAGGACTCGTCTCTCACACAATACACATATAACTCATTCATTGCATGTTCAGATTCTTTTTTTTATCTGCATGTTCAGTTTCCTACTAATGTGCAACATATATACACTATCAACAGTGCCAGGGGCCATGCATCAAAGGATATTGTCTACGCCGGAGGCACTCGCTAGGGCATGGGTGAGATGCCAACTTTTTCCATACGAACAAGATTCTCAAACTCAGAGGTATTTTCGTCTACCCATACATGCATGTGGCCTCCTTTTTTTTTGCAAGAAACACACCGATAAAAACGGAGCGGATACAGACAGAAATGAGTGATACCACATTTGTTTTCATATTTTTTTGCGGAAGCGGAAACGAATAAAGAAACCCCGGAAACAACTATTGTCAGAAACAGATACAATTCGAATACGGTGCGGCGATGGAACAGAAAGCAGATATTTACCGGAACCGAGAGACGAAGTCAAGCAAATCAACAAAGTTGTCAATTTTCTAAGTTGAAATAAAATTATAAGGAGATATCCTAATTATATAATATAGTGTGCAACATTAAAATATCTATGTTCGTCCCTGTCCCTAGTATAACACTGAAATGAAGAACTGAGAATGACCCGAGGGAGAGATGATATGCGAATACATAGCTTCTAAACATGGTAGTTTCAGATTCTTTTCATTTTTATTGAGCTCTTGGTTTGTACCTAAATATTCTCACTAAAATTTCCGTGCATGTTGGATTTGGAAATCACCACGTAACAAAAAACGGAAAATTCAGTATGACCGATAACGGAATTTCCGTTTCCGCAGTCGTTCCGCCGGAATACATTGTTCCGTTTCCGTTTCCGCATAAAAGTTTTCGTTTTCATTCCACAAAATTTCATCTCCGTTTCCGTATTTCCATTATGTTTCTGTTTTCCGCGGAAAAGTCGGAAAGATTCCATACCGTTTTCATCCCTACACACCAGGGCCCAGACTAAGAACCATTACGTTCGATCGCTGGTAATGAAATAGTCCCCTGGTCATTTTCTCGTACTACGTACGATAAGCCGGCCGAACAGGCACTTCTCTCTCAGTGTACATGCGCGCGTAGATACGTGTTAATTAGGAATCAACGGCGCCTCGAGCTAGCTTTCACGGAACTGTGGCGCTTCCTGGAATAAACTCCGCTGTTGTTCTCAACGCGTACGTTTGTTCAGTGTAATAATCATCATACATGGGACAGATGATCATGACAAGATTCGTTATGTATGGCCATGTTACTCTATGAACATGTTACATCCACGAAAAGTCATTTTGGATCTCGGGCACCAGTCCTCCTGGTACAAAAAAAAATCTATTTTTGCCAAAAAATCTCAAAAACATCACACACGTAGTGGTCTACATGTGTGTTTAACTGATAAATTTGCAAAAAAAAATCAAAGAAATTGACCTGTGGAAAAATAAGAAGGCTGAGCATATTTCTACGTTTTTGAATTTGCTTTGTTGACCCCTGATGCTTGTCTTTTCTGTACAGCCTGAAAATATCAACATTACTTTTTGAAACCTTTTCCTACGGCAATGAACATTCAGATCTACACGCATGATTGTTTGAGAATTTTTTGTCTTACAACAAATCTTTGAAAAAATATTACTTTGCAGCAGCAGCGCTGGTACCTGGGAACACAAAAGGTTCATGTCCTGTCTCGTTGCACGGACACCGGGAGTATAGGATACCCCTTTTAGGTTCGGCACGGGGCGCGAAGGAGGCTGAGAATCGTCTTCTTGGGCGGAGTCTAGATCAAGCTCTCCTCTCCACGATCAAGGCATGCAACCAAAGGGACACAAGGAGCTACCCAGGTTCAGGCCGCCCGGAGGCTAAAAGCCCTACTCCTGCATGTCTGGATTGATGAGTTCTTCATAGTGTGGCTTACAATGGAACCTCCCGGACAGGGTACCCGGAAGGGTTTTGGCCCGAGGTAGAAGAAGGATAGATCCTGACCCGGAGGAGATCACCTTCCTCTCTACCTTCGCAGCCCTAGTCTAGTCTTGCTCTGGCTCTAGCTGGTGCTCGTTCTATCTTCCCCCTCCTCCGTGCCTTGGTCCTCCTTTTATAGGCTAAGGGGTTGCCACATGGTCACGTGAGGGGCACGAGGGACCTTCGGGGTGAAGGACCCTCCTCATCTAGTTTAGGGGGAGACGTGGCCTCTCCTCAGCCTAGCGTCTCCTTTGGGTTAGGTGGGAGCGTCCGCCTTTGGGTGGACAGGCGCTGACACCACCACGGGACGTGCTTCCCGCCCGCGCTGCCTTCATCTTGCTGCCCAAGTCTTCGTGGTGAGGTGGAGTGCTTATCCACAGGAACGTAGTAAGTACCCGAGAGGGAGCCTGGCCTCTTGCCGGGAACTCGGGCTCTCGGGTCCTTCCTGGCCTTCTTGCTTGGTTCGGGACCCGGAAGGTCCCCAGGACCGGAGCCCTTAGTCGATGTAGGCCATGCGTGTCTTGACGGTGAATCCGCTAGCTTGACTTGAGTCTTGGTCTTGTCCATCTTCATCTTGGGCCACGTTGGGTGGCCCACTTTGGCAGTACTAGGGGAACCCCCATGTTCCACTGTTGCGACAGTAGCCCCCGGGCATGGTCCCGGCGGCTCTTGCTCCAGCTGCCGGGGCCATGGCCTAAAGATAGGTCAAAGTGGGTCCGGGCACCTGGTCTTCTCAACTCGCTTCAATGATGGCCTTGAAGGTCTTGGAGTTACTCCGCTCAGGGGAATAACTGCGGGGGCCCCCTCGATTCCCACCAACGGAAGAACCGAGGAGACGCTTGGCAGAGGCACTGCTGTGGCTATAAAAGCGAGGCGCACCCCTGGCCTTTTCGGTCATCTTCTTCCTTGGTCCAACTTCAGGCCTCCCCACAAGCCGCCAGTGCCAATGCGAGAGCGAGGAGAGGAGTTGGGTTCCTCGCACTTCGTCAGCTGCTGTGGAGAGTGCCCCTCCACTCGTGGTCGAGCTGTTCCGCGAGATCGTGGGATTCGCGGTCGCGGCGGCCGTGGAGGCCGCGGCACCGCTGCCCCTCTTCCTAGGAGCATGGTTCATACCAACTTTGCGCCGTTCGAGTTCGCCGTGGATCTGAACCGCAGGCCTCGCAGCCGGCTTCTCCTGCCGGATTCCTTCGCGATGGCGACGGAGGACATCGGACCCTCCGGCTTCTGGCTGCAGGTGGAAGGCTGCCCCAATGGCCCCTCCTGGGCCATGGCGGAGCGCACCACTGAAGGCGCCACGCTTCTGGGTCCGGGGTGGAAGTCGTTCTCCGTGCCCGCCGCCTGTCCATGGGGCAGTGCTTGGTGTTCCGGTACGACGGAGATGCTACGCTCTTCGTGAAGATCTTCGGTGTCGATGGCAGACGCGTGGAGTGCTGCATGGAGAGCAGCAGCGGCAGCTCGAGCTCCTACGACGAGGATGAAGATGAGGAAAACTCATCTGACATCAAGGTCGAGGGGAGCTCGTCTTCCTGAAGGCGAGGAGCTTCGGACGGGCGCCATGGAGATCTCGTTGACCTCCTCCTTGGCGGCCTTGACGTCGTACTTCTGGAAGTAGCGTCTTCCATTGTACGGCGGTGCTCCTTGTTCGGCGGGAGCCAACCTTTTTGTTGTAAAAAAGATCGGCCCTTGTAGTCCTTGTAAATGAAAAAGATCTTGTTTTCCTCCTTGTCTTCGTGTCGCGTCCGTGTGAATGAGAACGAGTTTTTTGCAAAACGCGCTCCCATTACTGCAGCAGCCGTAGCGTCAAGGGGTAGGTGGAGCAGAGGAGGCCTATAAAAGACCATCCAGACTCCACCCCTTCGCCACATCTTCTCGCCTCGCTCCGCTCCTCTTCTTCCTTTGCCTCCCCTCGTACCGCAGAACAATGTCCGGCGAAGCAGAGAGGGCCTTGTCCGATGTGTCGACGGCGGAGTCCGTCTTTCGAGGAGCGGCGGAGGCACCCAGCGAAGCTGGAGCCCGAGCCACTGACGGCAGTTGCATCCCGTTCTTCTGCTGCCCAGAATGTTGCTCGCCTAGCGGTCGTCTCTGGTCCTGTTGCCCAAGAAGAGGCAAGGATTAGGGCAGTAAGGAGGACGCACTGTGGTCATCTGAAGGAAAGGACTGCCGGTATTCCGGAGCTGTCCTTGGTTGTGGCTGAACTCGAGGCCATTGAGCAGGTTCACTGCTTGCTTTTCCCCATGATTCCGTCTTTTCTTATTGGATGACCTTGATCTTGATCAGGACTTTTTGCAGGCCGAGAGTCAGTCCGTAGGCGAACTAGCGGACGGAATCTTCCGTCTCTTTGGCCCTAGAGCGCCCTGGTCGGCAGAAGGGGTCGAGCTCTTCGACGCACCTGACAAGATTCTGCACGCGTGTCATCTTTTCACCCAGGCGTCCCCGGGAGAAAGAGTGCACCCGGCAGGCAATAAAACAGAAAGACAGAGCTGCACAGCTAGGAGCCCTGAGCTGGCCTTAGTAGCATAGGCTAGATATGTATCCAGGAAAAGCTTTGACAGAATGTAATCCAGAATTGTAAACTCAGAATGTAAGTTCACATGAATGCAATCCTAGGGCTCAACTCCCGGGGTCATTTCCCAAACCTCCCTTTGCACTAACGCGCCGTCAAGTTTTCTGAGGAGATCTCTTAGGTGACAAGTGCTCTGACCGCCCGCACCAGTAGCAGCACCCTAAGAGCATTATGCCTTCCGGGAGTCCACTCCACAGCCACGGGTACTAGGCCAGAAGGGAAATCTGACCGTTCGCCGGGGAGGACGCATTACCCCCTCAAAGGTTCTCATCAATGTCAAGCATGCGCAGGTTGGTGGTATATTGACTCCGAGCGAGATATCTCTACTATATAATATCGTTAAAGGTGATGGTTGGCGGCGGTACGTCAAGATGAAATGCCCCTGAAGTTGATGGAAATTACGCACCATGCCACCTATAAGTGAAAAAAGTTCGTGCCTGATACGACGTGGTACGTCGTGGTTAGTCGGTGCGTCAAAAAAAACGAACGCCACCGCCGGCGCCTGAGGCCGCCGTGGCTGTTCCCATCGAAGAGCAGTGGCAGGAGGAGCAGCAGCCGCTCCCGCCGGTGCGCCAGCTGACCGTCCGCCCGTACTCGCTGGGGCCTGCCGTGCCGTACTACGACAACCTTAGAGCGGCGTGGCTGGCCGCGCACCCGCGGTTCCCGGCGTTCGTCGCGCCGGAGCGGCCGCGCGTGCTGGTGGTCACCGGTTCGTCGCCACACCAGTGCAGCGAGCAGGAGGGCGACCACATGCTGCTCCGCGCGTTCAAGAACAAGGCGGACTACTGCCGCATCCACAGCTTCGACATCTTCTACAGCAACGCGGTGCTGAACGCGGAGATGTCCGGGTTCTGGACGAAGCTGCCGCTGCTGCGCGCGCTGATGGTGGCGCACCCGGAGACGGAGCTCCTCTGGTGGGTGGACTCCGACGTGGTGTTCACGGATATGCTGTTCGAGCCGCCGTGGGACAAGTATGCGGACCACAACCTGCTGCTCTCCGGCTGGGACGATCTGGTGTACGACGACAGGAGCTGGATGGGCACCAACGCCGGCAGCTTCGTGATCCGGAACTGCCAGTGGTCGCTCGACCTCCTCGACGCGTGGGCGAAGATGGGGCAGAGCGTCTCCGTGCGCGAGCACTACGGGAAGATCTTCGCGGAGACGCTGTCCAACCGGGAGCCCTACGAGGCCGACGACCAGTCGGCACTCGTTGTACCTGCTGGTGACGCAGCGAGAGAGGTAGGGGGACAGGGTGTTCCTGGAGAACTCCTACGTGCTGCACGGCTACTGGAAGGCGATCGTGGACAGGTACGAGGAGATGCGGAGCAAGGGGCGGCCGGGGCTCGGCGACGACCGGTGGCCGCTCATCACGCACTTCGTCGGGTGCAAGCCGTGCGGGGATCCGAACGGCGCCAGCTACGAGGCCGTGCAGTGCCGGCGAGGCATGGACCGCGCCTTCAACTTCGCGGACGACCAGATACTCAAGCTTTACGGGTTCCAGCACGAGTCGCTCAACACCACGGCCGTGCACCGCGTCAGCAACGAGACCGGACGGCCGTTGGACGTGGACGACGAGGAGATCGGCCGGCTCCTGCATCCAACCTTCAGGGCCAAGCCATTGTGATCTCTCAGTTAGGTTCTTCGATTGGTTTGGATCTGAACTTGCAACATGTGACACTTATTTTACAGACGCAAAATTCTCTATGTATGTGTACTAACTTCTGCTGTGAAAGGCAAGGTCATTTTTGTAGTGCCATCCAAAATGTTTTGTGTTGTTCGTGATTCTTCATTTGCCGCAAAACAAAAAACAGCAAGCGTACAGCTTTACTGCATGGCACATTTTTCCTGCTCTTCAGCTAGCTGATTGTAGAATTCACGGTCAAATGAATGCTGAATTGCTGAGACTACAAAGTACAAACAAATTTCACACACCACTGTGCCGTTATACTCCCTCCAAGTGCCCGAACATGACTTCAAATGCAATGCGCGAAAGACGCACCCTATCACGACCTGGTGAAACCCGACAAATCAGATCTGTTTCAAGTCAGAAGGATAATCATGAGCTAGAGACGAGTGTTTACTCTACCACTTGTATACTTATAGTAGTCTGGGAAGAAGAATCCTGGGTACACGGATTTTGAGCAAACGCACATGGGTAATTAAGAACACCTTTCTCGGTCAAATATCTCTTATGTATCGCAACGTCCCCAATCCGGCGCCGCCTGAGATCACAGGGATGAGTCGCTCACAGCCCAAGGACGGAAGCCCTCGAAGATGATGTATGCTGGCCACCCTTCCCTCCCTCCTCCAGACCCCCTCCTCTGGCTCGGCCGCTCGGGCACGGTGAGCAGGGCGTCGGCTCCACGGCCACAGCGAGCAGGGCGTCCGTCCCCTCCTCTATCCACGAAAAGGGGTGGCCGTCTAGCGCCGCCGGCTTAGCTTCCCATGTGCGGCATCCTCCACGGCTTCAACTTCTCTCCCTTCTGTCCGGCTTCATCTTCATCCTCTGAAGTGGCCGGGATCCATGGCGGCGGAGGGCAGACGTGTCGTCGCCGGGACTGGCTTGGCGGCGCCGTCGCAGGGAGGCGGAGGAAGAGGATCGAGCAATTATTTTCGTTCGGTCAACAGAAGAAGCAAACCGGTATTAAGGGAGCGCGGGTTGTTTTCGCAGAACCTCAGGGGCCAAAATATAAAATGACCACGACGCACGACGTACCACTGCCACGGTTGTTTACTCGTATTATATATCTTCTATTGATACCCCTACGTTGCTAGAAAAAAGTGCTAGAAAAGTCATCTTAAACACCTGTATAGAAAAAAATTTCTTTTTTGTTTTCTTCCTTCAATTGCTCAAATTTCGCAGCCTTATATTCTTATCGCTTCCTATCATTTTCCTTGTACACAAACGCAAAAGGAAGATATTCGCTTAAATGACTCGATAGTTCATATTTTCATTTTCGTCGCCCGTTGCAACGCACGGGCATTTTGCTAGTATGCCTAAAATGCCAGATGCACATGCAAAGACTTATGGTTTTTGCCGTGCCCTTGATCTACTCTGTCCTTCCCGGGTATCCAGCTCCTGAGCCGCTCTTCACATCCATTCCTGTCCCGGGAGAGGCGCTACACACAACACACTTTCAGTAGGAAAAGAATGGACCCTCCCTTACATGTCGTGAAAGTGTTTCATCCGGAGCAACCCGCAAGCAAAGTTGAATGTGCATTTCTGTGTTTAGGTTCTTTAAAACACAGCACTGCCCGTTCCACTTCTTACCGCGGCAGTACGGCACGATCAGGTGGCAGCGCCTACTGATAGGCTGCTCGCGCTCGACCTGTCAGCCACCGGCACCATGTCAGCCCCCTGCTTGGGGGTTGTTACGGATAACACACTTCACGACAACAAGAGAGGCTCACGGAATTGAAAAACTTATCTTTTATTCCTTGGCGACGATTCTTACACCCTTATACAGAACACTAGCCCCTTGGGCGTGCTTAGTTGACTCGAACTATCTGCGATTCATGTTCGTATTCAGGGGTAGAATTTCCGGAGATTCTCGATGTTCCAGGCGTTGCCCTCCGGCCTGCCTTTCTCGTCCTCCAGATAAACAGCTCCGGGTCTCAGGGTATGCGTCACCCGATAAGGTCCTTCCCACTTGGAGGACAGCTTGTTCATGTTATCAAGCTTCTGCTTCTTGCGGAGAACCAGGTCTCCGGGTTCCAGTACCCGTGAACGGATATGGCGATCATGATAGCGGCGGAGCCCTTGCTGGTATCGAGCAGATCGTAAGGAAGCTCGGCACCGCACCTCTTCCAGGAAGTTGATGTCATCAATCCTCCTCTCAGCTTGTGCGTCTTCATCATAGGCAAGTACCCGGGGGATCCATGCCTGAGCTCTGTTGGCAAGACGGCTTCTGCTCCATAGACAAGGAAGAATGGTGTTTCTTGAGTGGCTCTGCTTGGTGTGGTTCTGAGGGACCACAAGACACTTGGTAGATGCTCAATCCAGTTCTTGCCCTTGTCTTCTAACTTGTCAAAGGCCTTGGTCTTCAAACCCTTTAGGACCTCCGCATTGGCTCGCTACTTGCCCATTGCACCTTGGGTAGGACACCGAGGCAAAACACACCTTGATTCCCAGCTCTTCACAGAAGTTGAGGAAGGATCGGCTTGTGAACTGAGAGCCATTGTCCGTTATGATTCTGTTGGGTACTCCGAAGCGGTACACGATCCCTTCAATGAACTTGATGGCTGCTTGAGCTGTCTGTCTTGGTACTGGCATCACTTCCACCCACTTTGTGAACTTGTCGATGGCCACGAAAAGGTATTCATGGCCCCCGACAGACTTCGGTATCTTTCCCACGATGTCCAGCCCCCAGACCGCGAACGGCCAGGAGATTGGAATTGGCTGCAGAGCTTGCGCCGGCTGATGTATGTTCTTCGCATAGTATTGGCAGGCTTCACAGGTCTTGACTAGCTGCTCCGCATCACTGAGGACTGTTGGCCAGTAGAACCCGTGACGAAAAACTTTACCCGCCAGTGATCTTGATGCCACATGACTTGAACATGTGCCTCGTGGATGTCCCGTAGCAGTACTTGGCCTTGTTCTTGAGGGATGCAGCGGAGCTTGACTCCGTTGTCCCGTCGCCGGTAGAGCTCGCCGTCGATCATGACGTAGAGCTTGGCTTGACGAGCCACCCGCTCGGCGTCGTGATCGTCCTCCGGGAGGGCGTGCTCCATGATGTACTTGACGATGTCCCGGGCCCAGGGTGGGTGGGTTCCTTCCACCGGTAGCACCATCCGACGGAAAGAAAGCATAGCTTCCTCCGCTGGAGGGGCTGCCGGGTCTTGAGCTTCTGGGCTGGCTACCCGTGTTGTCGAGGTAGAAGGGTCGCCAGCCCCCGGCGCAGATCTTGTCGCGAGCCTCTCGGGGGGATCGAAGGTCGCCTGAGGACCTCGATGTAGATCCCGGGAGGCACTGGTTCTTGCTTGGACGCCACCTGCGATAGCTCATCCGCGGCCGTGTTTTCTCCCCGTGGGACGTACACAGCCCGGAAGTTGTCGAAGCGCCGCTGCAGCTTCCAGACCTCTTCAACGTATGGTGCCATCTGAGGGCACGCGTACTCCTTGTTCACTTGTTTGATGACTAACTGAGAGTCACCCTTGACGACGATCTTGTTGATGCCGAGGCCGATGGCAGCACGAAGTCCTGCGAGCAGGCCCTCGTACTCCGCCGTGTTGTTGGAGATGTTCCCTTGGTAGTGCATCTGGACGACGTACTTCAGCCGGTCCCCGGTTGGTGAGGTTAGGACAACCCCAGCACCTCCTTTCCCCTTGGTGTAGGAGCCGTCGAAGTGCATGGTCCAGGCGCTAGGATCTTCCTTCCCGGGGAGGCAGGTTTCCTCTTCCGGGTCGTCGAACGCCGTCTCGGTCCACTCGGCCGTGAAATCCGCCAGCGCCTGACTCTTGATGTTGTCCGTGTGCTCGAACTTGAGACCGAAACCTTGAAGCTCCATGGCCCACCATGATATGCGACCAGTGGCAAGTGGGTTCTCCAGGGGGCTTCTTAGGTTGTACTTGGACACCACCGTGATGGGATGGCTTTGGAAGTACGGCCTCATCTTGCGGGAGGCAATGAGGATTGCCAGCAGCAGCTTCTGCATCATGGGGTACCGCTCCCGGGCGTCGCGCAGCACTGCGCTGACGAAGTAGACCGGGTGCTGCACCTTGCGGGTCGCCGAGTCCTGAGAGGGCTCGGCTTCCCCCGTCGATGTCTTGGGGTGGGGACGATGTAGCCCCCGGCGAAGTCTCGTCGGAGGGAGATTCTCCATTCCCGACGGGATCCGCGTCCTGGTGAGGTTGCAGTGACGCCAGGATCATGAGACCCCTGGTCACCCGGCAGCCTTTTCTTGCGGTTGCCCGGAGAGAGTTCCCGGGTCGCTTGCCCTTGATCTTGCTTGACTTCTTCGGAGGAGCGTCACGCTCTACCAAGCACAGCGCTGATCACCTGGTTGGTGGCAGCAATGTACAGTAGTAGGGGCTCCTTCTCTTCTGGTGCCACGAGGATTGGTGGCGAGGCGAGGTAGCGCTTAAGGGACTGCAGGGCTTCCTCGGCCTCGGAGGTCCACTCCACGGGGCCTGACTTCTTGAGCAGCCTGAAGAACGGTAAGGCCCGCTCCCCAAGCCTTGAGATGAAGCGCCCGAGTGCAGTGATGCACCCGTTGAGGCGCTGTACGTCCTTGACCCGCCGGGGCGCCTCCATGCGCTCGATTGCCTTGATTTTGTCCGGATTCGCCTCGATCCCTCGGTGAGAGACCAGGAAACCCAGCAGCTTGCCGGAGGGGACCCCGAACACGCACTTGTCGGGGTTGAGCTTGAAGTTGACCCGGCGGAGGTTCTCGAAGGTCTCGTGCAGGTCTTGGATGAGGGAGTCCTTGTACCGGGTCTTGACCACGATGTCGTCGATGTACGCTTCGACGTTGCGGCCCAGCTGCGACCCAAGGCATGCTTGCATTGCGCGCTGGAAGGTAGCGCCGGCGTTTCGGAGGCCAAAAGGCATCCGGGTGTAGCAGTAGCAGCCCTTGGGAGTGATGAAGGCCGTCTTCTCTTGGTCCTCGAGTGACATCATGATCTGGTGGTACCCGGAAAAGGCATCCAAGAAACACAGCAGCTCGCACCCGGCCGTGGAATCCACGATCATGTCGATCCGCGGCAGGGGGAAAGGGTCCTTGGGACAGGCCTTATTCAGGTCTGTGAAGTCGATGCAGAGTCTCCACTTGAAGGTCATGGGTTTCGGTACCACCACGGGGTTGGCCACCCAGCTTGGGTGGGGAACCGACCGGATGACACCAGCTTCTATCAACTTGTCCACCTCGGCGATGATGAATTCCAGCTTTTCCTTGCTTTGGTTCCGGAGAACCTGCTTCACGGGGCGAGCCCCCGGATTGACCGCCAATTTGTGCTCGATCACCTCCCTTGGAACGCCGGGTAAACCTGACGCCTCCCACGCGAAGACGTCAGAGTTTTCCCGAAGGAAGGCGACGAGCGCGCTTTCCTATTTGTCGGTGAGGCGGGCGCCGATGGTGATGGAGCGAACTCCGTCACTGGTTAGCGCCACCTTCTTGGTCAGCTGCGGATCGCCATGGAATGGCGCCTTCTTGGGGGAGTAGATGTGGAGCCCCCGGGGTGCCCTTCGCCCCCGGGGAGAGCCCCATCATCATCCTCCTGTACACCTTGAGGGATATCCGCCGTGGTTGCCACCGTCTGGTTCAGCTGGTGAACGCAGTAGATAGCATCGTCGATGTCGGCCTTGACCTTGATCACGCCCCACGGCGCCGGAATCTTCAGCATGTTGTAGGCGAAGTGGGAGACGGCCATGAACTTGGCCAGAGCAGGTCTGCCAAGTATGCCGTTGTACGGTAGCGGAGTGTCGGCGATGTCGAAGACGATTTCCTCGGTGCGGAAGTTCTTGGAGTCGCCGAAGGTGACCGGAAGGGTGATCTTCCCGAGGGGTCGAGTAACACTTCCGTTCACGCCTTGGAACACCCGGTGTCTTGCAGGCGAGACAGGGGATTTGAAGGATAGCCAGGACCTTCGCCGTCAGCAGTTGAGGCTGGAGCCTCCGTCGACCAGCATCTTGGTGACCTTGTAGTTGTGGATGACGGGCGACACGATCAGCGGCAGGGTCCCGACCCCGGCAGTGTTTGCAGGGTGGTCTTCTGGGTCGAAGGTGATGACTTGGCTAGACCAGTCCAGGGGCTTGGACGGAGCAGAAGCAACCGCGTTCAGCTCCCGGACAAGTCTCTTGCAGGCGCCGTTGGAGGGAGGCAGAGAAGACCCTCCGTGGATGCACCCGACAACTCCGTGACTTCTTGATACTTGCCGCCGTTGCCTCCTTGGGGAGCCGGAGCTTCCCCGTTGCCGACGTGGGCGGCCTCCGGAGTGTTGTACCCGCGACCACCTTGACCGCCGCGTCCTCCTCCGCGGCCCCCGCGGCCACCGCCTCGGTACCATCCACGGCCGCCTCCGCCTTGGCGACCCGTGGGACAGTCACGAGCGATGTGCCCGGCAGTGCCGCAGTTGTAGCAACCCTTGACTGACTCCATCAGCTCGGCGTTGCTCCCGGACGGCGAGGTTCTTGAGCATGCGGCAGTCCTTGAGCAAGTGGTTGCCTTCTGGATGGATGTGGCACCAGGGATCACCTTCACCTTCTTCCTCGGAAGTCGGCGCGGGCTTGGTCTTCTTCGGAAGAGGCTCGGTGACGAAGATCCGCTTGTCGGGTCCAGGGTCCCGCTTCTTGTTCTTAGCTGGAGCGACCTTGTCCTCGGGTTCATCCTCCCCGGGGAACTTGGCTCCTTCTTCAGCTCGAGCGCACCGGTCTGCAAGCTCCCAGAGCTTACGAGCAGACTCGACGCGATGGATGCTCAGCTTCTCGCGCATCTTGGGGTTGCGGACGTTGGCGTGGAAGGACTGGATCACCAACTCCTCCTTGATGCACGGGATGGTGTTCATCTTCTGGGTGAAGCGCTGGATGAACTTGCGGAGAGTTTCACCCGGCAACTGCTTGAAGTCGTGGAGATCACTGGGAGCCCCCGGGCGCTCGTACCCGCCTTGGAAAGCCCCCAGAAACTGCTCCTTCAGTGCCCGCCAGGAACGGATGGAGCACTTGGGAAGGTTGAGAAGCCAAGTCTGGGCATCTCCCTTCAGGGCCAAGGGAACCAGTTGGCCATCATGACCTCGTCGGCCCCGGCAACCATCGCAGCAAGAGAGTAGATCTGCAGAAAGTCCCGGGGGTTCGTGGTGCCGTCGTAGCGGAGAACGTCGATCTTGAATTTCTTGGGCCAGTTGAAGTGGCGGAACTCGGGAGCGAGGGCGAGGCAGCCTTCGGCGAGGTCGATGCCCCGATCTTCCCGGCGGTGACGTTCTCGGCGACGCTCGATGCGGGTGCGCATATCCTCGTTCTGACGGCTGTTGAGCTCGTCACGAAGATCTGGGTTGCGCGAGGTAGACGACCCGATGGAGATGGCCTCGCCGTGATCGCGGTTTAGCCGATCAGCCATCGGTGGCGCGGTGCGAGGAGGCGCCGTCTTGGCTTGACGTTCACCACGAGGCTGGCCTCGCGGATCACGTGTTTTGTCTTGTGCTGCTCCGGGTTGTCGACGGTGGGAGCTTGAGTGGGTTCGACCCACGGACCACCATCGGCGAAGTCGAGGAGCCTCTCGACGCGAGTCCTCCATTCTTGGTAGACCTTGGGGTCGCCGCTGCTTGGAGGGAACTGCATCAGTGCCTTGGCAGCGACTAGAGCATCATGGCGAGCTTGCACGTCCGAAGGCGAGTGCGCGGAGGTCTTGCTCTTGGATGCTCGTGGATCCCCGCTGGGGCGAACGCCGTGGTTCCCTCCTCCAGCGGTGGGCTCCTTGCCGGTGCCGTTGCAGACGCTCTTCTCCCCTGAGCGAGGAGGAGGCATGGTGGTGCCCTTTGGAGCCGCCGCTCCGCCAGGGCCGTTGTCCTTGTCGCGACCGTCCACTTCGTCCGGCGCCACCCTCTCCATGGGAGGCGGGGACGGAGAGACGCTCCGCCGTGCGCCAGCAGCACGACGTTCAGCTGAAGCTTGGGTGCGTGAGGGAGAGACCGGCTTGGACGCCGCAGGATCTCCCTTCTTCCTTGGAGGCATGCTTGACGAAGAACTTGCCGATGAACTTGATGAAGATGAATCCAGCACTTGCGCCCCCTACCTGGCGCGCCAGATGTCGTGTCTCGTTGCACGGACACCGGGAGTATAGGATACCCCCTTTTAGGTTCGGCACGGGGCGCGAAGGAGGCTGAGAATCGTCTTCTTGGGCGGAGTCTAGATCAAGCTCTCATCTCCATGATCAAAGCATGCAACCAAAGGGACACAAGGAGCTACCCAGGTTCAGGCCGCACGGAGGCTAAAAGCCCTACTCCTGCATGTCTGGATTGATGAGTTCTTCATAGTGTGGCTTACAATGGAACCTCCCGGACAGGGTACCGGAAGGTTTTGGCCCGAGGTAGAAGAAGGACAGATCCTGACCCGGAGGAGATCACCTTCCTCTCTACCTTCGCAGCCCTAGTCTAGTCTTGCTCTGGTTCTAGCTGGTGCTCGTTCTATCTTCCCCCTCCTCCGTGCCTTGGTCCTCCTTTTATAGGCTAAGGGGTTGCCACATGGTCACGTGAGGGGCACGAGGGACCTTCGGGGTGAAGGACCCTCCTCATCTAGTTTAGGGGGAGACGTGGCCTCTCCTCAGCCTAGCGTCTCCTTTGGGTTAGGTGGGAGCGTCCGCCTTTGGGTGGACAGGAGCTGACACCACCACGGGACGTGCTTCCCGCCCGCGCTGCCTTCATCTTGCTGCCCAAGTCTTCGTGGTGAGGTGGAGTGGTTATCCACAGGAACGTAGGAAGTACCGAGAGGGAGCCTGGCCTCCTGCCGGGAACTCGGGCTCTCGGGTCCTTCCTGGCCTTCTTGCTTGGTTCGGGGACCCGGAAGGTCCCCAGGACCGAGCCCTTAGTCGATGTAGGCCATGCGTGTCTTGACGGTGAACCCGCCAGTTTGACTTGAGTCTTGGTCTTGTCCATCTTCATCTTGGACCCACGTTGGGTGGACCCACTTTGGCAGTACTAGGGGAACCCATGTTCCACTGTTGCGACAGTTCACTCATCCATCCACATCCAGCAGTGCTTTACTATATAGTAACTTAGAAATTTGTGTACCTAAATCGAGATGGAAACCATATTAGACGTCAAGTGCGATCATTGGTTATAGTGACTAGATGGACCCGCGTCAACGTTCTATTAGCATAGCTAGACATAATCGATTTGTTGGCAAGTGGAAATAAAGTTTATTTCAGGCATGGACTGAAATATTAAATTTAGTTACAAAATATTCCTATGGTTCATATCAACCATCGTCACTCGTACACGTGTTGTCCATTCAACATCTCCATCTGCTAGTTTGAATCCAAAAATCAGGGAGGACTTTGCATCATGCATGTTACGCTGAATAATACTGTGAGTAGCAGCCATGAATAGATATATCAGGAAGTTTGACTTCGCCTGCATCTTCATACGTATCAAGAACGCCGCAGCAGTGGCTCATGGTTCAAAACCGCGTCCTCACGGCTGACCGTCTCATGGCTCGGCAATGGCCAAACTGCTACTTTTGCCAGCTCTGTCGTCGGAACCTGGAAACCGCCGAACACCTTCTCGTCGAATGCCCATGGTCCCGCTCGCTGTGGACTTTGGTGGCTGCACGCTTCAACCTTGCCTCCCTCGACCGGAAGCTTGGGCTCAGTCAAGTTCGCTGACAGATTGGCTTCAAGCCTTCTCCTCCGGCTTGACGGCGCAGGCCAAGGTCTGCAAATCCATGGCACTCATGGTGATCTTGGCTATATGGCGCGAGCGCAACGTGTTTTCCGTGAGATCGATCGCCCCGCTTCTGCGGTGCTGAGTGACGTGATCGACGAGAGATCTTCTTGGGGGCCTGGCTGGGTGTCGCCACTTACGAGATCGCGAGTAGTCCCGTTAGCATCGGCACTTGCCAAACCCTTTTACTTTTGGTCCGATTAGTTCCTTGTAGCTCCTTTCCTTCTATCAATATAAAACGCAGCTCTCCTGCGCTTTTGCATAAGAACGCCGCAGCAGATAAAATAGGAAAACCATCTAAACAACCTTTTTCTTAAATCTAAGCAACCCTTTCGTAAATCCAAGCAAACTTTTAATAAATCCAAGCAAACCTTTCGTAAATCCAAGCAAACTTTTCGTAAATTCAAACAACCTTTTCGTAAATCTAAACAACCTTTTCGTAGGCGTCCTCGGATTGGCCCAGGGGATCGAACTGATTATAGAAACATGAGTTTAATTAATAGATTTATTAGTGAACAAGGAAAAATATTATCCTTTGCCTAGAATTCTTAAGGTGATTGTGGGATATCGATAGGTTTTGATATATTTGTTGACTTACAAGCACTTGAATGCTCACATGCTACCTGTTAAAACCAGTTTTATTAGTCGTTAACAGTCGCTATACTATGCACATGCACCGTGTTATACGGGAACCCGGACGAGAGCTGGACTAGTAGCAAGCTAGCCTTTTCGTGGATTATACTGTTCCACGTAAAACTACAATTCTATATGACTTTTGCATGGAAGTATTACTACGAGTATCTATCTCAGTCCACAATTAATTGGGTGTTTTTCTCAAGAGGATGAGACTAAATTTGTCTGAGGACGCAATTTCCAATATATAGCTGTAATACACTGAGGTTCTTCGGTGGTTAATAATCCTCTCTCCTCTTTGCAGTGTGGATTGGTCTCCCTACTCTTGATTTTCTTCAAGAGCTGACGTTTCAAGGCACGGTCTGTACGTGGCGGCTAAGCAGGTTTGTGAAGAAAACGTTGATTGTACTCTCTCTGTTTCAATTTAATTGACTTGCTATGCACCACCATTCTCTGTTTCAATTTAATTGACTTGCTATGCACCACCATATATAGATACATCCACATGTGGTGCATAGCAAGTCAATTAAATTAGAACGGAGTGAGTACAGTGTCACGGAGGAATGGCGTCTAAAGGTTCACATCAAAAGAAAGTAGCAAAGTCTTATCTAAATCTCAAGTGAGTACGTACGTCTACATATGAATCTTCTAAGGATGCACAAATGGGATCCGTTTGTTCCCTTTTATGCATTTTGTGCATAACTAGTATAAAATTTTGGTTCAAAATTTTGTACTCCCTTCGTTCACAAAAGGATGTCTCAACCTTAGGTTGAGACATCCTTTTATGGACGGAGTGAGTACTAGTTATGCACAAAATGCATAAAAAGTTGGACAAACATGTCCCGTTTTCGCATCCTAAGGCCCGATTGGTTGGCTGTACAGATTACGGAGTGGGGTATTTTCAGGGGCCGCTTCGTTATTTTGGCCGGAGATCCACACGTCCGTAATTCCACACGACCGTTTTGCCTAATATACGACATACCAAGCGGGACCTAAGTATCTTCCATATACGGAGCATATAAAATTTAGGACTGTAGTTTCTAATTTCCTAACCATGCATGGCGAGTGAGAGAAGGAAAGATTACGTCAACGAGATTGTTCGGTTAACGTACCAGCTCAAGTCACTACAGGACTGAGGCGGTACGCCGATGGCTTGAAACCGTCGGCATAGGCCTGAAGACCCTCGGCGTAGGCTACGCCGACGACTGCCGTCGGCCTATGGTCCTCGGCGTTATATGCCCTCGGCTCAGCCTTTTTGGCCGTTGGCGTATGAAATGTCGTCGGCGTAGCTGTAGCGCGGGACGTCGGTGTACAAGCCGTCGGCGAAGTACTGGGGGGCCCACGACCGGCAGCTGACGACGGCAGAGCCTACGCCGACGGCTTTGCCCTCGGCATAGCCATGCACACGTGTCGGCGCCTGGGGCTGTCAGCGCAGCCATACGCCGACGGCTTTGCCGTCGGCATAGGTTCACCTGGGCAACCTATGCCGATGGCAAAGCCGTCGGCGTATGACTGCCAGATTTTTTTTAGTTTTTTTTTTGCTGTTAGCTCGTTTTTCAGAAAAAATGTCAGTAAAATAGTATCAAAATGAGAGCAAGCAATATCACAAGCAATATCAAAATAATATCACACATAGGCTATCATAACAAACAATAGATCACAAGCAATATCATGAAGCAAAATGCTATATCATTAAGTAGATACACACATAGGGCTATCATCCTACATCTAGGGAGATGGGGTGAGCCCCATCTCTCCCCCGGTGAGAACAGGCGACCGACGGCTCGGCACTGCAGTAGAACCATCAGAAGAAGGCGAAACACCAGGCGAAGCACTAGGCGAAGCACCAAGAGAAGGATCACCGGAATGTAGCGGTGTGATCTCAAGGGAACCCAGCGAAGCACCAGGCGAACGACCACCATCGCGATCAAACGGGATGATCTCATGCGAACCCGTTGAGGCACTAAGAGAAGCACGACCAAAGTGTTCGTTCTCCGAACATCCCGTTCCCTACATGTCTGAGCAAGAGTTAGCAACTTGCGAGGCAAAGGAAAGCGGTAACCGGTGGTTTGGCAAAGAACTTACCGGGGTCGATGAGTAGTATGTGAGAGCGAATTCGTCCTTCGATGGAAACCGTGGCGCCGGCCCCGGCCTAGGAGGCTGCTCTCCTGTCGGGGCGACCCGCTCTCCAGTGGTAAGAAACGTCACCAGCGACTGCAAGATAGTTTGGATGTCAGACGTTGTAGAAATAGAGGTTCAAACTAGGGGAAGTGGGACTTGTCATCTTTTGCAAAAATAAAGGTTGAAACTTACAGCTGACAGCATCTCTTGGTACGAGGTTCAAACTTCCTTATGAGCGGAAGCATAGGCCGCCTCGAAATCGGGCTACAATTTCGAAAATTGTGAATCTCGTCAACATAGCCATGCAGGAACAAATGTCGGAAAGAGGATAAAAATGAGAAAAACTTACATCGATGGATGTGGAGGTGGATCGACGAGGCGGGATAAGGGGGCTGCCGTCAGGGAGGGTAGCTCGGATACGCGTGAAGCTCATGGCCGGCTTGACCTTCTTACTAAGAACGTGCGTACGTCCATGCTGCAATCCATGCCCCGCCAGGACCACCGAATTCTCGTCGGTCTCCTCACGAATGGGGTCATCCACCTCCAGGTAAAAATCCTTGACAACCTTGCAGTAGGCAGTCAAGTCCTCTTCGGCAGAGCCGTAGTACTCGGAAGCGAGGGCCGAGGCTTCTTTAGATCGGGCTTCTTCTCCTTCATCTTCTTCCACGTTTCCAAGTCAGTTTTCCGCTCCCCAGTATCGACCTCCTGCATCGTGAAAAGAAATGTTATGTGTATCAAGTAGGAGCATGACGGGAAATAAATGCAGATCGTTCCATGTATATACCAGCTTTTCCTTGTAGCGGTCTAGGTTGCCGTTTTCCCCATTGTGTGTTCCTTGGTCGCCTCGGTTTGCCTTGTTCTGCTTGCTCACGGCGTTAAAGTTGGGGTTGCCCCCGACCCACCTCGTAACCAACGCCTCGCATGCGTCTTCTTTGTCCTCGGCCTAGTCAGGGATAACCTGAAAATTCAATACTCAATTCAAGAACAGATAATGTAATGGCAACTTAGCAGCAATATAGAATCTCATTGACAATTACTTACCGACATGTAATCCTCCTTCGTCATATCCGGCCGCTTCTTGACATTGTCCGCCTTCGTGGTGCTCTCGCCCTTCTCAGACATGAAGTTATTGGTGGACGTATGCTTTTGGTTTACCACTGCTACGGTGTCAACCTCACACAAGCCCCACGCAAAGTCCTATCCGCGTTTGCCCTATCCTCCTCCTGCAGCCGAAAATGCCGCTTCAATCATGCATAACAAAATTATGAGAGTCATGAGTTAGCACGGTGGGGTCATGAACTATGAATGAAACTTGAGAAATATGTCTTACCCAAAACTTGTTGATCACAGCGTCAGAAGATTTCCCGAAGCCCGGGAATCGGCAGCCTCATAGTCCCAACTATAGGCTAGCTTCTTCTCGCCGTCGGGGACCGGAGTGTACATGCCCGGCCAAAACTTCCTAATCAGAGCTCCAAGCAAGATCGAAGGGTGGCGGGCAGGCTTAACTGGCCGTCCAATTGCTGCACCCTAATCAAACATTAGTACATATGCCAAATTGTTATGACCAAAATGAAATTACATGTTCAAAGTTACAAAATTTGTACACTTACTCAATGTTGTTAGGAAAATGAGGGCTTTCGCCTCCTCGGTTTTAGGCCCATTGTCCTCATTGGGGACTTTTGCTTCCCCACGAATCCGCACCTTCTTCGGCGCCGCCTCCACCTCCACGTTCGCCTCCTGTGTAGACTCTGCCTCGTCTCTATACTCCGTCTCCGCCTCATCTATAGACTCCACCTCCACCTGCAAATGGAAGCCACGTCGTCAGAAGCGGAGGGCAACTGGGAAGCGCCAGAAGCGAGGGCAAATGGGAAGCCACGTCGCCTCCACCTCGTCCTCGTCCTCGTCCTCCACCTCCACCTCGTCCTCCACCTTGTTCTCGTCCTCCTCGCGTAGCGCCGCGCTCAATGTAACGCGAATTGGGCCTTGGTGCTCGGTCACTTCGTCTAATCTTCTCTTGGTGCAACATACTAAGCAAGGTCACCGTGTTTTCCTTGCCTTGACTCATATTGTTCAACCACCTGCATTGAGAAAGGGAAAACAAGTAAGCATAAAGACATAATAAAATGTAGACACTAAGCATAAAGACGTAATGCAATTAAGAAGCATTTTGAAAAATAAATACTAAGCATAAAAACATAAAAGACACTAAGCATAAAGACGTAATGCAATTAAGATGCATGTTGAAAAATAAATACTAAGCATAAAAGCATAAAAGACCGTTACCTCGAATCATCAGTCTCATAATTAAGTTCGTTCTCATTCTCATTCTCACTATCACTATCACTATCACTATCACTATCACGTGAGATGTAAGTTGGAGGCTCATCGCACGGTGGAGGCTCGTCATCGTTGCCATTGTCCGCATGTAACTTTGAGAGCATATCTATGTCCTTTAGATTCACCACTGCCTCACCACGAGTGTATGCATCGTTCTTGAGGTCCTCAAGACCGCCCGTTTGTAAGCCGAAGTCCCCGAAATCCTCTTGCTCTTGATAGAAAATTCCCTCGTATGTTTTAGGGTCAATGTTGTTGTAATCGTCGGTGGAGGGCATGGGTAGCTTACCATGTGGCGATACCTGGAACACGACTTCCCAGCCCTTGAGTCCCTCTTTCTGGCATGGTAGGGCAAATAATAAACTTGCTTGGCTTGGTGAGCCACAATAAAGACATCGGCTCCGCTATAGGTGGTTGAAGGATTAACTTCAACTAACCCAATGGAAGGGTCACTTCTCTGTCCACCGTGTGGTCCCTTGTGTGGGTCGAACCAGTGGCATTTGAACACAACGAGCTTGAGTTCTACGTTCGTATGATTGAACGTCAGCTCGTATATGATGCATGTAAAATGCATACATGAACTTTACATTTTATTACATGTTATTCCATGTTATTTGCATCATATAAGGGTTATATTCATGATTTATATTGAGTTTTGGGGATAATTAACAACTTCCCAATTTTTCTGGAATTAACCCTGCGCTGTCAGAAAACCCCTTTTTCTATATTTTGATGTTTCAGGGACCCAAACGACGTCCAAATGACCTGAAACTTTACGGGGATCACTTTTTTGGAAGGAACGAAACGTAGGCGCAAAGGAATCAAAGAAACGGAGACCAGAAGGCCGAAAGGGTGGGCCCACGCGGCCAGATTCCCTGACCGCGTGGGACCCACCAAAT
This sequence comes from Poa pratensis, assembly GCA_947311845.1. Taxonomy (NCBI): domain Eukaryota; kingdom Viridiplantae; phylum Streptophyta; class Magnoliopsida; order Poales; family Poaceae; genus Poa; species Poa pratensis. The sequence continues at coordinate 96,575,511 of CAMZMU010000085.1, forward strand.
TGGCCCTCGGGCCTCCGTTGCCGTCGATCTTTCTTCCCGAAGTTTCGTCTTGACCTAAAAACGACTATATATAGACCCCCCAAGGCTTTCGCGAAAGGGAGCGCCGCCGAAACACAGAAACCACGAAACAGAGACCTGGAGCTGAAGATTGGAGGGGGAAAACTCCGGCGGGGCGCTGCCGGCGTGGTCTCCTTCCCCTCCAACAACATCTCCACCGACACCATGATGAAGAGGGAGTAGTCCACCCCTGGACTATGGGTTTGTGGAAGTAACTTATGTATCTCTCCTCTCTATGAGCTTCACTAATTAGTACCGTATGAGCTGTTGAACATGATTACGGTCATCTATGTAATTCCTTTGTGGTGGATCTTTATTATGAGTTAATACATGTTTGAGATTGCAATGGTTTTGTTTCAGTTATGAAAGTAGATGCATATTATGTACCCCGTTCTTATTTACTTGTCATGATCAAACATGTTTATGAGAGCATGTGAGGGGGAACGTGTGCATTAGTTGGAGTAACGGGGGGTGGCTAGTGCAGTGAACGTGAGAGAAATTCTGCGATCCACTTGGGTTTTCTACCTTACTTTGTTGCCTCACTAGGGATAAACAAAAATACCATGCTAACGGAGAGTGGATGTGACCTTGGCCACTATCTCTATGACTAGATCTAGCATGTTCTTATTTTAACTTCATGTCATTGAACTTATTGCTATGCTCTGATTTATCTTAATTACTAAGGTGTTATGATTTAGTTCGCATCTTGGTGGAGCATAAGAGAGAGAACAACTTATACTTGAGATCTCTTTGTTAGTACGTGATGCCCATATTATTAATAACTTGTCAAACCATGTCTTGCCATCTTACATGTTAATTTTAGTGTTCCATTGTCTACCACGTTATCAAGAGAGAGTGCATTTGTGAAACCATGAACCCCAGTCCATTTTTAATCATAAGAAACACCTTTCCAACACTTTTATCACCACTTTTGTTTGCTGCCATTATTAAATCCGAAAATACAAAAACACTTTTACATCTTGCATTCATCATAAAAAACCCAAAAATATCATTTATCATTACTACCATCATCCTTGCATATTTATTTTACCATCATTGCATATTTACTACTGTTTGCATATTTATTTTATTATCATTCTCACACCTTGTGCTTGACAACCACTTGGTGAGGTTGAGGGCACAAAACAATTTATTTTGTTGCAGGTTCTCAAGAGAAGGATAAGGAGATAACACCTGAAATACTGGTTCCCCGAGAGTTCGATATTAAACCCTCGAGTCACCCCTCGTGGGGAAAATTGTCTTCCACTACTACATACACTCTGCACTTGGAGTCTCAACCTAACCCATTTACTTTTGACGCAGGTAATCACACGAAGGGCCGTCAAGACGTTTTCTGGCGCCGTTGTGGGGTAACTACATGAAGGGCCATCAGTATACCCTCTCTAACCTTCTGTAATAATCAACGTAATCGGCTCCATCGGCTCCTCTGGACCCTCTGGTGAAGACCCCAGTATTTACAGTTTTTGCATTCGGCCGACTCTTCTAGTGATCCTCTGCATGGAAGCGGTACCCATTCACATCATACTTATCATACTTCATGACGGTACGGTTAAAACCTTGGGAAACACATCTCAACTCATCCGTCATCTCAACGTTGGGATCTGTTCCCTACAAGTACAGTTCAAGGACATTTTATAAATATGCAAAGATGGAACACGACTCGATCTACACATACTCGGGCTGTCCAACGTGGACAATCCGAAAGAGGTACGGTTATAAATATGCAAAGATGGACAATCTTGCATATTTATAAATTTGTAACCCTTCCGGACGGGATCTGACTCGGTTACGCGACTTGCAGGTGATCTACAGAGAAAAAACCTATGAAGTAAAATTACAAGGGAGGCGAAAGGTTTATACCCTAGAAGCGTGATCCGTGGCCGGACAAGGTCGAGGACGTGCTCCGGAAGCGGGGCGACGAAATAGGGGCACCGAGGTGACCCTCCTCAGCTGGAGAAGAAGCCCCGCAACGATGCGCGGGACCGACGGTGGTGGCTGGCGGGAAGCTACGTCATCTGAAAAAGCACACAATCGACATATATAAGCAAAAATCTCTCTATTTTACCTAATAATCATCACTAACCCTAACAAGCAATTAAAATCTACTAATTCTAACCCTAAAACTATCATTACAACTAACAGTGGCACTAACCCTAAAACTACCACACACTAACCCTAAAACTAACATTGCACTAACCCTAAAACTAACACACACTAAACCTAAAACTAACATTGCACTACCCCTAAAACTAACACACACTAACCCTAAAACTAATACACACTAACCCCTAAAACTAACACACACTAACCCTAAAACTAACATAATATTGCACTAAAACTAACACTACCACTTTGTCAAAAAAAATTGCACTACCCTTGGAGGAGCTTCGGTGGAGGAGATGCGGTGGAGGAGCGGCCGGAGGGGAGGCGCTGTGGCCGGTGGAGGAGCTGCGCGGGTGGAGGAGGCGGCGTTGGCGATGGGGTCGGGGCTGGTCGTAGGAGCTGCGCGGCGGCGGGCGGGGGTGGTAGGTGCAGCGGCGGCGGGGTCGGGGCTGGCGGGTAGAGGGGGCGGGGTTGGCGGCGGGGTCGGGGCTGGCCGAAGGAGCTGCGCGGCGGCGGCGGGCGGGGGTGGGGGAAATTTGGGATCGAAGATGGGGCCCGCGCACGCGGGCCCTAACCTTAAACTGCTCAGACTCTACGCCGACGGCAATGCCGTCGGCATAAAGCTTTTCATTTTTTCATTAATATTTTTTTCATTTTATTAATATTTTAAACATTATAATTTATTTCATTATAAATTTATAGAAGCAGGGCTCCTAGGTTTTGGTGGGTTCCTACGCTCCGGAGCCCCGCTTCGGCGAAACCCTAGACCCGCTGGAAAAAAGTGAAAGTTCCCGTCTACCCCCTATACCGGAGCCGAGAGGGGGTAGGGCAGTGGACTTTTTTACTTATTTGTGTTAGGTTAGGACATGGGAACATGGAAAACCATGTTTTATGACAAGATTTCCCCCGGTTCGCCCGAAGTGGGAGTTTTCAGCTATAAGTGCAGAACCTTGCTAGGGAGTAAGTGATGCCGGTGAAGCCGGTCACACACCGGAGTATGATCTTGCACATGTAAAACACCCAACGCACTTGTATACATATGGTTTGGAACCACCTAGTTTATGGTGGTGTTCCGATGCTCCGGAGCCCGCTTCGACGAAACCCTAGACCCGCTGGAAAAACCCTAACGTTTTCGTCTACCCCCTTGAACGGCGTCGAAAGGGGTAGGCCAGTGGACTTGTTTGCTTGGTTGTGTTAGCCTAGGCCATAGGAACATGGGAAACCAAATTTATCACAAGTTCTCACAAGATTGCCCCCGGTTCGCCCAAAGGGGGAGTTTCACCACTAAGTGCATAAACTCACAAGAGAGAAAGTGAAGTATGTGAAGCCGGTCACACCCCGAAGTAGGATCTTGGAAATTTACAACACACAACACAATTGTATACATATGGTATGGCACAACCTAGTTTTGGGTGGGGTTCCGACGCTCCGGGGCCCCGCTTCGGCGAAACCCTGAATCCGCTGGAAAAACCCTAACGTTTCCGTCTACCCCCTTGAACGAAGCCGAAAGGGGGTAGGGCAGTGGAATTTTTTGCTTGGTTGTGTTAGCCTAGACCATCCGAGACATGGGAAACCAAAGTCTACCCCAAATCAACACAAGATTCCATCCAGTTTGCCCGAAGGGGGAGTTTTCACCTCTAAGTGCAGAAACTCACTAGAGAGAAAGTGAAGTTGGTGAAGCCGGTCACACCCCGGAGTAGGATCTTGGACATTTACAACACACAACACACTTGTATACATATGGTATGGCACAACCTAGGTTTTGGTGGGGTTCCGACGCTCCCGGGCCCCACTTCGGCGAAACCCTGAATCCGCTGGAAAAACCTAACGTTTTCGTCTACCCCTTGAACGGCGTCGAAAGGGGGTAGGCCGGTGGACTTTTTTGCTTGGTTGTGTTAAAAAAAACCAAACTACGGCCCCGATAAGCGTAGATTCCTGCCGTCGGCGTAACTATGTACATAAAAAAATAAAGATTTAAAAAACCCAAACTACGGCCCCGATACACTACTGGAAAATCACTCTTCGCCGTGTGGTCAAAACACACGGCGAAGACCGGAATCTACCTCGGCGAAGCTTTCGCCGAGAGAGGCACTCGGCAGAGACCTCTCGGCGACAATCACCTCGGCGACGCCTCTTCGCCGAGTGCTTTCTATCGGGTATACACGGCAAAGCCTTCGCCGTGACAATTTGACGGACACCCGGCGACGAAAAGGTAATCCGGTCCATCGACTGTCAGATGTGTGTTAGTACTTCGCCGAGTCTGGGCGTGTCGGCGCTCGGCGAAGAAGGAACGCATAGGCGGCGCCACGTGTGATGCATCCAAAATGCATCTACTTTTCCAAGCACTTTGCCTCATAATTTGCTCCGGAATCTTCCCATATTTGAATAAAACTGCTGAATCTGACGCTGTTTTTAGCAAAGTCTCTTTTCTGGCTATTTCTGCAGGAAATAAAATCGGGGAAAATTACCACGTCTTTTTTTATGGAAAAGGAGGACAATGGACAAAAGATGGACACGAGGAAGCGCTCGAGGGCCAAATGGGTGGGCCCACGCGGCCCCTGTACCTGGCCGCGTGGGCCCAGCCCAAATGGGCCTCGGGCGCCGCCTCGCCTTCGGTCTTCGACGTACCCCCTCATATATACGAAAAAGTGCTTGCCCTAGGAGAGAGGAGTTTTCGCGAAACACACGCCGCCACCATCACGATCTTCGTTTCGGGGACAGATTGATCCAGGATTTCTCCTCCGGTGGAGGGATCCGGAGACCGTCTTCACCGCCATCTTCACCGCCTTCATCTCCATCGACCATGAGCTCCCTCTCCATCACCATGTGTGAGTAGTCCGCTGTAGGCATGTGAGGTGGATGGGGATTGGATGAGATTGATCATGTAATGCTACCCGTTGTTCGGGATTTTAGGGTTTTATCTTGAGGATACTTTTGTATTGTGTTGATGCACTCTTGCTATGTTTAATGCTTGCTACTAGGGCCCGAGTGGCATGATTTCAGTACTGAACTTATATTGCCCCATCATATATTTGAGTTTGGTATTTATCTGCAAAGTGTATCACCTGCTATTATGTTGAACCTGCGAACCCTAAACGTGACATATAGGGAAAACAAGGGGGAGATGTTTTAGTTTGAGGATTCTATGTGTTCATGAAGTGTTAATGCATTGTTCCGGTCTATTCGAAAGGGTAGACCTTAATTACCTGTAGTTCCAAGTTGGCCCCGGTGAAATGGGCAGGTTGGACAATAGATGTTGTGCAAATTCTCTTGGTTAGTACGCACAACTAAATATGGAACACATACCTACATATATCGGAGTTAGAGATAGGTCCCATTGTTATTTGTTTCTTATTATATGATCAATCTCATTCTTGCAACACCCCGCTATCACCTCATGCCTACGTTTTAAATCTCTGAGTTACACTTTCACTTTTCCGGTGAAAACTGGGAAACACTTGTTCACTGCTACTGTTCTGCTTGTTACTTGAATCATACTACTGCCATCACTATTACTGCTGCAAGTTATTGATATACAGGTGTGGTTGAGAGTGACGCCTCAATTGCCAAGGTCTTATTGATATTCTTGTGTTCCCATCGAGTCGAACTATAAATTTGGGTAATACTTCCCAACGAAGACTTCAGCGATCCCCTATACTTGTGGGTATCAAGACGTTTTCTGGCGCCGTTGCCGGGGAACCTAGCTTTATTGGTAAGACAACTTGTTATCATCTATTTGCTGCTTTTGCTTGTTCCTAACCATGGGAAAGGAAAAGACTACTCTGAAGGAAGTGAGGCCTTCAACTACTCGCAGAGGTACGGATTTGCCAAGTAGGCCAAACTTTTCACCTAATGTTGTTGCTCCTAAGAAAAAGGAAAGGTTTTATCTAGTTCACCATTGTCTAAAATGTCTACTAGTAATGAAAATGATTTATTATGTGGTAGCATAGACAAAGAAGTGACACCTGAAACATCTGAGATAACTGAAACACCTGAAAATTGGAATCTTCTACTAATGAAAATGTGGAATCTGAGTTAGAAGATAATGAATACTGTGATGATGAATTTGAAACTTCTTCTGAGGAAGAGGAGGCATTTACTATGGCTTTTATGAATTCTGACTTTGATAAATTGGATAAACTTGATAGCTATAAAAATTCTCCTCTTGATGGATATTTTCCTATTACTGAGAAAATGAATGCTCCTGCTATTAAAATTAAAGATAAAGATTATGAGTTTAGTGTTGATCCTGAAATAATTGAAAAAGCTGAAAAATATAAGTTTTATGGTAGAGAGGATGAGTTTCCTTTTGAACACATTGCTGTCTTGCATGACTTATCTGTGTTATTTGGTAAAGATGAAATCCATCAACGCTACTATTTCTTAAAGCTGTTTCCTTTTACTTTGGGAGGAAGTGCTAAAACTTGGTATAATCGTTTAGAACCTGGATGTATTACTAGCAAGGAAGAATGTTTGCAGGTATTCTATAATAAGTATTTCCCTGCTGATAAGATTCATGGTTTGACTGTTGCGATTAGCAGCTTTTCACAGAAAGAGAAGGAGGATTTACCCCAAGCTTGGGGGAGGTATAGTAAGATGGTTAGGAAATGTCCTACCCATGGCTTCAAGAGTAATGAAATACTTGATATATTTTACAATGGTCTAACCGAAAACACCAGAGGCTATCTTGATGGTATTGCAGGTAATGTTTTCAGGGAAAGGACCGTTGATGAAGCAACTGAGCTATTGGAGACTATCTCTAGGAATTATGAAGACTGGAATATTGAAGAGATATTTCCGGAGAAGAAAGGAGGCATGCTCAAATTGGATAACGAAACAATGAAAGAAGCTTCCAAGGCTATTAAAGAGAAGGGAATTAAAACCTCTCATCTTAAGGAATTATCTGAAATGGGTGTTAAACTTCCTGATGATCAACCATGTTTTCCAATTCAAGTCAATGCTATTAGCTCCATAAAAGGTAATGAAAAGGTAACACCTCCTGTTGATGTATCCTACATGAATGATTTTGCTTATCATCATAATCCTGAGGAGCATAATATTAGAATGACTATTATGGAGAACTCTCACAAAATTAAATCTCTTCGAGAAAGTTTACATGCTAGTGTGGGAGAGGTAAAAAGAATTGTTAAACACTGTGAGATGATGAATAATCAAGTTGAACAAATGGTTTCTCTTCAAAATCAATTGTATGAAAGTCTTATGGTGAAGAAACAGGTTTGTGGAGTTAACACTAGGGGAGGTGCAAGTACTCAGGATCCTGATTTTCCTGAAGACCATCCCAAGAGAAAAGAACAAGAAGCTCTCAAGAAGAAATCTTCTGCAGGAAAATCTCCCAATGAAAACAAGGACATTGATGACTCTGAAGAGCAAGATAAGGATATTTCTATTTCTGATGCTGAGACTGAAGATAATAATAATGAAGAAGAAGAATCACCTTCACCTGAAGAAGAGCCACAAGAGGATGAAAATATTGAAGAACCTGAACCTAATGATAAAGAAGACCCTCCACCATCTACTGAGAAGAATAAGAAGAAGAGCCATCCTAATCCACAAAGAGGTAAAGATAGGGATCCGTGGGTACAAAAACCCATACCATATCCCCAAGAGGTAATAAAAACTTTGGATGATGCTAGATTTGAGAAATTCTTTGAGTTGATTAAGTCTTTGTGTTTGCAAATTCCTCTTGTTGATGCTATTAAAATCCCTCCATATTCCAAATACATGAAAGACATTGTGACTAATAAAAGAAAGATTCCTACTGATGCAATAACTGCTATGCTTGCTGAATATTCCTTTAAAGGGAAAATGCCTGAAAAACGTGGTGATCCTGGTATTCCAACTATTCCTTGTCATATTAAAGAAACTTACGTGAAATATGCTCTATGTGACTTAGGAGCTGGTGTTAGTGTTATGCCTTTTTCTTTATATAAGAAACTTAACCTAAACAAATTGGTTCCAACTGAAGTATCATTACAAATGGCTGATAAATCAACTGCTGTGCCTATAGGAATATGTGAGGATGTCCCTATCTCTATTGCTAATGTGTTAATCCCTACAGACTTTGTTGTGTTAGAAATGCCTGAAGATGATAATTTGTCTATTATTCTTGGAAGACCCTTTTTAAACACTGCAGGGGCTGTTATAAATTGCACTGAGAGCAAGGTAACATTCAATGTCAAGGGAAATGAGCACACTATCTATTTTCCTAAGAAGAAATCTGTTACTATGGTAAGCCAGAGTGTGAACTCCATTAAAAGGAATACTCTTATAGGAAGTTTGAAATTCCATTACCACCTCCTGAACCAAAATATGCTATCATGATGGTTGGAACTATTCCAATCAAATATGAGGTGACTTGAAATTTCAAAACATATAAAATAAAGAATCATGTATTATATCTTTTGCATATTATTAATGAGACTTGATCAACCTCATTACTAATATGAAAATGATGCAAACTTGATTCCCATAAAAATTGCTTTGAATGTTTGATTTCATTTATTCTAGAATTTTTAGATTATTTGCATGAGCATAATTATTTCAAAGTGCAGAAATTCCAGAAATGTAGTTTGAAAAATTCTGTTCAGAAAATTTTCTCGAAAAATTCCAGAAAAATTGGAGGTAAGTTATTTTAGCAGGGAACTAACAGCCAAAAGGGAGACACCAGAGGGCCACCAGGGCCCAAAAGGGTGCCCACGCGGCCACAGTACCTGGCCGCGTGGGACCCTATTTTGGCCCAAGAGGGGGTTAGGTGAGTATCCAGTGCCCATCTCCTTCCCCTCGACAGGAAACCAGCCCCAGGTATTTTTCCCAAATTTTCTCGAGCTCTCTTCCTGCTATCCTTGGATCTCCAAGTTTGGGCAGATTTTTCAAATCTGTTTGGTGGGATTGCTCATTGCAAGGTATCATGTTTAGCAAGGGCAAAGCTTTGGTTGGGATGAGCCCAAGACCAAGAAGAAGAGCATGCAAAGTCTCCCTCAATTATGATGACCACCATCTGTGGGAGGATGATGCATTCTTTGTAGGGGAGAAGCTGAAAATACATACAACAAGATGGCAAGATCCCTATGTTCTTGAACAGTGCGGGATCAAAGAGGACTTCGACACCTTCGTCACTACAACTGGCTTGCGTAGGTTCTCCCAGAACCCCCAAGATACATATGAAGAACTCTCGCGAGAATTCCTCTCTCCTTCAGATTTGAGGGCCCGGAGCCCCAAAAGCACAGGAAGAAAAGTAAGGCACCCCCTCTTACCTTTGTTTGCAAATTTACTATGAGAGGTGAGCGCCTTGTTATGTCTCTAGGAATTTTGCAATGCTATTGGTGTAGAAAATTTAGGGAGTTGGAGTGAAACTCGTGCTGATACCAACCATGAGCTTGTTGAGTTTTGGCATACTATATCTGTAAACTCTCATGATAGATTAAATAGGGGTAAATTTACTCATATACAGCACCCAAGTTTGAGATATTTTGCGTTGTTTCTTGCAAGAGGATTTCTTGCTAGGGACAACAATTCTGCTTGCACTGGACCAATGGTTTATCTACTAAAATGTGCAAAAGAAAATACACCGTGTGAATATAACTTGGGAGTCATACTTGCTAGATCTTTGCATACTGCTGTGAGTAGAAATATTACTGATCAAACTCCTATTTATGCTGGTGCTATCGCTACTATGGTGTACAATTACATTAAAAACGAGAGAGGATATGGTGATAACATGGGTACTCTAGTGCGAGAGTCCAAATTACTTGATTTTGCTTTGACTACTCGCATGGATATAAGTACGTTGTATGGGGAACATTATCTGTATAACTATTTGAGCACTAGTGGGCAGCGAGTGTCCATTAGGCTCCCCCGTACTGACCTTTTTGACAGGAGTACCGGAAAATGGATAGTGGAAGAGGCGCCGCCTCAGGAGGAGCCACAAGCTCCAGAGACACTGGGGTACATACCTCAGGCGGAGCCCCTGTACCCAAGCATGCAAGGCTCCCATATAGTTACTACCCTGGAAGTGGAAGTGGATACGGCAACTACCCAGGATACTAGCTTGATCGCAAGCTTGGGGGAGTACTTCTCTTACTCTCCATTCATTGTTTTATATCACCGTTATATTGCTATGATAAGTTTCTTGAAAACGCAAAAACACAAAAAGATTTTATTTGTTTCTTTTACTTCTGGTTGTTTGTCTTTTGTTTCTTAGAACGAAAAATAACAAAAATATTTTCGTTTTCTTGAAACAAACGCAAAAACGGAGGTGCAGAAATTGCTGAAATCTGCTCACTGTTTTATTTTTCATTTTTTCTCTGTAACTCCGATTGAGCTGAAATTTTAACCACTGCTGCAACACATCATAACCTACACACACGTAAAATATGAGATTTTTCTGAGGTGTCTAGGTAGGGTAAAAACAGTACTGTATGCAGTGACATTTTCTGGCAGATTTGAGTTTTTATTGTGCAGTTCAAGTTGGGAGAGGAGAACAACGATGATAAGTTGATGTGCATGAAGTGGATGAAAGGTATGACACCTTTGCCATGCTTATGTGGACTCTTTAATAACAGCAAGTGAGCACATCATAGTTTCTTCAACATCTAGAGAAATGGTAGCAAACGTTTATCTTTTCCGTGTTCTAGTATGTTATATGATGATGCAAGTGAAATTTTATTTAGTGACAATACTTGGTTGTGGATTGAATAATTGTGGTCTAAACAAAGGTCTACGCATCCCATTGTGCTTACTAAACTTGCCAACCAATAGAAAGTAAATAATTTTCAAATAATAAACATGAAGTTGTATGCTTGACAGGTTTAGTGGTTGGGAGTTAGCTGAAATGTGCTGACACATGTAAAGCTTTCAACATTGCACTAAAATATATTCAGTTGATATCATGCACTTTTGTTTATGGATGCTTATCATGTCGAAATGAAAGTGGAACTTAGCAAGTTTGATGAGTAAGAATAATTGGCTAGAGAGACGCCTGGGCCGCCAACTTAAGCCATGCATCATTCATGGTGGAAATTTACAGCGCACCATAGTGGACATTCAGTGATGCACTTCATAATAAAAAGCTATGCAAATGGTAAATAAAAGAGTGCTGAGATTGTTCATTGTCTGTTTGTCTTGTTGTTTGGACATGGGCTTGTCCATGTCCTGGGACAAGAGGTACCCCAGTTGACGCTCTTGATGACGCTTTTATTACTTGCAATGACTGAAAATTTCGAACTTGCCTAGTGACCCAAGTTGAGTAGCCATGGTGTAGGTACTCGTATTCACGGGGCATGAGGTTTTCAACCATTAGTCGGTCAAGCATATGAGTCATATTAGTAATATCAAATGATTTGCTAAAACAAGAGCAAGGTTGTAAGCACAATGATTTCACCAGGTAACAAAAGAAAGAATCAAAAGACCTCAAAAGTCTTGTCATGATTCAATCATTAGCGATGTAAGAACCTTTGTTTATTTCTACAGTTGAGCAAACTCATCCAAGTATTGACACTACATGTTATCTCTCTTGCAACAAATATAAATGCTTTAACATTGATTAGATATACCTTTGCTAGCATCTTATCATTGTTGTTGAAGCTATGCTTTGAATGCTTGTTGATATTAAATTGTGTTACATATGCAATGCAAAGTTCTTGTCAAAGTCTTTTATCGCTTCTGCACTACGTTTGAGTTGTTCGAGTACAAACAACGAGCTAAGCTTGGGGGAGCTGATGCATCCAAAATGCATCTACTTTTCCAAGCACTTTGCCTCATAATTTGCTCCGGAATCTTCCCATATTTGAATAAAACTGCTGAATCTGACGCTGTTTTTAGCAAAGTCTCTTTTCTGGCTATTTCTGCAGGAAATAAAATCAGGGAAAATTGCCACGTCAATTTTTATGGAAAAGGAGGACAATGGACAAAAGATGGACACGAGGAAGCGCTCGAGGGCCAAATGGGTGGGTCCCACGCGGCCCCTGTACCTGGCCGCGTGGGCCCAGCCCAAATGGGCCTCGGGCGCCGCCTTGCCTTCGGTCTTCGACGTACCCCCTCATATATACGAAAAAGTGCTTGCCCTAGGAGAGAGGAGTTTTCGCGAAACACACCGCCGCCACCATCACGATCTTGTTTCGGGGACAGATTGATCCAGGATTTCTCCTCCGGTGGAGGGATCCGGAGACCGTCTTCACCGCCATCTTCACCGCCTTCATCTCCATCGACCATGAGCTCCCTCTCCATCACCATGTGTGAGTAGTCCGCTGTAGGCATGTGAGGTGGATGGGGATTGGATGAGATTGATCATGTAATGCTACCCGTTGTTCGGGATTTTAGGGTTTTATCTTGAGGATACTTTTGTATTGTGTTGATGCACTCTTGCTATGTTTAATGCTTGCTACTAGGGCCCGAGTGGCATGATTTCAGTACTGAACTTATATTGCCCCATCATATATTTGAGTTTGGTATTTATCTGCAAAGTGTATCACCTGCTATTATGTTGAACCTGCGAACCCTAAACGTGACATATAGGGAAAACAAGGGGGAGATGTTTTAGTTTGAGGATTCTATGTGTTCATGAAGTGTTAATGCATTGTTCCGGTCTATTCGAAAGGGTAGACCTTAATTACCTGTAGTTCCAAGTTGGCCCCGGTGAAATGGGCAGGTTGGACAATAGATGTTGTGCAAATTCTCTTGGTTAGTACGCACAACTAAATATGGAACACATACCTACATATATCGGAGTTAGAGATAGGTCCCATTGTTATTTGTTTCTTATTATATGATCAATCTCATTCTTGCAACACCCCGCTATCACCTCATGCCTACGTTTTAAATCTCTGAGTTACACTTTCACTTTTCCGGTGAAAACTGGGAAACACTTGTTCACTGCTACTGTTCTGCTTGTTACTTGAATCATACTACTGCCATCACTATTACTGCTGCAAGTTATTGATATACAGGTGTGGTTGAGAGTGACGCCTCAATTGCCAAGGTCTTATGATATTCTTGTGTTCCCATCGAGTCGAACTATAAATTTGGGTAATACTTCCCAACGAAGACTTCAGCGATCCCCTATACTTGTGGGTATCAACGTGTCCTAGAAATTGGGTGCCGGCGAAGGCTTCGCCGACATGGCCTTCGCCGAGTGCCGGATTCATTTGCCGGGAGGACGCTTTGCCGAGAAATTCTTCGCCGAGCATTTTTATCGCCGAGTGTTTTCATTTTGCCGAGTGCCTGGTGTTCAGCCGGTCTCGGCGAAGGCAACTCCCAGGAGAGACCATATGGCACCTCTTCGCCGAGAGCCAGTCTCGGCAAAACCGAAAATCTCGGCGAAGGATGTTCCCATGTGACCAAATGGCACCTGTAGCTCCTCTTCGCCGAGAGCCCTACTCGGCAAAGTCAGCTTCGCCGAGTATAGCACACAGCGAAGATAGTACATTGTGCCAGATTTTGCTGCTTTTTAAAAATCCCTGCATTTTAAACACAATATATACATATATATCAATTATATCACTGGATCACTCCCAGAACATTGAAAGGAGACACATATAACAAAAATATCGCATACATTGTCCGAAAGTTCACAAAAAAGAGTCCACAAGTTCATAAGCACACAACCCAAGGTCAAACAAGTCCAAAATACATCGCACTAGTTCACAGCTAGCAGAAAATGCCACAAAATCAGAGGTAGCACAAGTCCAGTAGTCACCGAAGGCCTCATGGATGCAATCCTACAAGATTGAAAGCTATAAGCATTAGTTTCAAAACATGTGTGTGGAAATGTGGGTAGACCTGAGCTTACCTAGAGTCACTCGAGGTTGTTGGAGGCCGATGGCGCTGATGATGGGCTTGCAGCCCCGCCTCCACCATTCCCTCCGTCTTCACCATCCGCGGGAGTGTGGGATCCAGACTTGTCCTATGAAGATTCAGAAGTGGCATACAAATTGTTCATACAAAATATTACATCACAAATGGTTCATACAAAATATTACATCACAAATGGTTCATACAAACAGAAATTCTAAATCGACGAGTACAAAGCTTCAGAAGCCTGTGTCTACGTTTGGATCATAACTTGGACCAGGATCATCATCATCACTATCACGATTGTACCACCAATCTTCTACGTAGTCTAGAGGTGGACCGCTCGGCTCCTCTACATCGGGTAGGTGCATCCGTTCAAGAAGCTCCATGTCTTTCTGGTTGACAACCAGCTCACCATCCTCTTGCCCATGGTCGACTCTAATGCCATCGTCGTCTTCTTCCATTTCATCTACAGTAGGCAAGGTGATGTTCAAATGGCCTGATAGCCCATCTTCTTGATAAAACTCTCCCTCGTAACTGCTCGGGTTTAGGCGGTGGTGGTAGTCGTCATCGTTAGGGGTAGGTACTTTATTACGCGGCGGTACCGAGATCACTACATCCCACCCTAGTAGACGTTTCACAGTTTTGCATGGGTACGGGAGATAAAAAACTTGGATGGCTTGGTGTGCTAGGATATAGACATCATCACCCGCGTAGACGGATTCTCGCTCAATTTCGACCAACCCAATTTCAGGTCTTCATCTCACTCTTGTTGGATTGAACCAATGGCATTTGAAGACAACAGGGTTCTTCTTTTTGCCGAATTCACAATCCAGTTCAATTATTTCCTTGACTATTCCATAGTAATCAAGGTCACCTCGCACTTGGCATAAGACCCCGGAATTTCTTGTCTTGGGTTTGGCCGAGTTTTTTCGTAATGATCGGTATGGAAGCGGAACCCATTCACGTCATAAGAATTATAGGTCTTGACGGCATAGGTGCATGAGGTAAGTTTCTTCAACTCGGGCCTCATGTCCGGGTCGGATATTCCCTACAAGTGCAATAGGAACAAGTATGATATATTAGTGTTGACGAAACGTATTGCACAAACATGGAATGAAACAAGGGGATACATTCCCTACTTTAGCTTTGAACCATGGAATGAAACCGCCGCCTCCTTGACCCCCCTTTTTAAAAAGGACCAACTTGTCATTGTCGGTACATGGTCTTCGATGTTTCCATGTTTCTGTCTCAAATAACCTATGAATGGCAACGATCAAGGAACGGAGTTAGTCCACAAACTAGGAAATGGAAGTGTGCCGAACAATTCACTGAGCACTTACTCAATGTAGGGTTGTACTTCCGTCGTGTTCTTCAAGACATAAGATGTAATGTTCGTCCACTCATCATATGATAATTTCTTCTTCTTGTGGCCACTTGATTTGCCACCGGAGCCGATGAAAATGCTAAGTTCAGGTAGATCTTCCGGGTTGGCCATATTGAGACGAGGCACTGGATTATGAACAGTGGTAAGATTGTCACTATAGAACTTAGTGGTGAAGTTTGACACCTCCTCGTTCAGTGTTGCCTCAGCTATGGATGCTTCGATGCGGCATTTGTTCGTGCTTTTCTTTTGAAGGTCCTTCTGCTCTCTCTCAGTTGCAAACATCCAACGGGTCTGCACAGGCCCCCCCAATCTTGCCTCGGTCGCGAGATGCACCAACAAATGTTGCATGGGATTGAACATGCCTGGTGGAAAGATAGCCTCTAGCTCGCAAATCAACTCGGGTGTCTGTTCCTCCAACTCTTCAATCACCTTGATATCTAATTCTTTAGCACAAAGCCGGCGGAAGAAATAGCTCAACTTTGCCAAGACTAGCCAAATTTCCTCATCGATATAGCCTCGAAACATGACCGGCATTATCCGCTCGATCCATACGTGATAGTCATGACTCTTGAGCCCACCTATCCGCAACCCAGCCAAATTCACTCCCCTCATTATGT
Organism: Poa pratensis; assembly: GCA_947311845.1. NCBI lineage: Eukaryota > Viridiplantae > Streptophyta > Magnoliopsida > Poales > Poaceae > Poa > Poa pratensis. Next base: position 96,591,504 of record CAMZMU010000085.1, read on the forward strand.
TAGCTGCATAGCCATCAGGGAAGAATAGGTGATCCAGGACCCACTGGAGAATTTGTTTCCTTTGGGCCCTTGTTGGGGTGAAACGGGCCTTTGGTTTGGACCATCCTTTTTTGACTGTGCCGGGAGGGTCCATCTTCATGTTTGGCCTATCACATAGCGCCTGCTGATCGACTCTAGCCTTGACATTATCCTTCGACTTCTCGAGGTCCATTAGTGTGGACCAAAGGGCCTCGGCGATATTCTTTTCAGTGTGCATTACATCAATGTTATGAGGAAGAAGGAGATCCTTAAAGTAAGGGAGCTTCCAGAAGCATGGAATGTGTGTCCACTGGTGTGTGTCTCCATAACCCACAAAGCCATTCCCATCTGCATTGGGCACAAGAGCTTCTAGCTGAGCATTAATGGCGGCACCATCCATGGTAGGTATTGGTACATATGCATCAACAACTACATCTTTCAAGAACTTCTTTGCGTCTCTCTTGAATCTATGACCAGGTTTAAGGAACTGGCGATGCTTATCAAAACAAGAATACTTGCCGCCCTTCGTCAGCCAAACGAAAGTCATAGCCTGCATGCACACTGGGCAAGGCCACTTCCCGTGCGTACACCATCCGCAGAATATCGCGCGTGCCGGCAAGTCATGCAGGGACGTGTGGTACCAGACGTACATAGTGAAGTGCTCCTTTGTTACGGCGTCGTACGTCCGTACCCCTTGTTGCCAGGCAAGCAACAAATCATCCACCAACGGCTCCATGTACACACTCATATTCTTCCCCGGATATTCAGGCCCTGGAATTATCAGTGACAAGAACATGTTCTGTTTTTGCATGCAGACGCCAGGGGGGAGATTCAACGGAATGACAAACATCGGCCAACAACTATATGTGCAAGCAGACATACCATATGGGTTGAACCCATCTGTTGATAAGGCAACTGCTACACTCTTGTTTGAGCCCGCTTTTTCGGGATACTTCTCAATGAATTTCTTCCATGCAACACCATCAGACGGATGTACCATCTTCTCAGGACGATACCTCTTCCCATCTATCGGCCATCTCATTTGTTGGGCAGATTCGTTGGTCATAAAAAGCCGTTGGATCCTCGGTAGGAATGGAAGATACCGAAGGACCTTTTTGGCTACTGTGAGCTGCGTCTTCTGACCATCACCACTGTCGACCTCCATATACCTAGAGGACTTGCACTTGAGACAGTAGTTTTCATCGATGTGTTCTTTTCTAAATAACATGCAGCCCTTTGGACAAGCATCTATCGGCGTATATTCCATCTTAAGTGAACCGAGGATTTTCTTCGACTCGTACATGTTCTTTGGCAGAATATGTGTCTCCGGTAGAAGAGAGGCAATAACATGCAGGAATGCATCAAAGCAATTAATGCTTACGTGATACTGGGACTTGACAGCCATCAGGCGACTTATGGAATCAAGTTGAGAAACCTTTGTATGGGCGTGGAGGGTTTTCTGCGAGGCAAACAATGTATCATAGAACTCCTTTGTGCTCTTGTCCGTCTCCCCCTCTGCATCTTCGGTTGGAATTTCAGGTGCACGTGCATTAGCGAATTGATCTAGCATTCTATCAGCCCCAGTATCAAAAGCCGTTGATGCCTCCTCGGTGCGCTGTCGCGCGACCTTCTTCCCTCTAGATGCACGCTCGCCATGCAAAGTCCAACGATGGTAGTCTGGCATAAACCCTGACTTGGCAAGGTGAAAACCCATGTCGTCCTTTGTTTGGCGACGCTGGTTTTTGCAACATTTGCACGGGCACCAAGTTAACCCAGGATTTTTAGCAAATGCAAACTCCAGAAACTCTAAGGTCTTAGTCAGCCATTCATCGGACATCTGACTCGCACCGGCTCGGCCACTGTACATCCAATTACGATCCTCCATCTCCACACTGAATAATGCAGACATATATTTAACAAAAAGATTCATGCATCATTAATTTAATTATTTACAGAACTATAGATTTTACGCGTTGAATGCACTCACCTATATCTACTAGGTAAAGCTAAGGCCATCCCACCCGAGCATGTGTAGCTTGTGTTCGTTTCCATGTCCTACTCCTATCCAAGACAGAATTTCGGCAGCACCTCCCCGCTGCTCTCCCAATACACGTCTCGACAAAGTTTCGAGAGATTGTGTATCCGAGAACAACATGGGAGGCGCCACCGAAATTCTGTCTCGGATAGGAGTAGAACATGGAAACGAACACAAGCTACACATACTCGAGCTGTCCAAAACGTGGACAATTCGAAACGGCCACGGTTATAAAAGATATAGCTCTTTGTATATAAATATATACCCTGGACAAGGTGTATACATAAATATATACAAACAGCTCTTTATATATAAACATATACCCTTGACAAGGTGTATACATAAATATATATAAAGAGTTTCATCTTTATAACTATAACCCTTCCGAACGGGAGACACCTAGGGTTACGCGACTTGTTTGGTGAGCTACAAAATAATGCAACCTAGCAAGAGGAGCGGAAGAGCGTCATTACCCTCGAAGCGTGATCGGCAAGAAGATGGGGAATCCTACGGCTCCATCAAAATCCCTGCCCTACGACGAAGCTCCCGGCATCAAGCTCGTCTCTTTTCCATGCATCAAACACTGAATTTAACAATCAGACAGTTATATACATATAAAAGAAAAAAAAAATATTGGATGTTCTAGCTCGGCTACTACTAAACTAAACTAACAAAAACTAAACTAAATCGTGACTAACTACTACTGAGCTAAACTAACAAAAACAACTGAACTAACTACTGACTAATCCTAAGCAGCAACTAAACTAACCAGTGACTAACTACTAACTAACCCTAAGCAACTAACCTTAACCGTAGCAGGGGGTGGCAGCGGCCCGGGAGTGGTGGCGGCGGGGGTGGCAGCGGACTGAGCGAGTCGGAGGTGGAGCAGAGGAGGCCGGCTGGGGTCGGAGCGGCGGCTGGAGCTGCGAGTCGGAGGTGGAGAAGAGGAGGCCGAGTCGAGGTGGAGTAGAGGAGGCCAAGGGTGCCGGAGCAGGAGCCGCGTCGAGGTGGACGAGAAGAGGCCGAGGGTGGTGGCGGCGGAGGGTGGCAGCGGCGACAGATCCAGGGGCCCCGGGAGTGGTGGCGGCAGGGGGTGGCAGCGGCCCGGGAGTGGTGGCGGCGGGGCGGCAGCGGACCGAGCGAGCTGGCGGCGGCAGCGGAGGGAGCGGGCGGTGGGGGTGGCGTGGGTGGGAGTGGTGGCGGTGGCGGCGAATGGCGATGTGATGCGGCGAACGGTGAATTGGGGAAAGTGTGCGTTTCGGGAGCCAAAATTTCCCTAAGTCCCCGCCGTTTCTTTGCCGAGTGGGCTTCTTCGCCGAGTGTCCCACTCGGCAAACACCATTTATTATTTTAACATTTCATTTTATATTATTCTTTTTGTTAGTTAATTTTTGCTCTTGAAACGTCCCACCACACTCTAACACATATGATATGGCACCACCTAGTTTTTGGTGTGGTTCCGACGCTCCGGGGCCTCGGTTCCGTCAACCCCCCCCCCCCCCCCCCCCCACAGTTGACGGAAGTCAACCGTGTCGTCTACCCCTTCCACGGGCGTCGAAAGGGGTAGCTCCAAAGACCTTTCTCCTTGGTTGTGTTTGGTTAGGTCATATGAACATTTGAAACCCAGTTTGGCCCATGTTTTCACATGATTCCACCCGTTGCACCCGAAATGGGAGTTTCCACCTAGAAGAGTTGAACCTTCGAAGGGGATAAGTGTGGTGTGTGAAGCCGGTCACACCTCGGAGTCTCATGTTTGCTCTTGAAACCTCCCACCACACTCTAACACATATGATATGGCACCACCTAGTTTTTGGTGTGGTTCCGACGCTCCGGGGCCTCGGTTCCGTCGAAACCCCCCCACAGTTGACCGGAAGTCAACCGTGTCGTCTACCCCTTCCATGGGCGTCAAAAGGGGTAGCTACAAGGACTTTTCTCCTTGGTTGTGTTTGGTTAGGTCATATGAACATAATTAACCTGATTTGGCCCCATGTTTTCACATGATTCCACCCGTTGCACCCGAAATGGGAGTTTCCGAATAGAAGAGCATAACCTTCGAGGGGGATAAGTGCGGTTTGTGAAGAGTGTCACACCTCGGAGTCCCGAGATGTCTCTAACAACCTCTCACCACACTCTCATGCATATTATGTGACACCACCTATGTTTTGGTGCGGTTCCGACACCCCGAAGCCCCTGCCTCCGTCGAAACCCACCCACAGTTGACCAGAAGTCAACCGTGTCGTCTACCCCTTCCATGGGCGTCGAAAGGGGGTAGCTACAAGGACTTTTATACTTGGTTGTGTTTGGTTAGGTCATATGAACATAATTAACCTGATTTGGGCTCATGTTATCACGTATTTAATACCGAGAGGGAAAAGTGCAGTGTGTGTGAAGTCGGTCACACGTATCTCGGAGTCTTGTGATATCACATGTGAGTTTTCTTTTCTTTTCCCTTAATTAATTGCCTTACAGCAGGTGATTCACGCGTCGTAGGTGGCTGTCGGTGGAGTGGATAAGATCACATATTCCGGGTATGTGGTGACAAGAATACATTTAATTAAGAAACCACACACATTTAATATCGAAGACATATTTGATTTAACGTTAACACATAACGAGCACATTCCGGAACCGCCGATACATAATTGACTAACAAACAAATAAACATGTAGAACAAATTACAACAATCACGAACAACTAACAAATTAATTAAAACCTACGAAATTCTCATCAAATATCTTCTCCTCCGGCCGATCCCATGCCAGATGGACCTCCGAAGAAGTGGCCTCCCGTCCTGAAAAACGGACCCGGGTCGACGACCTGCTCCACATGGATTCGGATAGTATGAACCAGTGACGGTTTCGTCGTGTTGAGTAGGGGGCGTCAAATTCAGACGGTGGAAGCTCAGGTTCTGGCACCTCCACATCGTAGACGGTAGGAATTTCTGATGGATTCTTCATCCACGCCATCACACTCAGGTACCAGCTGTCCTCCGGCTTGAGCATTTCCACAAGCTGCCCACCTAGCCTGTTGATGAACTGGTTCACGGCTTAGGGCTCCCACACCTCCCGTGGGAACCTCTCAAACCTCAGCTTCGTTAAGTACGACAGCTCCGATGGCCGCCCTCCGTGCCCACGATGCCAACGGCTCATCGTGAGTGTCTCCCCGTTGACAGCGAGGCCGGGGGAGGCATGGAGGACGCGAGTGCAGTCCTCGCTGAAGCGGAAGCGCACGAAGAAGTCGAATGGCGGCGCGCAAACCTCCACCTTGACGTTGCGGCGGTTCACACCGCACTGCACCACCACAGCCCCCACGACCATCTCCGGCGACACCGGTGGTCGGCTACCTCCGACCGTCGCCATCAGTGCGCGCCCGCTCCACTTCTCCTCCAGCTTGACCATGCCGGGAGTGCGAGACAACACACAATGCCCGCGCTCGGAGTCTTCAAGCCCACTCCACATCCTTCTCCTGAAACTATCTACGACGGGGTAAATATTGCAATGGGCGAATTTGTGTGTAAAAGATCAGTGGCCGGGGGGGGATCTTTTATAGCCTTCCCACCAGCTATCCCGCCCAAAATTTCCCGCCAAAAAAAAAACCCGTCAAAATTTCCCGCCGAAAATTTTACCACCCAAAAAATTTACCTAAAATTAATCCGGATGAAAAACAAGTTGTGTTGAATACCTAAATATAGCTGAAACAAAACACACGGTTTCTCCTAGCTATAGCCCTACACTGATTCACGGTCGAATGTCGTTGCATTCAGTGTAGGGCATAGCTAGGGAACCCGAATGTTTTGTGTTTGAGCACAAGGTAGAATGAGTGAGTAACCTGTCTGAGAGGTGGACTATTTATAGGGAAACAAAACAGACGGTTTCCCCTAGCTACAACCCTACACTGATTCACGGTCGAATGTCGTTGCATTCAGTGTAGGGCAAAGCTAGGGAAACCGAATGTTTTGTGTTTGAGAACAAGCTAGAATGAGTGAGTAAGCTGGCTGAGAGGTGCAGTATTTATAGGCGTCGTTAGGGTTCAGAACCTGGCGCCAAAACAAAACACGCCGGAGAGGGAAAAGAGCGGGAAAAGTGTACATTTCACCGAGACAAACACTCGGCGACGCGCTTCTCTCGGCGAAGAATTGGCGCGTACTGAAATTTCTTCTCCCGCCCAGCAAGTTTGCCGAGAGGACATACCCGGCGAAGCACACCACCCGGCGAAGAAATGGCGCGGAACGAATATTTCCTTCCCGCCAACCAAATTTGCCGAGAGGAGATCTCGGCGCAAAAGGTCACCCAGCGAAGAAATGGCGCGGAACGAAATTTTGTTTCCCGCCCATGTCTTTGCCGAGTGTCCTCCACCGACAAACTCGGTGAAACGGCGCGGCAAACCAATTTTTTTCCGCGCCATTTCTTCGCCGAGTGCCAGCCACCGACACACTCGGCGAATGGTTGCGGAAAAGGCGGCAAAATATCAAAAGTTTCGCGCGCACTTTTTACCGAGTGCAGATGTCGGCGAAGAAAAGGCATCCCATCTTTGCCGGCTGTGGCACTCGGCGAAATTCATGCATCGCTGCGGAAATGTGGGTCCCAATGGCAGGCGCCACGTGATCGTCCGTTTCGCCGAGATCTCAGTATTGCCGAGTGTTTTCTGTGATGTTCGCCGAGAAGATGTTCGTCGCCGAGTGCTTTATCCACGCAGTGCCGGCGAACGTGCTGTTTGCCGAGTGTTCTCATGTTCGCCGAGTTTCGTCTGCGCGGTGTCGGCTTAGAAGCCCTTCGCCGAGTCCGCCCGACATTTTGCACTCGGCAAAGCCGAGACCACTCGGCAGAGAGGGATTTTCCCGTAGTGATAAGCGTAGATTCCTGCCGTCGGCGTAGGCAGCCATTGGTAACGAGTCCAGTATTTGTGGACGTGAGCTGCAAGGTTTTCGAGCGATCGACGTCCCAGGTTACGCATCCAAACCGTGTTTTGACCGTAACCTTTCTGCCACCCGCGCGCCCGGTACGTCCGGAACAAACCTGCAGTGAGACCAGGCTGCGGACCGAGTGAGTCAGCTGCCACGTGTCCCGTCGGCGAGAGCCGTGGACAATTAATTAGGACGCACGTGCGCGATAGAGAGGGAGCTAGCGCCGGTCTGGTGGTCCGAATCACTCTTTACTGCACACGTAGGTAATACTCCCTCCGTTCTAAATTAGATAACTTCCATTTTTCCACATACAGATGTATCTAGACATGTTACAAGTATAGATACATCCACATGTGTAGGAATGGAAAGGCATCTAATTTAGAACGGAGGGAGTACTACTCACAGAGGTCAAGTCCCGAGCGTACGTGACACGTGTTTTACTCCTAGGTTACCTTTTTTTTTTGCAAAACTCCTAGGTTTCCTTCTTATCCTCTCATCCATGTGTTATCCTCGACTGGAGGCCAGTATGAAGTTACAGCGTACTAGTACGTACTCACTCCGTTCTAAAATAGATGACTTCTATTTGTCTAGATACGAATATATCTAGACTTGTTACACATCGAGATACATCTGCATGTGGACAAATGGAAGTCATCTAATTTACTCCCTCCGTTCCATTTAAATTGACTCACATATATCTACATATAGATGCATCTAGACACGTTTTAGTGTTAGGTACATCCATATCTAGATATATGTGAATCAATTAAAATGGAACGGGGGAGTACGTGCATGGACCTGTGCAGAGAACGAGTCGAAATGCTCCTTCCTTGTTTACGCGCATCATGACCACACAACAGCCGCGATCGATGGTTGCTGACCGCTGACCGTACGTTCTGCACACGTGGAGAGATCCAGCTCAGTGGCCAGCCAGCTGACCCGGCCGGTTAGTCGGGCAGGAAGTTCCGACGCCTTTCGGTCCACGTACGCATGCAATACTTTGACTCGATCGAGCGTGCCGTTGCCGTAGGTATCCGATCGTGAGACAGAAAGTAGCCACGCTACGCACGCACTCGACTCGATGGACGATTGCACTCGTCATAGTACATATGTATCCTGCTAATTAAATTACTTATTATTCGGGTAGTCGTGTTAGGTATGCTAATTACGCGGCTTAACCAGCTTCTTCGGACTGAGTGCACGCATGCAACCAATCAGCTGTCTTGCCTGCCTAACTCTTATTCGGGCCCGTGTGAATGCGCGTGCGCGTAGCCGCGCGAGCAATTCTGCCTCCACCAATATGCTCCTACTGACCAAACCGTGAGAAACGAAGCAAAACCTACTTTAATTCTACCGATATTCTCTTGCCAACATAAGTAGTCTACTCTAATGTACTCCCTCCGTCCCAAAATAACTGTCTTAGATTTGTCAAAAAGTGGATGTATCTAGACATGAAACAAGTATAGATACATTCACTTTTGGACAACTTTGAGACACTTATTTTGGGACGGAGGGAGTATGTACGTTGAGGTTTGACGGACTGGGATTCTATATTTCTTCCCTATCCCGGAAAGTGTTATTTGCTCCCGAACTCCAGTGCTCCCTCCATTAAAAATAATTCGAAATTTATATTTGTGGGTTTCAAAAAAATTCTGAAACAGATCACGGGTGTATCCCATAAAAGTGCAAAATATCAATTTGAAATACTTTATATTATGAGCTACACAAAAATAAAAAAAATTAGTAAAATTTAGAGATTTGAAAATATGCATGCATATTTAGATCCCAATTTGGCATTGTTGTGTAACTCAAAAAATAAAGTACTTGGAGTTGATATTTTGCACGTTCGTGGGATATACTATTAGTTACACCCGGAATTTTTTTCCAGATTGTTTTGAAACTGCTAAATATGATTTTCGGAAAATTTTAATTTGAGGGAGCACTGGAGCTCAGAAGCAAAAAAAGTCTCTAATTCCCTATACCCCTTATGCTACACATGCATGCATAGTTGTTTATAGTTTCTTTTGAACAAAGTGGGAACGGTTAGCCAGTGCATATGCTTCTTCGATGCATATATACGGTCAAAATGTATCTCGCCAGGACTTCAGAACTAGTATATCGCACCGCCCAAATGTTATGGGGTTTCCTCATCCGGGTATCGATTCCTAGGACCCTGGACCATCATGCATGCACGTGCCACACAACATATACGTACGAATATAGGATCGATATGGCACCTGCAAAGCTAACAATTAACAACCATATACTATATCTGATTTTGCTTTTGTAGTACTAGTACAACTTGTATGTAAAGTCGCTGGTCGTGATTCGAATACCAGAATTTGGTTCCCCACATATATACACTTGATAAAGTTTCTGAAAGAGGGACTTCCACGTTATAATTAGGGAATTTCTTCTTATAATCTGAGGAAACGAAGAACAAGGCACTGATCAGCAATAGAATTTAATGTATGCTATTTCTTGTACAACTCTTTTTTATAATGTTTGCGGGATTTTGGTGGTCTGTTATTTTAAACTGGGTACATATATATTTGCTGAGGAACATTTTTTTTTTTGCAAGGTTTGTCGAGTGTCTGCGGAAAAACAGTCAGCAAATCTGGCTTTGCCGACAGGGTAAGCTGAAGTCGTTTTACCGAGTGCAATACTCGTCAAATAGTTTGTCGACTATTTTAGGCCTTCACCAGGTATTTGTAACATTCGACATTCGAGTGGATTTCAGTAGTGAATTGATGCAAGTCTTTTGCCTTTTGATTTTACAAAAAAAAAGGCTATTCTCCTTGCAATCAAATACTCCCTCCGTTTCTGTATGTAGGGCCTATAGTTTTTTTTAGGAAAATACGAAAACATAGAGTGTATTGTGATTTATGGGCAATTTTCCCATCCCCACATGAGTCCCAATCTCGAACGGAGGGATTTCACGGATTGCTTTCATTCTGTGGTTATTACAAGTTGTTCTATACGAGCAAGTCAAAAGAAAAAAATGGTTAAAAGATGTATCTGGAGGCGTGTCGATGATTTGTCTAGTGTTTTATGTTTCAAAGGGAAGCTTCGTTACTCGGAAATGATCGAGCTTCTCCAACCTATATGGCGCACAACCCGTATCTCGGCCATTCATTTTCGCGATTGAACGGTCCAGATTTACCGTTAAACGAGTTGAACATTCAACGCATTCAACAACAAATCTCGGCCGTTCAATCACGTAAATGGACGGTCCGAGATACGGGTTGTGCGCCATATGAGTTGGAGAAAATCTGTTTTCATTACTCCCAATCTATATAGACGTCTTTAGCACCAGCATGGCAAATTCGAATATTTAAGAAACCTATATAGCCGACAAATAAAGTTACAATCCTACGTGATGCACACCATATTGCACTGCCTTCTTGGTGTGGGCGTTCTTGTCTAAGAGGTCCCCATAGTGCTATTAGTTATGCTCAATTAGAGTCAGAACACTGGAGAAACCGTAGATCTTGTTCCCACATTGTCCATACACAGGAGGAATATATATCTTGATATTCCACTTTTTGAGAAGCCTGTAAAAGGAAGGAAAAGGTGCATACGGTTCTATTCCCACATGCTCTTATAAGGATTACCATCCACATATAGAAATGTTGGCTAATAGCTAGGGGCAGGTCATTAGATTGACCATCTGGAGGTCTCTCCTGGTCCTGGTAGACTTCTTCCTTTCTGCCAATCATACTCATGATCATATTCTTGATCTCTCCAAAAATTTGTCTAGGTGGAGTATTATAAATCAACCATATTGACCCGACTCTTTTAGGCAATTATATCACTTACAATATGCTGAATAAAACCTAAAAGTTCGCCGCAGCTTTCTAAAAATGAGGAAGACACACTCCAACATGATGCATGCAAGCTGTTCAGAATAACCGGGAAATTATCAACCAAAGAATTGTTTTTTTTTTTTTTGCTTTGGTATCTATTTTTTCTAATAATTTAGATGTGTGCATCCGATGTCTCGACTAACTCTTGACATGTGTTATTGCAGAGATGAGTGTATATAACCTTGATATTGACACATTCCCCTTTGTAAAGTGATAATACCTGATTTTTTTTCTTTAAGGTAAATAGTTATTACTCCTTGGCCTCTGCATTTACATGATGCATGCAAGAATCAACTAGGATTCCATTCTATCTGTGTATGATCTTTCAAGTTATTTTTTTCTTTTCTTCTCGCAAGATATAACAAGGAATAAACTTTGCGTGTGCAGTAAACGTCATTTAATATGTAGGGAAGAATATTTTGATCCTGCATGGAATGTAGCCTATATATGCCAAAGAATCTGATGTGATGTGCAGTCTGTAACTATGCATGAAGTCACACAACTCTCAGTTTAGTCTCTGTTATAACTTATGAGAATATATGGTAAATATCCTTAGTTCCACCCATGTATTCAGTTTTCTTACCATCCTTTTATAGGAACTGTCAAGTCACCCCTAAGAAGAAAAAAAAGAAGAAGAATTGTCTTGTAGTTCAGCTCAGAAGTTTATAGCTCTAAGCAACTATGCTTAAGAAGATCCCTTGTCCTTTTAGATTCTGATCAACTACTCTTTTAGCCGGCTTGATTGCAGGTGGGCACAATCTAAATAAATAAAGCTACTGGTTCCTAATCTGCTAATAGGACAGAGCAAGGAGGAAACTGGTGATAGGTTTTGTCCTGCATCTAAAGGGCAGGCCGGCCACACCTTTGGAATAAACAAACATAAAGGCTGGTCTTGGGAGAGGCAGCCAACCATGCTATGATTGTTAGTGGCATCCAATGCACACACAACAAGAATACAAGATGTACCTGGAATTGCTTTCATGGGCATTAGAAGGCCGGAGAAGCATAGCTTTATCTGCTACTGGCTAGCAGAGCTTAAGGCACAAGTTTTCAGCAGCAAGTCAGATGTATGCAGTATTCCAGTTTCATTCTTGAAAGCCACGGATCATCAGTTCAGGAACAAAGCTTGCACTCAATCATCAAGTTAGTTAATCGTTGCGATCAGGTTAAGTAACTGAAGAAACAATGCAGTTGACCAAAATGTTGCTTTCAGGCTGCCCACGAAAAATTAAGCAGAGGTCGAGTAAAATACTAGTGCTGTTACGGTCTGATGACTTGTCGAGATCAATGATTGGTACTTTTCATTTGATCGCATATTTCGATCGAATCACCAGTTGATACTATCTGCACTCAACTTTTGTTAATAAATGGTCGGTCATGTTCAGGCCGGCTGCAAAAGTTGAGGTCGCGTGAACTAACGGCAGGTAGCACATGAGCGAATAATCTTAGTTCAGAGCTGCATCATGAAGGGAAATATCTAATATTTAAGGAAACAAAGTACACTGATTAGAGCATCTGCCAACGGCTCTATGCGGTTGACTTAAGACTGATCAACAGGGCTTAACTTTGTCAGCTAGTGAAGCCATCAAAGGGGCCGGATTTTGTTCTTATCCTAGGACTAGGAGTATAGTAGTTTACAAGACGGATCGTGACAAAGCTGAAAATATAACTCCTAGGATAAGGACAAGGAAATCTGCTCCCAAAATATTTGATGCATGGCTTGTTCTGATTCTACTAGCAGCTGTCTCTCTCTTGAGCAGTTCTCAACAGAGATAAGATGTGAACCCTTCGCGCCTTGCACATATAGAAGACAATCTTAACCAGTAAGGACTTCAGAGTCTTAACCAGTAAGAAATTTAGTGGCGCCATCGGCCCTTTTTCTTTCTTTGTAAGTAGTTCCTTTTGTTAAAGAAAGTACATTGTACTGTAGTAATACCTGTCGTAAGCTTATTGTTGAGGCTACCGGATAATCGCCATTTCGTTGCACACTTCGGACATTTTATCCGAAGAAAATTGAGCCTGATTGAGTGCTGTCAATCTGCCTTTAGTGTTCCTTTAAATCATGCAATTCTGGCTTCCTTCGCTATCAGGTTTGGAAGATCGTCCTAGCTAGGCTTTTCATGCCTCTCTCCCAAGAGTTAGCTGTCTCCGAACAGAAACAACATTCAGAGTTTCAGACCATTTGCATTTCGTGATAATGTAAACAAGTGCAATGCTGACATCTGTTTGTCCAGATGGATCGGCAGTCCGGCGCAACGGACGAACAGAGCAGATCTCGCCAGAAACAATCTCGCCGGTGCAGCCCAACTGACGATAGGCTGCTGCTTTTGGTCCTGTCTTAAGCTCTGACTTTCGAGAGATGAACACGAGTGAAGACTATGTTTTTGGCACGTGCGGACTCCACACATAGGCGCTCGTCATCTTTCGTCCGACGAAGAAAGGCAACGAAACGCCAACTCGCCATTGCATTGCATGGCGGCTTGCTGCATGTCGGTTCGTGGTGAGGTCACCCGGCAACGTCTCTTCATTATCTTTCTTTTGCGGGTAATGCTGAGACTGGGGTGGCGGCCGACCGAGAAGTCGAGTCTGAAACTGGGTTCAGACGTGAAACAAATTCAGAGATCGTCCACGGGGTTCAGTACTCTCCGATCTCCATTCAAAGATAGAATACTCTTTTGCATAGAATATGGCTTGAGGTCCTTGTGCATCTGGTGATACTTTTGAAAATTTCCATCCAACCAGACCACCTAGCGACCTGGATTCTGGATCTAAGTTTCTGTTCTAAACCCGTTGTTGGCGTTCAAAAAGTGGTACGGTCCTGGAGATGTTCAGCATCGGACTGTTCTATGCGAATCAAATGCTGCAGAAGAATAGAAACTACGCCTTCAACCATTTCTGCTGGTAAGCAGATGAGGTGTTCTTCAGCCACATTAGAGATGGTGCGTTTCACATGAGACCAGGTAAAGTATGGTAACTCTAATTCTCAAGTTACCGTCAGGAAAGAAGGTGCTAGCTTTGACGTTTGACGGGGAACAGAGGAAGGCCTGGGATCAATTACCTGAAGAAGGTAATATGGCCGTGAATGATGCATTCTTCATATGCTCAAAAACCTGATCATTGGCCATGGGCAGAATCTGCCATAGCTTGCCAGTCAGAAAACGAAGTTGCTGATCCGAACTGTAGCTACCAAAGCCTTGATGTGTTGTGGTGACAATCTCGTGATCGGCCTGATGAGATTTGACCAGAACAAATCTTTATCAAAATTTCGACACTAGGCCATCTGCATAAACACAATGCAAGCACCATTGGGCCTCAACACATGAACTTTACATTCTGACGATTGACACAAACATAATCTAGGAGACTAATCTGGTAGCGCTGATGTTTTTGTCAATGCTAAGTGGCAACACAGAAGGTGCCACCAGAGTTTTGACAACATATACACCGTCAAATTAGTTCTATGTGCCGTCAATTGGACACAGAAAAGGAGAGCGTATGTCTCCGGCTTGCTGCTAAGACAACATAGTACTAGGATTAATCTTACACTACATTGATTACGGATTTCTTCAGTTGGCGCGAATTATTCCATGAGCAATGGCAGAAAGGAGATCACAAGTTACAACACAGACTAGAGCTGCGGAAAGTTCTTTTTGCAAGATGAGAAGCCCTTACTGCCTTGCCGCTTGGGAACTGAACTGCGGCAGATAAGTCGACCCCGCTAGTGATTCTCTCCTTGACTGAAAGCTTCTTGCTCTCAGTAGAAGGGAAGTTGGACAGCGGAGGGTTGTCGCAGCACTTGTCACACACCAGCCTATCATAGAGGAACACATCCTCTAGAGTCACCGCTGCTTCCATAACACGCCTGACATACCTCACCATGTAGTCATCAGACTGAAAACCGAAGATTACCAGCGTTGCTAGACTGGTGCTGGACACCAGATACAGACGATTCCCACCTTACACTCTTTCTTACGCTATATGAGAGTGCCCTCCTATTCGCCCTGTCCATTTCCATCTCACACAGATGATCCCACACCTGCATGCCATAGGACGACACAGAAAAGGAAAACGCTTACCAGTTTTGCAGCCATTTGCAAAAAAAATGTTTTGCAAATTGCAACCATTTATATACCATGCAAAAAGCTCGCAAAGTTTTACAAGCATAGGTGCAGCTAAAAACATACCGTCAAATATAGCTCCTTTAGATTGGGCGCAGCTTCAAGAATGAACAATGACCAGGAGAGATCAAAATCTTCTGGAATTTCAGCCAGATGCAGAAACCTTAGTTGGCGGAACACGGAAGCCAGCCTTCTCGTTAGATGTTCTGGTTGCACCCAAATCTGCAACAAGGATACAAATGATGAGATAAGCTGAAAGAAGTGAAGCCGTAGCTAGCAAAACATCTGTCTCGACTTACCTTTTCGCACTCAAATCCTAACCTCAGGTTACGCACACATGTGCCGCCAAGAAACTCGCTTAACTTGACCATTTTGTGGCTTCTAAGGCAAACATTGGTGAGATCTAAAGTCGCGAGCAACGGCACATAACCAAGAGACAGTGGATCTTCAAAAGCGATCCAACCCTGGAAGGCCATATGTGTGAGTTTCGGGAGGGAGGTGACCACGACTCTTCTAAATGAACAATTAACGATCTCAAGCTCAATGAGCTCCAAGTGTTCAACTTGCAGAGTGCTCCAAACCCCTGAGTCGCAATTATACATGTGTAGATGCTTTAGACGCTTGCAGGTGATGAGGAGATTACAGATGTCCGATTTACCAAATCTCAAATATTGCAGTTTGAGGTGCGTGAGACCACCAAATGCACCTGGACAAGATTTAAAGAATCGCTTGAATTTTCTCCCATAGTAGACCATATCATCATCACCACGGCGGGAGTAATGTGTCTCAATCAAAATTGAGAACTGGGCTATCTCAACCTTGTGGGTTGCCATGGTACGGGCAACAGCACGTCCAATGGATATGGTGTCGCTATCTCGCAAGAAAAAACTCAAGGACAGCAAATGGATGGTGTTTCGGCTCGGATCCCTGCGTGACAGGATGCTCTTTGCTGCCTCAGCCACAGCTGCATTGATGCGTACAATTTGACCTTGGTAGCATGTGGTTTTACCCTCAGGGAGGAAATCCGAAACATCTATCTCAAGTCGACAGAGCATAGCAGGGAGCTGCTGCCACCGTCGAGAGAGGACACCGGTTCTTGCCACCTCGCGAACATTAAGTCGCTCGAGAATGGAAAGCAAAATATGGTCAGGCAAGTTGCTAAGCCTGTCATCTCGATTGCCTTCCTGCATTTGCCATGTAAACGAATTAGAGTTTATTTCTTATCCGTCTCAAAGATGCCGTGAGCCTCAAATATGCAAATTTGATATACAGTCTGAAAGATGCAAATCCTTTCTGTAGTCTTAAGATGCAATTTAGACATTTTTCAAAAGATGAAAAATGCTTTTAATGTGCAAATGGAAGCCATGCCTGAAGAGTGACTTTTGATCCATGGATGGAATATGCAATTAGGCATTAGCAGACATACGAGTGAAGATGAAGAGAAAATAGTTTCGGTTATCTTCACATAGTGGAACCCTGCCAAAATGCCGTTTGGTATAAGAAGGACAAAGGACTCACCTCCATGGTGCCAATCAGCCGATGACCGAGAGGAAGAGCGAGGGAGGTCGCTGTCGCCGGAGGTGTTTTCTGGTAGCTCACGGGTAGCTGGGTCTCCTCTGAATCTGCTAGCTGCTGCACTAACCGCTTGGTGAGATATATAGGCTGGGTTAGGAACCGGTTGAGCTTATGCAAAATCAGACTTGAGCTAATGCGGAAGCTGCAGTGAGAATAAGCAACTGGAATTTGTTGGGTTGGGGTTTGTGAAGGCTTTTCTTTGTTGTGTAGTTGATGAAAAAAATTATTTTGTTTGTTATCTGAAGAAATGGACAAGACATCTTGCAAGATAACCATACATGTGTTTATAGCAAATAAATAATTTCGCATGATACGAAATGTTCATCACAGAGAGCACTATCACGAATGTAGTAGATTAAATTTCCATCTATGAACACAAAATCATCAACAAAAGGAACTACGACATGTAGAAGTGAAATGGAATACATAGACATATATGTGTGCCACCGCAAACATGGAAACCAGAATAGGGGACCAGTGGCATCCCATCAATGAACTACATATGCGTGAGCAGGAGTGTACGAAGTGGGGAAAAAAATACAGGGAGCAGCAGCGATTTTCACCGTTGCAGAAAGACAGTAGCAAATTGGGGCCGGAGGGGGGATGGAGGCGAGCTCGCCGGAGACTTCAGCGGGCAGAGGTGGGTTCGGCGGCGAGCTCGTCGGAGATCTTCAACGGGGCAGACGCCGCCTGGGTCCGGGGCGCTGCCACTTCCTAGGCGCAGCAGCGGTTCCGGTACGGTGCGTGTGCAGCGCGCCACGTTCGGTACAGGGGAGGCCGGCGGCGGTAGGCGTGGGGAGCAGAGAGGGCGGCGGCGGTCTGTGACGGAGGCACGGAGCGGCTAAGGCCGGCGGCTTGGTCGGGGTGCACGAGAGGTAGAGCACAAGAACGGAGTAGCGGCGGCCTGGGCAGGGACCGGATGGCAATGGTACCCGCAAACCCGATACCTGACGGGTACCCGCCTTAAATGGGGCGGGTTTGGTAAGAAGAAAAACCCACGGGCTGCCTATCGGTAAAAATCTAGACCCGTCGGGTCTAGCGGGGACGGGTATGAGGGTGCCAAACCCATACCCGGCAAACCCCACATGTCAGTGTGACACAATGCACTAACCTCACCTAACCCACTCCCCTACGCAGCACACACCACACCACAGACCACACCACACCACTCCCCCACACACGCACACAGGCACACAGCACACACCACAGACCACGCCACACCACACCACTCCCCCACACACGCCTTATCTTCTTCTTTCTTCTCTCCCTTATCTTCTGCTTTCTTCTCCACACAGCACACCACGCACGGACGCACGGGTAGGCAGCAGGCTGCAGCGTTGCTTGCTCCCTCCTCCGGCCATGGCTCCCCTCCTCCCCCATGGCTCCTCTCTCCCCAGGCAGACGCCTCTAGCTCGCCATCCCTCCTCTCTCCCCAAGCTCTGTGCGCTGCCGTCCTCCTCGTGCGCGGTCGTCGACAAGGATCCAGCGCGCTGCCGTCCTCCTCGTGCGCGGCCGTCGGCTGCTGGTCTGGATCTTGGCTGCAATGGCTGGATCCGTCGGCAAGCGCAAGAGCAGGATCGACAGGCGCAGGTCGCTCGGGAGGTCGCCTCTGCTCCTTGTTGTTGTGCACCTTCGCGGGTCCCGTCGGGTCCGGTAAACCTGGCGGGTGTCGGGTATGGGAAAATTATGTACCCGCCAGCGGGTATGGAGCGGGTGGCGGGTGCGGGTAGGAGAGCCGGGTACGGGTATGGAGGTGCCAAACCCAGCCCCGAACCCGGCGGGTGCCATCCGGAGGCAGGGTGGGTGGCGGTGCGGTTTCCCGACTGGGGCCGGAACCCTAGCTTCCACGCCGTCACTGCACTCTCTCCGGCGCACGGGAGAGATCTCTGAAGGGAGGATTGGGGGAAAACAATTCAGAGGACGCGGCGATTATGGAATTTTCGTTTGAAGGAGATGAAAATGCGAAGGCAGATTCGATGTAATTTGGCAAACTTTTGTTTTTTGCGAAAATAATTTGGCCAACTCGAGGGATACTGCTAGGAATAGACTAAAAAAATTCCGTGGAAATTCTAATTTGACATTACGCACTGCGCGGTAAGAAAAAAATTCCTTTTGACTCCGAGGTTCATTGCTCCCTCTATTTAAAATAACTAGAAATCATATTACAAGTTCCAAGAAAATCTTAAAAACAACAAGATGCAGGCAATGGTTTATCCTATAAGAATGCAAAATCGTAATGGTAATTTCTTTTAATTCTAAGCTACGGAAATGACAAGTTTTATGAATTTTGTAAGTTTAAAAGATGCCACTATAATTGAAACCCTGCATTTTTTAATTATGTGTAGCTCAGAATATAAAATATTTTTGAAGTGCGATTTAGCACGTTGATAGGATACATCACTAAATACATCTAGCATGTTTATATTTTGAAAACTATAAATACGTTTTCTGAATTTAAAAAATAAAGGAGCACTCTGTGCTACATGAAACTACTCGCTTGGAGTGATGATGGGCACTATCAGCAGGCGAGGTGTGTCCCCGCATGAGCCCCACCCCATCCCTCGCTCCTCCCTACTCACCCCCTCCCCTGTCTCGCTCGCTTGCTTTCCCATCCTTTATTTCTCGCTAGAGTCGGGACCGATGTGGTTGGTCACAGCGGGAACAGCAACCCCGACAATAGGGAGGCTTAAAGGGATGCCGGTGGCGGCGACACACCAGCGAAGCAGGGCAGAGCGACGAGGAAGCACACCGGCAGCCAACGATAGTCATCGACGGTTCGGCCAGTGCCAGTGGCGAGGGAGAAGAAGAAGGTGATGGTGGTCACGGCGGTGGATCTCTCCTTCTTGGATTCTTCCTCCTCTCAGACATGGTGTTGTCCTCACGCTCACCTTCCAAGCGCTTGTTGTTGAGCTGTCGGAAGGCTTGCGGAGTCAGGTGACCGCGAGTTAGTCTTGCCCTTTACTACATGTCTTACATGTCTAACGTGATACTTCTCTGTATCCCTTACTTCAACACTCCAATTACTTGGCAAATGTTGCTTAAGATGGCTTAATCCTCTAATTCTATTGTTCAATAGTCGTACTCTCCAATTCTTCTCCTTTTCCGAAAGAGTAAAACACGGGTTTAGTACACCAACTTACCACAAATGTGCGTTTTGGTCACCAAGTTGCGAAACGTGAAAAACAGGTCACCAAGTTGTCACATGTGAGCGTTTTGGTCACTTCCTGACGGCGGCCGTGAGTTTGCATACGTGGCAGGCTGATATTTTGTAAATTGCCCCTTACATTTTTAATTATTCCAATTGTTAGGTCCTTTTCAACAATTTTTCGTTTAGCTTTTTAGGAGGGATTTGTAAAAACCAAAATTTTAGGGGGGAATTTGTAAAAAACAGTCTGCCACGTAAGGAAACTAACTGTCGTCGTCACGGGGTGACCAAAACTCTCGCACGTGGCAACTTGATGACCCACTTTTCGCGTTTCGCAACTTGGTGACCAAAACGCACATTCGGGACAAGTTGGTGTACTAAACCTGCGTTTTACTCTTTCCTAAATATCTCCATAACCATCTGTATCGGCTTGTTACAGAGTTGGGCAATAGGAAAATCTTTTATATGCATGACCCACTAATAACATTTGCAAAAATTACTGTGTATGTGGTGGTGAAGTGAGGACTTCTAGGGTGGCCAGATCTTCACGGATTGATGGCGGAGGTGGACGAACGCACGCAAGAACACGGAGAAACACGAAGAACACCAAGAATACACGAACACAAAGACGATACAAGAACCGTTTCCCTTACCGGTCGGTCCAACCGGCCCAATAGAATCCACACGAGGGTGGGAGATCGGCAAGTAGATACAAGAAGGGATATTGGATGGTTGTTTCTCCAACGGTCAACCAAACCGATCCAATAAAGTCACCCGAGGATGAAAGATTGGCAAATAGTCAAACTATAAGTAGAGGTCTTGAATCCACAAGAGGGATCTTCTCCACAAGGGGAGGAAGGAGACCAACTTGAGGTGAAGGAGCACAGCTCTACTCTAATCTCAAAACATAGTCTATCCTAGATCTGAGCAAAATGGGGTCCTATTTATAGTGTTGACCACAAAGGGGTAGGTGGGAAGGGATACAAGGGAATATTCCCTGCTGGTTCCCGCAGCAGCGGTAGTACCGCCGGTGGGGCCGGTAGTACCGCCCTGACTCTGCTGGTGCGGGCCTGAGCCTGAGCCGTTGTTGCTTCCGCGCCGGCGGTAGTACCGCTGGTAGGAGTGGTAGTACCGCGTCGGCGGTAGTACCGGTGCCACTGTCGGTGCCGGTGCCGCACATGGCACCCGAAGGGTGGTTCTGGCGGTAGTGGCGGCGGTAGTGCCGTGCTGGCGGTAGTATCGCCGTTGGGGCCGGTAGTACCGCCCCTGACTCTGCTTGCTCTCTTCCTTCTCCTCTTCCAAGCCACCGTCTTGGCATCCTCCATTCCTCTTGCACCTTGGTCATCCTCTCGTGTATCCGTAGTCGTCGTGACACTCCTAGTATCAACAAGAGATAGAAGATGAC
Source organism: Poa pratensis (assembly GCA_947311845.1). NCBI lineage: Eukaryota > Viridiplantae > Streptophyta > Magnoliopsida > Poales > Poaceae > Poa > Poa pratensis. The sequence goes on from CAMZMU010000085.1 coordinate 96,612,569, forward strand.
GTAGCATACCATCCAAAAGGGTGGGAAATGAGTTCTCGTACAGGAATGAGTTCACCTTTGAGGTCCGTGGTGACTTGCGATGAGTTGGGATGCTTGACATGGTGATGGTCCTAGGTTGGGCTACATCATCTCCCCCCCCCCCCCCCCTTCAAAAAGAGTCGTCCTCGACTCTTGCTCGTCATCACCATGGTAAGGAGGTAGGTGTGTAGACTTTGTCGTGTGGTTCACCATGTAGTCGATGGAAATGATGTGGCACTTTTTCAATGTCACTTCGCCTTTCAAGTAACCTACAAGACTCACAAGGAAGACGAAACAACACTCAAAGAGTAGCCAATTCTTGAAGGCCATCGCATGAGCGCTTATGTAGAAGGAAGTCACCTTAGCAAGATGCCGATGTGCTCTTCTTGCAAGATCTTCCGTCATAGGAATGCGTGGTTGACGCAACTCATGGAGTCTCATCCAAAGGTACGACCTACACATCAAAGACCAAGCAAATCATGTGTGTGCAAGGTAGAGGAGCATATCATCAATGACATGTCCATTCATGTTCATTACACCATTAGCACAACACAAATATGTGAAAGTTATAGCATATGCAAGGTCAATGTGCAAGCAACGTCTTGAAACATTCTCAAAATGTGGGAACACAAAAACTCCATGAAAATGTGAGAAGGCAATGATAGCTATCTCTTTTCGAACCATATGATCATTATTGCACACAAGGCATTGGAAAGAACAATTTGTCATCATCCTTGAAGCAATAAGAGGAGAGTGTGGCAAAAACACACAACGAAGAATGTCCAAAATATCATCATGGTTGCAAACAAAGCACATGAAAGAGCAAGTTTTCAACATATTTGTTGCAACACCAAATTGGTAGAAATCAATAAACTCATGACAAGACATGTTCAAAATGTCATTATGGTTGCACACAAGCCATTTAAAAGAACAATTGTTCATCATATTTGTCGCAACACATAAATCATCCATGTGAAAGATCAAGTAAACATGCTTGTCATATAGGAGACCAAAAGCAACATCTTGATTGCAAACAAACCATAAGCAAGAGAAATTGTTCAACTTGTTTGATGCAAAACATGGGAAAAGTATTAGAGTTGGATTCAATCCACAACTCACATGTATGCTCTCAAGAGCTCGTATTGTCAACTCATGCTCAATTGATGTTGACATTCTCATGCGTTTACCAGCACACACAAGACACCATATGAAGAGATTATGTGCATGGTAGATGAACACATCATCCATCATGAAGTGTCTCTTCATTTGCACATCACCAACCACATAAAAACCAATTGGAAAATATGATGTATGTGGGTAGTCACTATGCAAAGTGAAGGATGGAACAAGATCCATAAGAGAAAACGAAACATCTCCAAAAAGTGAGAAAGCTATGGGGGCAATCTCATTATCAAGCATTTCAACACTATTGCAAGCAACAAATGTGAAAGAAGAATTGTTCAACATATTGCAAGCAACAATGGGAGAAAAGTGGAAACATTCGTAACAAGGCATGCTCATGGCAAAATCATCACAAATAGGTAATTCCGCATGATCAACATTGGTTTCAAACAAAGTATCACAAGGGAATAAGAACAAATCATATGTTGTGTCAATCAAATCATCCATAGCATGCAAGCAATCATATTTCATCATGTCCACTAGTGGGATCATGGTCACATCAACACCCATACCTTTGTATTCCTGCTCATGTGAAGTAGGTGTTGAAGTAGTAGGGGCTTCCATGTAGCCGACTTGTCCATCTTGAAGTAGACATGGGGTGGCATCATCATCATCCTCCATGTACATCTTCTCCATTTGAGGCACCGTCATGTCGAGGATTGGCATCTCATGTTCCATGAAACCTAGCACACAATGAGAAAACACACTAGATGTAGAGGGTAAGTTGTTAGAAATCGAATTGGCCTCACAAGACCTATCAACTACCTCTCTCAACTCAAGTGGTGTATCACTCATTCACTCAAAGTGAAAGCACTCAAACTCACATATGGTGGAGGCACTCAACTCACTCTCACTCTCACTCAAGTGGGCTAAGTGGCTCTCATGCTCACATGGGATTGGTACCATATCATAACTCAAACACATGAGGGTAGGCTCAATGTTCTCAACTCCAAACGCCTCCAAGGTTGAAGGAAAACTCCCATGCTCAACCTCCTCAACCATCTCGCCTCCAAAGGTCAATGCCATAGTGTAGGCATCATCACTCGACTCCTTTGCGGAAGGGAAAATCCCATGCTCGACCATCTTGTCACCGTCTTGTTCACCAACTTGGCATTCCCACATCAAGTGACCTCTTCTATTGCATAGTGGGCACACGAGATTGGGACATTCTCGTGGATCATGGTCTTGGCCTTGGCAATTGTCACATATAAGGTCTTCTTCTTGCCATATGGGGACCAATGTGGTGATTGCACTTGGTGTAGAAATCATATCATGGGAAGTGCTTGAGAGGGGCGCCATCTTGGTTGTGTCCTCATAAGTGTTGCCATGCTTCTTGCGGCGTCGACGTGAGCTTGACCGTTGCTCGAAGAACTTGTCATTGTCGGCCATGAACTCGTCAACCATAGAATCAACACTAGAAGGAGACACCATATGATGTGCACTTGCCGCCATCTTTGATGTGGGGGTTGCACCTTGAACTTGGAGTGTAGGTGTAGGTGCTTGATGGCGTGGCGTCCATCTTGACTTCTCCTCATGTCTTTGTTGACGCTCTTGAGTGGAGGGGTGACGCCGAAAGTCATTGGGATGTTTCTCCTCATGTTGACGTCGGCGTGCTTGTTGCCTTGGCGACCTTTCCTTGGAGCTTCCACTAGAGCTTGGTGACATGTTGTGGTCCACCGTGGCATCTTTCTTGTGGCGCCTTGATGAGCTATATGGGCCTTGGCTTGGCTTGGCCTTGCCGATGCACTTCTTGGGGCGCCGTCTTGTGGTGGATGTAGAGTGTCGAAGCTTGTCGCTCTTGGCGATCTCCTTCTCATGGCGCATTCTTGAAGTTGATGGAGATTTGGGACACTTGGCACATTTGGCAATGTCCGTCTCATGACGCCTTCTTGAAGTAGATGGATTATGTCGAAGCTTGGCACTCTTGGCGATGTTCTTGTCATGGCGCCTTTGTGAAGTTGATGGAGATTTGGGACACTTGGCACATTTTGCAATGTCCGTCTCATGGCGCCTTCTTGAAGTAGATGGAGCTCCATAGGATGAATGCATGGTGGCCTTGTCGGTGCTCCGTCTTGAGCTTGAACCATAGTAGGTTGTGCCATGACGCTTGGTGGTGCCGCTCTTGACCATGGTAGAACCAAAGTTCTCGTCGGAGTACTTGGAGTAGTAGTCATAGTAGTTCTCCATGTCGGTGAAGCTTGAGCAATCTTCGTCGATGTATGGTTCCACCAAGTCATTGTTGTGGTCGAAGTCGGTACCATATGATGAGGCATATGAGGGAAATTGTGCCTCATTGTCGTTGGAGCTTGTGTAGTCGGAGTCGTGGTAGATTCGTGTGTACTTGGAGTCGATACCATATGATCAAGGTTGCTCGAAGTCGTGGTACCGCTCCAAGTCGTTGACGCTTGTGTAGTCGGAGTCGGAGTAGTTGTAGCGGAAGTCTTGGTGATGATCCATCATGTCATGGGGGTCATTGTCGTTGTAGTCATAGTAGTCCCCCATGTCCTCAAAGTTTGAGGCATCATAGTCCATGTGACTCATCGTGTAGTCCTCCTCATAGGCTCCGTAGTTGCATTCGCTCTCCCTAGACATGTCAACTCACAAGACAAGTGTATATATGTGGAGTGGAAAGGAACTAGAGCACAACCTCTCACCTTGTAGATAGTATTGGACGTCGTGGACAACCAAGTGAAACGATCACAAAGTAAAATGCTTTTGTTCAAGTATCCAAAGCAAACTCCAAAACACACACGGCTTAAAAGTTGGTAGGTAGGTATGGTAGGTGGAAAGCAAATTGAACCAACCGGAAACCAAGATATTGTAAAGGCAAGTAGAGAACCACGATGATCACAAAGCAAAACAAGTCAATCTCAAAAGATAGGAATGTAGTTCAAGGAAACACACGCACGAGAGATAAATGGGACTTATGAAACCAAGAAGTGAGATAAAGAACCATATGATCCTAGCGAAGACTATAAGCTCGTGTTGCACAAGTACAAGGAGAGCCACTAGCTCGATTGCAATTTATTGGTGGGCTACAAGATTTGCACAAAATGTACCACATACAAGATGTTCATCCAGCTTGCGCGCTTCCTACTAGAGATGGCAAGTGGTGTTTATTTCTCTTTCTTTCTTTTGATTTGGCACTTTTTGCTTCTTGTCTCTTTTTGCTTCTTTTGCTCTTTTTGCACACCCACTTCTTTGATGCCAACACAAGATATATGATATATGTAAACTAGCGCACAACTTTTGCTCGGAAACTACACGGTGCAAATGTGCAAAGCCCAAGCAATCATCAAGAGCTAGCCTCAATAGGACATGGTAATCGCAAAGATATAGTGTGGCTCACAAAGGAATGGCAAGGGGTAAAGGTTGGCGATGTTATACCTTTCGTCGATGTTCTTCACCCTTTGTTGTAGAAGCTTCATGCTTGCCCACAAATTTTGGTGGTGGTGGATGGTGGATCAACCGCAATGGTGATGAAGGCCTTGTCCGTAGCTTCGAAACGAGCCGAAGAACACCAAAAACGGAGTCCGGAATCAAAAGATATGGCCAAAAGAAATTTTTAGAAAATGCAGTTTTCTGCCAGTACCGCTGGAAGGGGCGGTAGTACCGCTCCTAGTACCGCACATGCGCGTCAGAAGGCCGTTTTTGAGGTACCGCGAGAGGTAGTACCGCTGTACGGGGCGGTAGTACCGCTCCTGGACGCAGATTCGTGCCCGAAACGCGAAATTGGCCGATTTGGGCGGAAAAACTTGCCCAAAAACTTCAAATCGGAGGGGAAATTGATGGAATTAGGTCATGGGAACGCAAAGGAAGCAAGATCAACTAGTATAGCAATAGATCTATGGATCAAACCTTGCAAAAATGCACTTAAATCTCAGATGGATCCAAAAGCAATTTGGGGCTATTTTTGGTGGAAATTTTCGAATTTCTCAAAATCAAAGAAAAATTAGGGGGATTTGGGGGTGGAAACACAAGTCAAATTCGTGGCAACTATGCTCTGATACCATATGGTGAAGTGAGGACTTCTAGGGTGGCCCGATCTTCACGGATTGACGGCGGAGGTGGACGAACGCACGCAAGAACATGGAGAAACACGAAGAACACCAAGAATACACGAACACAAAGACGATACAAGAATCGTTTCCCTTACCGGTCGGTCCAACCGGCCCAATAGAATCCACACGAGGGTGGGAGATTGGCAAGTAGATACAAGAAGGGATCTTGGATGGTTGTTTCTCCAACGGTCAACCAAACCGATCCAAAAAAGTTACCCGAGGATGAAAGATTGGCAAGTAGTCAAACTACAAGTAGAGGTGTTGAATCCACAATAGGGATCTTCTCCACAAGGGGAGGAACCATCCCCACAAGAAGAGGAAGGAGACCAACTTGAGGTGAAGGAGCACAGCTCTACTCTAATCTCAAAACATAGTCTATTCTAGATCTGAGCAAAAGGGGGTCCTATTTATAGTGTTGACCACAAAGGGGTAGGTGGGAAGGGATACAAGGGAATATTCCCTGCTGGTTCCCGCAGCAGCGGTAGTACCGCTGGTGCGGGCCTAAGCCGCTGTTGCTTCCGCGACGGCGGTAGTACCGCTGGTAGGAGCGGTAGTATCGCGTCGGCGGTAGTACCGGTGCCACTGCCGGTGCCGGTGCCGCACATGGCACCCGAAGGGTGGTTCTGGCGGTAGTGGCGGCGGTAGTGCCGTGCTGGCGGTAGTACCGCCGTTGGGGCCGGTAGTACCGCCCCTGACTCTGCTTGCTCTCTTCCTTCTCCTCTTCCAAGCCACCGTCTTGGCATCCTCCATTCCTCTTGCATCTTGGTCATCCTCTCGTGTATCCGTAGTCATCGTGACACTCCTAGTATCAACAAGAGATAGAAGATGACGTAGCGTACCATCCAAAAGGGTGGGAAATGAGTTCTCGTAGAGGAATGAGTTCACCTTTGAGGTCCATGGTGACTTGCGATGAGTTGGGATACTTGACATGGTGATAGTCCTAGGTTGGGCTACATCATGTGGTCCACCTTGATATCCGTCTTGAACATGCACCTAAAAATAACAGTGCAGTAGTGCACCCTGCAAAACGATAACAATGATGGATTTGCAAGTACAAAGGATGAAGTAATTGTCAACAGTAGGAGATAGCACCTCATCCATATCCAATTGTGGTGCAGCTCCAGGTAAGCGCCACATTATAGGCTCTTCAATCTTGTTTCATAGGCAGCCTAGCTTCTTGTCCTCCTCTTCCGCCGACTTCTCCTCTTCCATCGGCGTGGCTGACATGTTTCTCCGCAGGACTGCAGGAGGAGAGGCGATGGCAACGCAGGGGTGGCGCAGTTGGAGATGGGGAAGGGCTGCGCGGGCCCAGGTGGCGCAGTCAGCTTCCTACGAGCGCAAGGGCAACAGGCTGCCCGGCGGTGGCGAACCCGAAGCGGACTGACGAACTGACGGAGGTCCATGTCCACGTGCACCTGACTGAGAGGGACACGAGAAAGCCCCGTCCTGGTCCTCCTGGATGAATCCGATTCGAAGGATGTCTCCAACGGGGCGACCCATCGAGTCCGCGCGGCTCCGCGCGCGTCCGCGCGAGCCAAAAACACGGCCCAACGGGGCGACCCATCCGGACCGCGGTCCGTTTTTTGGTCCGCCGCGACCCATTCCTGGCCCAAATTTGGGCCAGGTTTGCGTCGGCGCGGACGCGCTGCGGACTGACCGCGTGTCCGCGTGCTCATGCGTGGCGTCCTCCCCAGGCCCACATGGCAGTGACACGGGGACGGTCAGCCTCCCCTGGCCCAGTCCTTTTTAATGCCAGGGGATAGGGACGGCCAGCCCCCACCCACCCCCACTCCACTGCCCCACTACCGTTCCCTCTCCGGCGACCAAACCCTAGCCGCAATGCCGCTCCGATGGCCGGGGTTCGGCAAGGCCAAGAACGACGGCGAGGCCGGGTCGTCATCTGGCCGCCGCCGCCGCTACCGCGCTCCCTCCCCGACGCCATCGTCTTCCCCGGAGCCGGAGCCGCTACCCACCGTCTTCGAGCTCGCGCCGCCGGGCGCCGAGATTGCGCGGCGCGACCGTGTCTACGTGCGCAAGGAGGACTGCCAGTGGTACTGGGACCACGCAGTCCCGTTGCCGTGGCCAGATGTCAAGCTCCCCGAGCATTGGCACCTGAACCCGCAGCGCATCCCGGTGCCCCCGATGCCGACGAGCAAGCGGGCACGGGATCTGGAGGTTGAGCGCCGCCGCTCGCGCCTCCCGGCCTCCCTCCTCAACGACCCCGCCTATGCGGCTAGGTCCCCGAACTGGGATGCCTGGTTCAGCGGCGAGCACAGCCTGCGGCGGCAGGCCCTGTACACGCGGCCACCGACGCCGCCAGCTGGCCGTTGGTCACCGCCGCCGCACACGCGGCGGAGGGACGCCCCACTAGTGCCAAGAGGCACACGCGGCGGAGGAGCGCCGCGGATTGGGTCGCCGCCGCCGCCGCCACAACGCGTGAAGATGGAGGTCGACATGGACGACGACGAGGTGCTCGCAGCCGCGAAGGCGGCCTCGAGGAAGTCCATCGCGGAGGACGAGGCCAAGCGCTGGGCCATGGTCCTCGCCGACGTTGCCGCGGAGCAGGAGGCGGCCCTGCAGGCGTAGCAGGCAGCGGTCATGGAGGAGCCGCAGCCTTGGTGGCAGGCCATGGACGTGGAGCTGCCACCGGCGTCTCCGCTGCCAGAAGGCCTGGTAGGGCAGCGCTGGGTCTTCAATGGCGGCGCCTGGGAGGTCGAGGAGGCGGAGGAGCAGGAGCAGCCGCCCACGCCGCCGGCCGTCGTCCCACCGGCGCACCTCTGGGAGCTGCCGGATTATGTCATCCTCGACTAGATGACAGTAGAAGCCCGCGAAGGGCAAATATTAGAGTTTTTATATATTTTTGTTTTTAAAAATATTATGTAAAAATGCCGTTTGTGGCCCACCCCCCCTATATATGACTACAAAGGCCCCATATATGGCCTGTTTAGCTAAAAAAAAAAATCCCGGACAGACTCAATGTGTCGGGCCGTTGGGCGCACTGCCACCAACGGCGGACAGGGGCGGACTGGGCCTGTCCGTTTGCCGACGCAAATGGACCAAACGCGCGTCCGTTTGCGTCGGCCCGTTGGAGTCATCCTAACTTGAGGAGGAGAAGGTGACGGACTCGATCGGAGATTGCCTACATATAAGCCATCCCGTCCCGTCCGTGTCCAAACAATCGTGAAGGCGATTGAGATTCTTTCTTTTACGATATCGAGTTCGCGGAGACCTTAAGCATCGTCTTCTCAGCGTCGACTCTGGTTAAGAAACCTCAAGATATGACGGTGAGAGATCTTTTAATCACCATGTAGTGTCAAATACTCAGTTAACTTTCCCGACCGCTTTGGTTCTTTATGACTAATCGGTGCCTATTTTGCTTTGTGATTGCTTTAGCGGCATGGAAAGACCTCGGGGATCCGGATGGCAATGGGTACCCGCAAACCCGATACCCGACGGGTACCCGCCTTAAATGGGGAGGGTATGGTATAGAAAAAACCCACGGGGGTAGTTAGCGGGAAAATTCCATACCCATCGGGTATAGCGGGTGCGGGTATGGGGATGCCAAACCCAGACCCGCGAACCCGCATACCCGCCAAGGACTTGTGACCCCACACGTCATTCACTCACACCCCCACCTAACCCACGCACGGACGCAGCACACAACACACGCACCACTTCAGTCAACGCACGCACACAGCTCACACCACACAGCACACACACCGCTGCAGCGATGCTCCCTCCTCCCCGTGGCTCCTCTCTCCCCGAGCCGGCGCCTCTAGCTCGCCTTCCCTTCTCTCTCCCCAAGCACGCGACGCCGGCCACCTCTCTCGCGTGGATGTGCTCTACCGCCGGCCGGCATCGACCGCCGTGTCACCTCCATGGCTCTACCTCGCCTGGAAACCGCCGCCGCCGCCTGAGATCCCCTCGTCCTCTGCTCCGGCTCTCCACGAGCTCCGCCCAGCCGGGTCCCGCAAACCCGGCGGGTGTCGGGTATGGTTGAGAATGAAACCCGACGGCGGGTAACGGGGCGGGTATGGGGACGGGTGGCAGGGGCGGGTACGGGTATGGGGGTGCCAAACCCGGCCCCGAACCCGGCGGGTGCCATCCGGACTCGGGGAGCAGCAGAGGTCATGGTCCCGGTCCCACTGTTGAAGAACTGGAGCATGAGTTGTTCGAAATCTGCTGGAGAAACGACGAGATGGTTCGAGAGCGGCGGCGGCGTGAATCGACGGAACTGCTCTCACAAAAAGACGAAGCAGGGCGGATAGAATCGTTCTCGGGAAACTGGAGCAGCGGCAGCAGCAGAGGTCGTCGTCCCGATCCCAGTGTCGAAGAACTGGAGCATGAATTGTTCGAAATCTACCGGAAAAACGACGAGATGGTTCGAGAGCGGCGGCGGCGTGAATCGACAGAACTAGTCTCGCAAAGCGATGAACAGTGGATTCAATCGTTCTCAAAAAACCCCGAAATTCGACAGAAGTTGCGAGAACTTAAGGAAGTATGCCGACAATATGATGAGTCCGTCAGGGACAAAAGCACCCAACAGGCGGAGGTGCTCAAGGATACCGCTCCTCACTAGTCATTCAACTGAGCGATCGGCACGTACAACTACGGAGGCTGCCTTTTCAATTTGGTTGAACAACTTGATGCACACTTAGAGTATCCGTACTAGCTAGGCGTTTTAAGTTAAATTTTTTTTTTGAAAGGATCCGATACATATATACAGGAAGCTCCGCACAAATTACAAAAAAGGTCCAATAAAGAAAAGAAAACACAAAAGGACCCTGCAAATTGCACAAAGCACCCCGAGCCACCTGTGAGAAGTACAATCGGATCTACCACCACTCTCCCCAGAAGCTAGCTGCCGCCGGCGCCGCCGTACCACCATTCACAGGGAAGAGAGCACCACCACTCGTTGTAGTAGACCGCAGACCCCCCGCCGCCGAGCGACGAAGACCCATAACGCTGAACGCACACGGCCAGAGCACCTTCTTCCCCGAGCCACCCAACTTCCCGCCGACACGGCAACATCTAGCCCAACCACCAGCAGCACCCAAACTCCAGCCAGCCGCTCCCCTCGCCACCACGGCCGGCCGGAGCAATACCGTCATGGAAGACCACCGCAAACCCCAGCAAACACTGGACGCCAACACAGAACAGCGGTGCTTGGTACCTGACATCGAGGATCTCCTCCATGGAACTCCAGAGAACGCCAGGATCTTGCACTCCGACGATGCGTCCGCCTCACCGCCGAGAAAGCCGCTGCGCTCCCACAGCCGAGCACCCCTCTTCTTCTCCCCCTCGCCACCGAGGCCGGCCGGGCGCAGAAGAGAAATCCAAAAGCCGAAGAAGCAGAAGCACTTATTGAAAAAGGCTACCATGAACTCACCACCGCAAATCCTCCACCTTGGAAGCTTGCCGGAGATCAAGTCCATGGCGAGCTCGCCGCCGTGCCCGAGCGACGAAGCCGCATGCCTCAGAGAGAGAGAGGACGGGACATCCGCCACGAAAGCCAAAACAGCACAAGCAAGAAACCCTAATCTACACCCTACTCTACTCTGTACAACCCGCGCTCCACTCTCTCCACCACGCCGGACGGCAAAGCCGCCGGAGAGGCGAGCCGAGCGAGCCGGGGATCTGGCGGCGACTCTCAAGGGGAGCGGAGGAAACGAGAGAGAGGAGGGGAGGGGAAAGTGAGCGACTCTTCGCTTTGCGTTTTAAGTTAATTTCCTCCAGTGTTATCATTCTTGATGTTTTTCTTTACAAATAACTCAATATTCATAATTATATTTGGTGCATACTACTCCCTCCATCCCAATACATGTGGTGTCTTAGTTTTGAATGCACGAATTTTGACCATTAATTCAACCACTAATTAATATGTGAGAATTATGCCATAAATATCATATCACTAGAAACTTTATTTGAATACAAATCCAACAATATAATTTTTAAAGCACGTATTCTTGTTTGTCAAATTGATAATTAAACTTGGTTCATGCAATTTTAGGACATCGCCTAACTGGGAATGGAGGGAGTATAAGTTTTCTAAATTTGTCCTTAGAGGGCGATCATGGCCACAATCACTCTGGGACGCGCGTCCGGAACCGTGTATGGGTTCCAACATCCCCATCTATTATCTCTTCACCCCATCCCCTTATCTTATTATCTTCCCTTCTATGCGACATCGGATCGGGAGAGATAAGCGAGATGGACACCGATTGCATTCCACCGAGCCGGAATCATGGATAACCCAGCTGGCCAGCGGAGCTAGCGACTACAAGGCAGGATCAAGCCAGAGGCAGGCTTATCGCGTCATGGACTCCAGCAAGTAAGAGACTTAGAGTTGTGGGTGAGGGTCACCGGCGTTGGACATAGGGCTGTCAGGTGCAGGCTGTTGGCGCTGGAGAAAAAGGGGGGTTGGGCGAGAGTCTCAGAGAGATGGGCAGATGAGGGGAGGTGGACCGATGGAGGAGGCGCTTGGGTAGGGTGGTGCGGCGAGGCGTCGCAGCAGAAGACTGGGCCAGGTGGTGGCGGTAGTCGCCTAAGCTGATGCAGGGGTGGGTGGAGTCGACAAAGGTGGAGGAAAAAATGTCGGGGTGATTCAGAGGCGGTGATAGTTGTTCGTCTCGTTCCTTCCTCCTCTCCTCCCTTCAACAGCGACACACAAAATGACAACGGTGGGATGTCAGAAAATCGACAACTCCCACAGGTTGCCCGCCAGTTAGGGCATCTCCAGTCGTTTGAGCCCCCAGGACCTAAAAAATCCTTCCCCCGGCGCAAAACGGCGCGAAATCAAATCCTGGGATGGCCAATTTACCAGTCATAGCCCACCCAAGCAGGGAAAATGGGGAGAAAGAGGGAATCTTTTGGTGAGAGCACGTGGTGTGGGGGAGAAAAAGTAGGTGAGAGAGTCCCCTTTGCATGCAAATTAGAGAAAAAGTAGGAGAAAGATGCCTTTTTGCATGCAAATTGCCCCCCAGGCCAAACCCAGCCCCTTGGGTTTGACCTGGGTGCGCCGGCGCTAAAACGGCGCTTTTTCAGGTTCTGGGGGGGCTGGCTGGTAGAATTCGGCGCTATTTCGACGTTTTTTGGCCAAAAAGTGGCCTGGGGGGCTCCTGGGGGGCACGGCTGGAGATGCCCTTAGCAACCCCCTAAGTTTTCCTACATCTTGGAAGTACAACAACAATTACTGCCATGCTTTTTGACCTGTCTGACAATTAGTGATTGTACAATCGATTAGGAAACCAATAATTACGGGCCACCTGCAAGAGGCATGCGCAACAAGTATGCACTCCAACCCTTTCCTTATTTCAGGAGAAACCGATGTCAAATTCAAAGAGACAAAGTTCGTTTCCTAGTTAAGGTAAAAAAAAAGTTCGTTTCCTAGTTGGAACCGGTAGCAGATGTCAAGCTCATTCTATTAACATGTTTCATGCTTAATTAGAGTAATAACATTATAAATAATATTAATCATATCCCGAATTAAGTTACAATCATATCACGAATTCACGACACATAAACGAAAATGCGCCATTCACATCTCAAGTTTACTAGTTAAAAGTAGAAGATAAATGTTGTAAAATATCTCAATTCAGTATTACTACTTGATGACCTACCTAGTCACAAGGGTGGGGCTCTTATTCCGGCCAAATCATAGAGACTCCTCTATCCCTTAAGTTACCCACCATCGAGGTGCAGCTGCGGAGAGCGAGCTAGTGTGCGGGCACAACCGAGGCACGAGCTGCTGCCACCATCGAGGCACGACGTCAGGGCACGACGAACTGGCCCGAGGGGACGCCCGTGAACACTTGGTCCAGGAGGAGCGCAAGCTCGACCGCGTCACCAGTAGGGACGAGCTCCTTCCTGTGCACACAAGGTGTTTAATATAATGCCCACAAGAAAAAAGGATTGTGAAAAGAGAGTGAAAATGATGACAGACGGGTCATACGTCCAATTTAACGGTCCCGCTACACGTAATTGGTGCCACTTCAGGCAGCCATCGGGTCTACCTGTCAGAATTTCAATTAGACTGCCCAAAGGCCCGATCAGTGTTTTTACTCCGATGTTACGAATAGTGGCAGTTTTTTTGTGAAAAACCATATGCCGTTATTTGAAACCCTAACCGTGACTTTTTACAACTAGATTCGAACAGCGCGGCTCGCCGCGTGGCACTTGTTGGTTCGTTGAATTTTTTGCCCGTGGTTACCACAATTTATACAGATTATTTGAAGGATATTTATATCGTTATGTATAGGCAAAACATGATGGTAATTGATTTGAAAGCATATTTTAAGGATCATACGAAATCAACAATCACCATATTATCCAATAAAATCTTAAGAAATAGGAAGATCAGAGCAATGTTGAAGTATACAGGGAAATAAAAAAGAAATTTACACCACATTGACATAACATAAGATGGCATTATGAAAGTCCCATCTGGGGTTTACATAACATATATGCACATAAGTTCTGATTAGTTCGGAAACACCATTTCAAGCACCTAATGAGTTTCATGTAATCGATAACGATTTGAAAAGTCAGCGCAACTTGTGTCAACAGCATTAACAATGAGACGACAACATAACCAAAATATAATATTAACGACCATGGCTTGCAACACGGACATAGACTATGTACAGGCAAAATAAGTCCATGCTGCAGGAATAAAGTTCAGAATTATTCAAAAGTGTAGTTTTGTTTATAGAAACAACAAAAGTTTGGTTTAGCCAAACATTCAGCAGTAGCATCCTAAGTCTTCTCTGGTGGGTTTGCTGCTGCAGGGACGCCATCAGATGCATGGATCGACGTTTCTTTTTCAATATATTCAATGTGATCTTGATGGTCAGGTCCTTGAAACAAAGCCTTGTATGCAGTTGAAGTGGATGATAGATTCTTGTCCCTGTACATGTGAGGTAGCACATGTGATTAGAGAAGATCTTGTCAAAACACAGGGCTGAAGTACATAAATTGTTGTAAGTATCTAAATTCTATAAGCTTGCTGATGGAATTAGGAGTCTTCTCAATTGGTAAAACATAGGCAGACTGATGCAATAAGATGGAGTTGTCAAAGTTATAAAATCTGAAGGAAAGAAATTTTTGAATGCATATTTTATTGATTAGATGTAACTAACATTTGTGTCGTCCGACCCAGTTGAAGCCAAAGTAGCATCCAATGGAACAACTGCATATGTTCCTGACAGGTTTTCATTTATATTCCTTACGACCTTAATTTGAAGGACGAGCAGCAGCATACTATTAGGTTTGAGTAATAAAGTGTCGAAATTGTCGGAATATAAAGCATGTACTGGTCTACCTACCTTCAAGAATGACTTTGCGGTTTTTACAATTTAAAGTCGTGACAGTGGAGCTCAATGCTGGGAATGACATATTTCCTACTTATGTAATGCACACAATATGATATAACACTTGTTATGAGCTAATTCAAAGAATGAAAAGATAGAGATGTACTAAGTAATGAAAACCTTACCTTTTCTCTTGCGAAACCTGCGAACTTGTTTTGCCCGTGGTATTGTTTTGAGCTGAAACATGGAACAGCCAGATCAATATTCATTCAGGGGCGCGACTTGCTGCGCGCCACCTGGCTTTTTAAAGGGGATCATCAGTGGTTTAACACCATGTTAGTTGACTATTGTATCAATCAATGATTTGTTTCCTGAAAATAGTGTAGCATTTGCGTTGTTTACAGTAATACATAAAAGATTTAGCGATGCCACTTACACCTCATTCTTGTTACTCAACATAATCTAACTACATAGCAAGCAAAACTTGTCCTACTGACAAGATTAAGGGCCTAGTGCACAGTGTGACATGTCCTTCCATAAGCTCAAGTGAACCAAATGTCTGCAACCTAATAACAAAGATGGCAAGCAATCAATTCCATCCGCTTCGTGTGCTGATTGCACACACCGAGAAGTGCCATTGGCAAAATGATCAAATAAAGCTTGGGAAGTTTCCAATTCTATGTATGTTAGCAGATCGAGCATCAATGAACCTGTTTGCACAATCGCCGCGTAGTATTTTGCGCCACCTGAACAAAAAAACCAACAGAGAGATCTGCTTCAAAACATCATAACATCGATGGTAGAGCTAACATGTCTAGTAAGTACTTGAACTGTCCTAACAAATTAGAGTAAAATTATACAATAGCGGAAACAAAATCTATTTGTGTGCGAAAATGGCAAGAACAAAATATGTTTGATTGTATAAGAGTTAGAAACAGGATGCACAAAATATTAATTTCCTTATTGTGAATAGTATGTTTCAGATCTAACAGATCTTGAGAAAATGTGAATCATGTAGTGTCAAAATGGTGACAAATTTGGATGAATTCTCACAGTGGGCATATGAGAAGTGAGAAGAACAAATGGAGATAAGTTAAACAAAAGAAATGCATCATATAGTGGCTGAGACGAACAAAAACTGAGATATATGGTGCATGTAGAAGAAAACGTCAAGATGCCCCGACTCTTCAAAGTACCTACTTGGAAGGTGAAATAAAAGATTTAAGATATTTTTCACACAATGATATGAAGTGGAGCATATAGAGAAATATACTTTAAGGACATTAGGTTGCATGAGTGTATAGCTCCTATGCAAACCAACCTCTTGTATATCCCCTATGCAAACCATCTACACGCCCCCAAAACCATGCAACATCCCATGACCAGTATCTAAAAATAGTCAGCAACACGCATGTCCAAAGTTTCAAAAGTAGATGCCTATTACTCAATTGAGTGAACCTGCAGAGCAACGTAACGTAAAGCAACAGTAGAGCACCTATTAGTCTATTAGGCATTCATATGTAAGTTAAAATACACATCAAATGCAGTGATAAAAAATAAAATAAAACTAACTGGTGGTAAAAGAAATACAACATATGAAATAGAAATAAAGACTTTCAAGTTGGTAAAAAAAGCAATGGCCTAACTAAAAAAGAATTTGGTAGCAGAATCTTTAGTATTAAGCACAAAGGGATAAGATTCAGTTTAACTTGTAGTACTGACCATTAAATAAGTACTACTGCATTAGCTAATTGGAATAAGAATTTGATTCTAATCAACTCGTTATTTTCTGCTGCAGCAAGAAAGAGAATACTCCAGCCCAGGGCCAGAGAAAATCACTAAGGCAAACAGGAAAAAAATCAAGTTACGCAAGCACCTTCTGACAAACATGATAAATTGTATTATATTATGCACGGTTAAAATATTTAGTTGCTCCACGAACCAATAAAAGAAAGTGTGAGAACGAAGCAGATCAATAATTTTCTGAGCAGCTGAACAAATAAAAGGAAGGCTGAGGCCAAGAACAAATAAATCTGCAAGTAGTTGAGTATTTTCCCCTTGCATGATCGGTAAAAACTTGAACATTACCAAGGAAATATCCAAATATGGAATAGCACAACAAATAAGATACATGCACTGCCTCGGTAATGATCTCCCGTAGTAGAATTGTAACATTTCTTCTCCAAGTTTTTATGCCAAACAAACCTAACTGCTTTCTATATATAGTAGAAAATAGCAAATTCACTTAACGAATAAAGCCACATGGTTTTCATTTTGGAAAAGACATAAGAGCTAAAGCATAAAAATGCCATTCCAAACTCAAATAAATAGGAAGAGATTGCACAAAATGAGAAATTAATACATAATCACTTGAAGGCAGTGGTGCAATAGCAAGAGGTGGTCTTCTAGGCACCATAAAACTTAAAAGACTAAAACTAAATGGCAGATACATGCTCATGTGCAGGAGGGGGGTAATCCTGGAGCAACTATAATGCCAATTTGTATATCCAAACACAAAAATCTGAGAATTAGTCCTTCTGAAAGGTAGGTAATGAGCTTGTTAATCTGCATTACAAATACACAGCTTCCTCAATTCTATACTGAATAAACATGAACATTAATACAATGATACTCAATATGGGAAATAATGTTCAAATTTTACATGTCAAAAGCATACCACGTGAAGACATGCTTCAATCTTTCGTTCAGACCACATTATATGGAACAATTGAAGCATTAAGGACTAACCATTAAGAATGAGAGCTCATGGATGCAATTTGTGGCATCTACTGTTGTCCTCTTTTTCTTGGACATGTATCAGCAATTTTTGATCTATAAAGTCCCAGCAGCAAGGGTAAATAAAATACCACGATAAAAATGAAATTATACAAAATAATGCATACAGCTGGGAAGCCAAGGGAGAATATTGTTGAATGGTTGCTCTGTGCCACCTCATTCTTGTGTGCTGGGTAGTCATTATATCTATATATAAAAGGGCTCCTCTTCAGCAGCCTCTCAAGGTGTCCACGTCATTGGGTACTGTAGTGCTACAGTACCCGCACTTCTACAGTGTTTTTTTTATTGCGAATTTTTTTAAAAAAAAATTTAAATTTTTTTTTATTGATGCACGTCGACGAGTAGGTTCCATCCCCGTGATCGGTTTCGAGTTTGGTCGACTCTATCTCCTTAATTTTAGATCCAAATTCACAAAAACATTTGACGAAATTTGTCAAATTCGTCGCACTCGGTCATCTGTTTGAATTTTCCTCTCACGAGTAGATGTATATCACCGTTCCAAACAACTTCCATGTTTTAACCTTTTTATTTTGACGAATCGAACCCCCGGAATAAAACATTTTTGCAGAAGAGTCCCCGCGTACCGTCTTTTTGTAGAAGAGTCCTTGCATTTCCCAAAAAATTGTGAAAACGTTCTCCCGGAATAAAACATTTTTGCAGCAAAGTCGATTGTCATAATAATTTCGATTGTACTATCGAGTAGTCCCTAAATCTATATTGTTATGAGATCCTGGCTCAGGGCTTAACAGGATTGATAAAATACTCATATCAACAAGTTGCAACTTCTTTTCCGGAAGCTCATCTGGAAGGAACTCCGAGGTTAAGCGTGCTTGGCCCGGAGCACTCCAAGGATGGGTGACCGACCGGGAACTGGTTCCCGGGTGCGCACGAGTGAGGACAAAGTGCGCAGAAAAGACTAGTGTTGATCTGTGGGGCCAGTCTGGAGATCCTAGCGAGCTGCCAGGGGTGACAGGCCCGGCCCGGGGGTGGCCGGGGTGTTACAATTTGGTATCAGAGCCGACCCTCGCGGCAACACGGGCGTGTGCGGGTCAGGGGCGCGGACATGTGGAGCATGTGCCGGCACTGGGCGCACAGACGTGTACCAAGAGGGGAAGTTCCTGGACTGGGGGCTGACCGACGAGGGCGTCGGTCTTCTAAGGGGGAAGGATGTGAGATCCTGGCTCAGGGCTTAACATGATTGATAGAATACTCATATCAACAAGTTGCAACTTCTTTTCCGGAAGCTCATCTGGAAGGAACTCCGAGGTTAAGCGTGCTTGGCCCGGAGCACTCCAAGGATGGGTGACCGACCGGGAACTGGTTCCCGGGTGCGCACGAGTGAGGACAAAGTGCGCAGAAAAATCTGTGGGGCCAGTCTGGAGATCCTAGCGAGCTGCCAGGGGTGACAGGCCCGGCCCGGGGGTGGCCGGGGTGTTACAATTGTTCTCCGCCTTTAAGCCTGCTATCAACAAGTACCAGATGAGCTATTTCTATAACCAATGAAGGGATTGCAGTAGAGTTCGTCCACTATGAAAAACAATTGTTCTCCGCCTTTAAGCCTGCTATCAACAAGTACCAGATGAGCTATTTCTATAACCAATGAAGGGATTGCAGTAGAGTTCGTCCACTATGAAAAACGTTGAATATAGCAGACAAAATGTGACCCCATTTCATTCTGAAAATCATCCGAAACTATTTCTTCGATCGTAGTCTCTGTTTTTTTCCCCTTTATCACTAAGCTTTGAGACCAGAAATGTGTTCTACAAAATACAGACTGAAATTTGTTCTATGTTATGTTCTATATGTATCGAATAACTCCATGAATTGTGTAATCGGACATACATGAATATTAGTCCAACCCACTGGCTAATCGCAACTATGCATGAATATATATATCCGACCACCACTACTTAGCACTAAAACCATGTGCTCCATGTAAGCCCTTCCACCTCACCACACGCAAAGGCCGATCAGGAAGTCGTCACTGACCAAATCGTCACCTTACGAGTGCTGAAGACGGACTTAATCATCATTCTCTCATCCAATAACAACGATAACCGCTCAAGGTACCGATGCTTTAAAATATTTTTCATACAAAATTTGTTGTAGATTTTCCCAATAAATATTTTCCCCAGAAAATATTCAACAATACAAAAATAATGTTTTTCCAAGAATATATTCAACAATATTCAGAAACATTTCAAACATATTTCATGCATGTTTATCTGCTTTTCTTTTCCCGGACAAGTTTCTACACGGGCGCGGCGTAATATTGTTTTCCCAATAATATTCAGAAAAGTATTTAACAATATTCACAAAAGTTTCAAATATATTTCATGCATGTTTATCTGCTTTTCTTTTCCCGGACAGGTGCGCGGCCCGCTCCACGCCGTCTGAAAGTGCATGTGTTGCCCCATGCGTGGTTTTGGTAATTAATGACAATCCTTATGGACTAATGTTTGCATTGAGATATCTTTATAGATCTTGTCCATGAAGAAGATTGGAGTTCATGTGTTGGACTCTAGAAGATTATATGATGACCAAGGTTCTATCCAATGGGTTCATATGAAGAATGGTCATCTAGAGTTGAGCTTATTGCAAGCATGGCTTGGAAAAGAAGATTGAGTGAACATTCATGTTTATCTCCAAGCCATCATCTATATCAAGAGAAGAATATGAAGCGCAAGTGGATACATGAAGACGGAGATAAGCGAGGCTCTCCCATAATGGTGTATGGGGGAGTATTTGGAGAAGTCTTCATCAAGCATGTGCTAGCAAGCGCAATAAAGAAAGGTGGTCCACTTGAAGACATCTAGAGTTGAGCTTATTGCAAGCATGGCTTGGAAAACAAGATTGAGTGAACATTCATGTTTATCTCCAAGCCATCATCTATATCAAGAGAACAATATGAAGCGCAAGTGGATACATGAAGACGGAGCTAAGCGAGGCTCTCCCATAATGGTGTATGGGGGAGTATTTGGAGAAGTCTTCATCAAGCATGTGCTAGCAAGCGCAATCAAGAAAGGTGGTCCACTTGAAAAGATCAAGATCGTTATCATCTAGCTCAAGTGGAATGCGCAAGGTAAAGGTATGACCTTGATAGGGTTTCTATTTTACCGGTCCCATATTGGAGACCGGGTTATAGGATAGACAGCGTACTATCAAGAGGGGCTCTCAAGTGAGTAACTTGATCGCATCTTTGTGGAGAGCTTAAACCTTTGCATACTTGGCATATCATCTTTCTTGGTTCTTATTTGGCTTTTATCCATGTGAGAATTTAGAGCTTGTGTTCATCTCCATACCAAGCTCTAGTTCATCAAGAACGGATTTCATTTGAATATCTTGTGATGTTTTTGATGTTGGAGGTTTTACCGGTTCGTCTCTTGTAGAGAGGTAAAAATCTCCTCTTGTGTTATCCTCCTCACATGATGGACTATGATGTGTATATGCATGATCTTGTAGTGCTTGTGTTTATCTTCGGAGCAAGCCCAAGATCATAGATAATGGAGTCCGGATGGAAAACTTGTTGCGTTCGCGGTGTTGGAAATATTATCGGTCCTCCTCGAGATAAGGTCCACACCTCCCATGTGTGATATCTCCTCTATATTTGTGACCCTTAATATTTCCAACCTCGTTGGTTTCATCTCGTTTGGAGCTTCCTTGCAAAAGTAATTGCATTTCAGGTTTTGCAGTTCTGCTGTTTTGCCTAGGCCGGAGTTTTCGGCCTGAGGGTGCTCAGGGGCCGGAGTCTCCGGCCCACCGAGCTTTGAAGCCTCACGGCGGCAGTCGCTGCATCGAGGCCGGAGTAGGTCCGGAGTTTCCCCGGAGTTTTTGGACCGGCCGGAGTTTCTGGTTTAAGTTTCCTGCATCGGCTTTTTCCTGCCCTTCTGGGTCCGGAGTCTCCGCCCTTCTTGGTCCGGAGTTTCCGCCCGGGCTGGAGTCTCCGGCCTTCGTGGTCCAGAGTCTCCGGTGTAAGTTGGCTGCAACGGCTCTTTTTCTGGGAGGGGTATAAATACCCCTCCAACTACCTCCAGCCAGCCAGCTCTTCCAAGCACGTTTTCCCCCTCTCTCTCCTCCATTGTTGACCTTGGAAAGCTTGCCCCTCTCCCAATTCATCTCATGATTCTTGCATATCTTTGAGGGATTTGAGAGAGGAGATCTAGATCTACATTTCCACCAATCCATCTCTCCTCTAAGTGAGGGGAAGTCTCTTGATCTAGATCTTGGAGTTCCATTTGTTGTGTTCTTCGTTGTTCTTCCTCTCTTCTCCCCCCATAAGCATTAGTTGCTTGTGGTGGGATTTGAGAGTGAAGGATTTGAGCACTTGTGCTCTTGCCATTGCTTCGTTGCATCGGTATGTGCTCTCCACGAGGATTCGTGGAAGTTGAAAGCTTGTGAACTTGTTACTCTTGGGTCTTTGGACCCTAGACGCCTGTGTGGTGGTTGAGACCCTTGTATGGTCACTTGTAGATGTTCGGGAGCCCCAATCCCGTTGTGCGTTGTGCCCCGGATCGTTGTTGAAAGGCTCCGGATTTCCGCCTCGAAGGATTCCGATAGTGGAAGGTGAACCAAACCTTTGTGGTGCGGTTCATCGGAGAAGAAGGTGAAACCTTTGTGGTTGTTGAACCATTGTGTTGGTTCACACCTCTCTGATACGTCCAAAACGTATCTAATTTCCCGAACACTTTTGCTGTTGTTTTACTTCTAATTTGTGTGATTTGAATACAACTAACGCGGACTAACGCTGTTTTCAGCAGAATTGCCCTGGTGTCTTGTTTTTG
This sequence comes from Poa pratensis, assembly GCA_947311845.1. NCBI lineage: Eukaryota > Viridiplantae > Streptophyta > Magnoliopsida > Poales > Poaceae > Poa > Poa pratensis. The sequence goes on from CAMZMU010000085.1 coordinate 96,634,715, forward strand.
TGCAGAAAGTCAACTTTCGGGAAAATCCGTGGAAATTATCGCGAAGCCCCTATTTCACCAAAAGACCCACGGAGCCAGAAGACGAGACGGAGGGGGGCAGCGAGCCGCCCTCACCACGTGGCGGCGCGGTGGGCCCTGGGTCGTGCCACCACCTGGTGAGGCCGACTCGGCCACGCCCTCGGCTCCCCCTCTGGACTACATAATCCCCTTGACCTAAAAACGCGAGGAGGTTTGACCTTATTTTCAGAAACACTCTAGAGCTCCGCCGCCATCGAAAACCCTATTTCGGGGACCAGAAACTCCGTTCTGGCACTCCGCCGGTGTCGAGGATATAGGATATGGATATCCTGACATATGACAAATGCGGCCTAATATGGAGAAGGCCCAACAAGGCGACTTAACGTTTTGAGTCGCACAAGGACTCTACGAAACGACTTGTAATAGAAACCCTAGTTTGTATCCTACTAGGACACCACATGTAAGCCTGCCCCTTCCACCTATATAAGGAGGGACAAGGCGCGCCAAGAAGATCAGATCTCAATAGACTAGATAGAACAAAACAGAGAGAACCGCCTCATCGGCGACTCACTCATCGGCATACAGAATAAGATCTAGCCACAAACAGCATGTAGGGCTTTTACCGGACGATGTTTCCTGGGGCCTGAAGATGTATAAATCGTTCTCCTGTGTGCAATCTCGCTCCCGGAAGATTCTACGTCGCCTAAATCCCACACCTATGAAGTCATCCTGAGATGACATGTGCCGTGACAAACCCACGACAGTTGGCGCCCACCGTGGGGCTTGCGGCGCTTGAAATCATGGTCCGGGTGGGATCCCTTCATCAACAATTTCGGCGAGTTTATTACCACGGCGGTTTAAGCGGCGCAGCATCATCGACAACATCCAGCACGCAGCGGATCAATTTTTCAAAGATCGAGATTCCCTGCGGCGTTCTACGAGCGGTCTCGAGCGGTCAGAACATAACTCGACGACACCAGGATTCAAGTTTCCACCACACTAATTTGGCAAGAAGCGGAGAGTTCCATCCGGCAACGACTCGCCGAGTCCGATGGGAGTTCCAGCACCTCAAGTTTCAAGGCGGATGCGTCGATGTGCTGCATAAAGAATCAGATCAGAGGAGAAGTTTGAGTCGATTTAGGCTGCAACGGTGTGACCCGATCTCCCAACGTGGCATCAAGCAAGGAAATAGATTGAAGGAGTTATGTACCAATTAATGCTGCGTTGACTCGCACGTGGATCAAGAAAGATAATGAAGGAAGGAAAAAGCAAATTGATTTATTTGCTTTGTATGGAAACCTCACGTGGGAAGAAAAAAAAAGGAGAGAAGCAAGGAAGATGCGGTCAGCTCAAAACCATCAGGCTTAAGCACTTGCGTCCTTCACCATCGCTATAGGCAACTTCGATCAAGATTAGCCGATTTCGACGACGTCCGCGGTTTACTCTATGTCATCAAGCATCGGGAGAATGAAAATAAGGTGGTATTTTTGAGAAAACAGGGAGTCGCCGAATCTCTGCTGGTTCGTGATGATTGACTCAAGAACAAAAAAAAAAAAAAAAAAAAAGAGGGCCAAAAGACCAAGCCGCACCATCACGATATACGTGCATGGGGCAAAGGATCGTACCGGAGATGGACGCTGCCGCTGCTGTCACGTACAGATGCATTTTTATCGGCAAGCGCGACTCCACCTCTACCTGGGACCGCGACTACTACCTGCGCGGCTCAAAGATCACTTAATCGGTACGAGTTTCTAGCGGCTTATTGAGTCAAGAAGCTGGGGTCTGATTGATCTCCATGCTGCGTGAAGGATTGCAAGTCGAATTCTTCTCAGAATACCAGGGACCTGATAAAAATAGAGATACGTACGGCTGTTCAACCTCCCCGAGGAGTACGAGCAGCACTACGACGCTGGTTGCAAGATCAATCTACGCATCAAGCTGGAAGGCTTCACCAACAAGCTCGCCAACCTGATCAACCCCGTCATGGCGACTTCTACTCCGTCACAACGACCATAAACTAGTCGCTGCGGTGGACTCTACTTTCACCACGGACAGCTCCACCTTGCTGCGGTCGGCTTCAGCTCCGCCGCATGACGATTTCGACTTGACATGATGGTCGGCTCGCCAAAAATCATGATTATCTCCACTGACAAACCATGGTCATCTTTGACTTGGTTGCGGATCATATTTCGTCATCAACATCAGGAGAATGAAAACAAGCTAAGTTGCTATCATGCACAAACTTTACAACCTTTTGCTTTATCAGTTAATATTGAGTTTCACCTTCGAGTTAATCTCGGGGGCTGCATATCTAGTTTATGATGCTTATTATCAATATCTCTGCGACTCAAAATATACTATGCCGCAGAATTCAAATTTAGATCACCTTGAAGGCTTAATTTACATCCACTGCTTAATATAGAGTCTTACAACCGGCATGAGATTTATTAAATTTGAGTTCTTTATAGCTCGCACTATATCTATCAAAATCTAGATGCATATTGCTCACTACATCTATCAAGGTTGAGCTCTTTTTATAACTCGCATGATTCATTGAATAATCAGCTTTTATTTACATCCGCAAACGGATTTCTTAAATATACCAATGTCCACCATCACATATTCAAGCATTGATATTTAGGGACTCATTTTATGATTTATCATTATATCATTTTATGAGTCGCCTAGTGATTTATCTCCAGATCATTTTATGAGTCGCATACAGCTCATCATTACATCAGTTTACGAGTCACTAACGAATCATCATCTTATCGATATTTGAGTTAAACAGGTGACTCGTTGTATCAATTCTTGGGTCAAATCAGTGACCCGTGGTATCACATTTACAGCTAATAAGAGCTGGTTATTATCAAAGCTAATTAGAGCTCGTCACGGCTATTACAGCTGATTATATCAAAAGTCGACTGCCACCTACGCGCGGTCGCACATCAGGATTAGTGAAATAAAGCGGGCACCACCGGTATCCGGAGGTTTCTCATTTCGCCTCAATATGAGTTGCTGAGACTTTATTTTCACTAATCTCTGGGTTTCACGGGGGCTTTGCAGCTTTATGAGCTCGGCTTATTCTCGTGGAATCGCTCTTTGTGGCAAATTAACCTGGTTATACTCGCCTTAAGTTAGATGTAACTTGCACTATGCGGTCAAAGTACCGGCATGTGGCGTCAATCGAGTCTAATTGTCTATCATGGCCGTTCTTGACCCTGAACACACATTAGATCTGGGAAATACTGAGCCGTGCGAGTCCTACTTAACGGTAACAGAGATAATTCAGAATGACTAAATTACCCGCATGTGGCGTCAATCGAGTCTGAATGCCTATCATGGACTTTCTCGACCCTGAACACACATTAAACCTGGGAAATATTGAGTCGTACCATATGCTATCATGCATCGTACAAATTGCTATCATGCAACCATTTGCTATCATGCAACCATTTGTTATCATGCAAAATACAATTTGCTATTATGCAGAATATCATTTGCTATTATGCAGATTACAATATGCTATCATGCAGGTTACAATTTGCTATCACGCAGAGTACTAACTTTTTATCATAATTATTACCAGCCGCCAAGGCTAACATATTATCATCAAGTTATCATCATTGCTTCCTTGGGGGCTTTGCCTTTTGATTTAACAGGAACCTGTAACTCGGTCATATGAATTGGCGCAACAAGATTTTTTATGATTGAGATAATTATCTCCTGATATCGGCTGATAAAGCCACAATTATTTATTTATTTTCAGCCACATTAAGTGGAATTTTTAAGGATGATTCCTTAATTTATATCTAGAGTCTTGACGGGGAATTGGAGGAGATCATCGCCATCATCATCACCGACGCCTCTCCATCAACCATCCATGACTCCCCCATCCATGTGTGAGTAATTCCCGCTGTAGGCTGAAGGGGATGGAAGGGATTGGATGAGATCGTTCATGTAATAGCTATAAGATTGTTAGGGCATGGTGCCTAGTATCCGTTGTTAGTACTTTTATGTCATTGTTGCAACTTGTTATGCTTAATGCTTGTCACTTAGGGCCCGAGTGCCATGATTTCAGATCTGAACATGTTATTGTATCATGAGGATAATCATTGTTTTAGATCATATCTGCAAGTTGTATACACATATTATTGTCCGGAACCCGAGGCCCCAAAGTGACAGCAATTGGGACAACCGGAGGGGATGGCTGTGATGTGAGGATCACATGTGTTCACGGAGTGTTAATGCTTTGCTCCGGTACTTTATTAAAAGGAGTACCTTAATTACCAGTAGATTCCCTTGAGGCCCCGCTGCAAACGGGCTGGTAGGACAGAAGATGTTGTGCAAGTTTCTCATTGCGAGCACGTACGACTATATACGGAACACATGCCTATGGTTACTTAGTACTTGGATGCTTTATTATTATTTACCTGCAAATGCCTTGTCTTGATTATTACATGAATCATCCTATCCATGCAGCGCCCGCTCATCCATCCCTATGCCTACAGTATTTTAATCCTGCTGTTTACTGCAATCACTACTGCTGTCTTTATTACACTGCTGCTACTATTTCACTACTGCTACTGCTATAAAACTGTTGCTACTGATAATCTGTGTCGAGCAAGTCTATTTCCAGGTGCAGCTGAACTGACAATTCATCTGTTAAGGCTTATAAATATTCTTTGGCTCCCCTTGTGTCGAATCAATAAATTTGGGTTTTACTTCCCTCGAAGACTGTTGCGATCCCCTATACTTGTGGGTCATCAAGACTATTTTCTGGCGCCGTTGCCGGGGAGCATAGCTTTATTTATAAGCTCACCTGAAAGTGATATTGTTCGCTGCAATTTATTCATCATGGGTAAAGCTCGTGATGAGAAGGTCCGTATATTGCCTTCCACTACAAGAAAAGGTACGACTCTGAGTACCTCTGCTGCTCTTGACTCACCTACTGTTATGAGTCAACTTATTACACCACCACAAGCTTCACGTGTTGGTACTTCTGCTGAATCTGAAAATACTTCTGATAATTTTGATGATGCTTCTACTGTGCTTGATGAGAGTGTTCAATTAGGTCCTCTTTTAGATGCTGCTATTGCTAAGTCTAAACAAATTGAAAATGCTGAAACACAAATTGAAAATCCTTTTACACCTGTTGGTTCACCTGAGTCTATAGAGCATTCTAGTGATGATCTTGATGAAACTTATGTGGAACTTGATGATGATTTTATTGATGCATGTCATGCTACTACTGGTGCAAGTGGCATTAAAAGTCTTCTTGCAAAACATGCTGTTAGATATAAACTGTCTCCTGATCCTAAGTTTGCCACATCTCCTATAAACATTAAAGATAAGGATTATGATTTCTCTCTTGATTTATCACATATATCCATTGTTGAGAAAGAACCTTTTCGTGGTACTGAAAATGAAAGTTGTAGAACACATGAATGAGCTCTCTACTTTGAGTAGTTTGTTTTCTGATGATATCAAGAAACGTGGCTACTTTGTTGCTAAATTTTTTCCTTTCTCATTAAAGGATGAAGCTAAAACTTGGTATAATAATCTGCCTCCTGATTCTATTGATAGTCCTACTGGTTTGCTTAATGTCTTCTTTCAGAAATATTTCCCTGCTAGTGCTCAACATGCTGCTTTACTTAGAATATATAACTTTGATCAAGATGAGGGAGAGAAACTGCCTGAAGCCTGGGCAAGGTTTTGTTCTTTAATTAGGGCTCGGCCTGGGCATGAATTGGAAAAAATGAACTTCTTGATATATTTTATAGTGGACTAACCCCTGAATCTAGGGAATATTTGGATAGTTGTGCTGGTTGTGTTTTCAGGAAAAGAACCCCAGATGAAGCTGAGGAATTAATGGCTAAAATAAGCCAAAATCATGATGATTGGACTACACCTGAGCCGACCCCAACACCAATATCAAAGAAGAGGGGTATGATTGAATTGAATGATGAAACAATGAGGGAAGCCAAGAAATCTCTTATAGAGAAGGGTATTAAATCTGAAGATGTGAAGAATCTACCACCCATAGAAGAACTATGTAAGCCAATTCCCCATTCTTCTACAATTGAGGTACACTCTCTCCAACGCTTTAATGAAGGAGATATTCCCTATTCTAAACCTCCTGATCAATGCTTAGATGAGTTTGATAATTATATTGAAAAGCAAAGTAACTTTAATATGAGAGTGGAGAATCATCTAATGGAGAATTCTCGTGCTATTGATAGTTTGCATGATATTGTTGAAAGAACTTCTAATGATGTTAAAATGCTTATTAAACATTTTCATATGGTTCAAACTCAAATTGATCAACTCACTAAAGTGCAAAAAGACATGCTAATTAACTCTTCTAAAGAAAAAGAGAAGCATGCTTATGAAGTGACAACTAGAGGTGGTGTTTCCACTCAGGATCCTTTATATCCTGAGGGGCATCCCAAAAGAGTTGAACAAGATTCTCAACGAATTAAAGAAACTAGTGCTCCTTCTAAGAAAAAGAAGAAGAAACATAAAACTGTTGTAGAATCCTCTGAACCTGTTAATGATCCTAATAGTATATCTATTTCTGATGCTGAAACTGAAAGTGGTAATGAACATAACAATGATAATGATAAGAATGATGCTTCTGATAAAGAAGAAATTGAAGAGGAACCTGAAAAGCATGCTAAAAATAAAAAGTACACTAAGGAAGACTTCACTACTAAGAAACATGGTAATGAAAGAGAACCTTGGGTTCAAAAGCAAATGCCTTTTCCTGTTAAGAAATTGAAATCAAAGGAAGAAGAACACTATAATAAATTTTGTGATTGGATGAAACCTTTGTTCTTGCAAATTCCTTTGACTGATGCTATTAAATTGCCTCCTTATTCAAAGTATATGAAAGATATTGTTTCTAACAAAAGGAAAATTCCCAATGAGGAAATTTCTACTATGCTTGCTAATTATTCTTTCAATGGTAAGGTTCCAAAGAAGCTTGGAGATCCAGGTATACCAACCATTCCTTGTTCCATCAAAAATAATTATGTTAGAACTGCTCTATGTGATTTGGGAGCAGGAGTTAGTGTTATGCCTTTCTCTCTTTATAAGAGACTTTATTTGGATAAATTGATACCAACTGATATATCTTTGCAAATGGCTGATAAATCTACTGCTGTTCCTGTTGGCATTTGTGAGGATGTCCCTGTTCAAGTGACTAATAACTGTTTAATCTTGACTGATTTTGTTGTGCTTGAGATGCCTGAAGATGATAATATGTCTATTATTCTTGGGAGACCTTTTCTTAATACTGCAGGTGCTGTTATTGATTGCAACAAAGGAAAAGTGACTTTCAATGTGAATGACAAAGAGCACACTGTTTATTTTCCCAAAAAGGTGGACAAAATATTTGGAGTTAATACTATTTCTAATTTTAGAACTATCAAAGTGGGAAGTATTGATTGCCCCATATATGAACATCAAGAAGGATATCAAAATATTATGATTGGATCCATATCAATACAATTCAAGGTAACATAATTGGTTCATGAGGTTTGATTTCTTTTATGTCATATAAAATTTATTTGGTGGCAAGACTTGATCAACCTTGTTAACAAATACATTTTAAATGCATAGAGAAACTAAACAACATTTCTTTCTTCATCCTTGTTTTACCTACTGTAGTATTGTTTAGTTTGCAAAATTTTAGTTTTGTTTAATTTTTGAAAATCATTTTTCTGTCCTGAAATCATTACTTTTAACACCCAGAAAATGTGCATTTTAAAAGTTTTCAAAAATTCATAAAAATTATACCACTGGTCCTATTTTTGAAAGAGCATTGTGGGAGTGCCTGGGGCTGACCAGGGGGCCCCACCATGCCTGCTCACCACATGGTGGCGCGGCCAGCCTTGGGGCCGCGCCATGACATGGTGAGGGCCCCACCTGGCCCTCCACTCACTCAGCCACCTACCACCTCACTCACTCTCACGACAAAACACTCCACCATTGCTCAAACTCGAGTTCTTGCTGTTCTTGCTCGCGATTTTCGATCTCCTTGCTCAGCCCATCTTTGCTGCTGAGATTTGGGGCATTTGTTCTCCGGTATGTGACTCCTCCGAATATCCAAGTAGAATTTTGTTTAGTGAAGTATATCTTGAGTATTTTGCTGCTGTAGGTGACATGTTAAGTGAGTTCCCATGCTTGTTCTATGTTGGAATAATTAGTTTTGATGCATGTTTAGTCCTCTAGCAAGTTCCTATAGTAGTTCCCCTCATTTAGTTGTCTCAAAATCAATTTTTATAATGATTGTCAAAAATTTCAGAAAAGGAATATGCATAACCACACCTATGGAGAGATTTTTGAGAGGGATTCGCAAAGGGTGGCAAGGCCTTCAAGAGCAGCCACTCGAATTAGGCGATCCTACGATGAAGATCTCATTGCACCAAGCATTGGCGATGAGAGGGATGATGGAGTTCCAAATCCATCATCTTTCCCATGCACTGACTTTTTGCGTGATGCAGGGCTCCTTGATGATTTCTTGTTCCTTGTTCAGAGGGTTGGTTTGACTACATATATGCAGGATGAAAGTAACCAATATGTTATGCTCACCAAAACTTTTGTTGAGAGCTTTAAATTTGGCAACTCTTCTTTCACGCCATCCGTTAAATTTAAAATTTATAATAGGCCTGTTACCATGACTTTGAAGGATTTTTGTGCTGCCATAGATATTGCTCCTTCAGGTACAGCGAAGAGGATTCAAGGACGCCCCAACGATTTGCTGGAACTTTACCGAGAGGTGACCAATGATGATGACCGCACCGCCCAGCGTGGCAAGATAAGGAACATTCAGCTCCCTGCCATTAGATATTTTACTTACTATCTTGCCACTAGCATTCTTGGTAGGGAGAACACCAGCAACATTTCTAATTATCATCTTGCTTTTCTGGCTGCTGCACTTACTGGTAACACATCTTATAATCTTGGTGCTCTCATTGCTCGTCGTTTAGCTGCTAGTGGACCCATCTATGGAGGGATTGTTGCTTCACGAGTTATTGCATATCTAGGCCTTCCTGTTGATCCTAATGATGAGTTGTTACCCCCATTTAGACTCAACCTTGCTGCCATGAAAGATCATCAATTTGTTACTAAAGATTCTTGTGAAAGAAACCTAGTCTATAGGGTTTTATTTACTGATGGGGACGAAAGGACGGTTCCTTTGCCGCAGCCCGTTTTGTTTGGTCTTAACAGGAGATTGTGGTCGCGCTCAAAGGAGGAGTTGGATGAGCAGCTGAGGTTGCTTGGTTTCCATGACCAGCACGACTCTGAGCACCAGGAGGATGGGTCGGCCGCCGACCACTACACCGGTGCGTCGTCGAGTTCATATCAGGACGAAGACCCTTCTTCGTCATACTACGGAGGCGCCACTTCGTGGCCACGTTGGGATTGATCTCCACTTAGGCCAAAAGCCTAAGCTTGGGGGGAGGTATACCGACATCTCACTCATTTACATATCATATCCTGTCGGTACTTTGTATATCCATGTTTCGATTTTCTTTCTTTCTTTTTGTTGTGTCTTCTTTTATTCGCTTTCCAAAACACAAAAAGACCAAAAATATTTCTGTTGTTTCTCTCTATTTATTTCTTTAGTTCCTATTATTAGTTTGCTTGACTTTTAATTTCGGTTTGATATTCGAAAATCCAAAAAGATTTTGCTTTGTTTGCTTGTTTCCTTATGTTCTTGTTTTAAATTCGAAAACACCAAAAATATTTGTCGTTCTTCTTCGGTTTTGTAAAGTTTGCTGCAGAGTTTAGCGGTCTTCGATGACTCCATGGAGCTTGGTTATCATTTCATATTATTCGAGCCACACAAGTGAAAAGCAATTATGACGATCTACGACAATTCGAGTTGGGGTGAGAGGCTGGTATGAACTCTATTTGTTTTCATTTTTGTACATATACTCATCCATGTGAACATGCTTAGTTGGTTCATGTGAGGTATATGTCATTTAATGGATGCTTAGTAGTTTATGTTCTCTTATGATCAGTTCCAATTTATTAATAGTGGGTGGCATGTTATATAGATGTTGCTTGCATTGTTCTGTTCATAAAAGGGTATGACATTGTGGTATCCTCCTCTGAATAATTCATTTGAATTGACTTGGCACATGCTCACGCATGCATACGACTGAAAACAAAAAGTCAATAAGCCTCGATGATTTACTTTGCCTCAGAGTACTTGTATCATTTTTATGCCTCCGTTAATTTTATTTTGTCGCAAGCATGATTATGACGGTTATTGCTCTCTTGATTGTCGCTTCCCAGTCTATTGCTAGCCTCCACTTGTACTGAGCGGGAATGCTGCTCGTGCTTCCAAATCCCTGTAAACCAAGTTATTCCAAAGAGTCCACCATAAATACCTATGCATGGCATTTCAAACCATTCAAGTAAATTTTCATGTGCTACCTTTAAAACCTTCAAATTACTTCTCATTTTGTGACACTATTTTTAGCTTATGAGGAAGTAGTAGTTGGGTTTGTTATCTTCCATACTAAATTAAGTACCCCGACTTGCATGCTTCATCTGCTTGTCACTAATTTTGCAAAGAGCTGGTTAGACCATTATAACATCAAAAAGCTAAACAAATAAAAATAGGCACTCCTCCATGGTATGTGATTGTTGGCAGGCACCCGAGGATTCGGTTAGCCATGGTTTGTGAAAAGCAAAGGTTGGGAGGAGTGTCATACTATATAAGTGCATGCTATAAATGCTTAATATCAACAATTCGGAACCACTCTCAACTTGTTTAGTATGGAAGATAACAGAAACTCTATTGCCATTCGTTGACAGGAACAACCACCTCCCAAAACATTTTTACTTCTGTTTTAAAAATAAAAAGCTCTAGCACAAGTTAATCCCTGCTTCCCTCTGCGAAGGGCCAATCTTTTACTTTTATGTTGAGTCACCATCCTTTCTTTGAGCACCTTCTCGAGGGCATAATTGTCATCTTAGTGTAATGTGCTTGTCCCAGAATGCGGTTAACTGCGGTATAACTCTGATGCTTTTATCTTTGATAATCTTTACTTCTAGTCTTCCCTTGAACTTCAGAGGTGCCTGGGCATTTATGTTTTGCTGTACAAATACGGGCAAGCGAGATACCACCTTATCATATCTTATTATGAGCATTGCAATCCTGCTGATAGATATGTTTCATGTTGTTTATTATTAGTACGTTGGTATCTTTTCATGATTGACATAACTATTAGGTGACATTATTTGCATGTTGATAACCCCCAAGAGCAGAGGATCACTGTAGCACCTCTCAATGTGGAAGTAAGGTATCGATCCGCATGAGCAAGAAGGAAAAGTTATCTATTCCCTACAACTAAAGTGTCACAAGTTTTAGTTGATTATGCACTAAACAAGTTTAAGGAACAAGATGGTTGATTTAATAGATGGAAGTTTAATGCAACAAAACAAGAATGTAAAAGTGTCCCAATCCTCTTCAATGCAAGAGGACAAGACAAAGGTTTTCTCTTATAGGAACAATGGACATGGGTTCATGGGTTCACTTAATCCTCTCTCTCTCATCTATGGTGATTATCATGTTATGGATAAAGTACACACAATTGTCATGTTTTAATGGTAGCTTTTAATGACGGCTATATGTCCTAAAACACATAGTTGAAAGAAATACTCATTTGTGTGCTATGTCACCCCCGCAAGGCTAGCATGGCTGCTGTCACTCCCACATCATACTCTTTCTTTTTACCCCAGATAAAGGATGTTGGGCTGTATTTCACATGTCACTCAATACATATGCCGTGTCACATCGGCCATCCCGTACGTACATACATCATACTTCATAATGGATAATATTCTAAACACTAGTGCAATGATTCATAATTCGTGTGCATGACCACATCTCTCTCATCTATCCACACTTGGTGGTGTCAATCACCTCATGACAAGGATAAACAAGGCATTATGCATAAATCAAACCATCACATGCATTATAGAATATCTTCAAAGTATGACAAATCATAAAAGTTCCAACACAACAGTAAATGCATAACAAACCATACGAATTACATAGATGACCGTAATCATGTTCAGCAGCTCATACGGTACTAATTAGTGAAGCTCAAAGAGAGGAGAGATACATAAGTTACCACCACAAACCCAAGTCCAGGGGGTGGACTACTCCCCCTTCATTATGGAGACGGTGGAGAAGTCGTTGGAGAAGATGGAGACCACCCCAGCAGCGCCCCGCCGGAGTTTTCCCCCTCCAATCTGCAGCTCCAGGTCTCTGTTTCGTGGTTTCTATGTTTCGGCGGCGCTCTCTTTCGCGAAAGCCCTGGGGGTGTCTATATATAGTCGTTTTTATGTCAAGACGAAGCTTCGGGAAGAAAGATCGACGGCAGCGGAGGCCCGAGGGCCAGGATGAGGGGTCCCACGCGGTCAGGGAATCTGGCCGCGTGGGCCCACCCCTTTCTGCCTTCTGGTCTCCGTTTCTTCGATTCCTTTGTGCCTACGTTTCGTTCCTTCCAAAAAAGTGATACCCGTAAAGTCTCAGGTCATTTGGACGTCGTTTGGGTCCCTGAAACATCAAAATATAGAAAAAGGGGTTTTCTGACAGTGCAGGGTTAATTCCAGAAAAATGGGGACATTGTTAATTATCCCCAAAACTTAATATAAATCATGAATATAACCCTTATATGATGCAAATAACATGTAATAAAATGTAAAGTTCATGTATGCATTTTACATGCATCACATGTATCTTATTATGAATTGCCTATGTACTTGTCCACATAGTAAGAATATATACACCATATGAAGCAAATGTGTTCGTGAAAGTTCTTTTATCGCACTCAGTTGTTAACTGAATTGCTTGAGGACAAGCAATAAGCTAAGCTTGGGGGAGTTGATACGTCCAAAACGTATCTACTTTTCCGAACACTTTTGTTGTTGTTTTACCTCTAATTTGTGTGATTTGAATACAACTAACGCTGTTTTCAGCAGAATTGCCCTGGTGTCTTGTTTTTGTGCAGAAAGTCAACTTTCGAGAAAATCCGTGGAAATTATCGCGAAGCCCCTATTTCACCAAAAGACCCACGGAGCCAGAAGACGAGACGGAGGGGGCAGCGAGCCGCCCTCACCACGTGGTGGCGCGGTGGCCCTGAGCCACGCCACCACCTGGTGAGGCCGACTCGGCCACGCCCTCGGCTCCCCCTCTGGACTACATAATCCCCTTGACCTAAAAACGCGAGGAGGTTCGACCATATTTCCAGAAACACTCCAGAGCTCTGCCGCCATCGAAAACCCTATTTTGGGGACCAGAAACTCCGTTCTGGCACTCCACCGGGACGGGGAATTGGAGGAGATCATCGCCATCATCATCACCGACGCCTCTCCATCAACCATTCATGACTCCCCCATCCATGTGTGAGTAATTCCCGCTATAGGCTGAAGGGGATGGAAGGGATCGGATGAGATCGTTTATGTAATAGCTATAAGATTGTTAGGGCATGGTGCCTCGTATCCGTTGTTAGTACTTTTATGTCATTGTTGCAACTTGTTATGCTTAATGCTTGTCACTTAGGGCCCGAGTGCCATGATTTCAGATCTGAACATGTTATTGTATCATGAGGATAATCATTGTTTTAGATCATATCTGCAAGTTGTATACACATATTATTGTCCGGAACCCAAGGCCCCAAAGTGACAGCAATTGGGACAACCGGAGGGGATGGCTGTGATGTGAGGATCACGTGTGTTCACGGAGTGTTAATGCTTTGCTTCGGTACTTTATTAAAAGGAGTACCTTAATTACGAGTAGATTCCCTTGAGGCCCCGCTGCAAACGGGCTGGTAGGACAGAAAATGTTGTGCAAGTTTCTCATTGCGAGCACGTACGACTATATACGGAACACATGCCTATGGTTACTTAGTACTTGGATGCTTTATTATTATTTACCTGCAAATGCCTTGTCTTGATTATTACATGAATCATCCTATCCATGCAGCGCCCGCTCATCCATCCCTATGCCTACAATATTTTAATCCTGCTGTTTACTGCAATCACTACTGCTGTCTTTATTACACTGCTGCTACTATTTCACTACTGCTACTGCTATAAAACTGTTGCTACTGATAATCTGTGTCGAGCAAGTCTATTTCCAGGTGCAGCTGAACTGACAATTCATCTATAAGGCTTATAAATATTCTTTGGCTCCCCTTGTGTCGAATCAATAAATTTAGGTTTTACTTCCCTCGAAGACTGTTGTGATCCCCTATACTTGTGGGTCATCACTCTCCAACGAGACCTACTCCCCTAAAAAGGAGGAACTCGGGAATACATCCTCATCTCCGCGTGCCTCAGTTATTTCTATACCCGAGCTCTTTACTTATGCACTTTACATTGTGATAGCCTTCGTGGTTGAAGTATTCTATATTGCTATCACCTTGTTGCTTGTCTTGCTTAGCATAAATTGTTGGTGCACATAGGTGAACCTAGTTTATTTAGTTTGTTGGCTTGTTAATTTAAACACCTAGTTTTATTCCGCAATTAGCAAGACTAAACCGGAAAAGTTTTAATTGCCTATTCACACCCCTCTAGGCGACATCATTGTCCTTTCACCGTCGATCGCGGATCCGATGGCCCACAATTTTCGGAAAGTACAGAGACCTTTTCGCAACGATGCGGTCATCGCCATTCCGAATGCCGAAGGGACTTATTTGCAATTATCGGACAGTCCAGGGTTCTTTTCGCAACGACACGGTCATCGCCGTTCCGACCGTTGGAGGGACTTATTTTCAATTATCGGACAATCCATAAACATTTTCGCAACGACGCGGTCATCGCCGTGATCAAGAGGGACTTATTTGCAATTACCGAACAATCTAGGGACTTTTTCGCAACGACGCGGTCATCGCCGTTGATGACGTAATCACGACATCACAGTGAGCCCGGCCTGCCAGGATTTTTTCCTTTTCAGAAACATTTACAGAAAATGTTAAATTCCTGATAGGTGGGACCGGTTTATTTAAACAATTTCCAGAAAAATGAAAAAGTTTAAAAATCAATATCTCTGAATATTTCCATCTGGAAAATATGAATAATATATCAAAACGTTCATAAAAATACATGCTAACTACTTATGCTAAAAAACAAACAATTTTGTATATTCAAATTTGGTAAATATTTGGAGAAAATTCAAATGTATTTTATCTAATTACTGTTTAATATTCATAGCAAAATACAAACATATTTGAACATTCCAACTTGCTAGATATTTGGATATTTTTTAAAATATGTCAAAAAATGCTCAATAAATAAATAAATGCTAACTACTTATGGCAAGATACAAACATATTTGAACATTCCAATTTGGTAAATATTTGGATGCAATATAAATGAACTTTCCCTAATTGTGGAATTGAATCAAAAAAAATGTATTTCCACTACTTATGTATTTAAACTAAATATTAATGAGAAAATAGAAGCATAGTTGAATATTCGAATTTGCTAAAAATTTAGAGATACTCTAGAATATATCAACATGCTCAGAAAAATAAATACTACCTATTTATGGCAAAATACAAACATATTTGAACATTTCAATTTGATTAATATTTTTACATAATCTAAATGAACTTCATCTAATTATGGATTTAAATTTAATAGATGCTCACATAATGCATTTTCTAAATATAGAGTTAACTAAAAAATTTATGGAAAGATACAAGCATTTTTGAACATTTCAATTTGCTAAATATTTGGAGTTACATACCGTCATAAAATACACTTCAAATTATGCAGCAAAATTAACACCACAGGCACGGCGTGCCGCCGCGCTAATTTTCCTAGTCTGACATATGAAAGAAGGCTAAACCATGAAAAGGGACTAAAAAGTAGCAAGAAGCACTCAATCAGCAATCATATTTATGCGACGGCCTTGTAGCTCACAAACATATTGGAGCTTTATAAAGATGCACCTCCGGATGGCACCCGCCGGGTTCGGGGCCGGGTTTGGCACCCCCATACCCGTACCCGCCCCTGCCACCCATCCCCATACCCGCCCCGTTACCCGCCGTAGGGTTTCATTCTCAACCATACCCGACACCCGCCGGGTTTGCGGGACTCGGCTGGGCGGAGCTCGTGGAGAGCCGGAGCAGAGGACGAGGGCATCTCAGGCGGCGGCGGCGGTTTCCAGGCGAGGTAGAGCCGTGGAGTTGACACGGCGGTCGATGCCGGCCGGCGGTGGAGCACATCCACGCGAGAGAGGTGGTCGGCGTCGCGTGCTTGGGGAGAGAGAAGGGAAGGCGAGCTAGAGGCGCCGGCTCGGGGAGAGAGGAGCCACGGGGAGGAGGGAGCATCGCTGCAGCGGTGTGTGTGCTGTGTGGTGTGAGCTGTGTGCGTGCGTTGACTGAAGTGGTGCGTGTGCTGTGTGCTGCGTCCGTGCGTGGGTTAGGTGAGGGTGTGAGTGAATGACGTGTGGGGTCACAAGTCCTTGGCGGGTATGCGGGTTCGCGGGTCTGGGTTTGGCATCCCCATACCCGCACCCGCTATACCCGATGGGTATGGAATTTTCCCGCTAACTACCCCCGTGGGTTTTTTTCTATAACATACCCTCCCCATTTAAGGCGGGTACCCGTCGGGTATCGGGTTTGCGGGTACCCATTGCCATCCGGAGATGCACCAAAGGATTTTACATGTAGAATAGTGGCATTTTTTTTAATATGTTACAATGATCTCAAAACATATATTTACCATGTACACATAGGAAATCATATATAAGCAAATGTATCATATCCGAAACCATGTCACAAAGAAAGGTGGGGTTACCTGCGTGAGGGCCAAACACAGCAAGTTGAGCTGAGGCTCTAGCGGTTCACAACACTCATGTTCCTCCTGTCAAGAGCCGAGGAAAAAGGAGAGACAAAGCCCCAACCAATCACTTTATCAGGTTTAGAAATCAATGTGTGTTTGCTGCTCGAAGAAAATAAAAAGATTCCTAAACATAACCGACCAAATAATTTAACAAATGTTAAGGAAGATGGAGCAGAGCTAGGAAGGGAGCAGACCTGAATTGTGGAAGTCCACTGCAATGTTTCCGGTAGCAACCAATGAATCAGGCATCACCTGCATGGAAGAGCATTAGCAAGCCACAAGTCAAACACAGATCAATGAGGCAGGCATGTAACGCCTGTGAAATAATCCAAAAAGATAAATCCATGTATGATTACCTAATTGGCAGTCAATAACTCAATATACTACTCTCACAACGTAATTAACTATATCCACCTTAGAATTTTTCTATAATTTACATAGCTAATAAAGCATATTATCTTTCCTAAATCTCGAGGAGGGGAAGAAGAGACCTGCTGGATGTCAGGAATGCAGCAGCGCCACCATCCAATAAGAAATACATGATTCCTCCATGACGAGGTGTACCCTCATCAAATCCCATGGTTAAGGACCTAGGGTTGAGATTATGGGGAGAGAACGTGGTAGTACTGGTAGTTTCGTCGGCTGACAAGCAGAGGCAAAGATTTACCCAGGTTCAGGCCCCTCGGGTGGAGGTAAAGACCCTACTTCCTGCTTGTCTGTTATTGATCGCTGGAGATTATGTGGTTACAAGGTGGCTCCGGCGAGATGACGATCTCGCAAGAGCTTTGGTGGTTCGAGTATGGCTTGGTCCTAGATCGGCACCCCTCCCAGCCTTTAAATAGGCTGGGTCTCGGGAGTTTGTAACCGACCTAGTTTACACATAAGGAAAGTATAAACCGACTATGTCTATTCTAAACTTGGAAGTTACTTCATCTTGTTGGGCCTCTCGTCTTGGGCTTCGAGTCGTATCTTCGCTAGTTGGGCTTTTAGTCATCACGTGCACCAGGTACCCTCACAGTAGGGTACCCGAGATGTATATCCTTGTCAGTAGCCCCCGAGTACTTGTCTGACTCGAAGAATCAGGCATGGACTCGTTCGTAAGTGCACGTCATATTCTTAGTACTATAATTGGAATTCCTGTATGAATAGCACATGTTGGCTATGTCGAGTATTTCATCGACTGTGGTTTTTGCTTATGATGATCAAGGGATAATAGCTTAGCAGGCCCAGTTCACTCGACGGATCGGGACTGGTTAACTACACATTTGGGTAACACCTTACTAGCTTTCAATCAAACTCGAGTCCCCGGACTCGAATCTGGAACAAACTGGTCAGATTCGACTAGGCCGCTGAGGTCTTACTGAGTCGATCTGCAGTATAACTTTGAATTTTACCCAACGCGTCCGTCGGGATTTTTCATCATGTCTGCTGACACGGAAAATATAAGGATTGACGTTGCTGGAACGGTCCTTAGCCCAGCTCGAAAGTTCGGCGGGTCTTACCTTTGCACTATGCGTGCAGCATCCGAGGTATTTGCGACGGACGCAACTCGGGAATGTTTCGAGTATGATTTTGCATATGAAACAGTCGATATATTCATCGACTGACACTTTGATACTATTTTATCGGGTGCGCGACAGCGCTCCCGATGGGAGTAGCCCCCGAGATTGTGCTTTATTGATTGCAATGAAGGATAATCTCAAAACCATCTTTCTCTACATTTGTTAGTCGAAGAAAACCTTTGCCATAATTCTATCGGGTGCGCGTCAGCGCTCCCGATGGGAGTAGCCCCCGAGATTGTGCTTTATTACTTGTAATGGAGGATAATCTCAGAATCACCCAGTCATGATCATCTTTAGTCGAAGAAATTTTTGATACGCTCCCGATGGGAGTAATATGTATTTGATCGTAGAACAGTCGAGTGACCATACACCGACAAAGAATCGAGTGATTAGTATGCTTTGGGCGAACCCGACATCTTTTCGGAACAAATTTGCTGCAATGACGTCAGGGATGACGTTTTATGGCGACTGCGCCACCTGACACGCGGTGGCGTGCGCTGTGCTGCGAGAGATGGGACGTGACACGTCTTGTGGGCCCATTGTACAGCCGTTTGGACTGGATTTGACCGTTCAGGCACGATTTCTCCGGGCCATGATGGTAGTTCCTAGATTCCCGTGCGTAGTGGGCGGAGTGGCCGGCGACGGTTGCCCTCCGTGGCTGCCACGTGTACGGTTAGATTTGCTTATGTGCCCACGATCTCGCATCGACGGTGCGGATTCTTTTGCTTTGAGGTTAAAAAGGGGACGACGGCGTAAATAGTGTTTTTACTTGCCATTTGCTCTCCGCCGCCGCTACTTCTTCTTCCTCCTCTCGCATCGCCATTGCCTCAGAGCAAAGCTTGCGCAACCACCACCGCGATGACGAAGCCTACCACCCGAAGGGGCAGGAGTGCTGCATCGGCGGACAGCGCCGCGGGAGCCGCTGCCAGCGGCTTGAAGAGGGAGAAGGGCGCGTGGACCAAATCCACCTGCAGCAAGAGGATGCTCACGGCCTGCGGAACGACGGGCTGATCCCTGAGGACACCTCTCAAGTTCGCCTCCCCGGTGCCGAGGTAATCCCGCGCCCAGGCCCCAATGAGCGGGTCTGCTTTGTTGATTTTGTGAACAGGGGATTCTCCTTCCCTGTTCACAACTTTCTTCGTGCACTGATGCACGTGTATGGAGTGCAATTGCACGATTTCACGCCCAATGGGCTTTTGCACATTGCGTGTTACTTCGTCCTTTGCGAGTGCTTCTTGGGCGTCGCACCCCACTTTGGTCTGTTCCGCCGCATCTTCAACGTCAAGCGCCAGCACAGCACCAAGGGACCTGGTGGTTTTGGAGTACAAGCTCGACCTGATGTCGAGTACTTCAAGATCAACTTCCTGGAGTCTGTGCAAGGATGGCGCCAGAAGTGGTTCTACATCAAGGATGTGACCATTGGCGACCAAACCTTCGGGTTGCCTCCTTTGACGCAGACGCCCTGGTGAAGAAGAGGCCATCATGGATCGCCCAGCCGACCGGAGTCGAAGCCGAAGAGGCTGACATTCTGATGGAGAAGGTGCTGAAGCTTCAGACCACTGCTGGTCGAGAGGTCACAGGGATCCATCTGCTAGCCATTATGGCCAAGAGGCGAGTGCAGCCTCTCCGAGCCCGAGTGCATGCTTTGTGGGCATATGGTGGGGCTTCTGATCCAACCCGCTCACGCGCAGTGGAGCTATCTGATGCGGAAGCGGAGAAGTTGGTAAGGAGCCTTACCAAGCTTACCGATGAAGATCCCTGCGAGATGAACTCGCCTGTGCCTCCTTATGAGACCAGCAACCCTCTGCCAAGGTAACAATTGATACTACATCTCAGTTGATATGTTATGCATGTGTGATGTTGAATCCTTTGCTGTTTATGTGTGCAGGGTCACAAAATGTTTGAGTCAATGCCTCCCTTGCCAGAGAGCGGCCCAGTGCCAGACAATGAGCCACTCGAGGTAGATTCTGATGATGAGATGGCTTCACTCGCCACCGCACACACGCCAGAAGCCGATGAGGGCGATGCTGAGGTGCAGGGCAAGCAAAAGCGGTCACGCGACGAGGAGGATACAGCTGACTCGGAGGAAAGGAGGAAGACAAGATGGAGTCGATGACGGCGCCACTCGAAATTCCTCCGATTCGCTCGCTTCCCCCTCGACCACCGAAGAAATCGCGCCCGAGCATGGGTGTGCTTGCGCCTGGTCGATTGTGCGACCTTACTGAAGAGTAAGTACTATGTGCACTTTCTTTGTCATGTTATGAATAATATCACCTTGTATACTTATAATGTGTGAAACAGTGTTTCCTCCGATGAGGATATGCCTCCGCCACCTACGGCGGAAAAGAGCAGCGCAGCGTCCACTGCACGGACGCTGCCACCAGAGCAGCCGCCTACCCCGGCGACTCCTGCCGCTACAGCCACAGCTACGCCACCCCAGCCGGAGGTTGCAGCAACTGAGAGTGGAGCTGCGGCTGCAGGTGTCCCTGCGTCGACTTCTTCCTTCTTGGAACACGTAAGTTTGTGCTTGCCAAAGTTTGAATCAAATGCGAATTTTTTGCCTATACTCAGTTATTGAGTTGTGAATTTGCCCATGTCGTGTACTTAGGCGTTTGTGCGAGAGTTGCTGAAGGCTGGTGCCCAGTATGTGCACAAGGAGACTGAAGCCGCCACCCTGCAGCAGCAACTCGAAGTTGCAAAGAGTGCGTATCTTTTTATGCTATCACCACTTGTTGAGGGTGATTTCTCTTGCAGCCTACTAATCATGTGCATCTGTTTTTGTAGAGGCCGCCACTGAAGCGGCAGAAAATTTGAACAACGCCACCCGTCGAGTGGCTGATCTGGAGAAGAGGCTGAAAACAGCCGAAGTTAGGGAGGAGTCGGCGATTGGTCGACTCTCTGCCGCCAGCACCAGCTTAACTGGTAAGAATTTTTGCTCTGCTCCTTAGATGTTTGAGGTTTCTGATACATGGTGCTGATTATTTTACCCTTATGCTAGGCGTGATGGATGGCCCGACTGCTACTGGCAAGCAGAGCCTTGGCACCTCACTTGATGAAAGTGTGGCTGTCTCGGAGGCCACCAGTAGCAGAGCAGGGGAGATGCTAACGCAGGCGGCGAGTGCCCTGGGTGCCCTCCATGGCAGCTTCTTCCCCGGCGAGGAGCTACCATCTTCCTTTGCAGAGCTGGTTGATCTATTCAAGCCTGAAGGGACTGCCGTTGCTGACTTCAGTCGCGAGCAAATGGTAAGTGGTGCTCAGACTACTTTTCTCATGTTGCTCGCGCACGGAGTCGAGGCAGATTTTGACACAGCCACAAAGAAGTTTCCACGGGGTCCTGATGGCAAAACCGTCGGGCTCGGCACTTGGATGGAAGCCGCCAAAACATATGCCCAACAGCTGGTAACAACTGTTGAAGAAAGGGCAGCCAAGGTCCAGGCGAAGAAAACTTCCTCCAAGAAGTCGACGACTTAGCCAGTGACCCCTTTGTTTGACTAGGTCTAGGAATTGCGTCACTTTGCTTTTGCTATATGTAAATTATCAGACATCGTATCTGTCTTATTATGAAACATGAACTTCAGTGATCGGGAGGCGCAGCCCCCGAGCCTTTTGTTTGAATTCTTTATGCTTCCTTATGCATTGAATTATTCTGACTGTAGAACCGAGCTTCTAAACCATCGACTGGCCCTGTTGTGGGTGGTTCTTCGAAGTCACGAAGCGTTAATGACCAGAAAATTATGGACTTTCTTCATCAAAAGCTTTCCGAAGTTACTCGCGAGCTGAAGGAAACGCAAATGCGTATGCTGAGTTGCAGTCGAGGTCATCCCAACTACAGAGCGAGAAGCCTTTTTGCTTGAGGAGTTGGAGAGAATAAATCTGCAACTCGAATGTAAGACATTTTTGAATCATCGAGATCTCTCTTAGCAAGGTGACTCGACTGGGCGATGATGAGCCCTTTGCTTTTGCGCAGGTGTTTGTTCTGACCCAATAAAGGAGGAGGCACGAATTCAGGATCGACTCGATGGTCATGCGAGTAGCACTGAGTACTCCGCCCACCCCTTCTGGTCAGACAGGGAGAAGAGTGCCATTTTGGTAAGGCTTCTGGACCGTGCTTGGCGCACAGCCATTCGACTGGAGACTTGCAGGCTGGCTTTATTTCGAGTCCACGAAGCTTTGTTTCCTTTGAATGAGCAACCACAGGGCCTTGTGGCTTTGCTGAAGAAATTTCGAAAAGGCAAGGCGATCAAGAAGTTTGTGCGTGAGCAACTGATTAGCGGGGCTAACGTTGCTCTTGCCTTTGTGCGATCGCACCTTCCGCACCTTGATTTGAAAAGGATTGCGATGGGACCCGCACCCTTACCAGGTGGTGGTCCTGTGCCGATGGAGGAGCACTACCAAGAGACACGAGTGGACGCACTGGTCCTAATCCATCGTGTGCTGAAGGAGGAGGAAAAATGGACCGAACCCAAGGAAGAACCTGTTGAGTAGGTTATGTGTATGGGAAGTAACTCCAAAGTGTAAAACGCAACACTTGTGATTATTGTACATTATTTGTTTACACGTATGCAGCCCCCGAGCCTGTTGAGCGGGGTGTATGAAGCAACATGCTGTAAAATTAGGACTATCCAGCCCCCGTGTATTTTGAGTGAACTTGATAGAAATATTTTAGAGTATCAAACATAAGCTGCACAGTCCATGACTATTTATGTGCGGTTATGAATTTTTGCAATACTTGAAGCTTCACTTGATGCTTCTAGGCTCAACCCTCGAATAATTGAGTGGGTTGAGCAACTTTTGTGTTTATGTATGTTTTTATGACCCAGCCCCCGAGTATTCGAGTGCGGCTGGGGTATTATGTTGTGAACAAGCGGAAACACATGCTTTTTGAGATAGCGCAGCCCCCGAGTGCTCGGGTGAGGCTAATTTTGTGAAATCAATTTATGCGAGTAGTAAGCAGGGAGAAATATGAGGAATCATGAATTATATTCCTTTTTTGAATGTTAAGCTGCAGGCCGCCTCATTAAAAACCTTCCAGTCCCCTTAGGTACCCTGGTAAGGAAAAGAGCGCGTCTGAAACCTGCAGCTATCCGACATATGTGCCTATTACATTGTTCGACTGATCAATCTAAGCATAGAAACGGCGCAGCTGCGCAACGTTCCAAGGATTATGCGAGAGTTCTCCTGTCTTCGCGTGCTTCAGTCTATATGCTCCACCACCAACGACCTCGGTGATGATAAAGGGTCCTTCCCATGGAGAAGCGAGTTTATGCACCTTCTTTTGCTTCAGTCGAAGTACCAGGTCGCCAACCTCGAAGGACCTGGTACGCAGTCGACGGCTGTGATAGTTGCGGAGGTCCTGCTGATAAATAGCTGTGCGTGCGAGCGCCGTGTTACGTGCTTCTTCTAGCAAGTCGACTGCGTCTTCGAGTGCCTCGTCTGCATCTTCTTCATTGTATGCTTCGACTCTTGGTGCGTTGAACCTTACGTCTGATGGCAGAATTGCCTCTGCGCCGTAGACCATGAAGAATGGAGTGAATTGCGTTGAGGCATTGGGTGTTGTGCGTAGGCTCCATAGCACAGACGGAAGCTCTTCTACCCAAGCACCCGCAGCCCTTTTGAGTGGCACCAGGAGGCGCTTCTTGATTCCACTTGTCACAAGCCCATTGGCCTTTTCGACTTGGCCGTTTGATTGCGGGTGCGCCACAGATGCATAATTGAGCGTGATATCTTGCTCTTTGCAGAAGGATTTGAATTCCTCAGCCGTGAAGTTTGTACCGTTGTCAGTGATGATGCTATTTGGCACACCAAAGCGGTATATGATGGATTTTATGAAATTGACTGCTGTAGCGGCAGTCGAACTTGTGATGGGTACTGCTTCAATCCACTTGGTGAACTTGTCGACCGCCACCAGAAGGTGAGTATGCCCTCCATGGGAGGATTTTTTGAGTGGCCCAACCATATCGAGCCCCCACTGGGCGAAAGGCCAGGCCAATGGTATTGTCTTCAACGCCGATGCGGGTGCGTGCGGCTTTGTGGCGAATTTTTGGCAGCCGATGCACCTTTTGACTATGTCCTCCGCGTCTTTGAGTGCTGTGGGCCAGTAGAAGCCTGCGCGAAAGGCTTTGGCTACGAGTGATCGACTGCTGGCGTGATGCCCGCAAGTACCTGCATGAATATCACGAAGGATGGCTTGGCCATCTTCAAATGCTATGCAACGCTGGAACATACCTGATATGCTGCGTTTGTAAAGTTCACCGTTGATGACAGTGTATGCTTTAGATCGTCGAGTGACGCGTCTTGACTCTGTGAAGTCTTCGGGTACCTCGCCGCGGAGTATGTATGCGAGGAAGGGTTGAGTCCAAGTTGGCTCGATGAGGAGTACCTCGACTGGTGGGTCCTCTGTGCTAGGTGTTTTGCTCTTGGCTGGTGCGGCTGTGCAGGAGTTCCGCTTCTTTTTGATTGATCTGTGCTCTATGCGCTCGAAGAAGACACCAGGTGGCACTGGTGCTTTGGTCGCACCAATGTTGGCTAACTTATCTGCTTCTTCATTGCTTTCACGCCCTATGTGCCGCAACTCGCAGCCTTCGAAGCTGCCCTCCATGATGTTGTACAAGTCACGGTAGGCGATCATGTTATCTGCGATTGCGTCACAAGCCTTCATTGTTTGCTGCACCACCAGATTCGAGTCGCCGTAGATCATCAGTCGAGTGCACCCGAGGGCTTTGGCCATCCTCATGCCATGGATCAGAGCCTCATATTCTGCTTCGTTATTGGATGGGAACTCGAATCCCATTTGCAGTATGTAGCGGAGCTTGTCGCCTTTTGGTGATATGAGGATGACACCTGCGCCTGCGCCTTCGTTTTTCTTCGAGCCATCAAAGTACATAGTCCAGGAATTGGACACATCTGGTGCTCCTGGGAGCTGAGCTTCAATCCACTCGGTGTGGAAGTCGGGTAAAACTTGTGCTTTGATGGCCTTCGGGTAATCATACTGATGTCTCTTGGTGCTAGCTCGATGAGCCATTTTGCTACTCGCCCAGTCGCATTGGGGTTTGTGAGGATGTCCCCGATCCCTGAAGTGCTGATTACAGTGATCGGGTGCTCGGAGAAGTAATGCGTCAGCTTCCTTGAGGACATGAACACGGCGTATGCCAGCTTCTGATAGTGCGGGTACCGCTGCTTTGATGTGGAGAGCACTTCACTCAAGTAATAGACTGGACGTTGTATGCTTTGGCGTGCCCCTCCTCTGCGTTCGACCACTAGAACAGTGCTTACCACCCTGTTAGTTGCAGAGACATATAGGTATAGTGGCTCGCGTTCCTTTGGTGCTACGAGGATTGGAGGGCTTGTGAGGACTCGCTTGAGGTCCGTGAAGGCTGCTTCGGCTTCTGGCGTCCACTCGAACTTATCTGCTTTCTTCATCAGTCGATAGAACGGGAGTGCTTTTTCGCCTAGCTTGCTGATGAATCGACTGAGCGCTGCTACTCGACCCGCCAATTTTTGCACGTCATGGAGCTTTGAAGGCCTTTGCATCGTCAAGATGGCCTGTATTTTCTCCGGGTCCGCCTCGATTCCTCGAGCTGAGACTAGATACCCGAGGAGTTGCCCGGCTGGCACGCCGAACGTGCACTTCTTCGGGTTGAGCTTGATGTGGAAGCGTTTGAGGTTTGCGAATGTCTCTCGCAAGTCATCGAGTAGTGTGTTTTCCTCTCTTGTGGTGATGACGATATCATCTACATAGACCTGGACGTTTCGCCCAATTTGCTTCTTGAGGCAATCTTGCATCATGCGCTGGTATGTTGCGCCTGCGTTCTTGAGCCCGAAAGGCATTGTGGTGTAGCAGTAGACCCCGAGTGGGGTTATGAACGCCGTTTTCTCTTCATCTTCTTCCTTCATCCTTATCTGGTGGTAACCCGAGTAGGCATCCAGGAAGGACAAGCGAGCGCACCCGGCGGTGGAGTCGACGATCTGGTCGATTCGAGGTAGTGGAAAGTGATCCTTTGGACAACACTTGTTGAGTGCTGTAAAATCTACACACATCCGAAGGATGTCTGTGTGCTTCTTCTCTACGAGTACGGGGTTGGCCACCCATTGTGATTTCTTGATCTCTCTGATGAATCCTGCTGCGAGTAGCCTGTCGACTTCGGCTTCGACTGCAGTTCTTTTTGGGCCGGATATGCGGCGCATTGTTTGCTTGACTGGTTTAGCATCTGGAAGTAGCTGGAGAGAGTGCTCGGCGAATTCCCTGGGAATACCTGGCATGTCTGCTGGACACCATGCAAATATATCCCAGTTCTCACGGAGGAATTCGACGAGCGCGCTTTCCTATGCGATAGGCAGACTCGACGAGACATTGACTGTCTTGGTCGGGTCAGTCGGGTGCACCTGATGCGATTTGTGTCATTGGTGGCATTGAATGCTCTGTCGACTGCCACCTTTTTGTGCTCTGGCATAAGTGTTCGATCGTTGGAGACCGCTAGATCAGCGAGTGTTGCTTCCATGCCAAACATCTCAGAGATTTTGCTGAATTCTCGGTCACAAGAGTCAGACTTTTGGAAGTTCCCCTTGACTGTGATTACTCCTTTTGGTCCAGGCATCTTCAGCTGGAGGTATGCGTAATGTGGCACCGCCATGAATCGAGCGAACGTCGGGCGTCCAAGTATAGCATGGTATTGTGACTTCCAGTCGACCACTTCGAACTCAATCGACTCTGTCCTGAAGTGGTGCTTGTCCCCGAACGTTACGTCGAGTTGTATGGTGCCCTCTGGGCTTATTGCTTTCCCTGGAACGATACCGTGGAAGGTATTTGAGGATCTTGGCAGGTTTTCGACTGACCTATTCATTTTGCGGAGCGTATCTGCGAAGATGATGTTTATGCCGCTCCCACCATCCATGAAGACCTTGGACATGGCGTAGCCTCCAATTTGCGCGTCGAGTACCAGAGCAGAGTGCCCTGGTCGAACAACCGACGGAGGGTGGTCCTCTTTGCTGAAGCTTATTGCAGTATCAGATCCCTTTAAGTACTCTGTCACCGCAGGCGGTGACATGACCGCCATGTTTACCTGTCGAGTGCGAAGCTTTTGCTCCCTGTTGG
Source organism: Poa pratensis (assembly GCA_947311845.1). Lineage (NCBI taxonomy): Eukaryota > Viridiplantae > Streptophyta > Magnoliopsida > Poales > Poaceae > Poa > Poa pratensis. Next base: position 96,662,264 of record CAMZMU010000085.1, read on the forward strand.
AAGGTCGACCTTTCTGTATCATGTACATCTGCCCTTGGGGCGGAGGGTACTGTGGTTCGTCCACCCGAGGCACGGGCTGTATGGCACCCGCGAGATTTCCGCCTGGGGCAGGCTGTGGTGGTGGAGGTGGTGCCATCAGAACAGGCACGTTGTTTGGCTGAGGCACGGGTGCAGGTGCTTGTGCGGCTGCTGCCTTTCTGCGATTTACGTAATCAGTCGCCATCTGGTCGAACTCCCTGCAGTTTCTCATCGAGTGGTTGGACCGCAGTTTTCCATCGTCCCCCTTGTACAGGTGGAATCTGCAATCAGCGTCCATCTTTTCTTCGAATGATCGCTCAGATTGTGCCCGTGACTTGCGCCAATCCTTCCTCTTGTAGCTGTCACTGCGTTGGCCATCGCGACGATCATCTCGACTGTTTCGCCGATCATCTCGACTGTCTCGCCGGTCGTCTCGACTGTCTCGCTCTTCCGACCGTCGGTCGCTTCTGTCCTGATCATTGCGGGGTGTGGAGAACCCAGCCGCCATGAATTCGGGTCTGTCGTCGTCGTAATGACGTTTTGAACGTTTGCGCCTTCGGTCGTCTCTGTACGAGTCTCTATGGCTTCGACTGCTATTCTCGTGTTTGTCACGGGGTGAGGACCCGCGTGTGGTGCGTGCCATATCCTCTCCATCTGCCCACTCAGTCGCGATCTGCAGGAGGTGGGCTACAGATTTTGGCTTTTGCGGCCAAGTGCTTCTTTGAGGTCTCGCCTGGCGAGGCCCATGACGAAAACATCCATGGCCATATCTTCTGAAACCACTCCAACTGAGTTACGTATCTCAGTCCATCGTCTGATGTATGACCTCAACGCTTCGTCTGAACGCTGAACGCAGGCCCGCAGCTCCTCGAATGTTTTGGGCGCTCACATAGAGGCTCGAAGTTTTTGATGAAATCCTGCGGAAGTGATCCCACGAGTCGTATTTGATGGAGGTAGGGCCTTGAGCCAGTCGCGGCTGTGCCTTCGAGCATGAGTCGTATGTACTGCATGGCTGTGGTGTTGGTGCCCGCTGGCACGCAGCCAGCCTGTAATCTTCCAGCCACCCGGAAGGTTCCTGTCGACCCGTGTACTTGGGCTGTTCGATGTGAGTTTGAACCTTTGGGCATCCGTGTCTCGCGGATGCGTCGAGTGAAGCACAGAGCTCCATGTGGCTCAGGCTCTCGATCAGAGTATGAGTCGCTACTGTATGATCTGCGTGATCTGCTCCTGGACCTGCGCCTTCGCGAGCCGCTTCTTTCCTTCGAGTGGTGGCGACGACCACTGTGATTATGCTCTTCCCGAGGTGCGTCGACTAGGGCACGGTCTCGACTCCCACCTGGAGTTTTGGAACTTGGCGTATGGCCTTTGCAGCTAAGGCGAGTGATTTGATCTGTTGGCGGTGTAGTTTTGCATTGGGGTCATCCGCTGGGGGCTTGATTGCCTCCAGGTATGCTGCAGCGGTGTAGAGAGCACCTGCTGCTGTTTTGGGCACCGGCAGTCCTTCCTCGTCGTATGTCATGAAGGAGTTGCCTAAGTTGCGGGTGAGTGCCGCCTTCTCGCCTGGCGAGAGGTGTGACAACCTTGATCTGCGTCCTGTGTCTGCTCGCCCGGTGGAGCTCAGGGAGAGCTGTCTTCTGCGCACACTCGACAAGCTAGCTTGCTTTTTGCGTTCTTCGAGTGTGGCTCTTATCTGCTTCAGTCGAAGTGACTCCTGCCAGTTGAAGTACTGGAAGGTCAACATCTCTTCTTGTGTTGCGTCTGCTGGCATCATTGTGCACTCCTTGATAACTTTATCTGCTTTTGCTGCCATCTCAGCAGTGATTGTGAGGGTTGTGGCTCCGTCCGGCATAGTGACTGTGCACGGAATTCTGTAGGCCTGCGACTGGCCGCAGTTTCTGATGTTTCTGCGGCGATGGCCACATAGACCTGTTGGGGTATGACCCGAGGGCATATGTATGTACTTTCGAGTCCCGTCATAGACTCGACATCTTCGTCGAGGCTCATGTCTGAGCCTGTATGTTCATCGAGTGGTTCGTCTGGACGGATCTCGCAGTCGACGTCTTCGTCGCCTATGCCCATCTCGGCGTCGGCGAGGTTGTATGAGCCTCGGAGTCGAGGTTGTTGTTGGCGCAGATCTCGGAGTCGACGTGGTTGTCGATATGAGTTTCGAGGTCGTCGAAGTCGCTGAGGGAGATCCCGCAGTCGAAACTATCCTCGAGTGGTTGATCTAGCTCGGGATCGTTTGTGCGGTATGCTGATTCGGCCTCCTCGCCCTGGAGCTCTTCAATGAGCTCGCGCATCTCTCGTGTGGACATGGTTGTTGCAGATGAACAGGCTTGGAGGGTTGATGATGGTATGGACGCAGCGGAAAGATCCGCAGTCGAAGGAGTCGCAGCCGATGGAGCCTCGGGTGCGAAAGTCGCGAGTTGGCGTGGATCCGTCAAGTCCTGCACACCAAGCTTGTTGACGAAAAAATTGAACGAACCAACGGTTAAACCCAAACCTGACTCGAGATCGGAGAAGGCCTCCTGGAATCCTGGCGAGTGTGGCTCGAAATCCATCAGAGGATCCGATGTGCTTTTTGCGGGTGAAGCTGGCGTGTTGCCGTTTGTCGAGTGAGCCGGCGAGTTGCCGTGTGCCGCCTGAGTCGGCGAGTTCTGGTTTGTCGATGCAGCCGGCGAGTTGCCGTTTGTAGATCCGATCGGCGAGTCGCCGTTTTCCGATGGAACCGAAGAAACCGCGAGTCCAGCACTATTCTTTCCCACAGACGGCGCCAATTGACGAGGTGTACCCTCATCAAATCCCATGGTTAAGGACCTAGGGTTGAGATTATGGGGAGAGAACGTGGTAGTACTGGTAGTTTCGTCGGCTGACAAGCAGAGGCAAAGATTTACCCAGGTTCAGGCCCCTCGGGTGGAGGTAAAGACCCTACTTCCTGCTTGTCTGTTATTGATCGCTGGAGATTATGTGGTTACAAGGTGGCTCCGGCGAGATGACGATCTCGCAAGAGCTTTGGTGGTTCGAGTATGGCTTGGTCCTAGATCGGCACCCCTCCCAGCCTTTAAATAGGCTGGGTCTCGGGAGTTTGTAACCGACCTAGTTTACACATAAGGAAAGTATAAACCGACTATGTCTATTTCTAAACTTGGAAGTTACTTCATCTTGTTGGGCCTCTCGTCTTGGGCTTCGAGTCGTATCTTCGCTAGTTGGGCTTTTAGTCATCACGTGCACCAGGTACCCTCACAGTAGGGTACCCGAGATGTATATCCTTGTCACTCCAGATAGCAGCCAAACATCTAACATAGTAGGATAAATCAGGTCGCTAGAAAATAGAAAAAAAAAACTGAAAAGAGAAGGTGAAGCGCAAGAAAGTAGTACCTGAACCAGCGTGTCCCCAATCTCTCTTCCGAACACAGATCGACCGAACCCTGCTGTAGAAAGGGGAAGGGCATGGACACCTCAGATCGGAGAATAAATCAATAAACAGAAGGAGCAGATGTATATGTACGAACCTAAACCACCCTCCTTTTGCCGCTGCTGTGCTTGACGAACATGAGCCAGGCTAGAGATGCCTACGTTTCCTGCGAGGGAGCTTCCCAAATTGTGAAAATGGATCCAGTCCAAGATCAGTGGCACAGTTCAGAAAAAGGGGGAAATCGTGAGAGAGTTCTATGAGATTTGAAACTTACCCTAAACCAGAAGAGAAGAGGCGCATGACGTCAATCCCGAGCTCCTCGCGTGCGCCGCCGCCACCCGATGGCTGAGAGAGAGGAGGTGCGACGGGAGAGAGAGATGAGAGAGAGAGAGATATCAGAGGTGTGGAGGATGGAGATACCCACCCGCTGCCGTGCCTCACGCCCACGGACTCCCATCTCCGTCCTTGCGGACGATTTTACTATTGCACGATGGGCAGGCAATCAGGACAACGAGCTCCCGTGCTTGACGAAGAGTATCCAGAGCTGGAGGTAGTGGAGGTCGACACGCTGAGGCGAGGACGACGGCGGCAGCTCCTCAGCGAGGCGGCGGCAGGGAGGAGGAGGAGGGGCGGGAGCGCGAGGGAGGAGGAAGAGAAGGGGAATGAAGGAGGAGAGCGCGCGAGGAGATAGGGCGAGGAGGCGCGCGAGGGATTAGGGGCTGGCTGATAGGGTTCCTACTGCGGGACTCGCCTTATATATGACACGCGAGGTAACAAATCAACGGCTGGGATCGCCCGAAATTCCTTATCTATCTACGGTCGGTATGCTCTAGTTACTGAGGAGCTCCTGCCCCTAGCAAGAATGTAATCTTTAGATTTTCCCGCATATGTTCGTTCGGTGGGGAGGGCTCGATGTAACATGCTCCTCTACAAAGAAAATTATAACGTTCTCAAACACCTCCGCCTTGAAACTATTCTTCAACAATGCCTTGAATCTAAACTGAATTCGTGTATCCGCAGCTAGCTAGCAGCAGGAAGCGCGGCACACACGGCTAGCTAGCAAATCAATTAGCAAGCAGCAGAAGTGCAGAACACATCGAGGCCATATCTTTTCGCTTCGTTCCCCTCCCCTCCTACAGTAGAAAGGAGAGGCGACCGGAAGGCGACGCTTGTTTCCGCCGGCGATTCCGCCACCCTCCTCTCTCTCGTCGGCCTCTGCGCCGTCGGAGAGGAGGGGGGTAGGATCTCCGGCCGGATCTGTGTACAGGTAGTCTAGGTTTAGCTGCTTGGTTAGGTTTTCGCCGCGGGGTGTGGCTGATGTCGCCGCCGCTGCGAGAAAGCTCGCCGTGGTCTCCGCTTCGACGGCGTCGGGTTCGGCGCCGGGGAGATGCGAAGCTGCTCTGTCCAGGGGTGGTCGTCGACGCGGCGGCGGCCTCGCCAGGGACCTTTTGGACCTTCTCTTCGTCCGCGACATGGCGGTGTCGTCTCCAGCGCTGCCTGGAAGATGAAGGTGCAGATGCAGGTAACTACGGCCGCCGGTTCGCTGGTGGCGTGGTCCGTGCTAGGTGGGTGGTCTGCGGCAGCAGATCTGGTCATGCTCCTCGTCTTCGACGACGGGAGGAGCCGGGTCTGGAGGAAGAGGATGAGCTCGGGATGATCCCCGACCCGCGCGCCACAGCGATAAGTGGGTGCCTTTGGCACTTCTTCTGGAGGTTCACAAAGCCGTTTCGGCGATGGGGCTCCCTCTTCCTCGGGAGTGTTGGACTGCGCTTCTCGGTCTCGCCGTGCTTCACGACATCGGCGGCGAGCGGCGGCGAGTGTCTGGAGATGCAGACCTCTCGAAGGACTTCTTTGTAATTTTCTTTTTTCGAGGGTTGTTTCTGCAAAGTGTACAGGTCCACGCGTCCTTTTGGACCGATCCGGTTTCTGTGTACGCATACTGTACCTGCATCTGGCTTTAGCCTAATATATTCCCGTATGCTATCAAAAAAAAAAAAAAAAAAGAAGTGCAGAACACATCACACGCGAGCGCGGGAGAGCGAGTAACGCCAGCTTGCGTGGACGAATCACCTGCCATTTTTTTAGATTATAGTAAGAAATTGACCGATCTTTTTTTAGACAAACCGATCATTTTAGCTCTTGTTGATAACCTGCCAGTGGTAGGATGGTTAGAAGGGTGGTTTTACCCTCATCCCAACAGAGTTTAAATCCTATATTTGACATTGATGTTCTCATTTAGACGTTGACTTCATCAATCTCAAGACCCAACCGTCGACTCAGTCTTTGTGAACGTCTACGTTGTACTGTGTTTCAGAAAAAATAGTAGCTCTTGAACACTGAATGTACTGGTTGGCCGATGAGCCCCCTGACTTTGTATCTGTTTTGGTGGCCAGCGATATTGCTGTGCACCTAGGTTAATAGATTTTCCGTTTAAAAAAAAATCCTTTTTTTGACGGAAATAAAATAAAATACGGGCCAGCCCAAATGATCCTATCCTGAGCGAAACGTAAACAAAGTATAGGCTAGGTGGGCTTGCTGGACAAAGCCCAAAAATCTAGTTGCGACCAGGCCCAGAGAGCTTCGTCACATTGGAATCGGCCGAGTCGGCAGTCGGGAGGAACCCTAGCGGAGCGGAGGCGGCGATGTCGGCGGCGCTTCGATGCGCGGCGAGGAGGATCGTGGTGGCCGGCCGGGGGCTCCAGCGAACGCCAGCGGCGGCCGCCGAGGAAGGGTGGCGGCGGCTTTCACCAAGTTTCAACAGCGGGCCCTCGCCCTCGTTTCGCCGGTTCTGTTCCCAGGTACTTCACCCCACCCGCGCTAGCATTTTTTTTTGAACTTGGAACGCTGTCATTCCGTTAACTTTGGTCGCATACTCGCCGGACATAGCCCTGGTTACAATAGTTGGCAAATTGTCCTCCCATACATGCATAAACTCAGGTGGCTCAGCCACTCCCACGGACTGACGGACGCCAGCTCGTGAGATGGGCGATTACACGACCGGGACACAAGCACTACACGGTAGTCAACAATAGACATTTGCACGCGATATTTGCTTCTCTGGACAATGCTCCCAATGGAGCTGCATCATAGCTGTTCGACACCACTGCTCGCTTCAGGACCTGACAGTCGGTAGCAAAGATAGGACGTCCAATACCCATTTGATCAGCAACAGTGATGGCATGAAGGACAGCCTGTGTTTCAGACTGCGAGCTTCACCGGCGTTTTGAATGGAACCAGCAGCGGCAAACACAGGCTGACACTCATGATCCCGGGCAATACATCCCCAGCCTCCTCTCCCCGATTCAATGTGGAAAGCTCCATCAATATTAATCATGATCCATTCTTCAGGAGGAGCCTGCCAACGAGGCTCATCAGTGCGTGGTGTTGGTGGCTTTTTACCGAAGAATTCTTCCCATTCGAGGACATATCTCCGCACAACGAACTGCAGTTCCTCCACCGAGAGCCGCCTCTCTGCATGATTTTCTTTTTTACGTTCAGACCACCAACACTAAAACAGCGCCACCACTGTCATCATCTCCTTCGGCTGTAGGGAAAAGAGTGCATGGAGGAGTTCAAGGCTGAGTAACATGACAGTAGGTTTTCACGAGTTTGTTTAGGCAGGATGGCGAGCCAGGCCTTCTTCAGTTCAGGGCATCTCAAGAACAGTCCCCCCCCCCCCCCCCCATATTCGAAACCGTGATGGCACACTGGGCATATCGTGTCTAGCTCCACATGCTTCCTTTTTACATTCATCCTTGTCGGCTATGAATCGTGTCCAAGCCTCCACAGGAAATGGTGCACCCTGGCCGGGCAATGCAAATTCCACAACCGGCGCCAGATATCCTTCCTCCATTGGCTACCACGCCCACTCGCAGAAGACCCTGCTTGCCTATCAGTGTTGATCGATAGAGACTAAGAGAGTAACAGAGATATGCTGATCTAACAGAGAAAACCCCTTTCTCGTCAAAGTGCCAGGCAATGAAATCTTCCTCATGCTCACATATAGGAATCCGAAGGATGGGACTCATATCACTGCCTCAAAAGTTTGGCAACAAGGGCTTCGTCCCACCCTCCGGTGACAGGATCAATGAGTTCCTGGACTCGTGTCAGTACCTGGTTACCCTGGCGGCTGCACGGTTTGGGTGTAACACCCTGTGGAATCCATGGGTCTTCCCAGATGTGAACCTTGCTGACGTCGCCAATCCTCCATATAACTCCTCCCTTCAACACCTCAATGCCTTTGAGAATGCTTCTCCACACATAACTCATGCCTGCAACCGGTTGTGCCTTAAGAATATCTCCATCCTTGAAATATTTCGCCCTTAACACCCTACAACAGAGAGGTTGTGGAGCTTGCAGCAACCTCCAGCCTTGCCTTGCGAGCATAGACATAATAAAGGCATGAAGATCTTTAAAACCCAGACCGTCTCTTTCTTTATCATCTTGCTGTGCCCACCAGAATGGACATATAGCTTGCGTTATATCATCAAACAGAATCTTTGTCAAATCGAAGCAAGCCATAGCATAGGTTGGAATCGCTTGCTTGTGCTCCGTGTAGGAAATATTTCCCTCATGTTTTAGTCTGTCTATAGTTGTAGTTAATCAACTGTTGTTGCCATAGCTGCTAGCAAACTGGCCTGAACATGAACCCTCAGCTTGAAAATAGTTAAATTAAAACCCTATCATGTCAAGTTTCTGAGTTTCATTGTCACTACTCACACATGGTTACCTGAACCATGCTTTTTTCTGAAAGAGTTTCAGGCTCCGTATCCTTTGTCATGTTAGTTATCTTTTACTTCTTGTTTCGTCTCTTGATTTATTACTCTTAGATGCACATAAATAAAACATCGGGAGGCTCTTTTATTTTGCGTTTCAGTACATTACAAACACACATAATCATATGTATCTTGCTGCTTCCAGCTTATGCCCAAGTTGCTCGTTCTATATGGTAGCCTGTTTGCCTGTGCATATAGTATAGTCGAGTCGGCTGCTAAGTTTGGCAATGATGCATCGGCTTGGTATACAGACCCTGGATCTTGCTGGAATCATGTAACCTGCAAAAGTATTCAGGGATTTAGGCTCAACTTGAGTATTTTAAAAAGGGATTTCTACTTGCCTTGCTTCACCATGGTGTGCCCTAGCGTCGGTCAACTTAGGACCGAATACTTTGATGCATCCTATGATCCTATCACAGTAAACCAAGCAGTTAAGGTCCCACCGTGCGTCCACTTAAGTCATTGGGTCCCAACTTGTTTCCACGTGTGCTTAGATTAGGAATGTTACTGACCGTAGGACCGCCTAACAGCAACCCTATGTGCGCTTGATCTTTAATTCTTTACTGTGATGTCTCAGCTAAGAAGTAGTACAACTCTATAACCTAGGTGTGATGTCTGGGTGACTGACAGATTAGTCTTTGATGTTTTCCCACTTCCATGTAATTTTGTATACCCAGTATTAGATGATGATCCAACTATTACAGACGAAACGATAATGGCCAATACATTAGTCCATTGACTGAGACCAAGCAGCCTTTGCTGGCCGTTTCTTAGTACCATTATTCATACATTACTAGCAAGTGACATCTGTATCATTTGCTCTTGCTCGTTAGATTAGCAGTACCCTCATGGTTTTGTGTACATAATTGTTCTTGGTTTAGTGGCTACCATCTCTGGCTGGCTCTTTAATTCTTTGTCATGATATATGATGTCCACTTGATAAGTTTTCACTTGGAACGACTAGTATTTTCCTTTCTTGCTTCAAAGATAGTTGGAATTATCTCAAAACACGCACGTACAGAAAGCAACCTTGGCTCTGAGAGTCGGCAACCACACAAAGATCTGAGGCTGATGGGGTACCAAGCCTGTGGCCGGCATGATCTCTCGAAGATTCCAGTGCCGTCAAGCACATGGAATTCAGATCTCCGACTAATCTTTGGGGTCAATCGGCTAAGCGCTTCGTCATTCTTGTGAACCTTTAGCTCATCGCAAAGCAATTGTCACAAGAACAAACAGTGAACAGAACCTTTTCTCGTTGCACGGCAGTACCCGCAAACTGCTAATAAAGTCACTGATCTAGCTTGAATCTCAAATGTGAATGGCATACTTCATTGACATGAAGGTCAATGTTTGTAGAAGGTCATGCTTGCACAGAAGAATCTCATGCATGTCAAGTGTTTCCTAGCATACTGGAACCAATCTCAATCTTAAAATAAACTTGTGCTTTTTACATTGCAGCGTGGTGAATCTGATCGTCCGCTCACGTTCGAGGAGAAGGTGGCGCTCTGGAAAAGAGGTGGTCGCCTTTTATACAGGACAACAAATGTAATTGCGACCTTTGTAGCAAGCTATTACGTGCTCAAGCTGTCAGTGGAGCTGGCAGTGAATGAGTATCATGAGCATGGCTACATGGTGCGCAAAGCTGTATCTTTCATCAAGAGGTCGGAAGACAAGGTGAGAAGTTTTACCAATCATGGTGTTTGTAAATAGCTACTGTCATAGTGGGTCCTGCTGTTTGTGTGGACAATTCATGTGTTTTTGCTGTGATTGATTCAGCTGCGGAGCTTACGGGATCGCTAAGCAGAGGGAAGAAGCTGGCGGTGGGCATGGAGGGAGAGTTCTGTGAGGACTATGACCAATTTGGTGCTGGGTTTGAACAGTTGAGGACTATGGAGAGTTTTGAGAGGACTATGGGGACCAACTGAAGAAGTTGTTGCCGGGAGAGTTCTGTGAGGGTTTAATTGTTTGAAGAATTAACTTTTGGAGCATGAACTGTTTTACTATGGTGTAGTCTTTGTGTCTTCATCATTCTGTGTTGCTTTTGGAGAAGCATCGCCCAGATGTTTTGCAGTGCAGAAGGTGTTGCAATGCTAAAGTTTGCCTCCGACGATTGGCAGTAGACCTATCAGCAGGAACAAAAGGAGTTTCTTCGGAGTAGAAAGCAACACCTCATCACAGAATCTAAAATGAAAGTCCCGAGACAGAACCAAAGGACTATCTGGTGTGGCAGCCGGTGGAACCGAAGAAACATGCCGCCGGAAACTAGTGAGATGGGACAGGAGGCAAATTATCTTGGTTTCTAAAGTTTTTTTTATACCGTAAGCATTTACCCACTGCTCCCATCCCTAGCTCTGCCCCTGCAATCAACCACACAAGTAAATGTAGGTATATACAATAATACAAGTGGTCATTTAAAATGACAATGTGATGAGTGTTGATGCGGTAGCAGAAGGTCGGCTTCAATACTTCATGAAAAAAAGTGATGACATGGTCCAATCTTAGGCGACATCTGATTTGGCTAATGGTGGCAATACATTTATATTTTGAGAAAAACACATGTTTAGTTCAACTTGATGAGAATGTGGGGTTTGGTTAAGAAATTGCATAACGTGAAAAGCGGCTCAGGAAGTTCCCACGCGTGAGCGTATTGGTCACTCCGTAATGGTGGCCATCAGTTTGCCTAAGTGGCAGACTATTTTTTTTTACAAATCACCCCTTAAGTCTTTGTTGGTCATGTCAACAAACTAATGGCTCCCGTCATGGAGTGACCAAAACGCTCACGCGTGGCAACTTTTTAACCCGCTTTTAACGTTCTGCAACTCCGTGACCAAACCACATATTTTTTTTAAGATCAATAGAGAGCTTTATTAATGTAAATTGACAGTACCAATACACTCTTGTTCGATTACATGAATTACAGAAGGAGGAAAGCAAGAACACCAACTTCCCTGGTTCGGGAATATCCTGATGTGCTGTGCAATCTCATGAGCTGCAAAGTTCTGCTCTCTACAGATTTTGGTAATCTTGCAATTACCAACCAAACTCCAAGCATCATGTATTTCCTGGTAAATGCCCCCAATTTAGAGAACTTCGCATCAGTTTTTCGAATGTTGTTCGCAACAAGCAGGCTGTCAGTCTCTAGAGTAACCGGTTGGTGAATCCAATCTATGGCAAGGTGAAGGCCATCACGGAGGCAAGAGCTTCAGCTTCCTCTACCATGCAGCCCTGCAAATTCCGGCCAACAGAGAGAATGACTTGTCCTAAGTGATTGCGTATAACAATACATACGCTTGCCGTCCCAGTTTGAGCGATGAAAGAAGCATCAACATTTATCTCTGCTCCATCTAAAAAAATATATTTATCTTTGCTATGCCTATCTCTGGTGGTTTCCAAGCAAGTTTTGGCTTCATCTTTTCCCCCGTGTTTAAAACAACTTCAGAATTTTGGATATCTGCATACATGTTTTTTTTTTCCTTTGTCACCGCATATTCTCGGGCAAGTTCGTGTGTTAAATTTGCGTTTTTCTCTTGTATTTTCTTATGTGTTTTCATGCAAGCGTTAAATATCTCACGTACAACATAATAATTAGAAAATGAAAAGATAACTAATTATTCTAATTTTCCTTGCATTAAAGCCAAAATGCTTGTGTTAGTTCGTGCTATATCAAGCTACAATTAAGCGAGCTAGCTTTGGCTCAAATTCGCTCATAGAGTATTTCAACCTGAGTTACAACCTGAGCGGCCTCTAGTCGAGGTAAAATGCGGGTCGATCTCGAGCGGCTGATCTCAAGAAAAAAAGCTTTCTTTGATTTGCCAAGTATCACCCAACTCGTTATGGGCTTCTAAGTGGGCTAAACCACCACTTCTTGGGCTAAATTCAGGCTGTCGCCGGCGAGCGTGGCCCGTTAGGGAAGCCCGTCTTGCACAAACACCGCACACGCCTCGATCCCCGGGAACTGCTATATCCCGCTTATTGGCGGCGCGGGAGGCTCCCGCCGCCTGCAGCGCCCACCAAATCAGCTGCAATAATGCGGCCCATAACAGGTAACTTTTTATTTTCTATTTTACTGTTTCATTTTTTTACAGAATAAAAAGGAAATAAAAAAGAACGAACAGGAAAAAACAATTTTTTAATTTTGAACAATTTTCAAATATGAACAAAATTCAATTCCGAACAAAAATCAAATTGGAACAAAAATTCGAATTTGGAACAAATTTTGAATTGGAACAAAAATCAAATCCGAACAAATTTTAAAATCTGAACAATTTTCAAGTCTGAACAAAATTCAAATATAAACAAAAATCAAATCCGAACAATTTTAAAATCTGAACAAATTTTTGAATCGGAACAAAATTCGAATTTGAACAAATTCGAATCGGAACAAAATTTCGGATTTGGAACAAATTTTGAATCGGAACAAAAATTCGAATTTGAACAAATTCGAATCGGAACAAAATTTCGAATATGGAACAAATTTTGAATTAGAACAAAAATCAAATCCGAACAATTTTCAAATCCAAACAAAATTCAAATCTGAACAAAAATCAAATCCAATTAATTTTAAAATCTGAACAAATTTTCGAATCGGAACAAAATTCGAATTTGAAGAAAATTCGAATCGAAAAATAAATTTTGATTTTGGAATAATTTTTGAATCTGAATAAAAATCAAATCCGAACAATTTTAAAATCTGAACAATTTTCAAATCCGAACAAAATTCAATTCCGAACAAAAATCAAATTGGACTAAAAATTCGAATTTGGAACAAATTTTGAATCGGAACAAAAATCAAATCCGAACAAATTTTAAAATCTGAAATTTTTTCAAGTCCGAACAAAATTCAAATCTAAACAAAAATCCAATCCGAACTATTCTAAAATCTGAACAAATTTTCGAATCGGAACAAAATTCGAATCGGAACAAAATTTCGAATTTGGACAAGTTTTGAAAATAAACAAATTTGAATTTGAATTTTTGAAAGAAAAACGAAAATAAGAAACAAAAAGAATAACAGAAGAAAAAGAAAAAAACTGAAACAGAAAACGAAAAAAAAAACTGAGAAGAAAAAAGGAAAAAACGGACATGGGCCGGCCCAGCAGCGGCTTGCTTCAGGCGGCGCGACCGTCCAGCGCCGCTGCTGGGCGGTATATAGGTTTTACCTCGATCCCCGCCGACCTCCGGAATCCGGTTGTTCGCCGCCGGCGACCTCCCGCTGCTCCTCCTCCTCTGCCACTCCTCGACCCTGTCTTCGAATGCGACCTCCGCGCCTTACCAAGTCTCAAACGTCGGCGGCGAGCACGGCCTACGTGGCCCCTCCTCCGCCGCTTCCGCCGCCCCGACGTGTCAGCTCCTCATCCACACCCGCCTGGTCAATTTCACAATTCCTCCTATTTCCTTCCGTTCGCCACAAACACCCCACCAAATCGGCGTCCTCTTCTTCTCGCAGTAAGCTCGTAGCGCGACCATGGCGGCGTCGGGAACCCTAGTCTTGTACAGGGCGGTGTTCACCGCGCTGGGCCTGATCATGGTGGGCACCCTGGTGTACACCTGCGTCACCGACGGCTCGCCGTTCCGCGCCGAGCTCCTCACTCCGTGAGTACTCTTTTGTTTTTCTCACTCCGCTGGAAGGAGGATTAGATGCTAATCACTGCGGTGAATTTAGATATTCATCTCATGCTTCTGGTGTGCTTCTCTTGCGGAAACGATAGGAGGCTATTGCACATTTATTTTTTGTCGATATGATGCTTCTGTGTCGAAATTCCACTACCCAGGCTTGTTGATTTTCGTATAGAGTGACTTGCCTCACTTATGACTAGCAATTGTATGAAGCTTATATTATGTATTATGTTAAAGTAATTTTGCTGGTACCTCCAGAAAGGCGTGATTAATCAGCACCGTTTGTAGCACTTGCGAAGTTATATGTTCACTTATGAAGTTTAATTTGCTCATGCAATTCAGCTACTGTCTTTTTCTGTGTAAATATTACACACGAAAGGCATGAATTACTTTATTTGTCTTTACAAGCCTTTAGCTGTAGCATGTTGTTTATATTGGATTTAGCAACATGTCTTGAATTAGTAAGGCGGCGTGACATGCAAATTAAGGCGTTGCAATATTGCTGCAGGTTTAGGTAGCTCCTGAGAAATGCTACTTTTAAAATTCAGTGTTGATTAATTTTGTAGGGTTTGTTCTCGAGTGAACTGATACGTTTTTAAACAGTGAACTGTACATTTCATCGGAGTTTGCAGATAATAGATCTTTTCCAATATTTACATGTTTTCAAATGATCTTTACATGGAAATTGTAATTCTTCTTGTGTAGGTGGATGGTGACAACGCTGGTTGACTTTTATGTGAATATAATAGCAATTTCGGTAATTCCTCTATCTCTTTATTTTATTTCCTCGTTGCTAAGCATTTGGGTAATTCAGATGCTATGTACACAAATCTTGTGATGTTTATAATATTTGGTAGGACAACAGGTTGCAGTGTTGCACACATTATACAAGAGTAGACCACTATATAGCAACAAATTTTTTTTTTAAACTATCTGTTGTTGAATAAATTGAACAGTTGGAAGAATACATTATGTAACTGATAAAATTATCCGGTGACTCGTATTTGTGAATAAGTTCCTTCTATAGATTCATTGTGTTTCCTTTGCACCTATATGAAAGTAATTCAGTAAATCCTCACATTTGTTACATTTGGTAAAGTAACTTCATTGCCTTTTTCCGGCTGAAACAGAGATAATTATACATGGCCACATGGGTTACAACTCAATGAAGTTACACATTTGGTACACATTTGGTACCATATGTGTAACTTCATTGCCTTTTTCCGGCTGAAACAGAGATAATTATACATGGCCACATGGGTTACAACTCAGAGATAAAAATAAATAGTAGTACCCAATTCCCCTCTGCATTACTAGCTGTCTTAATTCATGTCTTGACAAGTTGACACACTGTTTGGAGATTGCACAGATATTTTGTATTGGTCCTAGATCATTATAGTGTAATTATCATCAAGAGAACAGCAGTTTTGCATCGCTTGCTTTGGGGAGAAAAGAGACTAGATATGGTGATACAGATGAATTTAATGTTTCTTCCCGTTGATAGATGATGGACTCTTTATATATGAGCGCGCAAAAAAAATTAAGTAACTAATAGCATATGCAATTGACAAAGCTAACAGTAATTGCAGCAAAGAGATGAGATATACGTGGAGCTAACTAACTTGCCAACTCTCCGAACCAAGCCAGGAGACACTATAACCTTGTCCACATGACATAGTTGCATTAGTTCCTGCTTATGCACGATCTAGTAAATTATCATAGTCATTTTTCTTCTGTTTTATCCAAGCTAGTTATTCCCCTTGATTCAAATACGCAGACCTGAAGCTAGATCTTTGGCATCAGCCGGAGATTCTGGGTTGCAGCTTGTCCTTCCATGTGTGTGCCTTTCCATGTTTGTGCCTTGTTGTGTGTGTGGACATGTCTGTTTTAGCCTTCTTCGGTTTGTCGCTACAACTCTTTTTTCTATCATTGCATCGAGACAGTCCTTGCATGAAAATGATGCTTGGTTATGCAGGGATTGAGAGCTAGAATATTGTCTTAATTTTTTCATCGTTCCAAAGAATGTGGACATAAACATCTGCTTCCAACATTAACTTGAATTGAAGTGTTCCTTTCATTTATGGTGTTTCAGACTTGGGTTGTCTACAAGGAAGTAAGTTGGATCAATTCTGTCTTCTGGGTAGTTCTGCTGTTTTGTTTCGGCAGGTATGGTTCCTTTTTGCAAATATTCTTGTATCCTCTTGATTTATCATGGCTTGTTTCACAGTTCTGTTTGATTGGAGGTGTTTTATCCTGTTTATTAATGTGATTATTTTTCCATTTATTTTTCAGTGCTACTACATGTGCTTATATTGTTAGCAAGCTATTTGAGATAACGCCTTCAGGGCCTTCCCAAGATCCACTTGATCTTTTATTGCTCAGGTATATAATCAAATTATTTTCCATTGTTTGCAGGATACTGATTCATTTGAGTCAACTATTTTGTCGACATATAATAGATGATTTAATAACTGCAATTCTGAAAAGAACTGCATCAATCAAAAGTCTTTAACATTTTATCAGTAATTCATGATTAGCTTTGACTGTCTTCCTTCACATCATTGAATATTGCTTGTTCTGTTTATTTTGCATGCATTAATCAATACTTATGCCATTCTTGTACACTGAGCTGTTTGTTTCTGAGCTCCCCGTACTAACTTATTCTGAACTTCTAGTTCCTTGTCCTTGCACATAAAGGGGTAGCAATAAATTATATCAAGAAGACAGCTATGCCAACATCAAATTAGTAGTTTTCTGTTACTTGAACAAATGAGCATGTGGAATCACCTTGTTGGTCAATGCCTGCAATATTCTAGTGTGCCACAGTCACTACTTTTCACTCGATAAATTGTAAGGAAGATGACTGCACTATTGCAGATCAAGATGACTGAAAAGAAACAAATTTCAGCTCCTGTCTTTCCTGCTGACACTAATCTCAAACTGAAACTGATTATACACCTCTTTTTTCAGGCAAGATAACTTACCAGAAAGGAAGTGTGCTTTTGTCACAGTTGGGAGAACTATTTTCAGCATTTTGGGCATACTCATGGCTGCACTTGTCACGTATACTGTCATTGCAGATGGCCTGCCTTTTAGGAAGGATTTGTTGACACCGTAAGTGAATACATTTAACTCATATTTTCGGTTTCTTAGAACTGTCGATTCGAAGTATTTGTGTGTCCAGGTAGTTGTAGCAGATAAAAGACCAAAGCTAGTGATTAGGTACTAGATTACAGAACCTTAGAATGTGCAAAAGCCCTACATAGTTTCAAAATATAAAGTAAGCATGAGATATGGGAATCGTGCTAGAAGCCCATCTATGCTGAAGTTGCAACTAAGAGTCATTTTTAATGCTTCTGTCCATGAGTATGCTGTGTTACTCGGACATGGGCTTGTGTTTAGGTATCCAACTCAGACGTCCAATTTGGTAAGAAAAATATTTAACACAACAAAATAACACTCATAGTCTAGCTCCAGTGTCAAATCCGACACAGATTCGGTGTGCCTACTCAGATATCAGAGATGTGTCCAAGTAACACAGTACTACTTGGCAACTCAACGTAGTTTGTGTACAAGACTGCGAGCCATCCAAAGTTGAAAGAAAATCCTTAGAGGCATGACCCAAGTAAATCTTGTATGATGCTGACATTTATGAACTTACTGTATATTTTTCATTGATTTGACTATTTAGGTACTAACTGAATATATTTGGTTATTCATTATGCAAACTATGAAAAGTTCTTTTTTGTATTTTGGCTGGGCCATCTAATTTCACTGGTATCTGCAATTAGAAATCTCAAATTTATAATTCTCTTGTGCACAGGTGGATGGCTGCAACTTTAATTGACTTCTATATAAATATCTTTGCAATATCGGTGAGACATTTTCAAATCTCAGTAATTGTTCAAAGCAATTAAATTTTATTTCATGGAACTACGCATACTTAGTTTGTTCATTAACTTCTGTAGTTCTAGCTGACAAAGTTCATTTTTGGTTGGGAGTGGTCTTTCTTGTATTTTACTCCCTGATGTCAACACAAGGCCAAATGGTTAATCTTTGATGGCGTGTCGACAGGTATGGGTTGTTCACAAGGAGTCTACTTGGATCTCATCAGTCATTTGGATATGCTTGTTGATATGCTTCGGAAGGTATACAATTCTTTTTCCGTGGCTTTTAACATACACTGTCTTAGCATATCACTACATAACATTTGGGTTTCTTCTGGTTCGTACAACTATGATTTTACCACATTACTTGTCAGAACAGTTGTTGCATCTGCATATCAACATAAGATGTAATTAGTACTAACTAAAAATGGTTTTTTTGTCCATGCTGATGAATTATTACCGTCATATGTTTGTTGTAATTTAGCATGAGTTGCACTTTTATGTGTTTCATGCTGGGTGTGATACTCATACATTTAAATACTAAGAGTCCCAGCTACGATTATTTTAGCTTCACATGTGGGCGGCATTTTCTCTAGTACTATTTTGTACAACTGTAATTATGTAAAGCTGTAATATACTTGTTAATCAGTGTATGCAGCATCAAGTATTAATTTGCGCATGCAACTTATTTACCCTTGTCCTCTTTTTCTTCGTTTTAGCATCACAACATGTGGCTACTTTGTGGTTCAACTTCTGCAAGTGTCATACCAAGACCCAATCTACCATGTGCTGCTGAACTCTCATAGCAAGTATGGAATTGCACCCTCTCAGTAATCCTTGCTATTCTACGGATCTAGTTAGCTTGCAGTTGTGTAAACTTTGCTTGACATAGTCATTTATCTGGTATTTATCTGTTTGAAATGTAGGAAGATTTGAATATATCGAAGGGCTGTGATATATTTCATACACAATAAATTCTCTCTTAGACCATAGCATGCAGTAATAAAGGGTATATCATAAAAGCGATTAGTGGAGTTATTGCTTGATGTAATGGCACAACCTTTTTGGCAATTTATCCACAAAGACCATGCTATTCGTGAAGTTGAGTTTCTTACTTTCGTGTGGTCATGAAGAAAGCTCTACTTGTATATTTTATTCAGTTGCTTGGTAAATTAACTTTCTTTATCACTACTGCAGTCATGATCCTAAATCATTCAACACTTCTTTTTACGCGAATCATAAACCATTCAACACAATAGGTGCTAGAACATAGTGAAGGGCAATAGCCGCTTTCTTGATATGTTGGAGAACTACTCTCATTGGCAAAGAAATTGTGGAAATCAAAAGTTGCATAACCTTTTATTTAAGGCGTCTCGCCCTTGTGTGTGGAAGCCTCAACTTAGGGCAGAGAACTCCTTCAACCAATTGCATTATTTTGTATTCCTTGACTTACAAGGTGTTTGTTCTTACGTTGCCAGTTCCTCTTGTTCTTTCCCAGTCATTTGATATGCCCTGTGGGTTATTATGATTTTTGATGTATGCATCTTGTAACTCCAAAATCACCCACATGAGCAACCGTGACTGTCATGGAGAATTTTGCTTCGCTTCTGATCACATTGTACTATTAGCAGTTAGCACTTGCTTATTGTGGTGAAGATATTCTGAGTGCAGAAGCTACATCAATAGTGGTATCTAACCTTTGGACAAGACTAGGCACCCCATGGATCCCACCTTGCTGGGAGCGAGGCAGTCGGGATCTTTCCTGAGTCTCTACCACTTCTTGGACTGAAAGATTAACATCTAGGGAAAAATATAAAAGTCTAGGTCTGTTGCAAGGCTGTGCCAGTCCATTTATCTGACCAGAAGTGAGATCTCAGAGATTTCCCTGAATTGATCAACCAATTTCATAATATATCTTCACCAAAAGGAGCCACAGAGTATTTATGTATGGGGAACCCTATCAGGGTAATATTTCCATATAAGCTGAACCCATGGGCTTTCCTTGTTATAAAATTTATGGAGTTGTTTGGTGATGACAGCTTCAATCAGTTTTTAAAATCTAAAATGCCCGGGCCACCGCTCCTTTATTTATGGAGACTAGTTGGAATGTACGTACAATGCACGTTGTCACAATTAAAGATGGCAGTTTACAAGTAGGAAAATATTATCAGATCTATGTGGATTTCTTATTTTTACATTTTATATTGCAAAGAGAATCATACAAATATAAGCATCATGGATCACACATACCTCATACATAAGCTTTAAGAATTGGTGCGCAGCGTTGTTTGGGTGCTATAAAAACCTGCTCTTGATGAATTTCTCGGCTTTAATTAATCTGGACATTAACAACAGTGAAAAAAATGACAACTTGGAACATCGACCTAATGTAAACCTCCTGATTCCCGAACAAACTAATATTAGAATATTTTACTTAGGCATACCGCCACGCCCGAAGATCCGCTCGTGCTCGACGTTGACGTTGTTCTCTTGACCAGAACGCCGGCTACGGCGTTGACCGGTTGATCGATGATCTCGCACCGTGTTGGCGACCCCGAGTAGTAACCCCAGCACGATGTTATCGGTCCCCTTTCTCACGCCGCCGCCGGGAGTCACGATGCGTTCTTCCACAGCGCCTTCATCCGTAGCTTCGCTGATGCGGTCCTCACGGGCACCGCACAGGTAGCCTACCGCGCCATGCTGGTTGCCGGCGAATGCCCATGGATCAAAAGCCCTGAAACTTACCCTTAAAAAAGCTTCTAGATTTTATTGTACATTCAGAGGCATACACATGCTTATGGGAAGATTAAAAACATGGAAATCTGGACTGTATATTTTCTAGCATTGATAGGCATTTGGAGTATTTTACAGCGATGCTTGATGCACCTAGTACTGATTAGTCTTAAGGTTTACCAATCAGAAGATACACTTTAAGACGAACTTGCAATAACCATGCTTTCTTTCACATTCTTCTTCTTTTAACAACTACCATCACTCCTATCCGGACTCCGTTATCATCACACTAACACAGGACCATTTCACCATACAAACTCCATACTTGCTGACTACCACCAGCTCCGCTCATCACCTGTCCTTTTTTTTGCATGTCAAGATTAGAGAAGTACGTATAGATTTGAGGAGTAATATAGATTCTTCAAGTGCGCATGATTTTTTTGAACAAATTGAAACAAAGTACAATACAATTACATATAAGAACAGTATTAAACACCTAACCATTCGCAAAAATATATTATTAATCACCTTACAGACACTGAGATGAATCAGAATAGTATCTGACTTGTGCTTGGCAATCATTGACGGCAAACAAGCACTCCATTAACGTCAAAAAAAGAAGCACTCCATTGCAACAACCTAATCTAAGCAGCAGTCGTGGGACTCGAATTCAGGAGATTCAGCAGAATTGACTGATGATTTTAAGTGGTTGATTTGGGTCTCCGTTCATTTTCTTCTCAGCCAATTAACACAACGTAAGCCAATCTAGGGCACTTGGAAGAAAAACTCCAAGAGCGAGAGGTGTGTTTGAGGGAACGTACCAGGTGGGAGATGGCCTTGGGGAAGAGGTGGTGGTGTGCCGGCCGGAAGCGGGTGTGGAGGAGCGGCAGTGAAAGTGGGCCAGCGCCTTGCGGTCAGGTAGCGGTCGCAGGAGCAGCTCCTCCGTGAA
Organism: Poa pratensis; assembly: GCA_947311845.1. Lineage (NCBI taxonomy): Eukaryota > Viridiplantae > Streptophyta > Magnoliopsida > Poales > Poaceae > Poa > Poa pratensis. The sequence goes on from CAMZMU010000085.1 coordinate 96,683,657, forward strand.
CTCCTCCTCTTCCTCCTCCGCCGCTGTGGTGGTGCTCCTGGCCGCCGGAGATCACGACGCCGATCTTGAGCGACTTGGTCGCTAACGGCTCGGCGGAGGGCACCATGGCCGCGGACGGCTGGCTGTACAGGTGGGGGAACAGCTTGGCGATCTCATCTGCAAAACAAGCAGATCGAACTCCGTCAGGATCCAAGTCCAAATCCGTCCAACCCAGCAGCATGGATGGGAGATTTGGGGCCGTATCATGCCCCGACGAGGGTATTATTACTACTGACCGGGGCTTCCGGCGGCGGAGCTGGTGGGCCCGTCGGCGAGCGTGAAGTGGGAGCGGAGGACGGCGGAAAGGGGCAGCCTGTGCGGCATGGCTACTGACCGGGGCTTCCGGCGGCGGAGCTGGCGGGTCCGTTGCCGAGCGTGAAGTGCGAGCGGAGGATGGCGGGGAGGGACAGCCTGTGCGGCACGGCGGCGCAACCGATAAGGTTTATTTTAGCGGTGGCAATCCGTGTAATTTAAAGGAAAACGAAAAGGTGTGTTGAGTTGTCAAATATTGGAGCGATCTCCAGCCGCCGCCCTTTCGCCTATATAATCTTCCCGATGCGAAAAGCCTAAATACCCAAGCCATTATCCACGAAAAGTTCCAGAGACACCGCCGCCGTCAACCCTAGCTCGGGAGGGTTCAGAATCTCTTCCCGGCACCCTGCCGGAGAGGGGAATCATCACCGGAGGGCTCTACATCACCATGCCTGCCTCCGGAGTGATGCGTGAGTAGTTCATCCTTGGATTACGGGTCCATAGCAGTAGCTAGATGGTTGTCTCTCCACTTTATGCTATCATGTTTAGATCTTGTGAGCTGCCTATCATGATCAAGATCATCTTATTGTAATGCTACATGTTGTGTTTGCTAGGATCCGATGAATATTGAATACTATGTCAAGTTGATTATCAATCTATCTTATATGTTATTTATGATCTTGCATGCTTTCCGTTACTAGTAGATGCTTTGGCCAAGTAGATGCTTGTAACTCCAAGAGTGAGTATTTATGCTAGATAGTGGGTTCATGCCTCCGGTAATCTGGAGAGTGACAACAACTTCTAAGATTGTGGATGTGCTGTTGCCACTAGGGATAAAATAACCGATGCTTAGCTTAAGGGTGCCGTTAGGTCTAATGCATTTGTTTACATTACGCACATTACTTAATGCGATTATCCGTTGCTTGCAACTTAATACCAACGGGGAACTCGGTATGACAACCTGGAGGTGGATTATTAGTCATAGACGCTGTTGGATAACGGTCTATGTATTTTGTCGTAATGCCCACATGAATATCATAGTAATCATCATGTCATATATATGCATTGTCATGCGCTCAATATTTTGTCAATTGCCCAGCTGTAATTTGTTCACCCAGCATGTTAGTTATCTTTTATGGAGAGACACCACTAGTGAACTGTGGACCCCGGTCCATTCTTTTACACTGATAATACAACCAACTGCAAACATTGTTCCTTTTCATTCTCTGCAATTTACACTATTTTCCACACCATACGTTTAATCTTTGTTTTCAGCAAGCCAGGAGATTGACAACCTCACTGTTTCGTTGGGGCAAAGTAGTTTGATTGTGTTGTGTGCAGGTTCCACGTCAACAGCCGAACTCCCTTCCACACGCAAGCACTTTTCTGGCACCGTTGACAACCTTCAGAAGTGCTTCTTGCTCCTACTGGATCGATAACCTTGGTATCTTACTGAGGGAAACTGCTGCTGCACTGCTTCATACCTTCCTCTTGGGGTCTCCCAACGAACGTGTGATCCACGTCATCAAGCATTTTTCTGGCGCCGTTGCCGGGGGCAAGAGGATTTCTGCAAGGGGAGTTTCACGCTTCCAATCTCTTTACTTTGTTATTGTCTTGCTTAGTTTATTTTTATTTGTCTTGTTTGCTTTATTTATCAAAAACACAAAAAAATTAGTTACTTTTATTTTCAAGTTGTTATCTTTCTGTTTTGTTTTAATTTTGCTAAAATGAGTACCCCTGAGAACACTAAGTTGTGTGATTTCACTAGCACGAACAACAATGATTTCATTAGTACACCTATTGCTCCACCTGCTTCTAAAGCAGAATTCTATGAAATTAAACCTGCACTTTTAAATCTTGTTATGAAAGAGCAATTCTCTGGTGTTAGTACTGATGATGCTGCTGCTCACCTTAATAATTTTGTTGAACTTTGTGAGATGCAAAAGTATAAGGAGTAGATGGTGATATTATTAAACTGAAACTTTTTCCTTTCTCTTTGAGAGGACGTGCTAAAGAATGGTTGCTATCTTTGACTAGAAATAGTATTGATTCATGGACTAAATGCAAAGATGCTTTCATAGGAAAATATTATCCTCCTGCTAAGATCATATCTTTGAGAAGTAGCATTATGAATTTCAAACAATTTGATAATGAGCATGTTGCTCAAGCTTGGGAGAGAATGAAATCATTGGTAAAGAATTGTCCCACCCATGGACTGACTGCTTGGATGATCATCCAAACCTTTTATGCAGGACTAAATTTTTCTTCAAGAAACCTATTGGATTCGGCCTCTGGAGGTACCTTTATGTCCATCACTTTGGGTGCTGCAACAAAGCTTCTTGATGATATGATGATAAATTATTCTGAATGGCACACCGAAAGAGCTCCACAAGGTAAGAAGGTAAATTCTGTTGAAGAAATCTCTTCCTTGAGTGATAAGATTGATACTATTATGTCTATGCTTACAAATGGAAAAATGCATGTTGATCCAAATAATGTTCCTTTAGCTTCTTTGGTTGCTCAAGAAGAGCATGTTGATGTGAACTTCATTAAAAATAATAACTTCAACAACAATGCTTATAGGAATAATTTTGGTAATAACAATTATAAGCCCTATCCTTTTAATAGTGGCAATGGTTATGTTAATTCTTATGGTAATTCCTACAACAATAATAAGAGTGTACCCTCTGATCTTGAAGTCATGCTTAAGGATTTTATTAGTACACAAACTGCTTTCAATAAATCTGTTGAGGAAAAGTTTGGGAAAATTGATGTTCTTGCCTCTAAAGTTGATAGTCTTGCTCTTGATGTTGATTTGTTAAAAATTAAAACTATGCCTCATGATGTTAAAGAGAGCAAAACTCTCAATGCTATACAAGTTAAAATTGATAATAATGTGAGGATGTTAGCTGATTTACATGCTAGGTGGGCAAGAGAGGATGAAATTGCTAAAAAGAATAGTATTGCTAGAGTTTATACTATTACTACTACTGAAAATGCTATAAACTCAAGTGTTAACAAACCTCCTACTATCAATGGTAAAGTAATTGGTGTTGGCAATGTCTCTACTTCTGTTGCAAAACGTTTAAAATTGCCTGAAAACACTGAAACTGTTCCTGATAAAAGTGCTGAAATTTTTCGAGATGGGAGACAATGGTCCCATTACTTTGATAATAATGATTTTGATTTTGATGGTTGCAATATTTCTGAAGTAATTAAGTTCTTGCAAAAGCTAGCTAGAAGTCCTAATGCTAGTGCTATAAACATGGCTTTTACTAAACATATTACTAATGCTCTCATGCAAGTTAGGGAAGAGAAATTAAAACATGAAGCTTCTATCCCTAGGAAGTTAGAAGATGGTTGGGAGCCCATCATTAAAATGAAGGTGAATGATTTTGATTGCAATGCTTTATGTGATCTTGGTGCTAGTATTTCTGTTATGCCTAAGAAACTTATGATATGCTTGATTTAGCACCTTTGGAACACTGTTATTTGGATGTTCACCTTGCTGATAATACTATAAAGAAACCTTTGGGGAGAGTTGATGATGTTTTTATAATGGTTAACAATAACCTTGTCCCCGTTGATTTTGTTGTTTTGGATATTGAATGCAATGCTTCTTGTCCTATTGTTTTGGGAAGACCTTTTCTTAGAACTGTTGGTGCTATTATTGATATGAGAGAGGGGAATATTAAATATCAATTCCCACTCAAGAAAGGTATGGAACACTTCCCTAGAAAGAAGATGAAGTTACCTTTTGATTCTATTGTTAGAGCAAATTATTCTGTTGATGCTTCATCACTTGGAAACACTTGATTCTTACTTTCTGCGCCTAGCTGAAAGGCGTTAAAGAAAAGCGCTTATGGGAGACAACCCATTATTTTATTTCTGCAATTTTTCTTTTCTTTTTGAGTCAAGGAGTTGTTTACTTCTGTAACAATTCCTTTGTATCTTTATTTTATCGCATTGTTGTGCCAAGTATTGCCTCTAATAGGAAGATGATGCTAGATTTGGATTTCTGCGCAGGAACAGATTTCTGCTGTTCACCGTTTTACTTCTGTAAAATCACAGAAAAATTATTTAAATCTGCAAATTTTTGTGCGTGATCCTCAGATATGTACGCATCTTTCGTTAGTTTAAAGTTTTTCGATCTGAGCAACGTAAGTGCCTCGAAAAAATTCGTCTTTACGGACTGTTCTGTTTAGACAGATTCTGTCTTTTATTTTTCGCATTCTCTCTTTTACTAGTGTTGAGTGGAATTCTTTTTTAGGGTTTCACATAACATCAGTGGCAGTAGTAATGTTAAAAGTAACGGTCATGTTTGTGTCCTTATAGAACATGTGAGTTTTTGATTGTGCACTAACCCTCTAATGAGAATTACTTTGAGTTTGGTGTGGCGGAAGTTTTCAAGGGTCAAGAGAGAAGGATGATATAATGTGATCAAGAAGAGTGAAGAGCTTAAGCTTGGGGATGCTCCCATGGATCACCCCAGCATATTTCAAGAAGACTCAAGCGTCTAAGCTTGGGGATGCCCAAGGCATCCCCTTCTTCATCAGCAACTTATCAGGTCATCTCTAGTGAAACTATATTTTAATTCTTTCACATCATATGTGCTTTACTTGGAGCGTCTGTGTGCTTTTATTTTCAGTATTTTATTTTTCTTATGGTCAACTTGATTGGACCCTAGCATTCTTGATTGGGAGAGAGACACGCTCCGCTTTTTCATATGAATACTCCTATTCTTCACTTATACTTGTTGAGTATTCTTATCTAGCTATTGCTATGCTTTTAGCTCCTGTTTTTCATGCATCTCTTATTCAGAGCTGTTAGTTCTTTTAAAGAAAGTACTCTCTTGCTTCACTTATAATTGTTTGGAGAGTTTATGTTGAAATAAATTGATTGGTGTTTGGTTGGAACAGAAAATGTTGCATGTGGTAGATGGTATAATGGAAAAAGCTTACATATTCTTGTAGATCACTGTATTGGATAATTTGATACTTGTCAATTGTTTTGAGTTATCAAGTAGTTCATGTTTAAGCTTTTGTATCATGTAGTTAAAACCTATTAATGAAGAACTACCGTAAAGCTCGTTGAAATTTGGTTTGCATGATTGGTATCTCTAAGGTCTAGATATTTTCTAGTAAAAGGGTTTGGTTAACAAGGAAGACAGTGTAGAGTCTTATAATGCTTGCAATATGTTTTCATATAAGTCTTGCTGTGTCGGTTGATATCCTGTGTTTGCTTCAAATAACCTTGCTAGCCTAAACTCTGTACTGAGAGGGAATGCTTCTCGTGCATCCAAAACCTTGAGCCAAAATCCATGCCATCTGTGTCCACCATAACTACCTATATGTGGTATTTCCTTGCCATTCCAAGTAAATTTTTCATGTGCTACCTTTAAACTATTCAAAAATTATTACTCCTATTTTGTGTCAATGTTTACCAAGCTCATGAGGACGGGGTGGATGTCTTTATGTCAACTGTCAAACAGACTTTACCACCGGACTAGCGGCATATACATCCGCTTATCCATTAATTTTGCAAAAAGAGCTGGCAAATGGGGTGCCCAGTCCCAATTAATTACAACTTTAACCGCTTAATTCTCTTCACATTTTTGCCCTGATTTATCAGTCAAGCAATGACAAACAGTGAAATATCTGCATGTGTAAACAAAAGAGAAGAGGGATGATCTGCCTTGCTGGTAGAAATAACGTCCTTCATGGGAGCCGCTCTTAAAAGTCTGGTTGGCAGGGGTCATATTGTACTTTCCATTTTCTGATTCGTTGACAATTAACAAACACCTCCAAAACTTATTTTTACTCTTTATGATTTCAAAAACTTAAAAAGCTCTAGCACATGATTTAATCCCTGCTTCCCTCTGCGAAGGGCCTTTCTTTTACTTTTATGTTGAGTCAGTTTTCCTACTTCTTTCTATCTTAGAAGCAAACACTAGTGTCAACTTTGGTGCAACAATTTTTATATGCTTGTATATTGCACTTATTATATTGCTTTGTGTTGACAAATATCCATGAGATATATATGTTGAAAGTTGAAAGCAATTGCTGAAGCTTAAATCTTCCTTTGTGTTGGTTAAATACCTTTTACTTAGAATCTATTGCTTTATGAGTTAACTCTTATGCAAAACTCTTTGATGCTTGTCTCGAAAGTACTATTCATGAAAAGTTTTTGCTTATATGATTCAGTTGTTTGCTCATTATCTACTTGCTAGCAAACTATAGACCATTGACCTGGATCACTTCATTCATAACATGTGCTTTACAATACTATTTGATCAAGATTATGATTGTAGCATGTCACCTCAGAAATTATTTTGTTTTTATCGTTTTACCTACTCGAGGACGAGTAGAACTAAGCTTGGGGATGCTTGATACGTCTCAAACGTATCTATAATTTCTGATGTTCCATGTTGATATTATACCAATTGTTACATGTTTTATATACACTTCATAGCATTTTTATGCATTTTCTGGGACTAACCTATTAACAAGATGCCACAGTGCCAGTTCCTGTTTTCTGCTGTTTTTGTATTCCAGAAAAGCTAGTCTGGAAATATTCTCGGAATTGGACGAAACTTGGACAGAACCTCCTATTTTTCCAACACAACACGGAGTCCAAAGGAGAGACGGAGGGGAGCCACGGCAGCCACACCATGGGGCGGCGGGCCCCCCTGCCGCGCCGTGGGGTGGTGTGGGCCCACGGGCGTCTCCAGCCGCCGCCCTTTCGCCTATATTCTTCCCGACGCGAAAACCCTAAATACCCGAGCCATTATCCACGAAAAGTTCCAGAGACGCCGCCGCCGTCAACCCTAGCTCGGGAGGGTTCAGAAGCTCTTCCCGGCACCCTGCCGGAGAGGGGAATCATCACCGGAGGGCTCTACATCACCATGCCTGCCTCCGGAGTGATGCGTGAGTAGTTCATCCTTGGACTACGGGTCCATAGCAGTAGCTAGATGGTTGTCTCTCCACTTTATGCTATCATGTTTAGATCTTGTGAGCTGCCTATCATGATCAAGATCATCTTATTGTAATGCTACATGTTGTGTTTGCTGGGATCCGATGAATATTGAATACTATGTCAAGTTGATTATCAATCTATCTTATATGTTATTTATGATCTTGCATGCTTTCCGTTACTAGTAGATGCTTTGGCCAAGTAGATGCTTGTAACTCCAAGAGTGAGTATTTATGCTAGATAGTGGGTTCATGCCTCCGGTAATCTGGGAGAGTGACAACAACTTCTAAGATTGTGGATGTGCTGTTGCCACTAGGGATAAAATAACCGATGCTTAGCTTAAGGGTGCGCCGTTAGGTCTAATGCATTTGTTTACATTACGCACATTACTTAATGCGATTATCCGTTGCTTGCAACTTAATACCAACGGGGAACTCGGTATGACAACCTGGAGGTGGATTATTAGTCATAGACGCTGTTGGATAACGGTCTATGTATTTTGTCGTAATGCCCACATGAATATCATAGTAATCATCATGTCATATATATGCATTGTCATGCGCTCAATATTTTGTCAATTGCCCAGCTGTAATTTGTTCACCCAGCATGTTAGTTATCTTTTATGGAGAGACACCACTAGTGAACTGTGGACCCCGGTCCATTCTTTTACACTGATAATACAACCAACTGCAAACATTGTTCCTTTTCATTCTCTGCAATTTACTACTGTTTTCCACACCATACGTTTAATCCTTTGTTTTCAGCAAGCCGGTGAGATTGACAACCTCACTGTTTCGTTGGGGCAAAGTAGTTTGATTGTGTTGTGTGCAGGTTCCACGTCAACAGCCGAACTCCCTTCCACACGCAAGCACTTTTCTGGCACCGTTGACAACCTTCAGAAGTGCTTCTTGCTCCTACTGGATCTGATAACCTTGGTATCTTACTGAGGGAAACTTGCTGCTGCACTGCTTCATACCTTCCTCTTGGGGTCTCCCAACGAACGTGTGTCCCACGTCATCAGGCAACCATGGAGGTAATCATCTTCTTTAGCCGGGTCAGTTCATTGGTCACTGGATCCAACTGCTTTTGGAGGTTGGAGTTCTGTTCTTTCCAATGCTCTTCATGCTCTCCCAATTCTTTCTTGAGATCAGAGTTCTCTTGAGTCAGCTCAGTGACATTCTTCTCCAAGGTCTCAAGTTGTTCAACACTTGTGAGCCGGGCTTCAGATTCAGTTTTTATAACGCCTTTGAGCGGGAAATTTCTTCCTCGGCTTTGGCAAGTTGTTCCTGTTGCAGTACAAGTGAAAAAGTTAAAGTGAGTCCCAGGTTACCGCAGGCAAGTTAACCCGGAACTTGGGGGCTACAGTGTTCAAATTTTGTAAAGATAGAATAAAGTGGAGTCCTAGGTTGCTGCAGGCGTGCAGCCCGACACTTGGGGGCTACACGCGCAAAGTTTGAAATTTTCTATGTCTTAGTCCCAAGCTGCTGCAGGCAGGCAACCCGGTACTTGGGGGCTACAGTGTTTAAAGTTTGCTATGAAGGGTGAAAAGTTCTAAAAGATGAGGTTTTAGTCCCAGGTTGCTGTGAACAGACAACCCGACACTTGGGGGCTACAGGATTGAAGTTTTTATCTAAGGCATTCGTATTATAAGCACCAAGTTCATCAACAAGTGATAATCTTAGAGCTTGGGGGCTACTCAGGGTATAGTTATGCAAGAGAAAGTTAAGGCAAGAAAAAAGGGTACCTGGTATCGCTTCTGAATCAGGATGACCAACTTGGTTTCCAAGTGCTTGTGTTGAGCAAGACTAGAAAGATATGCATCGCAAAGGGCCGGCGTGGACATAGAATCCAGAGCCGGCAAATCAGACGCAGGAACCGGGTCCTTGCCTTTGGCAGAAGAGACCGGCTTAACCGCAGGAGTTGTCACCTTGGCCAGAACTTCAGGGGCATCTTTTGCAGGAACGTGCTGGGTTCCAGTGATCTGCACTTCATCTTCTTTTGTGCCTGATCCTAACCCGGGCGACTGAGCAGCTGGAGATGGCTCTGGTGCATGAGCAGTTGGGCTCTTTGGAGAAGCAACAGGGGTTAGATGCTCCATGTGCTCATCTCTGACTGCCGGCTCTTCAATATGTGCCTCCATAGGAGAAGGCTCTGTTGTAGCTGGAGGAGGAGATGCTGCTGGAGGAGAGTCCGGGTCTTCATCTGCACAGGCCTTGGCACTGAAATAAAATAAAATGATTTAGTTAAAAGGGCAGTAAAACACAGAAGCATGGAAAAGATATGTAAGCATTTCTAACCCGGTATTGATTTGGAAGTCCTCGGGTGTGCTAACACTGTCCGAAGATGAAGCTGTCAAAGAATATGATTTAGCGGCCCGGATTTTGCCAGCTAAAGGGTGTGTCTTCTGGACGGATTTGGCCCAACTGGTTAAAGAACAGGGAGGGATACCTGTGTTCAGAGAGACCGGGTTTGCAGCAGACCGGTTCGAGGTTTCTTGCTGGTTTCAGCTTCCTTCTCAAGTTCCTTTGCCTATATGCGTGCTTGGGATTGAGAGGTGTTCATTGTATAATTTGAAAGACGAGAGTACTACACCTTTGCAATAGCAGATCGAGTCCTCTTGAGAGGAGGTCCAGTAGTTTGAGGACCCGACAGTTCATCAGTAGCCGGGTCAGTGGGGCCTGGAACAAGAAACGCCGGGTTATCAGTCGAGGGGTCCTTAGCGGTGACTTCGCTGTTAATCAAGTCGAGGAAGAGCCGGCCTGTTGAATCTTGCTCACCTTCTTCTTCATCTTCATCGCTCGCACCTGTGTCTTCGTCATCAGGAGAAGACACAGGGGCATAATCAGCATTCCACCACTCTGGATCCTGAGGTGAAGAAAGATGAACAGATAAGTGTTTTATGCGAGAAAAACCGGGTTAAAAAAAGACAGAAAGCAAAAGAGTTGGTACCATACCGTAGGAGGTTTGTTCCCCGTTCAGTGCAATGTCATGTTTGGTCTCGCCAAGCAGCTTCTTGGCGTTCTTCACTATTTGATCATCAGTAAGCGTCACCTCGGAGTAACGCATGCTATCAGTTGTTTCCCGGTGTATTCATGGAATAGCCGGGTCCTGATGCTAAGAGGCTGGATGAACCAACCGATCCAGCACTTGACTAAATCAGTGCGCGGAGGCCGTGAGCGAGCAGTGCTCTGGCCCGGACGCGGAGAGCTTCAACCAAGACCCGGTTTTCATCGCTAGCGTAGCTGTTCATCTTGGGGTCATAAACCAAAGGAGAATTTCTGAAAGCCGGGAAACGAGCCTCGTCTGACTCGGGGGAAGTGTCTTTGCAGTAGAAATAAGAGTTTTGCCACCCCTTGGGGTGACTGGCTAGAACGAGAGCCGGGAAATCGCATTCCCTCCGACGTTGGATGGAAACACCTCCATAAGGGCCAAGAGGCTTGTTTTTGTGAGAGGGGTTGCAGTAGAAGATTTCTAAAAATAGTTCTAGGCTAGGAGCCATGTGAAGATAGTCCTCACAGAAAACTACGAAGTTGCTAATATTGAGGATGGAGTTGGGAGCAACATCTAGTGTGGTGAGGCCATAATACTTGAAAACTTGGTGAAAAAACAGAGAGCCCGGTGGGCGAAGACAACGGGAAACATGATCAAGCAAGACGACGATTTCACCTTCCTTGGGGTTGGGGCGTGTTTCTTCTCCAGGAGCGCGCCAGTGGATCTCGCTCTTGGGCGGAAGCTCGCCCCGGTTCACGTACGTCTGCAGCGTCGTGTCGGTGGCGCTGGATCTAGTCCAGTTCACCGGAGCGGCTGCCGCGGCGGCGCTGGAGCTGGATCCTCTCTTCACGCTCTTCTTCGCGGCCTTGGGACCTCCGGACTTCATCTTCTCCTTCACCATTGATGCGGAACTATGGTGGTGCCCAATCTCGACAGCAGGGATGGCCTAACCCTAGCAATGGAGGTGGGTGCGAGGAGAGGAAGGTGCGGAGCGATTGCGGGCGCGATTGGGCTTGGAATCGAGGGCGCAGCGCGGATGGATGAGCAGATGGTGGTTGTGGAGATTTTTATCGAGGCTTGGGAGCTCGATTTGAGATGCGATTGCGGCGGCTGGAGGAAGAAGATGAAGGAAAAGGGGAATAGGGAATGTGACTGCGCGTTTACCCTAACCCTATACTTATAGGTGCAGTAAAAAGCCCTCTGGGTGTTGCGGTGAAAAGACGAGGAGATAAGGATCTTTGACCAAGGGTCAACGACAAACAAAATGAGACAATAAAAGGATATTATCTGACGAGATCACGATTGAGATTGACAGGAGATTGACTTGCCGTTAGGCTGCAGTTTTCGCTAAGTGTTGAGTATGAAACCCGGCGGCGTATGAACCCGGTATGAGAAAGCCGGGTTACGATATGGACCGCCAAGAAGAGCTGGCCTAGCTTAGGAAAAAAGCAATGTAACCCGGTATTTAACTTGTATGTTATTCTTATGTTTCAGGTGGTTAACCCGGCCAGCCAGGATGACAACTCTAACCAAGAAAGCAAAGATTGAGACTAGAAGAAGAGCATGCCAACCTGCAGACCCGGTTAACCTGGGGGCTACTGATGGGGGGATTATAACCCGGTAGGCCCATGAAGAGGGAAGCGTGACCCGCCAGGCAGAAGGCCCGGCCAGGACAGCTAACCATCAGCATGGGCCGGGTTACGTCGATGGGCCAGCATGCTTGTCGGTGACCCGGATAGTAGAGGAAAACTTCTAGAAGACCTGGAGGCGGTGCAGGACTTGAAGGACACGAAGGCCAAGAGACCTAGAGTAGGACTCCGAGTCTGGATGGAACCCGGACTTACCATGTAAAGAACCAGGAGACCCGGCCGTCTATATAAGCGGGCTCCTAGGTCATAGTTAGACAAGTTTTACCCGAGAGGCTTTTGATTAGACAAGTTCACGAGGGAGATCGTAGTTATCACCGCTACCAAGCGAACCTTGTAACCTTAATCGAGATCCGGCTCTGTTGCCGTAGCCGGGTTATCGAGATCGAGATCAATAACAGCATAGCAGGAAGTTGGTCTTTATCTCCAATGGAGAGGCTGAACCTGGGTAAATCCCTTGTCCTCGCAGAGCTAAACAAGCTCCCAGACACTAGTTTCGCCTGGCCCAACAACTCAAGTTACCCTATGGTAACATCTGCCGTGACAACCCTACGACATGAATAGGCAGACAAAGAGTTGGGTATTTCACCGGTAAGATTGTTCGACGCAAGGCTTAGTTCAACAAGGCGACGCAGATGGCCTACCTCAGGCGGGATCCCAACGGTCAGCAGATTATCCCCGAGATAGACTCGTGTGAGGAAAGTGAGATTGCCGATGCAGGGTGGTATTTCTCCATTCAGGTCGAGCGACTCCAGTTCTAGTGTTGTCACCCGAAATGGATGCCTCTTGCCGCAGGTGACACCGGGCCAACTGCAAAACTGGACTGTGTTGTTCCACGAGGCGAGTGCTTTGGGATTGTTGTTGGAGAGGTGGCGCTTGAGGCAGAGGAGGGTCTCGAAGTCTTTATTGGGTTCATCAACGAATGTGGCACTAACCGATGAATAAGTGGTGGCAAAGAGCGTCAAGAAAGAGTAGACGATGGTGGCCGTGAGGCGAGTGCTTGCAGCAGGCATGTTGTGTTACTACGGAGTGCTAGGCTGTTGTGACCTGAGTTTTGGTTTCCTTAAATAGACCTTAGCCGCGTAGTCGGGCTTTTCAGGATTTGCTGTCGTTGGAACTTTTCAAACAAGCTAGACATAGTTATCCTCTTTTTTGAGAAAAGAACTCCGAATTTATTTCATCTTATCACTGTACTTCCAAGTTCAACCACACAATATGCAGGTTACATGGAGTACGCCGACGACCGGGTCGACGCATCTAATAGCCCCAGACGCCTGGCGTTCGTTTTAGGTGTCCGCCGCGCTTATTTCCTCCCATTACAGCCAGACTTTCCTTCCCCGCACAGAGAGCATCAGGATTCAGGAGTCGAGAAAAGATGTCGCTTGGGTGGAGCTATTTCCGTCTTCCGACTCCAGTTGTTCCTCGCGGTGCAGCTCTTCTTCTTCTGGTTCTTATGATCGGCGCCGCACTGGCGCCCTTCCTGCCTACGGTGCTCGCTCTGCAAGGAAGCTCGGGAGTTCGTGAGTATCATATCTGCACTAGCGTTCTAATATGGCGACCAACTTGTTATCCCTATTTTAGTGTTATACTCGAGTAGTCCAGTCACTGGGAAAAGAGCTTCTAAACAAATTTCATCGTCATCGTCACGAACAAGATAACCCAGAGGAGTCACTAATCATCGGGTCCCACGCTAAAAAACGGCGTGTTGTCTATTTTCATCAAATTGTTGCCCAAAGAGCACATAAGAGTTGCTCAATTCTGGTGATTTGTTGCTTAACATATCATAGGTCTAGCTTAAGTACATCTATTAAAATTAGTTTCTCACATACAATAGTTTGTTGCCTAGCAACATACACTAATTGTAATTTGCCCCACCCTAAAATCAACTGCTGGTGTTGTGAAGTTGCCTAGTGCAGTCGTAAAGTTGCATGAAGTCCTCAAGGAATATTGTGGTGCGGATACAACATCATGGCGTCCACCTACAAATTCCTAGCGACACTCAGACACACGAGAAGCTGGCATCACCGTTCGCCTTACCTTTACAAAACAGCCGTAGACAACTTTAGTATTGGGGTGTGCAACTTATCGAAAGCGGTAGACAATTTCACAAAAAACATGCAATAACTTATCAACAATGATAAGCAACTTCACAACGCTACAGACAACTTTGTAACAGCAGGTACGCAACTTATTACCAGCGATAAACAACTTCACAATGGGGACGACAAGTTATTACCAGAGGTAGACAACTTTGTCAACATCAGTACGCAAATTTGAATAGGGGTAGAAAACTTTTCAATATCAGTAGGCAAACTTCTCAATTAGAAAAAGTACGACACTTATCCGAGTAGGAAATAAAAGCAACTCCATAAAGACAGCAGGCAACTTTCACAACAATGATAGGCAACTCTCAGAACACTGATAGGCAATAAAAAACAATTTCGTAACCGCGGTAGGCGACTTTCACAACAGTGGTGCTCTAAGAAGCAACTTTGTGCGTGACGATGAAATTTGTTTAGAAGCACTTTTTGTTCACGATGAAGCAACTCTGGTGCGCGACGATGAAATTTGATTAAAACAAAGGTAGTCAACTTTGTATACGTAGCTGCCAACTTCACAAATACGATAAGTAATTTTGGTGTGTGATTAGGCAACTTCACAACAACACTAAGCATCTTTGGTGTTGATGAGTGAACTTCACAACAGTGGTGCGCTAAGAAGCAACTTTGTGCGTGACGATGAAATTTGTTTAGAAGCAATTTTTGTTCACGATGAAGCAACTCTGGTGCGCGACGATGAAATTTGATTAAAACAGAGGTAGTCAACTTTGTATAAGTAGCTGCCAACTTCACAAATACGATAAGTAATTTTGGTGTGTGATTAGGCAACTTCACAACAACACTAAGCATCTTTGGTGTTGATGAGTGAACTTCACAACACCGGTAAGAAATTTTGGTGTGCGGTCAGACAACTTTAAAACAGTGGTAAGCAACTTCACAAGAACTAAAAGCAACTTTCGTACGACGTGAAACAATTTTGGTTTGCCTCGAGACAACTTCACAACAACGGTAAATAATTTTCGTGTGCAATGAGGCAACCTTCCACCAGCCGTAAGCAACTCACAACCACCAATTATCAACTTTGATAGGCTAGGCAATTTCATAACAATGGTAAACAATTTTGATGTAAACGATTAGGTAAATTCACAATAACGGTAAGCAACTTACACAAGTAAAAAACAATTTTGGTACGTTACGATGCAAATTTTGTCGCGACAGTGGTATGAACCTCCACAATGCCAAATGCAAGTTTGCACAATACGAAACAGTTTTGGTGTGTGATGAGACAACTTCACAAAATGATAAGCAGCCAACAATGGTAATTGACTCCAAACCAATTTTGGTACGAGGAGAAATAACTTCGTTGTGCATTGAAACGACTTCACAACAACAGTTTGTAACTTTGGTGTGCGCTGAAACAATTTCACAACAAAAGTAGGCAATTTTTGTGTGCGATGAGACAACTTTAGAACAACGGTATCCGACTACACAACAACTAAAAACAACTTTTGACACAACTGTGAAACAATTTTGGTGTGCGATGAGATAATTTCGACAACGGTAAGAAACTCCATGACAACTAAAAGGTATTTTTTATTAAAAGCATCTAATATATGCAGTTAGGCAACAAATTGATAGAGTTGAGTAACTATTGGAATATTTGAGGCAACAAATTGATTGTATTGAGCAACTAATATATACAGTTAGGCAACAAATTAGGTTCACCTTTTCCCCCTATTATTCCCTTTTTTCTCTTCCCTCTATCCTTTTTCCCCATACTCTTTTTTCCCCGATGTGCACAAGAGCCACATGCCATCCCCTCCACCCCGACCGTTCCAAGCAAGCAGCCTGCGCTGGCCAGCCACAGCGCGCTGCCTTCTGGCCCGGGCCTCCGCGCGAGCTCCTTTCCCTGCGCGTGGCCAGAGCCTCCCGAGGCGCTCCACGCTGAGATCGCCAGCCGGCCGCACGACGCCGACACCAAAAGCTCCAAGCCGTGGTCAGAGGGACCGGTGTAGGATGGAGACCTTCTGGCTTCTGGAGGCATAGGACGGCGACCCTATGTATGTCGGCGCGCGAGCTCGTGGGCCGGGATTGGAATGACGGCCGGAGCAAGGCGAGCTCGTGGGGACTGCGCGCTATGGTGGCCGGGCGGCCGAAGATGGGTGCGGGGCGGAGCAGGCTGGCGGCCGAAGGTCACGCCGGAGGAGCGACATGGCCGGCGCTAGAGCAGCGTTTGGGTCCTTGGGCAGCGCTTGTGCCCGCCGGAGATTGGAATCCGGGCGACGCTGGTTGCTTCCGGCGATTGGACTCCGGGCATCGCAGGTGGCCTTGGGCGGCGGCGGCGGGTGTCCTTGGGTGGCGTAGGTGCTGGGGGTGGTGGCCGGTGGCGGGTGGACTCCAGCGCGGCGGTGGGTGGACTCCGGGCGGCGGCAGCGTGCGGAGCGTTCCCAGCGGGTCGTCCCGTCGATGAGCAGAGGTGGCGTGTGGGAGCAGCAGGGGATAGAGAGGTGGGCGAGGATGGGTTCGTACGGAGGCACTTTTCAGCGCGTGTATTTATTTGTCGCCAAGCGGGTGCGCTCAAAAGGATGAACGAATCTCATCGCGCCCGCGGGATCGGACGAGGCGCAGTCGGCCGTTCGGCGCGATAGTTTAACGCACGCGCGAGATGAAGCATTTGGGTTTAATGATACTTTTAGAACTCATAAGTTCACATGGTAATCTGAGAGTTACCGTGTTATTAACACGTTTTTGTCGGCTTAAAAAACTTACTCAATTTAGCTCCAATTAGTAAATATAAGATAAGAAAGCCACACAATGTTTGTTGTCATAAGTGTACATCTACTATCAATAACCGATATCTTGAATTTTATGTTTCGTACTAATTTAACATCACATAAAAACTATCAACTAGGTCATGTTCTAAAATTTAATTAAATATACACAGGTATGCTATGTAAAAACCACACATGCGGTCATCGGTATGAATTTTTTAATTTGAAACTAATCATAGCCCCACTAAGTAAAGTTAACTTAAAATATAGCAGACATATATCTTATTTGTCTTCACATTTTCAAGGCTATTGGACCATGTCATTATTAATTGTTTGATAAAAATATATGGTAATCAAAATTTATATTATTTGTAATATACTTCGGTACAGAAAATCTCTCTCTCTCTCTCTCTCTCTGACACTGTCTTCTTTTCTTTCCTGATTCAGGCCTGTATTCATAGTTGCCCTGCCCGTGGTGGACATTATTCTCAAGGAGGTTAACGACAACATCCATCACACAAGTTGGAATTTATGCCTAAAGGCAATAATAAAGTGTTTATTACTTCCAGAATGTCCATGTCTTATGTCCTAAATAATACCTTGTGAATTAGATGATTAATATGTGATTCGCTAGTGAAACCTTTGTACAATGTACAATGAACACATACATAACAACTAGCACATCTATTAGTTGACGACTGTGTTTCCTAGCATGGATATGGGTATATTAAACCGATAGTGTGGAAGTGAGTTACTTGAATTTTTTCTTTCGAAATGGGAAGTCCTGGCCTCTGTGCATTATGATGATGCACACAACCTTGGCATTAAAATAAACGAGTATCAGGTTTGTAACATTTAAATATTACATCTCAAGGGTCAGCCAAAGTGGCGACATGAATCAACCATCGAAAAACGGAAAACAAAAGAAGAATACACATGTTGGAGTCTTCTAATATGCTGCCAACCATGTTGGCATAGGATAGCTCGGGCGACCGCCATAAGCCGGGTACATCTAGTATCCATAAGGGCTTGTTGCTCCAAAGGTAGGAGATATGACCATAGGTGAATCCAGTAGATAGCGCTGTGTATGACCTGCAAAAAATGAGCAGCTCTTGATTTGTTAAACACAACGTCATTCCGACAGTTCCAAACAGCCCACAAAAAAGCGCATACGCCAATACGTATTCGTGCTTTAGTTTGAGCCAATGTCCAAACATGTTAGCTACACTTGTTGGTGGAGAGATACAAAAAGTAAAATGGATGCGCCTCCTGATATGTCGCACAAAAGGACATGTTCTGAAAAGATGCTCAACAGTCTCATTGGTTTGGCAAAACACATATTGTTTACAGCCATTCCACCTTCTTTTAATCAAATTATCTTTAGTGAGCAATTTGTTTTGCTAAAAAACCACATAAAAATCTTAATCTTTAGTGGTACTTTCAATTTCCATAGGTACTTACGAAGGTAAGGGGTATGACCATTCATATATTCAGCGTAATAGATTTTACCGTAAACTTTCCATTGGCAGTAAGGTTCCGTTTGAACCGATCAAAATTGGGGGGGGGGGGGGGAGGGATTTCACTTCCCCGGCCTATGCACCAACTAGGATGCAGACAACCTTTTAGGCATGAATACCAACATTTTCATCTTGGTTAATAACCAAGCCTGGTTCCCAGGATAAATTGCATGAGTATGAGGAAGGTCTGTTTCTCAAGTATAAATAGGAACCTAAATTCGCGCCCCTAAGGACTTGAACTTGGGTGTTGTGTTTGTACGTCCGCTCCCCCAACCAGTGAGCTAACTTTCACACATAGCTTACCACAAGGTATGTTCTCATATTATGAGATTGGTATCTCTGGTAATATGTAATATGTATGCATGTATTCTTTGACCTAAAATCGTGGTACTACGTAGCCATGGTGTGGACAATTAAGTTAACGACAACATCCATGGCACATGTTGGAATTATATCCTAGAGACAATAATAAAGGGTTTATTACTTCGAGAATGTTCATGACTGATGTCTTAAATAATCAGCTCAGGAAGATGTGTAGTACATCCAGATATGAACATCACCATCAGAACTAAACTGAAATAAACTAACAAACCAGGAGAAGAAAAAGATTGCACAAGCCACAAAGGAATACTTGCGTGTCCTGAAATATCAGATTGTATAATTGTTTTGGAATTGAAGCACCTAGAAGACAAATTAAAAGAGGGCACCAAGATATTTATTTAACCGAAAAGCACAACTAGGAGTTGGTTTCCATTAATGGTGGAGTTAAGTAAATTACAGTAAGCTTAGTAAAGTTCAAAAGCGAAGGGAAAAACAATTCAAAATTACTAGGAGGAACACGCCCTCCCTTGGAGCGCGGCATGTGCGTCTCTGCACTGCTCGACACTTGGAACAATATTTTTGCTTTTCTGAGAGGAGAACGGAAAATTGTTCTCACTGTTGCATCTTCTGGTGTTGCCTCTCATCTTCTCCCCGGACGGCAGGACTGCTCACTCCCGATTTTAGGCTGGGGGAATTTCGTTCAAACCACCCGCATCAGCTGTTTAAATGCAGACAAGGGAATCAGTCAATACGTTATTGAAGCAACGTCGTCTAAGCTAAACCACGTAAACCACACCTACTTACAATAACGGTTTCCGTTTGTTAACATAAAGCGTTGCTAAGAGGAACGAATATACTGAGTGGACTTAGCACGTAGTACGGAGAATAGGTCGTCGCAACAACGTTACTTCTACAGTGTCACCAAAATAACATCCTTCTCGTAAATCATAGTCTAGAGTCATATGCAAGACAACTGTTAGATACATCACATGGGAATATAGATTTGAGATACCACCGCTTATTGATACATCTCAAATGTATTTATAATTTTTGATGCTCCATGATTCTTTTATAACAAATGCTACATGTTTTATTTGCATTATATATCATTTTTATGCATTTTTCATGACTAACCTATTAACAAGATGACACAGTGCCAGTTCCGGTTTTCTACTGTCTTTTTGTTTCAGAAAAGCTAGTGGGGAAATATTCTCGGAATTGGACGAAAATTGACGGAGCCCGGTTTTTCACTGACACGAAGACGAAGTC
Source organism: Poa pratensis (assembly GCA_947311845.1). Lineage (NCBI taxonomy): Eukaryota > Viridiplantae > Streptophyta > Magnoliopsida > Poales > Poaceae > Poa > Poa pratensis. The sequence continues at coordinate 96,703,495 of CAMZMU010000085.1, forward strand.
CAAAGGCCAGCTGAGGTGGCGCACCAGGGGGCCCAGATGCCACACCGGCAAGGCAGAAGGTGGGGCCACGCCGGGGGGTCGTCTGGCGCCCTCTGGTGGCCCCTCGACTCGCCCCTTTACCTATATATTCTCGGTCTCCCGAAAACCCTAAGTACCCGATCAGAAATCCACGAAAAGTTCCGTCGCCGCCGCTGTCGCCAACCCTAGTTCGGGAGGGTTCTACAGCTCTTCCCGGCACCTTGCCGGAGGGGGAGATCATCAGCGGAGGGCTCTACACCACCTGCCCGCCTCCGGACTAATGCGTGAGTAGTTTATCTTTGGACTACGGGTCCATAGCAGTACTAGATGGTTGTCTCTCCACTTTGTGCTATCATGTTTAGTTCTTGTGAGCTGCCTATCATGATCAAGATCATCTTTATTTAATGCTACATGTTGTGTTTGCTGGGATCCGATGAATTGTGAAGTTATGATCAAGTTTTTTCATCTATCTATCTATACTAGATTTAGGGGTGCGCCTTGGCGCATGACCCCGAGCCCCGTTCTGACGACACGCCATACACAATGCTAATAATCAACGGGTAGAAATAATTATATTCATATGTTAACTCGAGGACCAAATTAGACAAATAATAAACAAAAAGCATAAACAGACTTGAGAACGGAGATTTATTCCTCATGTTCGACACAGCCACAACGTCGTTCCGACCAACCTCCTTCACTCCCTTTTGTTTACTGCGGTGACCCAGCACACCACTGCATATTGTAGTGTACAAGTCGTTGACATAACACCCACGGAAGGACTAATCCGTAAATATTACATCACTTAGAGTAGTACAACAGAAACATTGCGGGTCCACTTTATTACACACTGCTAAAGATTACAAGCCAGAAATGCATAAAAACATCGACGTCTTCCTCAGACATGGGAGGAAGGTCTATTATTGCGATGTTGACAGGAGTCAACCTACAAGCGATAGAAAACAGCAAACTAAGAACCACCTTGGCTCAGCCGCTAAGTAGTACTAGTCTAGTCTGACTCGGCCAGGTTCCTACCATGAATACTTTAAGTCTACACCTCCTCCTCGTCGGCGTCGTCGGCTCCATAGGCGATGATGTAGTCGACGCCTTCTACTCCTCCAGACAGATCAGGTGCTTCAAAGTACACCTCGTCGGCATGGTATGCTCCAAAGTCGTCTTCAGCGATCTCCTCAGAGTCTAAGCAGAGATCAACGGAAGAAAAGGGTGAGCAACACTAGCGTTACCCAGCAAGTTCAAATAATAGATGATAAAGTGTATGATGCACTATCTACCATCCTGACCAAGAAGTCATGGATGAATATGCAAACTTTTGTAAAATATTTTTAGGAAAAGGTCCATTTTATTTTAGAAAACTATGCCCCCAGCCTCCACAGGTCTTTAGTCATCACTTGGGATGCCTTTCCCGCGGCGTTCTGTAGTTCCCTCCTGGAACAAGGATGTGACAGCCACAATTTCTTTGTTTAACTCTGCAGAGCTGCACCACTTTACCCAATAGCAGCCTGGCTCCTTTTGCTCTCTCAGCACACCATGTGTGCTATAGCCAGAACTCAGAGCAACAAGTCATGTGGAGTCGCTTCCCGGCACAACGCATATCCGCCCCTTATGACCTAGTCTGGTATAAACTAAAGACTCGTCACCACTCCTGAGCTCCTATTCCAAATCACCCCGTCGGGTGGGGAAGGTATGCGCTCCCACGCTGTTGGCCGCCGCAACGGACGCAACCAGGTAATAGTCTGCCGAGGATATGCGAACGAAGGAAGAAACCTCTGACGAGCCCATCCATAGTGAATCTGTTGGTTGATGCTTCAATACGGCGCAAGGATCACTAGGCCATGGGTTATTAATCCTAGGTATACTTTCCCATACAATGGAACCTCCACCACAACATCAAACCATGGTTCCATTGTCAGCCAACAATATATATGTATAGCAATTCACATCATTCAAAAATAGGTTTTTCTTTTTCATGCAATGATAAACCATAGTACTTTGAAATTACTTTGATAAAATTAATCAAGTAGGACATGCAAGTTGGAACTCGCCTTGAGACTGAGAGGTAATGCAGTCTAAAGCTTCCGACGAATTGGGACCCTCGCGTTCTGAAAATCAATATCATTGTCTGTATGAGACAATGTTGAAAAACCAAATACATGCCAATATGCATAGAATGAGATGATTTTTATTCTTTCCCAAAATTCCCCAGAGTTATGTTAAGGATTTCTTTTTAAAGATTTCTTTGATTTGAATTTTAGTTAGGATGAGTAACATGATAGTCATAATGTAGTTCAAATTATACTTTGAACTTGATACATAATTTTCCATTTTATTTTCTTTTGAAAATAATTTGAAATATTTCAAAGTCATTTCCACTTAAGGATCCTTTGAATTTTTTGGTACAAGAAATAGTTTTCAATAAATCAAGTAGATATTTTATTTGGATTACTTATTTTCTTCTGATATTTGTAGATATTTTTAAATTATTTTTAGGATTTTATTTGAATTTATAACAAGTTTTGAAATTTTGGAAGAATTTGTAAATTCAAAATTTTACAATTAAATCCCTGGTCAACTCTGGTTCAACCGAACCAGTCCACTCTCTCTCTATCTCTCACTTCTCAATCGCACGAACACAAGCCCGTGCTCGAGCTCCTCTGGCTCCCGTGTCGCCTACGGTGGCGCCGTCCCACTCTGGCCACCTCCGCCGCCGTGCGCTGGGGCAAAACGATCCCCACGCTCCGCTCTTCCTTCCTACCCAGGCGATTTGAGCCTCGCCTCCCTAGCGGTCGTACGCAACCCAACCCTAGGGTTAGGGTTACGGTGCTGCCGCCGCTCGCTGCCTTCGATTCCTCTTCTCCGGCGTGCCCACCATAGCTCGGCGCAGAGCTTCAACCTCTGTGCCGCCGTGGTGCGGTGGTGCTGTACCCCGACCTCCATATGCCCCTCCAACGGTAGCGCGAGCCCTGCCTCGCCGCCGTGGAGCTACGGCCATGGACGCAAGGTAAAATTTCTACTCCTTCCTCTCTTCTCCACTCTCTACCGTTAGCTAGCTCGAGATGCTGCTGTAAGAATTAATTTGAACATGTTGCTTTCGGTTGTTTTAGGTTTTGTGATGAACAGATGATGATTCTAGATGAATTTCTCGGATATGTGCACTGCCTCCTCTATGTGCACACAGTAGAGGTGAATGGTGTAGATCTAGCATGTTTAGATCCATCCATTACCTCTGGATGTATTGTTGGGAGCATTTCTTGCTCACAGAAGATGAAATTCTCTTTAGAAAAATAATTCTGAGCTAGAACTTGTACCAAATGATCTAGCTATGATGAATAAGTGTTATAAGAATGATTTAGGCAAGTTTTGCTTGATGTGATGCCTCCTTGTAGAGTTACACAGCAGCTTGCTTGTTTAGAGAGGATTTTTTTTATGCTTTCCTGTGCTTCTTCCATGTGTAAGGATGTGCATAGCTCAGCTAATCTAGCTCTGCTGGTTTACTGGCTTGTGTGATGCTTTGTTAAAACAAAATAAGAACAGATACGCCTTTTTCCCTTGTCTCGATGCTCAAACAATTGCTAAAGCACACAACTTCACTCCCTTTCATCTCTCTGTCCTATTACTTGCACAAAACAGAAGTTCTCTGTGGTGCAATTTATTTCCTATAGCACCTTACCTTGCAGTGCAAGGCTCTGTTAAGAACAGATGCTAAAATGAACACTCTAGCGTGGTTCTGTCATTTACAGAACCTGCTTAGCCTCTCTCTAGCACTTATGAATCAACCTCTGTTGTAGAGCAGCTAGAGCTACGGAAGAGCTCTGATCTTGCTCTAAGGTTCAACCTCCTTCTTCTTGCTGCTTCAATTTTTCCTAGAGTATATTTGCTAGCTGAAATGGCTTGTGGTGGATGGGTTTATGTAATCTCCATAATGTGTTTGTGGTTTGTGGTTGTTCTTGGTGAAGAACAGATGGAAATGGTGATCTGGATGTGATGATGGTTGTGCACTGTGTGTATTGTGGTTGCTGTGAATTTGTGTGTGCTGGTGGCTGCGGCTTGGGTCTATATTTATACAAATTTGAGGTGTCCCGGGCTGGTGACACCAGGATAATTGAATTGTGGTGAGTAACCTGCTTACAGTGGCCCTTCTCACCTCGAGCTACTTTATTTGACTACTTTTGCACTCCTTTTCACCTAGATGATCAGCTCTCTGCTGTGCTGCGCAGTTCATCACCCCCGGTGATAACATGAGTCATTCTTGAGTCATTGATCCTATCTGATCCAGATATTTGTGTGGAAATGCTTGGCTGAGAATTGAAATGCTTAAGATAGTTGGTTTGAGATGATTAAATTCAAATGTGTGGCCAATTAAGCTGATGGCTAGCTTAGTGAGGGATTTAGGGTCCATTTGCCTAATTAATAGGCAAATGTGATACCATAATTGTGGGCTAAGGTTTTATTTGCCTCCTGGTTTGATTTTTTTTTGCGAATGCATTTTATATGTGGCTTTGTCTTTTGAAGATCAAGATCATAAGCTCAATACAACACTTGTTTGCCTAAGATTTAAGTTGCCTGAGTTGATTTTCTATGTGCTGCAACATGCCTTTGCCCCTCCTTGTTGCCTTCAGATTAAAAGAGCATGATCCATTTGATCAGTCCCTTCTGTTGCCTTTGATGATTTGCAATATTCCCCAATTTAGCCTAATTGAATCACAGTTTTAATTAGGCTCAAACCAGGTTTCAACACAGAAACATGCCAGCACCAAATGGTGTGGGCAACATTTTAATCATAACCCAAAAATTCTACTTGTTTGTGTTGTTTATTTTGCAGGTTATATGATGAAGAAGACTTGAAGACTTTAGTTTAGGATTTTTGGTACTGTTTTTGTATTGTTTCAAATGTTGTAAGATTATTTGTTCTGAAGTCTTGTAATTTAATTGTGTTGATCAATTGTATCTTTTGTATCCAAATGTTTCCCAAACATTTGAGTTTAAATCTATGTAATTCTTGTATATATATTCCTTTTTAAAGATTCTTTTGGAAATATTTGTGTATGAAATTGTGATGTGGATAAAATATAATGACTTTATTATTTGAAATGATGTCCTCACAATTCTTGTGATTTATATCTTGTTGTATTTGTGATATGTGTGTATAGAAAGATTTAGGAAAGAATAGAATTGTTTAAACTTAAGATTTTTACAAATTTCCTTTTGAAATCAAATGAAATCAAATCAAATGAAATCAAAAGATTGTGTTGAAGAAGTACTAGTAAATGTTTTGAAAATATATCGTAGGTTTATCGACACCTCTCGACTATCTGTCAGTGTCTGACTCCCAGATCATCGAAACTCGTCTGAAATCTATCCTCGATTCATTTTAACACAAAAGCGCGAAAAAATTTCAGATTTCACCAAAAGATGCATGAATGCACAAATGCAGTTCCTATTTCTACCCTCTCGAGTCCTATAACTGCGGGGTATTACATTTACCATGATAACACCCCGGAATACATACGTTAGGAAGGCCCCACTCTGGTCAAAACTCTAAACAGTGGACCGTACAACGGTGGAATGACGAAACGACACGACAGCAGGATGTTTCTCCATAACGTACAAGCCGCTTGTAAGCCGGCGGGCGTGCGAACATGGACGAACAGGACCGAAACGACGAATCGTTGGTCAAACACATCATTTATTAATCGTGTACCAGCGAATCCAACTCGTCTGACCGATGTGATCACACACATAGCTTCGCGTGCACGCCTCGGTAAAGAACGACCAGGAACACCCACACGACGCGTTAAGACGACACAGGCAACTCGAACCGTCGGACGCATCGCTGCCAGGACATCTTCGTTACATTGCTGATTGATAAAATTGTGGAAAACAAGGCTTGCACAATCTTTTATTTGAGGCATCTCGCCCTTGTGTGTGGAAGCCTCAGTTGAGGCCAGGGAAGTCTTTCAGACACTTGCATTATTTTTTATTTCTTGACTTGCAAGGCATTCTTACGTAGCCAGTTCCTCTTGTTCTTTTCGCAGTCATTTGTTCTTTTTCCCAAGTTGCTTCTCGATCTGAGTGGTTCTTCCACTAAACTAAACAAAACTTGATTGCTCTATTCCTTAATCTTTTCGAATTCTCCCTCAGTATCTTCTCAGGCTGCTCCTCATATGATAAGTCTGGCTTTAAATTCAACTTTTCAAACTCAATTGGTCCTTCTGGTGGTTTCAAACACTTTTTGAGTTGCGACACATGGAACACATTGTGAACTTGTGATAATATAGCAGGTAATTCCAATTCATAGGCTACTTCACCTTTCCGGCTTAAAATTCTGAATGGTCCTATGTATCTGGGACTCAACTTTCCTTTTACTCCAAATCTCTTTACTCCTTTGGTAGAACTAACTCTTAGGTATACCATATCTTGTATTTCAGGCTCCCACTGTCTCCTCGAAAGATCAACATAACTCTTCTGTCTACTCTGAGCTATTTTGAGACGATCTCTTATAATATTAACAATCTGTTGTTGTTCCTTTATATACTCTGGTGCAAATTCTTTATTTTCTCCTACTTCAAACCAACATATTGGAGATCTACAATTCCTCCCATATAGAGCTTCAAATGGCGCCCTCTGAATACTACTTTGATAACTGTTGTTATAAGAAAATTCAGCTAAGGCTAAATGTTCATGCCATGATCCTCCAAAATCAAGAACACAAGCTCTTAACATATCCTCTAAGATCTGATTTGTTCTCTCTGTTTGTCCGCCAGTTTGTGGGTGATAAGCGGTACTATACTTCAAATGTGATCCTAACTTATTGTGAAGTTGTCTCCAAAAAGCTGCGTGAATATGGATCCTCGATCGGACACTATACTTTGTGGAACTCCATGTTTACTTACTATCTCTTTTACATATATGTCTACCAATTGTGATGCATTATCTTTTTGATTGATTGGAATAAAATGAGCACTTTTTGTTAACCGGTCAACTATTACCCATATCGCATCCTTATTCCTCCTAGTCTTGGGTAATCTAGTGATAAAATCCATACTTATTTCTTCCCATTTCCACTTTGGAATTGGTAGTGGTTGTAGTAACCCTGCTGGACTCTGATGTTCAGCTTTCACTTGTCTGCAAGTATGACATTCTGCAACATATCTTGCAATCTCTCTTTTCATATTGTTCCACCAAAATACTTTCTTCAAATCCATGTACATCTTGGTACTTCCAGGATGTATAGAATAAGGTGTCTCATGTGCTTCCTTCAAAATTATGCTCTTGATCTCTTGAATATCTGGAACACATATTCTACCATGATATCATAATGAATCAGTTTCTGGCCTCAAGGTGAATTCAGATCTTCTACCTTCTTTAATCCTGCGGATTTCTTCAGCTATGAATTCATCTTCTCTTTGCCGATAAAGGATATTTTCTTTCAATTCCATCTCTGTTTCTTCAACAACTTCCATAGCTGCAATACTATTCAACTCTGGACCTTCCCAGATTTCAATACCAGCTCTTTGTATCTCATTCCTCAATTCCTTGGGCATTCCTTCTTTCGTCAAAGGATTACAATTCACTTTACGACTTAATGCATCTGCCACTACATTGGCTTTTCCTGGAGTATAGTTTATTGTCAAGTCATAATCCTTGATTAACTCTAACCATCTCTTCTGCCTCATATTCAGTTCCTTTTGTGTGAAGAAGTATTTCAAACTCTTATGATCCGTATATAATTCACACTTTTCTCCATAGAGGAAATGTCTCCATTGTTTTAAAGCATAAACAACTGCTGCTAACTCCAAATCATGTGTGGGATAGTTGAGTTCATGTGGCTTTAACTGCCTTGATCCATAAGCAATTACCTTGCGATCTTGCATCAATACACAACCTAATCCATTTCTAGATGCATCACAATATACTGTGTAAACTTTTCCAGTTTCTGGTACTGCTAACATAGGTGCTGTTGTCAATCTCCTCTTGAGTTCTTGGAAACTTTGTTCACACTTCTCCGTCCATTCAAATGGAACATTCTTTCTGAGTAACTTTGTCATTGGCCCGGCTATCTTAGAAAATCCTTCAATAAATCTCCGATAATATCCGGCTATTCCCAAAAATCCTCTAATTTCCGTAGGGTTCTTGGGTGCTTCCCAATCCAATACTGCTTTTACTTTCTCCGGATTGACTGCAATCCTTCTTTACTGATCACATGACCAAGAAATTCTACTTGATCCAACCAAAACTCACACTTACTAAATTTGGCATATAACTGATGTTCCCTTAGTGTCTGTAACACAATACTTAAGTGTTGTGCATGATCTTCCTTGGTTTTGGAATAGACCAATATATCATCAATAAACACATCACAAACTTGTCCAAGTATGGTATGAAAATCTTGTTCATCAAGTTCATGAAATTGCTGGTGCATTGGTCAAACCAAACGGTACTACTAAATACTCATGATGTCCATATCTTGACACAAATGCTGTTTTGGGAATATCCTCAGGTTTAATCTTTATCTGGTGGTATCCTGACCTCAAATCTATTTTAGAAAATACCCCTGCTCCTCTTACTTGATCAAACAAATCTTGTATCCTTGGCAATGGGTATTTATTGTTAATGGTCACACTATTCAAGTTACGAAATCTCCACACATTCTTCTTCCTCCATCTCTTTTATCCACAAATATCACTGGTGATCCCCAAGGTGATACACTTTCTCTTATGAATCCTTTATCTTCCAACTCATCTAATTGCTCTTTGAGTTGTACCAATTCCTTGGGACCCATCTTGTATGGTGCTTGTGCAATTGGTGCTGTACCAGGAATCAAATCTATGGTGAACTCAATTTCACGATCCGGTGGCATCCCTGGTAACTCATCTGGGAATACATCCTGAAATTCTTTAACCACTGGGATTTCTTCTATCGTAGCTTCCTTCATAGCATTCAACTGTAAATCTGCTCTTAACTGACTATGCTTATCCCCTTGGTATACTATTCTCATACCTCCTGGTCCTCTCAAAGACACTGTCTTTTCTGCACAATCTATTTGAGCTCCATGATCAGATAACCAGTCCATCCCTAAGATGACTGCTATATCTTTCATGGGAATTACTAGCAAATCAGCGTCATAAACGCGATCACAGATCATAATTACTTGATCCATTTTGACTTGCGTTACTAACAATTTTCCCCCGGCCGACATGACCATTATGGGTACTTCTAACGGCCGACATCTAATCCCATATGCATCCACAAATTGTTGCGAAATAAAAGATGTAGTAGCTCCAGTATCAAACAAAACTTTGCCAGGATGAGAAAGGATTTTGAGCGTACCGATCACCACGTTGTTAGTGTTGTTGACTTGCTCCAAACTGGTGCAATTCAGCCTTCCATATGGCTTCCCTTTGCCCTTATCTGCTGCATTCCTTCCAAATCCTCCATTCCTTGGCTTGAATCCTCCTCCACCTTGGTTATTTCCTCCACCAGTTCCTCGACTTATTTGTTGATTCTGTTTATTTGGGCAGTCCGGCTTATATGCCAGCTTGCCCACATCCAAAACAAATGATCTTGGGCTTCTGGCAATCTTTTGCCCAATGTCCCCTCATTCCACAACTATTGCAGATAATGTGATTCATGGGGTTAGGATTCCTCTGCATAGGTTTCCTCACATCCGTTCTAAGCTTAGGCTTGAAACGTAGATTTGGTGGTTGCCTCTGGACTTGAAACTTCCTTGGTTCCATCCTTGCTTTCTTCCGTCTTTCTTCCTGGAGTATCTTATAATCATCCTCCAATGTTATTGCTGCATCTACAGCTCCTGAAACTCCTTTGGTTTGGTCAACCTTAACTGCATTTTCATAAAAGGACTCAGACCCTTCATGAATCTCTTCTTCCTTTTCTCCTCAGTGTCTACTTCATCCAATGCATACTTCGATAACATGTTGAACGCACTGACATAACGTCCAACAGGTAACTCATTCTGTCTCAGATTCTCAAACTCCCTCCTTTTCAATTCCATAATACTTTCAGGAACATGTGCTTCCCTAAACCTCTTCTTAAACTCCTCCCAAGTTATAACTTGATCAGCAGGTAGTGTTGCCACTATGGCTTCCCACCATGATGCTGCTGGTCCGGTAAGCAAATGAGTTGCATACCTAACCTTCTCCTCATCAGAACATCCCACTGTGTTGAGCTTTCGTTCAGTATCTGCCACCCAATCTTCTGCGTCCATAGGTTCTGGAGCTCTTGCAAATGGTATGGGTCTAGCATTTTGGAAATCTGATAGAGTCACTCCTTTAAGTACTTCATCCCTTCCTCGTCCTGCCTGTATTTCCAGCAAATCTTGCAGAAATTTATTCTGCCTTTCCTGGTCTTGACGCCTGCCTTCTTCCATCATCTGTATATACTGCATGAAACTTTGCTCCGTGATTGGCCTTGGTGGTTGTGGTATTCCTCCTGTATCTGCATCTTGTTTCTCCTTAAGTTCACGTTCTTGCCTCTGCACATCACTCTCCTCACCGATGTACGCCATTACCCTCTAGTCCTGTTACATCGAATCAGAACTCTCCATTACATTATGCATATGTGTAACACCCCGAAAATTTAGACCGGATTTTAAATTTATTTTGGACGCCGGAAAAACTTTTTTTTGGGTTTCTAAATGTTTTCTTCGGAACCGTTGGTCTTTGACTTGATCTTTGGTTTCGCCCTCCCAGAAAAAAAAATTCCCAACAATCCGCAATCTGTGTCAACCTCCACCATAATTCCAGGATATTGTTTTATCTGTTAAACATTGGTTCCATCTGGAGATTCCAAAAACCCTTCTGCGTCCTACTAAAAGCCTCCACCGCAATCTTAGCTTGGAATAATTCTACCAAGCTAACATATGGCTCCCTCCTACATCTACATCACTTCCACGGAAAAATATTTCATAGTCCCGTGCAATATTCCCAATATTATTCATATTCCCGAGTATGTCGGTTTCAATCCGAAAATCATCCAGACACCTTCCACTCATCCAAAAATTCTACAATTTTGGGGATATGCATGAATCCACCTCCTAAACATTTCACTCCACTGCCCCAACCTCATTTGAGCAATATTTGAGGTACTTCCTTTGTAGTACTCTTTTCCTGCCTATTAGCAAATTCCAAAGGAACCCCTCTTTGCATGTCTCCAAAAATTCTACAAAAATTCAGAGATGACCCCTGGGCAGTGTGTAGCCTATTTATGTAAAAATATTTGATACCTTGTTAAGAAAATATTTGACCTTTCCTCTGTCCAAGTTTCTGCCTAAATTCAAATGTTTTCAAAATCTAGTCAAATGATTTTTGTAGTGAGAGGAAAGCACCTAGATGCAAGCCCTGGTAGTGCCTACACCTCTGGGAAAAGTCTCGATCAAAACAAAAATCGTTTGCTTCTCCAAACGACCTTTTTTCCATTTGGACCAGCACTGTTTTTCAAGAGTTCTAGTCGCGCGAAGTTTCGAATTTGCAAAAACTTTAGTCACCAAAGTTGTAGGGTTTTGAATTTTGCTTACAGTGGTGGAAACCCCATCGCTTTTGGACCTCCGAGTCGCCGGGAACGCGACGATGCCGCCCGTGTCGCGCCCTAAACGCGCTTTGCTTAGACCCTAAACCCGATTACTGCGGTGGACGGTGCCTAATCCGTCTGCTGCAGTGCACCTCGTGCGTTGCTGTCCGTCCAGCTCCCTTTCTTATCTTCTCCACCGACGATACAGTGCCGTGGAGATTATATATAGAGCCTCCCCGTATCTCCCCTCCCCTGCCTGAGAAGAAGTAGCCGAGCTCCTCCCCTCGACGCACCACTCTCCCCTCTGCCTCTAGCCACGCAACACCACCCTCAGTCCGCCCTGGAAATCAGCAGGGGGAGAAACAGAGCCGAGAGCAGCCGCCGTGGCCGAAGCTCGGCTAAGGTCGCGCGCGACGCCCCGGCCTCCCCTGGCGTGCTGGACCTCTCCCCGGGCACGTCCGAGTCCCACGACCTCGCCGCCGTCCCTGTCTGGCCTCGCCGAGCCGCTCGTCGCCGCGGTCGGCCGCATCCCGCAGCCTCCCGCCATGGCCGTGCTGGCCGAGCTGGGCGAGCTCGAGGGCGACACGACCCCGGCCTTCCCCGGCCCCCAGAACCCTTCCCCGAGCGCGGCGGAGCTCCAGCGCCTCGCCGCCGTCCTCAGCTTGCCTCGCCGGGCTGCCGGACGCCGGCGGCAACTTCCCCGAGCCGCCCGAGCGGCCGAGCCGTCGAGCTCGCGCGTGACGCGAGGGGAGCGTCCCCGCCGCCGTCTCCAGCTCCTCCTGGCCGCGGCCCCTGTCGCCGCATCGTTCCCTCCGCCGTCCAGCCGGCCGGCGAGCCCAGCGGCCGAGCGCTGCCCGCTTGTGCTGCTCACGTACGGGAGCTGAGGAAGACGACGTACAGAGCCAATCGTTCAGGAAAACTGTCCAGCTGAAGGCGTAGTTTCGAGTTTACGTTTTCCTCACGCGGAAGCGTATTCCTGGAACTGCGCGACCGGACCAGCCCAGCCCAGCGCAGTAGCAGGCCAGAAGGCCATTCGCGGCCCAGCCGCGCGGCCAGAGCAGCCCGTGTTGTTTTTTTTCGCGCAGGTTTTTTTTTCTTTTCTCCTGGTGAGCAACTTCGGACGCCCACAACTTTTGAACCGTAGCTCCATTTTAGTCGATTCAAATTTCTAAATTTGTATCTCGTCGAGATTTAGCTAGTGGTACCAGTTTTGTCATCTTTGGAGCTATTGAGTTTCATAGCCTTTAATTAATACACCGTTTGTCGTTTCGTGGTTTAGGCGTTCTTCGGGATTCCGACCCGCGGCGAGTCCGAAACTTTCCAAACCTTTTGGAATCCTTCTCCGGAGGCAAGCTAACCCCTTGCTATAAACCGTCCAGCAATGTTGTTTTGTTGTTTTGCTTGTTGCCTGCCGAGTATTATATGTCCGTCTGCTTATTGTTATATTGCTTGTGCCTGTCTACTGTTATTATCACATCTCTGTTTGTTGTCCGTACTTTTACATGAGCATTGTATTGCTGCAAATGACATGTTGCATTTTAAATTATTGCACTTCTTTATATGCGTATCTGTGCAACACTACCATTTCCGGGGCAATGGCAGGGTCTCCCGCCTCAGCGAGGAAGTGGGGGAATCATTACAACTGTGCGTCTCGCTTTGCGGGGCTTTGTTTGGTTTTTCAACTTCTTCAACGCCGAGGTGAGGTGCGGACGAATGTCGGCTTATGATCCTCGGGGTTGGGGGCATTCGTGTTAGTTGCCTTTGTCCCACCGTCAAATATGGTTGGCATATGTCATCCGGACTGCGATGCTGGGAGCTGACTTTTCCGCGGTTCTTTTGCCGAGATTGCTGACACCACGTCGAGGTAACCTTCGAGTGGAATGGATGCTCTCTCATTCTTATGAGTGCTTTTCGGTTTATTTTGGAGACTATATGCCCAAATCCCCACTTCCTGGTCAACGGTCGGTCGGTATCGCCGCCAAAGACTTGCGCGTGGAGGAACGGATGCGTAACAGACTCCGCAAACTAATGCTTGAAATATTATTATTATTGTTCTATCACTAACCCCGAGTGACACCGGCCGGGTCTCCCGCCACCGTCACCCGGGTATTATTGTTATCATTGTTATTGTTGTTATCATTATTGATATGTTGTTGTTTATTCATGCAAGTTGTGTGTTGTTATTGTTTGTGCTATGCTTGTGTTGCTTGTTGTTTGCTGATACTGATACTTGCAGGTTGTTATGTTTGTTGTGTGATTTTGATATCGTGATTGTTATGCTGGACTAACCCTATTGTTTGGAACTTGTTGTGTTGAAACTTGAATAAATTGAAACAACCCTCCAAGCTTCGATAGGGTCAGTCCATAGTGCCACTAATCTGAACATTGAACGCACTGCCACTGTCGCTCACATGGGCGGGCCTTGACCTACGTAATCCTAACGAGCCTCCTTTGATGCCACCCTTTTGGCAAGTCTAGTCGGTTACCATAGTTGGTCGGGGCTAGTCTTGCGAAGGTTCCGGAGCTAGGCGTTGCCCATAGTTGGGGACGTGCCGGATTCACTTCTGCATAAGGCATATAGTTATGTCGGTGGCTACACAGGGAGTGTCTTGGTAGCGTGAACGGTCAGGTGAGTGTATCTTGCTGAGTTCGCCTTAAGGATGTTGTCCTAAAGTACCGGCTCAGTGTGGTGCACTTAGGTGAGTGGTATCTGCCACCTCTCGAGAGTGTCTAATCTAGATGTCTAGCCTTGTTCCAAGGTTATGGAACAACAGTTCAGAGTCGGTCACACTGTGTGTCCTCGTCGAGTCGGAGGCTTAACATAGGTCTTGTTTGAAAGAAAGATGAACAACCTGATTCACTAAATGAACAATAAGTTGATGCAGGGAATGTTACTTGTGAAAGCCAGAGTTGGCTAGAAAGAAAGCCATAGTTGGCTAGAACGAAGCCAGAGTTGGCTAGAGGCTTGAAGGCCTAGATGTTGTTGAATGAGAGACGTGATCTCATTCTAGCAACCACGAATTATAAGATTTTACACTCGTTTATTCGTCACAGGTAAGCTCATTGTATGATTGCCGGTGCACGATCCAACCCCACCTGGCTTGGACTCTGTACTGGTAATACCCCGTTGCTTGCTTATGACCTGTTTGGTTGTCAATGCCATGCTATTTTCATGCCATGTATCTAGAGTACACCTGCCATGTTGCAGGATTTTATTTACAGTGTATGTCTTGTTGCATGATTGATTGGATTGTTTGTAGTGAGGGGCAATACTTGCTGAGTGCATAATAATGTACTCACGGGCCTCGTGTTTTGGCCAGATTTTGGCGAGGATTCATCTTCTACTTAGCAAGGAGATGGAGCAAGAGCGTGCTAGGATCAGTAGCCCAGCCAGAACCTGTGGAGTGGAGCCGCTCCAAGCCGTAGCCTCTCATATGTCTTCCGCTGCCAGTTAAAAATCTGTATCGTGCCATGCTGGGATTGATATTTTGTCATTCCTTGATGGCCTTGTAAACCATTTGTAGCACTGATGTGCCTGATTGTGTATTGATTTCCATTATGTTACACTGTTGTGACGTGCGGCCAGTTATCCTGGGATGGCGCACGGGACGACTGCCTCTATGGTGATATGTGCCAGGGAGGGGGTGTCACAATATGCACTTCGAGTCCTATTCCATGCACAAGTACTAGTCAAACAATGGAAAACAGAAAAATCCAAAGAACACAAAACTTTTCAAACATATACATGTATTATACATGTAGGATTACAAACATGGGTACATAATAGTAACACACTCTAAAAGTGAGTAGGTCTCACTTATTGCTACCAGCGTCCTTACAATACTACGTACAATACCCTATATTAACATATTACACAACTACTGCTTTACTCCGTCCTGCTCTGCTTCACTTTTCTGCATACTTCCCAGGCTTCCAGTGACAGTTACGCCTGGTCCTCCTGAGAATCCCGGGTAACTTCACATTAATGGTAGGCTGATATTCAGGGTCAGGTGGGCTTGCTTCTAACATCATATCCGTCATGGCAAAGTAAACTATCAAGATACTTGTATGCCGCTGCTTCCCCATCGTAAACCTCCTCATCTCCATAACCCTCGCCTCCATCATCGTACCCAGTTGGTACTGCCTCAAAGTTATTGAAATACCCTCGTGATTCGTCTCCCTTCTCCGTCTTTGGGTAATACTTGGTCGTACGCATACTTCCATTCCTCATCTTCCTCCTCAGAATCTATTTTTATTGGCTTGCTTGACTCACCAACTCTAGGCTTCCTCCTAGGGGTATGACTATTAACTTCCGGCTCTCCCGGATCTCCTGGAATTCTTATGGGATCACTCTGTGTACCCTGATAAGGTTCTTCATCCCAACCTGTGGCATTTGGTACTTCAGGTTCCCAACTCTGCCATCCTTCTCCTCATCACTAAGACATAACAAAGTGTGGTGGTGTATAGTCAGGATAAATTGGGGTATCGGGTTCTACTTCCTCCACATACCTAGTTGGTGTGGGTGGTGGATCAGTGTATCCCTTCTCTGCTTCATACCTCAGTATATCACACTTTTCCTGAATAACCTCAGGACTGGAGTACTGCTCTACCATGGCTTCTACCTCTCCAGCTACTACTCCAAACGTCTTATGATACGCCCGAATCATCTTGAGACAACTGTCCATGAACTCAGCCACATCACGTGGATTAGTTTTCAGGAAAGCTTTATATCCACTGGACCTCAAGCCGGTAATTCGCACTTGGAATAGCATTAAACGGTGTTTCCACCAACGCATAACTCTTGGATGTCCTTATCTCAGTAACTGCTCTGACAGCAGCAATCTGGAAAGCTACTTCCACATTCTTCGCTTCTCCAAAGGGCATTTTGAATCCCATCTTTAGTTCAGGTGGTAACTTGAGTGCTACACGGTACAGGGCTAAAATTGATCCGTCGTAAAAACTCATCACTTTCACTATCACCTTGGTTTTGATACCAAGAAAATAGATCAGTTGCTGAAGCATTTCCGCCCAGCTTCCCCGAAAAACACCCTTGCCCAACTCAGCATCTCTCACACGAACTGACCTCCTGGGACCCGTTTCTCCATCCTAGCTGTTATAGCCAAAAAGGATATTAGAATTGAAATGAAGTAATAATGGCATGATAATGCTATTCTCAAGTGAATATCAATCATAACAAATTAAAACTCAATTCATTCTAAGGCCTCGCACACCTATAGGTTTTTCCCTTTAATAGGTTTCCAACCTAAGGTCTAGCAATTGCTCTGATACCATCTGCGGTGACCCAACACACAACTGCATATTGTAGTGTACAAGTCGTTGACATAACACCCACAGAAGGACTAATCCGTAAATATTACATCATCAGAGTAGTACAACAGAAACATTGCGTGTCCACTTTATTACACACTGCTAAAGATTACAAGCCAGAAATGCATAAAAACATCGACGTCTTCCTCAGACATGGGAGGAAGGTCTATTATTGCGATGTTGACAGGAGTCAACCTACAAGCGATAGCCGATAGAAAACAGCAAACTAAGAACCATCTTGGCTCAGCCGCTAAGTAGTACTAGTCTAGTCTGACTCGGCTAGGTTCCTACTATGATAACTTTAAGTCTCCACCTCCTCCTCGTCGGCGTCGTCGGCTCCGTAGGCGATGATGTAGTCGACGCCTTCTACTCCTCCAGACAGATCAGGTGCTTCAAAGTACACCTCGTCGGCATGGTATGCTCCAAAGTCGTCTTCAGCGATCTCCTCAGAGTCTAAGCAGAGATCAACGGAAGAAAAGGGTGAGCAACACTAGCGTTACCCAGCAAGTTCAAATAATAGATGATAAAGTATGATGCACTATCTACCATCCTGACCAAGAAGTCATGGATGAATATGCAAACTTTTGTAAAACATTTTTAGGAAAAGGTCCATTTTATTTTAGAAAATATGCCCCCAGCCTCCACAGGTCTTTAGTCATCACTTGGGATGCCTTTCCCGCGGCGTTCTGTAGTTCCCTCCTGGAACAAGGATGTGACAGCCACAATTTCTTTGTTTAACTCTGCAGAGCTGCACCACTTTACCCAACAGCAGCCTGGCTCCTTTTGCTCTCTCAGCATACCATGTGTGCTATAGCCAGAACTCAGGGCAACAAGTCATGTGGAGTCACTTCCCGGCACAACGCATATCCGCCCCTTATGACCCAGTCTGGTATAAACCAAAGACTCGTCACCACTCCCGAGCTCCTATTCCAAATCACCCGTCGGGTGGGGAAGGTATGCGCTCCCACGCTGTTGGCCGCCGCAACGGACGCAACCAGGTAATAGTCTGCCGAGGATATGCGAACGAAGGAAGAAACCTCTGACGAGCCCATCCATAGTGAATCTGTTGGTTGATGCTTCAATACGGCGCAAGGATCACTGGGCCATGGGTTATTAATCCTAGGTATACTTTCCCATACAATGGAACCTCCACCACAACATCAAACCATGGTTCCATTGTCAGCCAACAATATATATGTATAGCAATTCACATCATTCGAAAATAGGTTTTTCTTTTTCATGCAATGATAAACCATAGTACTTTGCAATTACTTTGATAAATTAATCAAGTAGGACATGCAAGTTGGAACTTGCCTTGAGACTGACAGGTAATGCAGTCTAAAGCTTCCGACGAACTGGGACCCTCGCGTTCTGAAAATCAATATCATTGTCTGTATGAGACAATGTTGAAAAACCAAATACATGCCAATATGCATAGAATGAGATGATTTTTATTCTTTCCCAAAATTCCCTAGAGTTTTGTTAAGGATTTCTTTTTAAAGATTTCTTTGATTTGAATTTTAGTTAGGATGAGTAACATGACAGTCATAATGTAGTTCAAATTATACTTTGAACTTGATACATAATTTTCCCATTTAATTTTTTTTGAAAATAATTTGAAATATTTCAAAGTTATTTCCACTTAAGGATCCTTTGAATTTTTTGGTACAAGAAATAGTTTTCAATAAATCAAGTAGATATTTTATTTGGATTACTTATTTTCTTCTGATATTTGTAGATATTTTAAATTATTTTTAGGATTTTATTTGAATTTATAACAAGTTTTGAAATTTTGGAAGAATTTGTAAATTCAAAATTTTACAATTAAATCCCTGGTCAACTCTGGTTCAACCGAACAGTCCACTCTCTCTCTCTCTCATTCTCACTCGCACGAACATGAGCCGTGCTCGAGCTCCTCTGGCTCCCGTGTCGCCTGCGGTGGCGCCGTCCCACTCCGGCCAGCTCCGCCGCCGTGCGCTGGGGCAAAACGATCCCCACGCTCCGCTCTTCCTTCCTACCCAGGCGATTTGAGCCTCGCCTCCCCAGCGGTCGTACGCAACCCAACCCTAGGGTTAGGGTTACGGTGCTGCCGCCGCTCGCCTGCCTTCGATTCCTCTTCTCCGGCGTGCCCCACCATGGCTCGGCGCAGAGCTTCAACCTCTGTGCCGCCGTGGTGCGGTGGTGCTGTACCCCGACCTCCATATGCCCCTCCAACGGTAGCGCGAGCCCTGCCTCGCCGCCGTGGAGCTACGGCCATGGACGCAAGGTAAAATTTCTTCTCCTCCTCTCTTCTCCACTCTCTACCCTTAGCTAGCTCGAGATGCTGCTGTAAGAATTAATTTGAACATGTTGCTTTCGGTTGTTTTAGGTTTTGTGATGAACAGATGATGATTCTAGACGAATTTCTCGGATATGTGCACTGCCTCCTCTATGTGCACACAGTAGAGGTGAATGGTGTAGATCTAGCATGTTTAGATCCATCCATTAGCTCTGGACGTATTGTTGGGAGCATTTCTTGCTCACAGAAGATGCAATTCTCTTTAGAAAATAATTCTGAGCTAGAACTTGTACCAAATGATCTAGCTGTGATGAATAAGTGTTATAAGAATGATTTAGGCAAGTTTTGCTTGCTGTGATGCCTCCTTGTAGAGTTACACAGCAGCTTGCTTGTTTAGAGAGGTTTTTTTTATGCTTTCCTGTGCTTCGTCCATGTGTAAGGATGTGCATAGCTCAGCTAATCCAGCTCTGCTGGTTTACTGGCTTGTGTGATGCTTGTGTTAAAACAAAATAAGAACAGATACTACACTATTGCCTTTTTCCCTTGTCTCCGATGCTCAAACAATTGCTAAAGCACACAACTTCACTCCCTTTCATCTCTCTGTCCTATTACTTGCACACAAAACATAAGTTCTCTGTGGTGCAATTTATTTCCTATAGCACCTTACCTTGCAGTGCAAGGCTCTGTTAAGAACAGATGCTAAAATGAACACTCTAGCATGGTTCTGTCATTTACAGAACCTGCTTAGCCTCTCTCTAGCACTTATGAATCAACTTATGTTGTAGAGCAGCTAGAGCTACGGAAGAGCTCTGATCTTGCTCCAAGGTTCAACTCCTTCTTCAATTTTTCCTAGAGTATATTTGCTAGCTGAAATGGCTTGTGGTGGATGGGTTTATGTAATCTCCATAATGTGCTTGTGGTTTGTGGTTGTTCTTGGTGAAGAACAGATGGAAATGGTGATCTGGATGTGATGATGGTTGTGCACTGTGTGTATTGTGGTTGCTGTGAATTTGTGTGTGCTGGTGGCTGCGGCTTGGGTCTATATTTATACAAATTTGAGGTGTCCTGGGCTGGTGACACCAGGATAATTGAATTGTGGTGAGTAACCTGCTTGCAGTGGCCCTTCTCACCTCGAGCTGCTTTATTTGACTACTTTTGCACTCCTTTTCACCTAGATGATCAGCTCTCTGCTGCTGCTGCTGCACAGTTCATCACCCCAGGTGATAACATGAGTCATTCTTGAGTCATTGATCCTATCTGATCCAGATATTTGTGTGGAAATGCTTGGCTGAGAATTGAAATGCTTAAGATAGTTGGTTTGAGATGATTAAATTCAAATGTGTGGCCAATTAAGCTGATGGCTAGCTTAGTGAGGGATTTTAGGGTCCATTTGCCTAATTAATAGGCAAATGTGATACCATAATTGTGGGCTAAGGTTTTATTTGCCTCCTGGTTTGATTTTTTTTTGGGAATGCATTTTATATGTGACTTTGTCTTTTGAAGATCAATATCATAAGCTCAATACAGCACTTGTTTGCCTAAGATTTAAGTTGCCTGAGTTGATTTTCTATGTGCTGCAACATGCCTTTGCCCCTCCTTGTTGCCTTCAGATTAAAAGAGCATGATCCATTTGATCAGTCCCTTCTGTTGCCTTTGATGATTTGCAATATTCCCCAATTTAGCCTAATTCAATCACAGTTTTAATTAGGCTAAAACCAGGTTTCAACACAGAAACATGCCAGCACCAAATGGTGTGGGCAACATTTTAATCATAACCCAAAAATTCTACTTGTTTGTGTTGTTTATTTTGCAGGTTATATGATGAAGAAGACTTGAAGACTTTAGTTTAGGATTTTTGGTACTGTTTTTGTATTGTTTCAAATGTTGTAAGATTATTTGTTCTGAAGTCTTGTAATTTAATTGTGTTGATCAATTGTATCTTTTGTATCCAAATGTTTCCCAAACATTTGAGTTTAAATCTATGTAATTCTTGTATATATATATTCCTTTTTAAAGATTCTTTTGGAAATATTTGTGTATGAAATTGTGATGTGGATAAATATAATGACTTTATTATTTGAAATGATGTCCTCACAATTCTTGTGATTTATATCTTGTTGTATTTGTGATATGTGTGTATAGAAAGATTTAGGAAAGAATAGAATTGTTTTAAACTTAAGATTATTACAAATTTCCTTTTGAAATCAAATGAAATCAAATCAAATGAATCAAAAGATTGTGTTGAAGAAGTACTACTAAAGGTTTTGAAAATATATCGTAGGTTTATCGACACCTCTCGACTATCTGTCAATGTCTGACTCCCAGATCATCGACACTCGTCTGAAATCTATCCTCGATTCATTTTAACACAAAAGCGCGAAATTTTTCCAGATTTCACCAAAGATGCATGAATGCACAAATGCAGTTCCTATTTCTACCCTCTCGAGTCCTATAACTGCGGGGTATTACATTTACCATGATAACACCCCGGAATACATACGTTAGGAAGGCCCTACTCTGGTCAAAACTCTAAACAGTGGACCGTACAACGGTGGAATGACGAAACGACACGACAGCAGGATGTTTCTCCATAACGTACAAGCCGCTTGTAAGCCGGCGGGCGTGCAAACATAGACGAACAGGACCAAAACGACGAATCGTTGGTCAAACACAGCATTTATTAATCGTGTACCAGCGAATCCAACTCGTCTGACGATGTGATCACACACATAGCTTCGCCGTGCACGCCTCAGTAAAGAACGATCAGGAACACCCACACGACGCGTTAAGACGGCACAGGCAACTCGAACCGTCGGACGCATCGCTGCCAGGACATCTTCGTTACATTGCTGATTGATAAAATTGTGGAAAACAAGGCTTGCACGATCTTTTATTTGAGGCATCTCGCCCTTGTGTGTGGAAGCCTCAGTTGAGGCCAGGGAAGTCTTTCAGACACTTGCATTATTTTTTATTTCTTGACTTGCAAGGCGTTCTTACGTAGCAGTTCCTCTTGTTCTTTTCGCAGTCATTTGATATGCCCTGTGGGTTATTATGGTTTTTTATGTATGCATCTTGTAATTCCAAAATTACCCACATGAGCAACCTTGATTGTCCAAGAGGATTTTCTTGGCTTCTGATCAGAATGAACTATTACCACTTCAGTATCATGGTGAAGGTATTCGAGTGCAGAAGCTACATTAGTAGTGCTATATAAACCTTTGGATAGGACAGGTGATACGTCTCAAAGTATCTATAATTTTTGTTTCCATGCTTGTTTTATACCAATTGCTACATGTTTTGCATCTACTTTATATCACTTTTATACATTTTTTGGGACTAACCTATTAACAAGATGCCGAAGTGCCAGTTCCTGTTTTCTGCTGTTTTTGTATTCCAGAAAAGCTAGTCTGGAAATATTCTCGGAATTGGACGAAACTACACGGGGTCCTATTTTCCAGAACACCTGACGGAGCGAAGGAGCACAGAGGAGGGCCACCAGGGGCCACACGCACCTAGGGCGCGGCCCCCCTCTGCCGCGCCTAGGTGGTGTGGGCCCCTCGGGGGTCTCCAGCCGCCGCCCTTTCGCCTACTTATTCCCCCCGACGCGAAAACCCTAAGTACCTGAGCAAATATCCACGAAAAGTTCCAGAGACGCCGCCGTCGTCAACCCTAGCTCGGGAGGGTTCAGAACCTCTTCCCGGCACCCTGCCGGAGAGGGGAATCGTCACCGGAGGCTTCTACATCGCCATGCCTGCCTCCGGAGTGATGCGTGAGTAGTTCATCCTTGGACTACGGGTCCATAGCAGTAGCTAGATGGTTGTCTCTCCACTTTGTGCCATCATGTTTAGATCTTGTGAGCTGCCCTACATGATCAAGATCATATTATTGTAATGCTACATGTTGTGTTTGCTGGGATCCGATGAATATTGAATATTATGTCAAGTTGATTATCAATTATCTTATATGTTATTTAAGATCTTGCATGCTTTCCGTTACTCGTAGATGCTTTGGCCAAGTAGATGCTTGTAACTCCAAGAGAGAGTATTTATGCTAGATAGTGGGTTCATGCTCCGTTTAACCTGGGACAGTGACAGAAAGTTCTAAGGTTGTGGATGTGCTGTTGCCACTAGGGATAACCTAACGATGCTATGTCCACGGCATATGTGTTTGTTTACATTACGCACTTTATTTATGCTTGCAATTAATACCAACGGGGGACTCGGATGACAACCCGGCGGTGGATTATTAGTCATAGATGCTGTTGGATAACGGTCTATGTATTATGTCGTAATGCCCAATTAAATATCATAGTAGTCAACATGTCATGTATATGCATTGTCATGCGCTCACTATTGTCAATTGCCCAGCTGTAATTTGTTCACCCAACATGTTAGTTATCTTTTATGGAGAGACACCACTAGTGAACTGTGGACCCCGGTCCATTCTTTTACACTGATTAAACAACCACAAACTGCAAACTGTTCCTTTTTCATTCTCTGCAATTTAATACTCATTTTCACACCATACGTTTAATCCTTTGTTTTCAGCAAGCCAGTGAGATTGACAACCTCACTGTTTCGTTGGGGCAAAGTAGTTTGATTGTGTTGTGTGCAGATTCCACGTGGTGATCGAGTAGGCGCCACAACCTTCTGAAGAGTTGCTGCTCCTACTGGTTCGATAACCTTGGTTTCTTTCTGAGGGAAAACTTGCTGCTGACTACATCATACCTTCCTCTTGGGGTCTCCCAACGCGTGTGATTCACGTCATCAAGCTCTTTTTCTGGCGCCGTTGCCGGGGAGACAGCAGTCTTCTGCAAGGGGAGTTTCACGCTTCCAATCTCTTTACTTTGTTTTTGTCTTGCTTAGTTTATTTTATTTTATCTTGTTTGCTTTCAATTATCAAAAACACAAAAAAATTAGTTACTTGCATCTAGTTTACTTTCAAGTTATTTTCTGTACTGTTTTTATTTCTGCTAAAATGAGTACTCCTGAGAACACTAAGTTGTGTGATTTCACTAGCACGAACAACAATGATTTCATATGCACACCTATTGCTCCACCTGCTGCTTCAGCAGAATTTTATGAAATTAAACCTGCACTTTTAAATCTTGTTATGAAAGAGCAATTTTCTGGTGTTAGTACTGATGATGCTGCTGTTCACCTTAATAACTTTGTTGAACTTTGTGAAATGCAAAAGCTCAAGGAAGTAGATGGTGATATTATTAAACTGAAACTTTTTCCTTTCTCCTTGAGAGGACGTGCTAAAGAATGGTTGCTATCTTTGCCTAGAAATAGTATTGATTCATGGACTAAATGCAAAGATGCTTTTATTGGAAAATATTATCCTCCTGCTAAGATTATTTCTTTGAGAAGTAGCATAATGAATTTTAAGCAATTTGATAATGAACATGTTGCTCAAGCATGGGAGAGAATGAAATCATTGGTTAAAAATTGTCCCACTCATGGACTGACTACTTGGATGATCATCCAAACCTTCTATGCAGGATTAAATTTTTCTTCAGGAATTTATTGGATTCGGCCGCTGGAGGTACCTTTATGTCCATCACTTTGGGTGCTGCAACAAAGCTTTTGATGATATGATGATTAATTATTCTGAGTGGCACACCGAGAGAGCTCCAACAGGTAAGAAGGTAAATTCTGTTGAGGAAACCTCTCCTTGAGTGCCAAAATTGATACTATTATGTCTATGCTTGCAAATGGTCAAACACATGTTGATCCAAATAATGTTCCTTTAGCTTCTTTGGTTGCTCAAGAAGAGCATGTTGATGTGAACTTCATTAAAAATAATAATTCAACAACAATGCTTATAGGAATAATTTTGGTAATAGCAATTATAGGCCCTATCCTTCTAATAGTGGCAATGGTTATGGAAATTCCTATAGTAACTCCTACAACAATAATAAGAGTGTACCCTCGATCTTGAAGTTATGCTTAAGGATTTTATTAGTACACAAACTGCTTTCAATAAAACTGTTGAGGAGAAATTTGGGAAAATTGATGTGCTTTCCTCTAAAGTTGATAGTCTTGCTCTTGATGTTGACTTGTTGAAACTAAAGAACATGCCTCATGATGTTAAAGAGAGCAAAACTCTCAATGCTATACAAGTTAAAATTGATAACAATGTGAGGATGTTAGCTGAATTGCATGCTAGATGGGAAAGAGAGGATGAAATTGCTAGAAAGAATAATATTGCTAGAGTTTATACTATTACTACTTCTGAAAATGCTTCAAACTCAAGTGTTAACAAACCTCCTACCATTAATGGCAAGATATTGGTGTTGGTAATGTTTCCACTTCTATTGCAAAATGTCCTAAATTGCCTGATAACTCTGAAACTGTCCTTGATAAAGATGCTGAAATTTCTAGCAATAAGGAAGATAATAACTCCATTACTTTTGATAATAATGACTTTGATTTTGATGGTTGCAATATTTCTGAAGTAATTAAGTTCTTGCAAAAGCTAGCTAGAAGTCCTAATGCTAGTGCTATAAACATGGCTTTTACTAAACATATTACTAATGCTCTCATGCAAGTTAGGGAAGAGAAATTAAAACATGAAGCTTCTATCCCTAGGAAGTTAGAAGATGGTTGGGAGCCCATCATTAAATGAAATTGAATGACTTTGATTGCAATGCTTTGTGTGACCTTGGTGCTAGTATTTCTGTTATGCCTAAAAGATTTATGATATGCTTGATTTAGCACCTTTGGAAAATTGTTACTTGGATGTTCACCTTGTTGATTCTACATTAAAAAACCTTTGGGAAGAATTGATGATGTTCTTATCATGGTTAACAACAATTATGTCCCCGTTGATTTTATTGTCTTGGATATTGAGTGCAATCCATCATGCCCTATTGTGCTGGGAAGACCTTTTCTTAACTGTAGGTGCTATTATTGATATGAAAGAAGGGAATATAAAATATCAATTTCCTCTCAAGAAAGGTATGGAACACTTTCCTAGGAAGAAGATTAAGCCACCTTATGATTCTATTGTTCGAACAAATTACAATGTTGATGCTTCTTCACTTGGTAATACTTGATGCATGCTTTGTGCCTAGCTAAAAGGCGTTAAAGAAAAGCGCTTATGGGAGGCAACCCATTTTTTTTTCTGCAATTTTTCTTTTATTGAGTCAAGGAGGTTTGTTTACTTCTGTAGCAACTCCTTTGTATCTTTATTTTCTCGCATTGTTGTGCCAAGAGTAGCCTCTAATGTTAAGATGATGCTTAATTTTGATTGCTGCGCAGAAACAGATTTTTGCTGTTCACTGTACGAAATTCCTAAAATCACCAGATTGTTAATTAAATCTGAAAATTTTTGTGCGTAATCTTTATGAATGTCTGAAACTTTCATTAGTTCAGAGTTTTCGATCTGAGCGTCGTAAGTGCCTCGAAAAAATTCGTCTTTGCGGACTGTTCTGTTTTAGACAGATTATGCCTTTTTATTTTGCATTCTCTCTTTTACTAGTGTTGAGTGAAATTCTTTTTTGGGTGGAAGAGCTTCACATAACATCAGTGGCTGTAGCTAATGTTTAAAGTAACAAATCATATTGCGTCTTTATAGAACATGTGATTTTTGATTATGCACTAACCCTCTAATGAGATCTACTTTGAGTTTGGTGTGACGGAAGTTTTCAAGGGTCAAGAGAGAAGGATGATATAATAGGATCAAGAAGAGTGAAGAGCTTAAGCTTGGGGAGGCTCCCATGGATCTCCCCAGCATATTTCAAGAAGACTCAAGCGTCTAAGCTTGGGGATGCCCAAGGCATCCCCTTCTTCATCGTCAAAATTATCAGGTCATCTCTAGTGAAACTATATTTTAATTCTTTCACATCATATGTGCTTTTCTTGGAGCGTCTGTGTGCTTTTATTTTCAGTATTGCACTTTTATTTTCAATAAAGCTTGACTGGACCCTAGCATTCTTGATTGGGAGAGAGACACGCTCCGCTTTTTCATGAGAATACTCCTATTCTTCACTTATATTTGTTGAGTATTCATATCTAGCGCTGTTCAGCTTTTAGCTCTTGTTTTCATGTATCTCTTGTCAGAGCTATTAGCTTTCTTTTGTAGAAAGTACTCTCTTGCTTCACTTATATTTGTTTGGAGAGTTGATGAAATAAATTGATTGGTGTTTGGTTGGTTCAGAAAATGTTGCATGTGGTAATTGGTATAAGGAAAAACTTGCTTAATCTTGTAGATCACTAAAATGGATAACTTGATGCTTGTCAATTGTTTTGAGTTAACAAGTAGATCATGATTAAATTGTGCATCACATGAGTTAAGCCTATTAGTGAAGAACTACCGTAAAGCTTGTTGAAAATTTGGTTTGCATCGGTGGTATCTCTAAGGTCTAGATATTTTCTAATAACAGGGTTTGGTTAACAAGGAAGACGGTATGAAGTCTTATAACGTTTGCAATATGTTTGTCATATAAAACTTGGTGTACGGGTTGATATTCTTGTTTGCTTACATAACCTTGCTAGCCTAAACTCTGTACTGAGAGGGAATGCTTCTCGTGCATCCAAATCCTTGAGCCAAAATCCATGCCATTTGTGTCCACCATAACTACCTATATGTGGTATTTCCTTGCCACTCCAAGTAAATTTTTCATGTGCTACCTTTAAATTATTCAAAATGTTATTATTCCCTTTTTGTGTCAATGTTTACTAGCTCATGAGGAATTAGTGTGGTTATTCTTTATTCTATTTGTGATGGACTTTTACACCTGGACTAGTGGCATATACATCCGCTTATCCAATAACTTGCAAAACGGGGTGCCCAGTCCCAATTAATTACAACTTTAACCAATTAATTCTCTTCACACTTTTGCCCTGATTCATCAGTAAGCAATGACAAACAGTGAAATACCTGAATGTGTGTAAACCAAAGAGAAAGAGGGATGATCTGCCTTGCTGGTAGAAATAACGTCCTTCATGGGAGCCGCTCTTAAAAGTCCGTTGACAGGTAGAATACTGTTCTCACCCGCTACCATTCGTTGACAATTAACAAACACCTCTCAAAAATAGATACTCCTCCATGGTATGTGATTGATGGAAGGCACCCGAGGATTCGGTTAGCCATGGCTTGTGTTAGCAAGGTTGGGAGGAGTATCAAATATTTTATGCAATCTCTATATGCTTTCAAAAACCTAAAAGCTCTAGCACATGATTTAATCCCTGCTTCCCTCTGCGAAGGGCCTTTCTTTTACTTTTATGTTGAGTCAGTTTTCCTATTCTTTCTGTCTTCCACAAGCAAACACTAGTGTCAACTTTGTTACAACATGCGTTATATGCAATGTATTGGACTTGTTATACTACTTTGTGTTGACAATATCCATGAGATAAATATGTTGAAAGTTGAAGCAAATGCTGAAACTAAATTCTTCCTTTGTGTTGATTAAATACCTTTTATTAGAAACTATTGCTTTATGAGTTAACACTTATGCAAAACTGTTTGATGCTTGTCTCGAAAGTACTATTCATGAAAACGTTTAGCTTGTGTGATTCATTGTTTACTCATTATCTATTTGGTAGCAAATTATAGACCATTGACTTGGATCACTTCATTCATTTACATGTGCCTTGCAATATTATATGATCAAGATTATGATGTAGCATGTCACCTCAAAAATTATTTTGTTTTTATCGTTTACCTACTCGAGGACGAGTAGGAACTAAGCTTGGGGATGCTGATACGTCTCAAACGTATCTATAATTTTTGATGTTCCATGCTTGTTTTATACCAATTGCTACATGTTTTGCATCTACTTTATATCACTTTTATACATTTTTTGGGACTAACCTATTAACAAGATGCCGAAGTGCCAGTTCCTGTTTTCTGCTGTTTTTGTATTCCAGAAAAGCTAGTCTGGAAATATTCTCGGAATTGGACGAAACTACACGGGGGTCCCTATTTTTCCAGAACACCTGACGGAGCGAAGGAGCACAGAGGAGGGCCACCAGGGGCCACACACCTAGGGCGCGGCCCCCCTCTGCCGCGCCCTAGGGTGGTGTGGGCCCCTCGGGGGTCCAGCCGCCGCCCTTTCGCCTACTTATTCCCCCCGACGCGAAAACCCTAAGTACCTGAGCAAATATCCACGAAAAGTTCCAGAGACGCCGCCGTCGTCAACCCTAGCTCGGGAGGGTTCAGAACCTCTTCCCGGCACCCTGCCGGAGAGGGGAATCGTCACCGGAGGCTTCTACATCGCCATGCCTGCCTCCGGAGTGATGCGTGAGTAGTTCATCCTTGGACTACGGGTCCATAGCAGTAGCTAGATGGTTGTCTCTCCACTTTGTGCCATCATGTTTAGATCTTGTGAGCTGCCCTACATGATCAAGATCATATTATTGTAATGCTACATGTTGTGTTTGCTGGGATCCGATGAATATTGAATATATGTCAAGTTGATTATCAATCTATCTTATATGTTATTTAAGATCTTGCATGCTTTCCGTTACTCGTAGATGCTTTGGCCAAGTAGATGCTTGTAACTCCAAGAGAGAGTATTTATGCTAGATAGTGGGTTCATGCCTCCGTTTAACCTGGGACAGTGACAGAAAGTTCTAAGGTTGTGGATGTGCTGTTGCCACTAGGGATAACCTAACGATGCTATGTCCACGGCATATGTGTTTGTTTACATTACGCACTTTACTTAATGCAATTATCCGTTGCTTGCAACTTAATACCAACGGGGGACTCGGATGACAACCCGGCGGTGGATTATTAGTCATAGATGCTGTTGGATAACGGTCTATGTATTTGTCGTAATGCCCAATTAAATATCATAGTAGTCAACATGTCATGTATATGCATTGTCATGCGCTCACTATTTGTCAATTGCCCAGCTGTAATTTGTTCACCCAACATGTTAGTTATCTTTTATGGAGAGACACCACTAGTGAACTGTGGACCCCGGTCCATTCTTTTACACTGATTAAACAACCACAAACTGCAAACTGTTCCTTTTTCATTCTCTGCAATTTAATACTCATTTTCCACACCATACGTTTAATCCTTTGTTTTCAGCAAGCCGGTGAGATTGACAACCTCACTGTTTCGTTGGGGCAAAGTAGTTTGATTGTGTTGTGTGCAGGTTCCGCGTTGGTGATCGAGTCGGCGCCACCAACAACCTTCTGAAGAGTTGCTGCTCCTACTGGTTCGATAACCTTGGTTTCTTTCTGAGGGAAAACTTGCTGCTGAACTGCATCATACCTTCCTCTTGGGGTCTCCCAACGAGCGTGTGATTCACGCCATCAACAGGGCACCCCATGGATCTCACCTTGCTGGGAGAAAGGCAGATAAAAGTTGGGATCTTTCGCAGCCTCTACCACCTCTTGAACTGAAAGATTAGTATCTAGGAACAAATAAAAAAGGTCTAGGTAATTGTTGTTGCAAGGTTGTGCAAGTCAATTTACTTGAACCGAACATGGCTGTGTCTAGAGCTGGCCCTATTTGCCGTGTCAAGGCACGGATTTTCGGCATGGTAAGAGCGCGACACGATATGTGAATAAAAGGGCGGGGCCGACGTTAGGCCCACCACAAACTAAGACTAATTGCAAAACGAGGTCTTAAGGCCAGACTGACACGACACTTTGATATATTTTTCTATATGTTTTTCCTATTTACCTGATTTTTGAATTTCTTGTATTTTCAAAAAATGGATCAGAAGGCAAAAAAATATATTTCAAAAAAGGCCTACAAGTCAAAACAACACGCGTCGTACGGACGTCCCAGTCGTGCTATGCCATCCCTTTTAGCACGCCCGCTGGGCCTATGCACTTTCAAGACCTTCACGACATGACGGCGAATCCCATTCTATGCTCAACGCAAAGGTTAGCATGGAATTGTTTTTTTCTTTTACGAATTGGTTAGCATGAAATGGAAATCACTAGAAAAAGGGTTCGGACCGTGGCGTGATGACAAGTGTCAGCTTTTCTCTTCACGCGGTCCCCCGTGGGTGCTACAAGTGGCAGCACGAGAGAGTTTTGGTGGGATTTCTGCTTCTCCGTGCGGAGAGTTGCATGTGCATTTATTTTGAGATTCGTTTAAAAAAAAAAATCTTTAGAACCGTTTATCGAAATTACGAACCGTTTTCACTTTTGAGCTCATCGCGTCGAGATTTTCAAAACTAGATCCCATGTTGATAGGTTTCGACGAACTTTTTTTCGTACAACCAGTTATGTATAGTTGTACAATCCGTGTATGTGTAATTGTACAACTTGTGTTTGTACAAACCGTGTTTGCCTAGTTGTACAACATGTGTCTGTATAGTAGTACAACCTGTGTCTGTACAATCTGTGTCTGTCTAATTGTAAAACCTGTGTCTGTACAAGCTGTGTCTGTCTAGTTGTACAACTTGTGTTTGTATAGTTGTACAACATATGTCTTTTTAGTTGTACAACCTGTTAGTTGTACAAACTGTGTTTGCGTAGTTGTACAACATGTGTCTGTATAGCTGTACAACCTGTGTCTGTACAACTTGTATTTGTCTAGTTGTACAACCTGTGTTATTTAGTTGTACAACCTGTGTCTGTATAGTTGTACATCTCATATTTTTAGATTCACGTGTAGAAGATTCTGTACATTCGTGTAGCAGATTCTGTACATCCAGACCCAAACGCCTAAGTGTACATGGCTGATGGCGTCGTACGCGCATGCATGTACTGCCGTGTTACGCGCGCGCACGTTGAAACAATCGGAGTAAGTAATTCATATTTTACTGATTTTATACTTTTCTTTCCATTCAGAGCAGCACCGCGCGCGAGAGGGCTCGATTCTGTACATCTTGAATCGATGCTATAGCAAACGCGAGGGGGCTTCGCGTACTGCGGCCGGCCGGATGTACACGGCTCGTACGAGCACACGCGCGGGGGCGGCCACGTCGCCCGTCTATCGTGTCGTATCCGAATTTTCCTCGTTCGCCCTCGCTTGCGCGTACGCTACTCACGACACGTGTCGGACGGGCTGCATCGGTATACCTTCACGAAGGATACCCTTTCGCTAGTGGTACCCGCATGGAATTGCATACCCCTTCTGTACAGATCGGAATAAGTGGGCCGGCCCAGTACGGTGTCTTTCACTTCTTCTTTCTGGTTTTGCTTTTGTCTTTTTGTTTTCTTCTAGGTTTTTATGGCGGTAAGTGGGCCGGCCCTCCGGTACAGAGTTATAATTTGTTTGTGTCTTTTGCTATTTCCTGTTCGTTTATTTTTCTATTTTCTTTGCTTTCAAAAAATGTTCAAATAGAAAATGTTCAGGTTTGAAAAACGTTTAGATTTTAAAAAAATCAGATTGGAAAATTATTCAGAGTTTGAAAGTGTTTCGATTTGAAAAAGTTCCTGAACCATTTTCAAATTCATGAACTTTTTTGAAATTAAGGATATTTAAATTGATGAACCATTTCAAATAACCACCATTTTCAAATTCATGAACATTTTTTCGTGAACTTTATAAAAATTCGGGATATTTTAAATTCACGAACATTTTTCTCAAATTCATGACCATTTTCAAATTCATTCGTGTATCATTTTCAGATTCATGTTTTTTTTTGAAATTTTGGATATTTTAAATTGGTGAACCATTTTTAAATTGATGAAAACTTTTTATAGTTGAGACAATTTTAAATTTGGATACATCTTTTCGATTCCTGAACCAGCAAAAACAAAAGCAAGGGCATGTGCGTGAATTAGTTGGGCCGGCCCACCCAACTACTATCGTGAAGGAGAGGTACGCGTAGCTTCGCTCGTCTACGCGTCGAGCCCAGAATAGGAGCGCCCCCGACATGACCGTTCTATAAACGTCCGACACCGGCCTTCCCAGGCTTTTTTACTTGCGTGCTGGCCAGCCCATATGGTCAGCACTAGCTGTGTCACCTGCCATGTAGTAGAGATCTCTAAGAGTTCCTTGTAATCATCAACCAATTTCGTAATATCTCTTCACCAAGAAGGGCCAGAGTTTTAAGGTATGGGGAACATCATCAAGGTAATATTTCCATATAAGCTGAACTCATGGGTTGTCCTCCTTGTTATAAAATTTATGGAGGTCTTTGATCTAAAATGCCCAGACCACCACTTCTCTTTGGTTGACAAATCATCTCCAAGCAGCCGCCTCTCCATAAAAAGTTCATGTTGATTTGAGTTGCTTGATATTTCCATGAGGTATGATTCTAGTGAAGTGTAGAGAGTAAAATGCAGTTCCAAACTTCTTGTCCAAACAGTGAAATATTTTTCTATATATTTTTCTTATTTTCCTTATTTTAGATTTTTCTTGTATTTTTCAAAAAATGGATGGGAAGACAAGAAATTGTCCTGAAACGGCCTAGAAGACCGAACAACACGAGGTTTGGCCCACAGTTGTGTTATGCCAGCCCTTTTAGCTCTCATACTGGGCCTAAGCACTTTCAGGACCGTCGGGCCGGCACGGCATGGCCGTTCTAGGCCGAAACTGGCCTTGCTGGCCCTTTTACTTGCGTGACGGCCAGCCCATATGGCCAGCAGTAGCTCTATCACCTATTCACCTGCCATATAGTAGAGATTCCCCTCAAAAAAAAAAAAAATAGTAGAGATGTCTAAGACTTTCCTTGTAACCATCAACCAATTTCGTAATATCTCTTCACCAAGAAGGGTCAGAGTTTTAAGGTAGGGGGAACATCATCAAGGTAATATTTCCATATAAACTAAACTCATGTGATGTGCTCCTTGTTATAGAATTTAAGAAGGTGTTTGATCATGAAAGCCTCGTTCAAGTTTTAAAAATCTAAAATGCCCAGACCACCATTCCTATTTGGTTTACAATTCATCTCCCAAGCAGCCAATCGATTGCTTAGTGGACTATGGATAGCTGCCTCTCCATAAAAAGTGCCTGATGATTTGAGTTGCTTGATATTTATATGAGGTATGATTATGTTGAAGTGTAGAGAGTATAATGTAGTTCCAAACTTCTTGTCCAGTCCCGCCTTGGTCAACGTACTCAGGAACGCGTGATTTACAGTACTCGAATATGGCTTAAGGTCCCATTGATGGTCACTCATGACGGTAGAGCATCATATTCGTTACTGTAGCATGGTGTGGACCTCGTATGTCAGGCTACATGTCGCATTCGTTTTGTAAAAATAACCTCGAAACTATTCAATGTCGCTGCTATCTCCCTTGCATTCAACTCAACTTGCAGGCCACGCCGTCGCACGCCATGTGCGCCGCCAGCAGGCCATGCGACGCCTTCTACCCTGGCGAGCATCCCTGCTGCCGGCAGGCTCGACCTGGCGGTGAGGCCACGCTCACCGACCTCTCGCTCGTGCCGGACCACATCGAGTGTGAGTTCTCGGACGCGAGGGTGTGTTCTCGGCGACAGTGGGACGTCGCAACACGCTAGCTAGTTGCCTCAACACATGCTGAATACCTTTGTAATTTTGTGGGATGCTTTGCCGTGAGGAGACGAAGGTCATCAACGAGCAAATTGAGACTCTTATCTATTTGTCAATTTTGCGATTTTTCCCTTTTGATTATTATTATTATTTGAAAATAGTACATGTGGACGGTTGGGGGCTCACGTGTCTCCCCTGTCTGCCACATCATCAAATACGATGCTCTACCGTGAGGAGTGATCGTCGACAGCCGAGTATTGTGACCAAGACGGGTTTGAACAGCAAGTTCGAGTACCATGTATGCATTTTATTCAAGTGTGTAAACTATGGGCGATTGTATCGTCCTGATGCAGCGTTTGAGTCAATAAATCCTCCTTTATAGAAACTAGTTGACATGTACGTGCAACGCACGTTTGCACGATTAAATAAGCGTTGCCAATTGTTTATCTGACATAACCACTCATCATCATAATCATGTTTTCAATTATGTTAACTATTCCTTAACTTCCATTTAGGATATACATAATTATCCGGTGATTGTCAGTTTGTCAAACAGTGCAGATCATTTAATTTTCATTTTTTTTTCTCAACAAGATCAAACGGCAAAATGAAAAAAAAAAGTTAGCACATTTGATGGAAAAAATATACATACGGTGCTAGAAATTGCTCTCGAGGCCATACTTCTGTTCTCGAGAATCTAGAGCTTGCAACTTTAATTTCATGCCGAATACTTTTAATAAGAAGAAATGAAGATTCCAGTAACTTGGAATAGCACATTGTGATGTACACTACAAGCTGTATAGGATATCATTTTTTTTCTCAACAAGATCAAACGGCAAAATGAAAAAAAAGTTAGCACATTTGATGGAAAAAATATACATACGGTGCTAGAAATTGCTCTCGAGGCCATACTTCTGTTCTCGAGAATCTAGAGCTTGCAACTTTAATTTCATGCTGAATACTTTTAATAAGAAGAAATGAAGAGTTCAGTAACTCGGAATAGCACATTGTGATGTACACTACAAGCTGTATAGGATATCATTTTTTTTCTCAACAAGATCAAACGGCAAAATGAAAAAAAAAAAGTTAGCACATTTGATGGAAAAAATATACATACGGTGCTAGAAATTGCTCTCGAGGCCATACTTCTGTTCTCGAGAATCTAGAGCTTGCAACTTTAATTTCATGCCGAATACTTTTAATAAGAAGAAATGAAGAGTTCAGTAACTTGGAATAGCACATTGTGATGTACACTACAAGCTGTATAGGATATCTTACGCAGATGAACTTCATGTCTGACAGCTCCAGGTTTTTCATTTTAGTTTCTATAACCCCCTACAGATAGCAGATTGCACACTGAGCTAATTCTATAAAACTGAGAAGTAAAAATGCTTCAAAAATGTAAAATTGGTTTGTACAACCACAAGGGTTGAAAGTAAAATGCAGCTTACATTGCTCAATTTCAGATAACAGGTTCAGTATGTACTGCGTATTTGTCAATGTTATTGTAGGGCAGCAATGGAGACATGTGTTCTTGTGTTCTTTCTCGATGCAAAATTAAAGATCGGATGATGCCCGGCCGGCAGCGCTTTCAAATTGATTACTGAAGGGAATAAAGTGGTCTTCAATTTTGAGATAAAATAACAGAGTTCAGAAGCGCTAAAGACAAACGGGCCAAGTAGCTTGAGTCTCCTTGACTCCACCATCACAGCCGGACTCTGCTCCTCCTAGTCCCGAATTACCTCCACCATGGCAGCCACGCCTCCCCGCTCTAGATTCATCAGGCTACTTGCCAGCAGAACAAGGATCCATCGATATCGCTATCAGCTCAGTACCAAGAACAGCACACCAGAAAAAGATTATCCAGTCCCATATAACCAATCGTAGCAGAGCAAAACTCTAGGCATCGCCGCACCAGGTTGCCGCTTGAGGTTGAGAAGAACCACCGCGATGGTTGTCGTGGGGGCAGCCCTTGTCGCGGACGCGGTGGCCACCATCCCGTGTGGCAGAGCACTGGCCTATCCTTGGTCGAGTCCCTGAGCTCCTCATCCGAGGGAGCCTCCAAAGCAGAGATCGGCAGGAGGCGTTCCATGCTCGAAGATGTGGGTCTTCTCGACGATCTGCGCCTTGGAATCACGGACCAGCGCGGGCACCGACGCCGCCAAGACCTCACCTGCACGATCATCTCCCTGCGGGCACTTTCCTCCAGGTCCAAGCAGGCGCGCTGCCGTGGAGGTGAAACCCGCTCATACCTTACCGGCGACGGCTGTGAGAGGCGGAGGTATCTGGGCGCCGGGGGGAGAAGGGGACCGGCGACGGTTGTGAGTGGCGGAGGAATTGGGGCGCCGGGGGCAGAGTGGAGATGGAACGGGGTGCCTCCTTGCCTCTTCGCCACCGGAGGCTTGGAGCCTCGGGCATCGCTGGGATCCCTGTGTGTGCGCAGGGCAGTTGCGACGGGAAAGATATCGGAGGGTTGATGCGCCCGATGTCGGTAGGAAAATGCTCGCCGGCTAGCTCTTTCTCCCCTTGTACACGCTTCCTTCCTCTTGATCGAGTTCTCATGCAGAGTAGTTCGGCATGGTTTAGGAAGAAACAGAGGAGGAGGAGGCAATTGGAGATGGGGACCCTAACGCGGGAGGGTATGCAGCTCGGCGTCGGGGAGGTTTGGGGCCGCCGTAATTCCTTCCCATCGCAGCCATGCATGGAGCGGCGGCGGCGCGCCGCTGCGCTAGGGCGGCTGCAGCGTGGAGATTGTCGCCGATGCTCGCGAAAGTAACGGAAAAAAAAAATGTTTTGTGTTAAGCGGTGGCAATACATGTAATTAACACGAAATTGAAAAGGTATGTTGAGTTGTCAAACATCGGAGCGATCTCGAGCGTTGATCAAATATTGAACGGATTAGATTTAATGTATCCCGAACATGTTTGCTCTTTTAATAATAGTATAGAAAAGGTCCATATTTAGGGTGGAGTATATACAAAACCTGGAATATAGCCCCAAACTAATTGTTTTGTTGTCTCTCTCGGATGCCTGGAGGTCCATATACGGTAAACCTAGGATCTACTTTTGGTTACTAGTATATTTATCTTCATACAATTGTACTAATGGATGCATACTGCTGAACCAGAAAAAATGAAGTAATTCAGACTCGCTCGGGTCTACCCCTCTGGCTACGGCATGATATGATAAGCTGACGGCGAGAGGAGCGGTGAAGGACAATCTGCAGATGTAGTTTTCCTTCACCCGTACAGAAGCCGTTAGACAAGCACTGGCTCGGAAAATGTGCTATCTTCTCAATTCGAAAAATTCGATGCTATACCGATAAATTAGAAGTCACTCATTCGGCTCTACGCTCCAGTAGAGGATCAGACGATGACAGTGCCATGCATGGCGATCCATAAGCTGATGGGGAGTGCAAAATGGGTGAAGGAATTTTCTTGACTGTGTCCACGGGAGCAACAGCGGCAAAGATAGCTCCAACTCGTCCAGTCGTCTGGCCTGATTTTTCCACAGAACGATCTTCAGAAGACGCCTTCGAAGCTCTGTTCTGATAGGTGTGGACCGTAGACCCCTGGAGTCGACGATGTGATTCTCCGAGTACTTGACAAGCCAATGACTTGGAGTCTTGGACCTTGAAAACTCTGCAGATTGGTCGTGTGCAAAACTCCAAATACAGGTGAAATGACACTTAATGTACAGAGGTGCGCATGACTCAGCTTTTGAGCGGGACTCAAGATTCACTGTCGATAGACTGCTTCATGGTTTTGCTGGCCTTTTTAAGCGAATCAAAGATTCAGGGTCCTCTTTGATTCATAGGAGCTAGTGGCATGACTCACGCGTTTGTACTAATTTACCACACATCCATTGACAAATTTATGTTTAGTACCGTGCGGAACTTTTCACGGTATTCTTTCCGGTGAGAGTTTGCTAAGAAAGACTGTCATGAAGTGCACTAGGTTTTGTTGGTGAGGACGAATGTTGTGTGTGACCTAGCGGCGGACCCAAAAACTGTTCGAAGCCTGTGCAAACAATTTTAAAATCATAGTAGAACATCACATAATGCAGGCGTTGCGCCGCTAGCAAGCCCAGGTGGCTGCGTGGACATGAGTGTATCAGCTTTCACATATCATTCAAATTTTCTGAAAACACATTCTAGCCAAATAAGACATCTCAAATTACCACGTTATTTGCTAGTTTTTTCATTAAGTTTACTAGCATAATAAGCGTGCATCACTACGAAATAGAAATATATCTTTTCCATCGATCTTTCCTTCTCCATCTACAATATTTTTTCACAACAAGTACTTTAGGTTGTATAAATTGACATCACGGTTTTGCTTACTACGTACAATATACTCATTGCACACATAACAAACGTGATTTTTGATGTGTTTTTCACTATTACCCGTTATTATGATTGTGTTGTACGCCATTCCAATATACCCATATAAAATTTGATTCTTCCTCACCTATAACTTCGCTAACACTTCTGGTTGGCTATATCATGCATGACGCCACTCCTCTATATATGTTGTTTTATCCTCAACCTAATTTCATACTATCGTACACACGCTAATACAATCAGGCAGGCCATGTATGTTCCTACATCTATAGTCCTAGTTCTTCATTATCAACCCGTAAAATTGTACCGTCGAACAAAAGACCAACCAAATGAGGATTTCAAAATGGTGTGAGGGCTTCTAGGTCACAAACAATACGGGCATGGAGATCAGCTCGGTCGAATTCACCCACAAGCCCTCCGGAATTACTTTGTTAGGATTGAAAAATTACTACAGTCTTCGTGAATAGACTCGATCCTCCCGTCAAGAGGTTGTTCTTCTGCATCCCTAAACAATCAAATGATGTATCAACATCATCAACGCCTTACAGCTTGTTTAATGTTAGAAGAAGAAGAAAGATTGAACGTCCTTTTTTCAGTGCAACACAGGATTACCCTCCTTTTGAGAATTCAGTTTCACCGGATCCATGTCAGAGACAGCGGGGCAGTCATTACACCATTCGTGCAGGTCGAAGAAGAAATGTGATAAGAAAGCATCAATTCTGATGAAGAAAATGCTCCGTGTGGCCTTCTCTTTCAAATTATGTTTTTGCAAAAACCAATTCTGACTTCTCTTCTACCGTCTCTTAATCCGTGGTGCTTCCCACTTACATATTGCATATATACCTTAGAAATTTAATTGCTAATTTTCCTTTTTATATGTTACCCACTAGCTAAGATCTACTTATTTACTGATAACATACAGTAGGAACAAAACAGATACACATGGATCACAAGTTATTTCTCTAAATAGAAAAGACGAATATACCATTTATTTTCCCTTGCAACAACAAAAAAACACCCTGTGTAAGTAAACAATAAGAATATTAAAGGTAATCCCGTAAAGCACAAAGCAATGTAATTTTTGCCAAGCCATACATTCTAGTACACATTAAAAGCCTAAGAAGGTAGAAACTTGCACTAAAAAACATAACATCGGCCATCCACATGGTGAAGCATTTAAAATTTCAACAAAATAAAACTATGGAATTATGGGTGGTATGAATTTTGTATTCTAAAATTCATTCTATATCTGAACAAATTCAAAAAAATTTATGTTTTTTATAATTTGATGAATTTAGTTAAAAATATAGCAAATAAATACGAATGTCAGAACACTTCCATTTTGTATAGCAAGCTACAATAAATTGAGTCCGTCATCTTGATGATATAAGGTTTCATGTCACATTGATGATTTCCTAATATTGGATCCTTTTATAATTACTTAGATTTGTAAGTAACATTTTATTAATTGAGGTTTTGGAAGGTTCACATTGTACATAATATAATTTTCTTGGTGGTAACTAAGTGGTTGTCATAGCCCTTGAAAATCTATATAGGTTTTCACACTTCTATTAGCGGATAGTGTACTCCACAATAAAGGATTGGTATGTCAACCAACTGATGCCGACATAGTTTTTTTTCCTTCTTTAGAACAAAACTAAGCTTCATCCTATTCTGTGACGCCATAAAGGGGAGGACCAGGCTACGAACGTCCAAAAAAACAATCCAGAAAATATACCGCTGGCGAACAGGTATGCTACCGCTGGCGAACTACCTGCTACGCCAGAAACGCACCGCTGGCAGCCGAACGATCTGCCGCTGGCAGGCGCAGCCGTTCGCCAGCGCTGCCAGGACCTACCGCTGGCGGCACTGTTTTCCTTCGCCAGCGCTACGGTTTCCTATTGCTGGCGGGCGCCTGGTTTTCCAGTGGTAGATATTACCACTGGCCAGCCTGTACAGGCGGCACTACTTCGCCAGCGGTAGGCAAAACCTGCCCGCCAGCGATAGGCTTTCTCCTACTAGTGTCACTTTCGTGATAGCTAGGATGCCATATAATTTGCTCTCATCATACCAGTACTAAGCGGACAATGGAGGATAGAGCATGATATATATTATACCTAAAGCTTGAAACAAGTAATTCTTCATATAAAATACAGCCCTGTTACATATAATATTTGAAAAATAAAAATATTAGATCTACATGTCACCGCACATTTGTTCCGGCAACTGTGCTAGTTGTTTTTTCGCAATATTACAGACTATGGATAGACAGGTTTATTTTCTAATCCAGTGCAGGTTATCTAACAGTGGACGTACCAACATCGACCTTTGTCTGCTATATATGCAGCATCAAGAGGCTCGGGATGACATTTTGCTACCAGGCAAGTCAATGGAGATGGTGGTCAAAGAATTGTTTGGTCGTCATGTAATTTTAGAACGATTGATACGACAGCAAAGAGCAATATAAAACTCTTGTTATATCCTTAAAAAGCTCTTATCTAGCAAAGGCAAAACAACATAGTCAAAAGAAACGTCCCCATGCTGAACTTTATTGATATAGCCTCAGGAACAGTATGTGTACAGAAGTACGTAACAAAGATATACTAGTACAATGGAAGTCGATATGCAACATACATGATTTAATCAAAGCAAATAATCTTTATGTAAAGCAAACTAGTCATAGGTCTTCATGCACCAGCAACATAGGAACAACAGAAATATTTCTAGTTTTTGCTCAGCCCTGCAGTGCTGAAAATACTTCTTTGATTGCGGTGACTTCGCTGTAGACGTCCTGCATTGCTGGACGATCTTTGGGTGTATCCGCAGCACATAAGAGGCCAATCTTAATCACTCGATGATGCAGCTCATTGTTCCAGCCATTGGATGATTTTCATGGTCGAAGTTCCTGCTACTTCATAGCCATATCTGGGAACGATTCTAGGATCTAGAATGTCACCAATGTTCCGAGGAAATGATTTTTCAACAAACTTGTAAAGGCTGAGGCCATCGTTAAACATGTCATCTGTTGGACGCTTCCCAGTGAGCATTTCCAAGATAATGATTCCATAGCTGTAAACGTCGGCCTCCATTGTTATTTTACTTCCAAAGCCATATTCTGCAAAACGCAAATTTATTTAGACAATCAGTCAACACAAATGGGTTGATATTTGAAACAGAAACATCAAAGTTAAAAAAAAGCGAAAACCTGAAGATCTACAATATATAATAAATTTGCAAAAAATATGCCATCTTGTATTTAGAAATTGTTACCTGGTGCGATGTATCCAACTGATCCTCTTGGCCCTACTAAACTTGTAGAACTGTGAGTCTCCGAAGAAGTATGAGTATGCAGGAACTTAGCCAATCCGAAGTCGCCAACACATGCGCCCATGGCATTATCCAGAAGGACATTGCTAGGCTTAATCACAGTGGGCCATAGGAGGCATGCAATGGTTATGGAGGTAATCCAAAGCAGCAGCTATGTCTACCCTACTATGATTCTTGAACCTAAACTCAATGGCCTTTTTGGATGATGCTTGTGGACTGTCGGATAGAGCCAACTTTCCAGATTGCCATTATCCATATATCAAGAACAAGAGCTTTAAACTCATGTCCTATCGATCACTTGTTGAGCATACAGTGATCACTCTTACAAGATTACGATGACGAGTGTTCCGAGTGCCTGACATTCAGCAAGGAAGCTCTTTGTTGCTCCAGGTTGATCAAGTTTGAAAACTTTGATAGCAACTGCCTGTTCTTCAACTCAACTCTACCTTGTACACAACCCATATTTTCCTGAACCAACCAAATTGGCTAAAGAGAAACCATTTGTTGCTTTCACTAGATCAGCATATGTGAACTTCTTAAACTCCTCGAAGGATGGATCAGCTGTGTCTTTCACTTTTGTTCTCTTCTTCAAGATAATAGCTCCAAAACATGATAACAAGACTAAGGCAAGGGTAGAAACTCCGACTATCTTCAGAAAGTTGGATGCGTGCCTTGGTTTTGCTTTGTGACAAAGTGGCAATTTCAATAGTGGAGAAATGGCACACAGCTCTTTGTTCCCTTGGACGAACACCTTGCTTGCGTTTTGGAAGATCCCACCAGTGGTATGGGTCCCTCCAGGTTGTTGAATGACAAATTGAGGACTGACAAAGAGCTGAAGGACTGAAAAAAATCTGGAATTTTACCAAACAAGTTGTTTCGAGAAAGATCCATGTCACTGATGCCTCTCAATGCAGCAAAAGATTGAGGGATTTGCCCATCAAGTAGATTCCCCTCCAGGTGGAGGGACTCCAAATGGACACACTCAGCTATAGTTGAGGGAATTTCTCCAGTTAATTGGTTGTTGGAAATATTAAGAGGGGAAAGATTGATTAACCCGCCAATTTCCATAGGTATAGGTCCAGAGAGGTTGTTGTAAGAGAGGTCAAGACCTTCAGAAAGTGTGGACATAGTGAACAGTTTATTTGGTATGTTTCCATGAAAGGCGTTGCAGGAGAGGTTTAAGGTGTGTAGCTTAGTGCACTGGACTATATCTACTGGGATGGGCCCACTCAAATAATTTTGCTGCAAGTATAGTTCACTTAATTGACCCAGGTGACCAATTGAAGGTGGAATTTGTCCAGATAATTCGTTTTGGGATAAGCTAAGAACAAACAACTTTGAAAGATTTCCAATTGAGTCTGGAAGGGCTCCAGTAAGGAGATTGTGCTCCATGTAAAGAAGTTTGAGGTTACTGAGGTTGCCTATCTCATGTGGTATGGTACCAGATATTTTATTGGCTGTCAAGAAGAGAAATTCTAAGCTTTTTGGAAGATCGCCTATTGACTTTGGCAATTCTCCATGTAGGTTGTTTGCATCTAAATGTAAATTTACCAGCTTTCTGCAACTGGTAAGTGAGTGGAGGAAAGTCCAGTCTCCTGCTTCGAGTTGGTTCATGCCTAGATCTAGTTCGGCTAAGTTGGGCAAAGATCCCAAAGAAGGAACAATACCATGGAATTGATTGTCGCGGAGATTAATTTTCTGAAGATGTATGGCATTGGCCATTGAAGTGGGAATTCTACCTCGGAATTTGTTCCCTGAACAATCAATGCCTGGATGTTTGGAAGGGTATGGCCAATATCTTCTGGAAATTCTCCTGCTAGGTGGTTTTGTCCCAAGCCAAGGTATGTGAGTGCCGATATATTGTAGACAGAGCCTGGAACGGCTCCTGACAAGTTGTTGTAAGTCAGGTCTAACATTTGTAAGTCTGGAATTTTACTTAAACTCCACGGAA
Organism: Poa pratensis; assembly: GCA_947311845.1. Classification (NCBI taxonomy): domain Eukaryota; kingdom Viridiplantae; phylum Streptophyta; class Magnoliopsida; order Poales; family Poaceae; genus Poa; species Poa pratensis. The sequence continues at coordinate 96,747,659 of CAMZMU010000085.1, forward strand.
TGCTTCCTTGCAAGTCATTCCCTGCAAGCAAAATCTCAACAAGGGAAGAAGAGTTCCCGACAGAGGAAGGTATTATTCCCGAGAGATTATTGAAGGATAGGTGAAGAATTTGCAATGGAGATATGGGTGAGAAAGGTGGAATAGACCCAAAGAAGTTATTTTTTTCCAAGATTATGGTTTCAAGAGATGAGCTGTTAAAGAGAGAAGGAGGTACCTCTCCTTGGAGGTCATTGTTTCCCAAGTCCAGCCATTTAAGTGATGAATTATTTGCTAGGTGAGGTGGGATGCCACCAGTTAGGCTGTTGTTTGCCAGGACGACATAGTTGAGTGATGAGCTGCTTCCAAGCGAGTAAGGAATATTGCCCGTCAACTTGTTGTTGGGAACAAACAGAGTTGAAAGCTTAGGAAGCATACCGAACCCATCAGGAATGCTTCCGTTGAGCATATTGCTATCAAGCTCGATTTCTGTGAGATTTAAACAGTTGGTCAAACCTTGAGGCATCTCCCCCTGGAGGGAGTTGCTCCCGAGATCAATGATCTGAAGGCTAGAACAGGTGGATAAAGAGTTCGGTATTGCACCAGTAAGATTGTTATATGTAAGGAAAAGGTGGACAAGGCGACGCAGATGACCTACCTCAGGTGGGATCTCACCATTCAGCTGATTATACTGGAGGTTGATTCTTGTGAGGAAAGTGAGATTACCGATGCAGGGTGGTATTTGGCCGTTTAGGCCTTGCGATTTAAGGTCAAGTGCGGTGACACGAGATGGATGCTTCTTGCCGCAGGTGACACCGGGCCAACTGCAATACTGGATTGTATCGTTCCATGAGGGAAGTGCTTTGGGATTATTGTTGGAGAGGTGGCGCTTGAGGCAGAGGAGTGTCTGCAAGTCCTTACTGAATTCGTCACCCAGCGTGGTGCCCTCTAATGAAGAAGCAGGAGCAAAAGAGGTGAAGAAAGAGAGGAGGACGGTGACCGTGAAGAGTGATGAACTAAGAGTCCTTACAGGAGCCATCTACGTGCTTCTACGGTTGTGTATGCTGCTACCAAGTCGTGACTTCAGTGGTAGTGGTACACGTGCATTTTTATAAGGGGTGCTAGCTTGGAAACCTGCCTTCTGTGCACCTCTCATCCAAAGATACCTTTGTGGAAAAGTACAGAGGAAAAAAGGTATATAAATAATTAGGTCTTGCCTACGTCATTACTTCCACGCCAGCTCATAAAATGTGGGCTGGTCTTCTGGTATGATTTCGTGTCAACTCTTATGTTATCTTTAGTTTGTTACTTTTTTTAGGATTTAAGGCAGTCCCTCTGCCATTTGATTAGAAGAGAGAAACGTATAAACAAAAGTGCCCGGAGAGGCAAAAGCCCCAAGGCCAAAAAAAACTGGTGTTGCCAAAGCTAAATACGAAACTTGGTCTCCAGATTCATTTGTGTGGGCAAAAACCCTTATGGCAATCTCATCGCGGATGAGGCGAACCACATCCTGCTTCCTGCACCTGCAACGCCTCATTACTGAATACTCTCTCGTTTCTTTCTTTCCAAACGTCCCAAATGATTTAGCCAATAAAGCAACTCGCAACGAGTGAGGCGTTTTGGAGCCCAAGGTCAACGTAGCTCTCTTCTATTGAAAGATTTAACGTTTGTATTTTTAGTTTTCAAAAATCAGGAAAATAACAAATTTAGATAGTGATATGATCTATAAATGTGCAAAATTTTAACTCGAAATTCCTTATATTGTGGGCTGAGAAAAAAAATGACAAATGAATGGATCACGGTGGTGAATAGAACACAATTCAAAAACTTGAAAGTTTGCCTAATTTGTCTTCTTATGTAACCCAAAGTACAATGTATTTTGAGTTGAAATTGTGCACGATTGTACATCTCGACAATATCTGCATCTGGGATTTTGTGTCGATTTGTTGAAACTAAAACGTGACGATTTGATTTTCTAAACAAACGAGCTACATGGACATCGAGCTCCATTTGCACTTTCCGCACTCTTCTCATATTTACACAAGTTTATGATTCAGTTGCTCCACTTCCACCAATGATCAAAGGGATGGTCCGTCATGGTTTGTAGGGGGCTGGTGATTCAAAGTGCACTCGTGGCACGAGTATCAGACTGTTTCGGATTCGGGGTGGATGTGGCACAACTTGCAAACTGGGGAGTGAGGCCATACTCGTCGCGCCAGGTTATAGCTCATCCGAATTTTCTCATGCTCCACCACCGGCCCATGTAAAGAATTGTATTTCGGCTTAGCAGTTTTCTCGTTTGTTCTTTTTTTTTCTGCGACTGACCGATGGGACATAAAAAGTAGTACTGGAGATATTCACCCACCGAAATCATGACGCTGCCGTCTCCGTCTCGCTGGCGATATCGCCGCCGTGCCATCCCCGTCCGTCCCCTGCCGTCGGTCTGCCACCACGGGCTCAGCCTCTCGTCACGTCTACCTTGGAGAAGGGTGGCGGTCACCTGGTGGTGGGATCCATCCACATTCGTGCCCCACCATGGCCTGGGGACATGACGGCGTTCCCTCCATTGACGCCATCCGTCTGCGCCGTCAATGGCCAGAGGGATCCCCCTCATGTCAGCGGCCCTGAGATGCGGTCCCCCGCCGTCAGTGAGGCTGCATCGCCGCCGCCGCGATGCGTTACATCTGTCGTGATCTCGTGCGCCGATGCTAGGGTTCCGATTGTTTCAGATCTATAGGTGGTTGAGGACTTTTTCGGTCAGCTGTGGGTAGTTCCAGATTCGCCCAGTCCACCACCCCCCCCCCCCCCGACGATACTCGCGATGTCTAGTCTGGATTCGCAAGGAGTTGATTGAGAGCAATTCGTTTTCCATCATTGATTGCTTCCCTGCTTCGGATCGAGATCGTTTTGTGCCGGTCCCGCGCTCCATTCGGGTTGGATCTCGCCTCGGCAACAACTCCTACGCGGAAATCCTCGCCCGCCGTTCGATGGCGGACGGTCGTGGTGGTCGAGGTCGAGGCCAGGGTGCAGACCGTGCTGGGATTCCACCTACACAGGCGCCGAGCAGACCGCCGGCCCCTCATGCATAGGCGTTGGCCCCGGTGACACAGCAGCCTCTGGTGCAGCTGCTGCCACCGGCTCAGCGGAATGCTCCTCCGGCGCGGAACGCGCCTCCTCCTCCTCCTCAACAACAGCCGCAGCCACAACAGCAACGTCACCGGAACTACGGGAATGAGGTCTATCGCCCCAGATTTCATGGGAATAATCAGTTTCGCCCCAATGCACCTCCTGTGCCGGTTGTGACGATTCCTCCTGTTGCTCCTGCTGGTCCTGCCCAGCCTGCTGCTGTTGAGACTCGTCCTGTTCAAGAGCTTGACCCACGATACAGCAAGATGATCTGCTTTAATTGTGGAGAACCTGGACACTTTGTTGGGAACTGCGTGGAGCCCAAGCGATGTTTCATCTGCAACCAACCTGGGCATTCTGTGCATCAATGCCCGGATTGGCACAAGGAGCATCCTGTGGCTATCTACTTTGGAAGTGCTAATGCAGGTCTGGGCTTCTACCATGGGATGTTCCTACGGAAAGTGAGACTAAGTGGCTAAACTTCAAGAACTGCGGTGTGGTGATGATCAAGGCTGGAGAAACCAATGTTGCTAATCTGGAAAAGCACCTATCTGCTGTTTTCTGTAAAGTGAAGAGATGGCCATGGCAAATTAGAGAGCTCAGTGAGAAGAACTACTTGGTCAGATTTCCTCCCTGGAAGAAGGTAGATGATCTCATTGAATTTCCTGCTTTTGATCTGAATGTTGAAGGTTTGATGGTCAAAATCAAAGCCTGGGATAGGAGAACTGAGCCTACGTCTGCTATGATTAGGGTTTGGGTTACCATAAAAGGCATTCCCTGTGAATGGTGCTCCTGGAAAACGATGGCCAGGTGTGCTTCTACTATTGGTATCCTCATGGATGTGGATTGGCAAGTCCTCTTCAAATCCTTCTACACTACTGTTAGAGTCCAGGTTGCTGTGAGGGATGTCTCCAAAATCCCTTCTGGAAGAGTGATTGAAATGGGTGAGCAGTTCTTCATGCTTACTTTCTCTGTGGAAGGTACTAATGCTGGTGGTAGTGGCTCTGGCCCTGATCCACCTGGACCCTCTGTCAACATTGAGGCTACTACAACTTCACAAATGGACACTGATCAAGTGATTGCACCTAAAGGAGGTGGTGATGAGAGCAATGCTCAGACAACTTCTGATGGAGCTACTGATACTAGGACATGTGTCAACACTGCTACTAATGCTGATGGCTGTGAGGAGGATGGAAATCACCTTACTGATCACCTCACACTAGTACAGAACGACACTATGGCAACGGGCGCAAACCTTCTATGGCAACGGAGAATGGGTCCATTTCCTCGTTCCTGTCACTGATGTGAAGGTGTTTATTTGTAACGGTGATTTTGTCCGTTTCCTTTGTGGGCCAAATATATTTAAAAAAAAACAGGCCACCGGCGACAACCGGTAGCAGAAGCAATCAGTTCACTATTCATATTACATTAGTCTTGCACAGGATACACATCAAGATGCATATAAATTATATTCTTACTCAAGACGTACGTACATGTAAAAATACACAATCATGATACATAGGTGTTGTCCTCTCTAAGAAAATAAAAAATGCCACTGCGATTTCAGCGTGTCGTACTTCTGCTAGAACTGAAGTCTTGGTAGGATTGATCTGTTCTTCAGCCAACACCTGTGGATGAAATATGATAAAAAGGAGATGCAGTCAAACAAATTGAAGGAATATTGACAACAAATAATTGTTGACTTTCTTTTAGCTATGCTAGAACTGAACTCGTATCAGCCAACAAGTAATATTGGACAACACATATGGATGAAATATGATAGAACTGAAGTCGTACGAATCCAGGATATACTTCCAAAAAACAGCAGGAAAAACTTTGGAAACCGGATAGACTCCAGGCTACACTACGGGATCCACAATACTTTGGAAAGAACAGCAGAAAAAATCAAGAATCCAGGCTGTACGAATGCCGTATCCTACCTCCCCGTCCAGATCCTTTGTCCCCGTGCTCTGCTCGGATTCCACCGCGTGCTCTCAGCCTCCATCCGCAGCATCATGGCGCCATGTCTGCTCTTCCTTGCCCTCGTCACGGCGGCCGTCGCCATGCCGCCGGCGAGCACCGCGGTGGCGAGCATCGACCTGGGGAGACCAAATCCCATCCGAGAGGCCACGAAACCACGAGATCTGGGCGAGGCAAAAACGTGTGAATCCCAGACGAACAAAGAACAATGAAAAAGAGGTCGGGGCGAGGCAAAAAGGAGAACCGGGCTAAGATCCAAATCGGGGCTAACATCTAGACGATGCTCCTCCAGATCTCCATAACTTGGCTCTCCGCGAAGCCCCAGCGCCGCTGCCGCTCCAGCTGCAGCCCCGACGCCCTTCCCGGAGCCGATCTCACCGGCGAGTGTCGCCTCATCGCCGGAGGCGGTCGGAAGCAGCGAGATCGAGGAGTAGATCGAGTGGGGAGAGGGGATAAGGAGCGTGTGCGGCTGCTGAGAGGATAAGGCAAGAGTCAGATCGAGAGAAGGGGAAATGCGGCCACGGACTATTTATTGGAGATGCGTAGACATGCTTTTTGGGCCCACATTAATTGCAAACGGACGAACTTTTTAACCGTAACTGATATATAGGATACGGTTAAATTTATGTGACCGTTTCCTTTGTGTCGCGACTCGGGGCATACAATTCCTTTTAACCGTGTCCATTGTGAGAATACTGTAGCAAACTCTGTCGCCTTTTATTTTCCGTTTCATAGAGGGGTATCCTATGTGTCGTTCTGTACTAGTGTCAGCTGGAATGGATTTGACAAGGGTGACAACGACATTGGTGATGATCTGGTATCTAAGGATAGCTTCTGCTCTATGCCTGCTGTTTGGGACTACTCCAGAATAGATGATGATGTGTGGGATTTTGATCCGAAGATGTCCAATATGGAGGAAATGGTTGAGGAAGAAACTCTTTCGATGCTGGAACAATCTGCTGCTAGTCTTGCTTACTGCTCTGATATCCTTCAGAGTTTGCAGCAAGACTCCAATGATGATGAAGAAGATGAGGCCCCACCATCTGACTCTTTGCTGGACCCTGAGATCTGTGAACACTTCTCTGCTAGGAAGAATCTACTACCTATCTTGGATCAAGTGGCAACTCAAAAGAAGGAATTTAAATGGGCCCTGTGATTGCTCCTAGGATGAGTACAAGAAATCATGGGCATGTCAGCATCTTGGACAAGGCTAAGGAATACAAAAAGAAGAGGAATCTTGAGGTCCCTCCCCTTTTTAAAGGTAACTCCTTTGCTGTTCTTAATCCAGATGTTTTATGTGATATGGCTGCCACTGTTGGTGTTGCTATTGGCAATGATGTTTCTGACACTCATGAGATTATTGATAAAATGGTCTCTGCTGAAATTGATAGAAACTTGAAATTTGCTAATGACAATCCTGTGGTTGTCCTACCTGCTTCTGATGATATCTTTCATGATCAACTGATTGATAGTATGGAAGAATTTCCCCATTAAATGATTCGGTTAGAGCTCATCAGTTGCCTGATTCAGCTCTGCCTTGTGAATCTGGGGTGTGGCATCATGTTTCTAGTAGATCTAAAAAGAAAAATAAATTCTATGATAGGAGCCACTTGGAACGCTACGAGCCTAGCTCGGCTAGGTCGCAAAAAAGCTATTGCTGATTTTATCTTTGATCACAAGGTTGAATTTATTGGTTTCAGGAAACTAAAAAATAGAAAATTGATCCTAGTTTCCTTAATTTCATCTCTGGTAGGTTTACCTTTAATTGGTTCTCCCTCCCTGCTAAGAAAACTGCTGGTGGTATATTAGTAGGCTTTAGAGATGATTTGTTTGAAGTTATCAGCTTTTCTGCTAAGCAATATTGTGTGATTGCTGTAGTTAGGAACCTCTCTGATAATTTCATATGGCAAAATGTTGTGGTTTATGGATCTGCTTATCCTGAGCACAAAATGGAATTCATTGCTGAATTACATGATGTGATGGAGGCCTCTTCTATTCCCACAATGATATGTGGTGATTTCAATTTGGTCAGAAATGCCAAGGAAAAAAGCAATGAGGTTTATAACCCACATCATGCTTTCCTTTTCAATGACTGGGTTAATAAATGGAGCCTTCTGGAGCTTAAACCTGCCAATAGGGCATTCACCTGGTCCAATAACCAAAATGACCCTATCTTGGCTACCCTTGATAGAGTCTTTGTTTCTCTGGATTGGGAACAACAGTTTCCTTTAACAACTGTCCAAGCCCTTTCTAGGATGGTTAGTGACCATACACCCCTATTGATTGACTCTGGTTGTAATTCTCGGGTACCTCCAAAGCTGTTTCGTTTTGAAAAATGGTGGCTTGGCCAACCTGATTTTCATGACTTGGTGGTCTCGGTTTGGAATGCCCCCTGTCCTTGCTCTACAACATTGGATATTTGGCAGTTTAAATTCAGACAATTGAGAAAAAAACCAAAGGGTGGAATATTAATATCGAAGCTGCTTCTAAGAAGCTGAAAAAAGACCTTGCTCAGGAATTTGATATTCTTGATGTTTTCTCCGAGCAAAATCGACTAACTGCTGATGAAAAACAAAGGATGAATGATGTCAAAAAACAGTTAGATGTTATTTGGCAACAGGAGGAAACAAAAGCTTGGCAGAGATCTAGAGATAGGCACATCCTTGAGGGTGACCGAAATACAACCCATTTCCATGCCCTGGCCAATCAGAGAAGGAGGAAAAAAAGAAGATTGAAACCCTTAATGGTCCTGATGGCCCAATATCAAATACTGCCAGCATGATGTCCGTAGCTGCTGACTTTTACAAAAACCTCTTCAGAAAAGAAGACATACCTAATATCTCTCTAAGCCCCCAATTTTGGGATAATGATGAGATCCTCACTGATGAGGAAAGAGAAAATCTAGAAAAACCCTTTTCTGAGGAGGAAATTAGAGAGGCCATTTTTGGATCCTATGCTTGTGGTGCCCTTGGCCCTGATGGTTTCTCCTTTTATTTAACCAAACCTTTTGGTCACTTGTTAAGGAGGATTTCATGGCCCTTGTTAGAGAATTTGAGGCTGGTACTTTAAATGTATCCAGGATTAATTACTCTATTATAAGCCTGATACCTAAAGAGCCAGATGCTGTAGAGATGAAGAAATTCAGACCTATCAGTCTTGGTAACTGTAGTCTGAAGATTATAACCAAAGCTATCACGAATAGGATTGCTCCTGTTTGTAATAGGATAATATCCCCTAACCAAACTGCTTTTCTGAAAGGGAGATACATTCTTGAGAGTGTTGTCTCTGCCCATGAAGTCATACACTCTGTCCACTCAGAAAAGAAGGAAGGTTTAGTGCTGAAGTTAGATTATGAAAAAGTCTATGATAGGATTGATTGGTCTTTCCTTGATGATATGCTAGCTTCGAGAGGTTTTGGGTTAACATTTAGATCTTGGATAAAATCATTTCTTGTGGGAGGCTCCTTTTGTGTCAGGATCAATGATGTTAATAGCCCTTATTTTATAGCTGGCAAGGGTTGAAGCAAGTTGACCCTCTTTCCCCCATCCTGTTCAATTTGGTTGGAGATGTGTTTTCGAAAATGCTTTCTAGAGCTGCTAACAACCAACTGATTAAGGGTTTGATGCCAGATTGTGTGCCTGGTGGTGTCATCAGTCTCCAATATGCTGATGACACCATCTTGTTCATGGATAATAATTTGGAAATGGCTAAAAACTTGAAGTGGATGCTGACTTGTTTTGAGCAGATGTCTGGTATGAGGATTAACTATCATAAGAGTGATCTTATTCCTATTAACCTATCTGAGGAACAGGCAAACTTGTTTGCACAGGTTTTCTGTTGTAAAATTGGTGAATTCCCCTTTAAATATTTGGGTGTTCCACTTCATCATTCAAAACTCAGAAAAGAAGATATTCAACCCATTATTGATAAAATTCTAAAGGGGATTGCTGGCTGGCGTGGGAAATTACTTTCCTATAGGGGTAGATTGATCTTACTTCAAACGTGTATAGCCAGCATCCCTCTCTACCTCTTATCTGTTATCTAATTTCCAAAATGGGCAATCAAGATGATTAACTCCCAGATGGCTCATTTCTTGTGGGCATCTGTTGATGGTAACCACAAGTATCATCTTGCAAATTGGGGTTTGATCTGTAGGAGGAAAGAATTTGGTGGTATGGGGGTACAGAACTTAAGAGAGTACAATCTCTGCCTTCTGGCTTCTTGGGTTAGAAGGTACCACTTAGATACTAACAAAATTTGGAAGCACATTGTTGACTCCAAATATGACCTGTCTCCAAATGTGTTCTAGGCTAAGCCTACCCACTGCTCCCCCTTTTGGAAGGGTGTGATGTGGGCTGCACATGTGGCTAAAATGGGGTATCGATGGAAGGTGGGTAAAGGTGAATCTGTGCTCTTTTGGGAGGATACCTGGATAGGAAACTGTAATCTTGCTACAGTGTTCTGGGACCTGTATGTGATAGCAAACGAACATCAATGCACTATTGCTAGTGTATGGGATGGGAATGAACTAAAAATAACCTTTAGGAGAGCTGTGTCTCAGGAACTATATGGGAAATGGATTGACTTGGTTAACCTAGTCACTTCCTATCCTTTCTCTTCTGAGCCTGATGCACCCATTTGGATGTTCCATCCATCTGGGGCTTATTCAGTTAAATCCTTCTATGCTGTAATTAATAATGGTGGGGTGACTCCAGTTCATACTCCAGCTGTCTGGAGCCTATCCATCCGTCCCAGGATACATGTGTTCTTATGGTTGTTGGCAAATAATAAAACTCTAACTCGAGACAACCTCCATAAGCGTAGACATGTCGAAGATAGGACTTGTTTGTTTTGCACTGATTTGGAATCGGTCCCTCACTTGTTCTTTGATTGTTTTGTTGCTAATCAAGCATGGAGAGTTATCTCTCAAATTTTTCATATCGATATCGGTAATGACTTTGAGTCTGTAGCCAGATGGTGGATTAGCAACAACAAGAATGGGGTGCTGAACATGTTCAGTTCAGCTGTGCTCTGGTCTATTTGGTCACTTCGGAATGATCTTTGTTTTCAGGGAAAAAGCTGGCTCGGACTGGACATGCTGTGGTGCAAGGTGATAGCACATCTAAGAAGATGGCGTGTACTCTGCAAAGCTGCTCATTCGGAGCTCATGGAGAAGAACTTGCTGCTGCTCGAAAAAACCAGAAGTGAACTGCTCAGGATCGCCTGGAGATGATGTAGAGTAGCTTGCGGTTGCCGTCTCATTTTACATGTTGGCTGTAGACAGTTTAAACTCTGTGGTTCTGCTCTAGCCTTCGCTTTTGTCAGTTCTATGATGTAAGCTGGGATGTTTGTTACTCTGTTGGTTGCATGAAATGGAACCAGGGGGCGGGGCCCCTCTTATCTAAAAAAAAAAAGTAGTACTGGATAGGCGATTTTTTCCTCAGATTTTCTTCCCTCGGTTTTTCTCCTTCACCAGTAACGTAGCGTGGACACTCATCCAACTTTTGAGAGAGCCAAAATTTTCCAACCAGTTCCGCAAATAATATCCAAGCATTCCCGGTATCTGACTGGAACTTTGGCAGTCCATCGATTGAGTATTGGCGAGTGCAGCACTGGGCTCGTGTATCAACATGTACACCTTTAGCTTCTCCTAGTAGTTCTTAACACACGAAGCGTCCAAGATCCGAGAATTTGGAAGAAAATATGTCCCCGTCGCTGAGCCCTTGCCGTCTACCAACTCGGCTGCTCGTGTTCCAACACTTTCTGCTGGTTTTCTTGATCGTTGGGAGCCTGCTCATCCTCACCGAAGCTGGACAATCATCTGCAAGCATTAGCGGAGGGACTAGGACTATATACCGCCCACATCCGATAGGGAAATCGGGAAATCGTGAGTATCGCATGCTGAAGTCATTACTTTTTTAATGCTATACGAAGATGCGAAGAGTAATGCTATCAGGAAACGTCTAGAATATCTTTCTTGAACATTTGTTTCCCTTCTGACCTCTGTGCTGATCTACTACTAGCGTTTATCTCTACACCTTTCCCGCAGTGCATCCGTATGGTAGACCAGAAATCGCTAATCCCAATCCTTACGGTCGTGGAAGGCTCCCTTGGAACACACACCGCTAACACGGAGGCTGAGAGGCGTACTTGCAGTGAGACAATGGGATGACCATGTATAGCTAATAGCTTGATGGCTATCTTCAATCAAATAACCTTGCGCGGTTGGGTCAATCTATACAGGCATACAGCGTGCGTGTAAAACAAGTTTATTGTCATTTCTGCTTCCTCTATCTTCTGAGGGATTTGTCAATGATATACTGGACAATTGATCTTTCACTTGTATAAATGAAACACACTCGTCCCTGGAAAGATTATTCAAACAACTTGATCGATTCGACCAACAACTGTATTCTTATTCAACGCAAAAAAAAAAAAAAACGGTATTCTTGTTCCTTTATTAGAGGTATAACAGGTCATTAACTCTCACCTATATCATTAACATTTTCAACTCCCAGCAGTACAGTTCGCTCCTGTGTTATACCCTATGTTTACCATAAGAAAATAAATCTGTGTGCAATGGTTTTCAACCCTCGTTCGCAGATCAAATAATCGCATACGGTTTATTATATTTAAACGTGTGCGACGTATCTCACAAGATTAAAATTGTGAATCTTGTGCATAGAGGTTAATCATCGCACACGATTGAAACTAAATTAATCATGCCCTGAAAGTGTTTCCCCTCGATTATATTGTTTTATTTTCCCATATTGTCTGCAATTTTGCGAAACTTCGTAAACGGTAATCTCAATCATGTTTCCTTCACAAAAATAAGTTTCATTACGGAACGGTTTTTATTTAGCGTTTCTTTCTTCCCGCCTTCTTTTTCCTGCAGTTTCGATGTCTTCCGCTGTTTTGCCGCCTCCCCGCACTCGTCTACAAAATTAGTTGTTGCACAGTCAGGTTCCGCAACCCCTCGCTACAAATTCAAAGTCCCTGACAAGATGCAAGCCTCCATCCCTGGCTAGTCGCCCGAGTCGATCCCCGCGCCACCGGTTGAGTACGAGGTTGCATGATCCTGGTCGTCATGCCTGAAGCCTTGAGCATGTTCCCGCCTCACTTTTGGAGTCCATCCCTAGCACGGAGACACCGGTCAACGACACTGGTTTCGTCTGCGTTTGTCGGTTATTATGATGAGCTTGATCGGAGGTAAGAGCTATAGGAGCACATGTTGGTGATGCATCCGACGACGAGAATGATTATGCCTCCGAGGACATAATCTTCTCTTATTAATAGAACAATGAGTCTATTTAGCTATTAAATATTTGTGTATCTTGTACAGTATATATATAAGGTTGAAATGTTTGAAAGCTTTCCAAATATTAAGTAATATTTGTGCTCAGGTCCACGGCCGGTCCTGGGATTTTAGGGTCCGCGATGAAACTATAATTTGGCCCCTCAAATCATCTACAATGCGACGCTGTCTACAGGCACTAGAGGGAAAACACCAGCCATTTTTTCAGAGTGGAATTATTTTCATGTTTAAGGTTCGTGTCGCCAACGCCAGATTTTTTGAATATGATTTTTTTTCGAGAGTGAAATTTGTCGATAGATGGAGATAAGCCAGGTGATACTTCCGGTGCTCCTCTCGCTCTCTTCCTTCTTCGCGGCTGCAGACCGCTTGAAGACTAGTCATTTGTTGCATTCCTACGGACATGATGTTTTACCTCACGGGTGCAAATGAACCCGTTGTGCAAAATGCAGTTTTAACGCATTTCAAAATGTAAAAAAAAATTAAACCAAAATTTTGTCTGTTCATATGAAAAATGTCTATCCGTACAAAAAAGTTCGCATCAAAAATACATTTTGTGTGACTGGTATAAAAAAGAGAAAGAATGTTACGTGCATAGGCATTTTTGAACACCGAGGATTTGTATTTTTTACATCGGTCGCACAAAATGTCTTTTCATCCCGATTTTTTTATACAAACATAGAATGTTCATACGTACACCTGAAATTTTTGTTTGAAATTTCTTAATATTTTAAAATTCGTTTTTTAGATAGTGGGTGTAGATGCACCTATGAGCCGAAATGGATTTCCCCATTCCTACACTGTTCCCAGGTCGCTTTGCTCGGCCACGGAATGGGAATATTTACCCGGTCTCCTGAAGTTGACTGCAAAAAAAATGTGCTACTGACATTTTTTGGAATTACGGATCATTCCAAATTGTTGCCGCGTCTTTTCCTAGCTTTCATCTGATATATAATATTTCTCAACACTAGCCTTAATGTTTTTATTTTGGAACAGTGACCTTTATTCACCACCTTGCAATTACTGGCCTTGCGTATTGGAGAGAGCAGCCTAGCAAAAAACAGCTATACGATAAGGTAGTGCATACTAGAACATGGCTCTTGTACCTTGAAGCATCACGGTTACGGTTGTCGGCTTCCAGGTCAAAAAAAATGACAGCACGTGAGGTCTCTCTTATACTACTCCCTCCGTACACACAAAAGTATGTCTCAACTTAGTCTAAAGGTGCATGTATCTAGACATATTTCATGCGTAGATACCGGAAACTGCTTTGTGCACCCCGAGCTCCAGTGCTCCTTCCACTTTAGAAAATTTGAAAAATAATTTTACAAGTTTCGAAAAAATCTGAAAAAAATCATGCGTATTCTCAATGATGTATACTACGTGCGTGCAAAATCTCAATGCATAATCATTTATATTATAGTCTAAACAAAAAAGACAAAATGGGGATATTTGAAACTATGCATTGTTAATTATTATAATAAGATCTGTAAATTTGTCATTTTTGTGTTGGTCGAAATATATAGAATTTTGCATTGTGATTTTGCACGTCTACATGGTACATCATCGAGAACATGCATGATTTTCTTCAGATTTTTTTGAAACATTTAAATATATTTTTTGAATTTTTTAAAGTGGCAGGAGCACTGGATCTCGGGTACAAGAAATCTGTACTCTGTAGATACATGCAAATTTGAACAAAGTTGAGACATCTTTTTATAGACGAAGGGAGCACAAAAAATTGGACGATGACTCGTTGATTCATTCTTCGAAGCATGACTTCTTGACCACTATAGTGTTTAGCGTGGGCGCTTGCCTTTCAACGACGACACCACAAGTCTAGGTATTTTGTTTTCGTGTCCATATTTGTTATATGTGTGTGTTCTGCTTCACAAAAAATGGTTAACAAATCTCTTGTAAACGGAGGCAAAAGTTTTCCCTCGAATCATTAATAAAGAAGGGCTTAAACAAGGTTTGGCAAACAAGCCCAAAATACAGACCTAAATAATAATATTTTAAATGGCTTGCACAAATTATAATTCTTTGCTTATAAACAACAATTTTTGATGAACTGAATTTTCGAGTGACATTTTCCTCATTAAAATTAACGAGCTTAGCGAGTTCGAGCTTTTTGAGTTTGAGTTAAATGATTCAAGCCGGCTCGTTATCCAGGCCTAATTCAAAGTTCGAGTCAAGATGGTTAAGCAATTTCTATTTTTTTATTTAAACAACTAAGCAAAATAAATGTAAAGCTATAGCATGTGATTATTAGATTGACGGAATCATTACGATAAAATAGGGAGAAATGGCCATAGAGAAAAAACATATTATGGTTATTCAAGATTTAAGAAAGCAATGCGAATCATTTTTTAGCTTTTTATGCAAGCATCGAGTTCTCTCATTTGTATAGCAAAGAGAAATCTTGTTCTGCTGAAGGGACCATGAAAGGTTTTGTTCTCCCTCTTAATTTAGTTGATTTTCAATACTATGTGATTTGGCTCACTTGTCTATTGTTCTCATGCAATGAACACTACACGTGGGCTCCGACAACCAAAGGAGAAAACTTACAAGAAGACTTAGGGGCGAGCTACGTGGTGCTACCTGATGCACAGGCACCAGGGTCGATGAAATTCTTGCTAGCGATTAGGTCCGAAATAGCAGCTGTGCACCAGGTTGTGGCAACAGTTGTGCACCACGTCCCACAAAAATCCGCAGTGAGTAGCAATCGGGCAAGGCAGACTTCGGCCTTTTGGGCATCAAAGGCCCAGTGAGTAGTAATTGACTATCAGAGTCACAGGAGGCTAGGAGTCAATAGTTGGATGTATGCCCAAAAGGCAATGTATTTATACATCTGATTCATTAATTATGATTTGTTGGCGTTGTTGTCAAGGATATCAAGGTGCTGGCCACCTCCATTTCTTCCGTGACCTTTTGTCATATTAGTATTTAGTTGTCTTGCTAATACTTCAGCACACATTCTAGCTCATCGAGTCGAGCATTTTGGTAGTTCTATTTTTCATAATTCTGTACCGGATTGTATCCATGCCGAACTCTGTATTGATGCTGGCTGATCAATAAAGTGCTAAATTTTTTTTTAAAAAAAAGACAAGGTCTCTGGGATTCGATTAAATTCTGGCGGAATCCAGCACCAGCTTTTACTTCTGGTTGACGCTGATGTAGCTCCCATTTGATTTCTGTAAAGAGGCGTTGGAGGGTTTCTAGCAACAAAAATATTTTGTCATTTGAGTCTTTAAATTTTAGGATTCTTTATCAAGCTATATAGAAGATTTATCTGAAACGTTGGAAAAGTCTGTCCGATTTTTCTCGTCTTCTTGCCGAGTGGCGTGGAGTGGGTACGGAATTCTCCTATTTAGTTTTACACTAGTACCATATATACAAACTTGTCAGTATCTTTTTTTCCGGAAAATTGCGTACCTTACCTTAATTTTACAGAAGGCATAGTTTGAATTACAAGACCTGTTCTTGCTGGAAAGAAAACAAAGAACAGCAACACACCCACCAAACTCACTACCCTAGACCTATCTCACACTAAGTCTGGATCACCCACACCAGCCTTGCTCCACACATCTTCATGTCCCCAATGAATTTCACTACCAGGACATCTTCGTTACATTGCTGATTGATAAATTGTGGAAAACAAAGCTTGCATAACCTTTTATTTGAGGCATCTCGCCCTTGTGTGTTGAAGCCTCAGTTGAGGCCAGAGAAGTCCTTCAGTCACTTGCATTATTTTTTTATTTCTTGACTTACAAGGCGTTCTTACGTAGCCAGTTCCTCTTGTTCTTTTCGCAATCATTTGATATGCCTGGGTTTTTATGGTTTTTTATGTATGCATCTTGTAATTCCAAAATCACTCACATGAGCAACCTTGATAGTCAAGGAGAATTTTGCTTGGCTTTTGATCAGAATGAACTATTAGCACTTGAGTATCATGGTGAAGTTATTCGAGTGCAGAAGCTACATCAGTAGTGCTAAATAACCTTTTGGATAAGATAGGGCACCCCATTGATCTCACCTTGCTGGGAGAAAAGCAGATAAAAAGTTGGGATCTTTCGTGACACCTCTTGAACCGAAGGATTAACATCTAGGAAAAAATCTAGGTAATTGTTGTTGCAAGTCCATTTACTTGAACAGAACAGGGCTGTGTCTAGAGCTGGTCCTGTGGGCCGTGCACGAGGCACGGATTTTTGGCCTGGTATGGGCGCAACACAAAATGCGAATAAAAGGGCCGGGCCTACGTTTGGCCTACCACACTCTAAGGCCAATCACGAAACGAGGTCTTAAGACCGACCCAACACGACCCTTTGAAATATTTTTCTATATTTTTTTCTTATTTTCCTTATGTTAGATTTTCTTGTATTTTTCAAAAAATGGATGGGAAGGCAAGAAATTGTCCTGAAACAGCCTAGAAGACCAAACAACACGCGGGCTGGCCCACAAACGTGCTATGCCAGCACTTTTAGCTCCCATACTGGGCCTATCCACTTTCAAGGCCTTCGGGCCAGCACGGCATGGCCGTTCTATAAACGGCTGATGCTGGGCGTTTTTACTTGCGTGTCGGCCAGCCCATATGGCCAGCAGTAGCTGTGCCATATAGTAGAGATGTCTAAGACTTGTAATCATCAACCAATTTCGTAATATCTCTTCACCAAGAAGGGTCAGAGTTTCAAGGTAGGGGGAACATCATCAAGGCAATATTTCCATATAAGCTAAACTCATGTGATGTGCTCCTTGTTATAGAATTTAAGAAGGTGTTTGATCATGAAAGCCTCGTTCAGGTTTTAAAAATCTAAAATGCCCAGACCACCATTCCTATTTGGTTTACAATTCATCTCCCAAGCAGCCAATCGATTGCTTAGTGGACTATGGATAGCTGCCTCTCCATAAAAAGTGCCTGATGATTTGAGTTGCTTGATATTTCTATGAGGTTTGATTATGTTGAAGTGTAGAGAGTATAATGTAGTTCCAAACTTCTTGTCCAGTCCCGCCTTGGTCAACGTACTCAGGAACGCGTGATTTACAGTACTCGAATATGGCTTAAGGTCCCATTGATGGTCACTCATGACGGTAGAGCATCATATTCGTTACTGTAGCATGGTGTGGACCTCGTATGTCAGGCTACATGTCGCATTCGTTTTGTAAAAATAACCTCGAAACTATTCAATGTCGCTGCTATCTCCCTTGCATTCAACTCAACTTGCAGGCCACGCCGTCGCACGCCATGTGCGCCGCCAGCAGGCCATGCGACGCCTTCTACCCTGGCGAGCATCCCTGCTGCCGGCAGGCTCGACCTGGCGGTGAGGCCACGCTCACCGACCTCTCGCTCGTGCCGGACCACATCGAGTGTGAGTTCTCGGACGCGAGGGTGTGTTCTCGGCGACAGTGGGACGTCGCAACACGCTAGCTAGTTGCCTCAACACATGCTGAATACCTTTGCAATTTTGTGGGATGCTTTGCCGTGAGGAGACGAAGGTCATCAACGAGCAAATTGAGACTCTTATCTATTTGTCAATTTTGCGATTTTTCCCTTTTGATTATTACTCCCTCCATCCCAAAATAAGTGTCTCAAAGTTGTCCAAAAGTGAATGTATCTATACCTGTTTCATGTCTAGATACATCTAATTTTTTACAAATCTAAGACAGTTATTTTGGGACGGAGGGAGTATTATTATTTGAAAATAGTACATGTGGACGGTTGGGGGCTCACGTGTCTCCCCTGTCTGCCACATCATCAAATACGATGCTCTACCGTGAGGAGTGATCGTCGACAGCCGAGTATTGTGACCAAGACGGGTTTCACTAGTAGAAATAGGGCCTTCGGTGCGGCCCCATTTGCACCGGTTTGACAGGAACCGGAACTAAAGGGTCCTTTAGTACCGGTTCCAGAGGGCGAGGCGGCCGGCAAGCTTTTGTACCGGTTTGTGCGGACCTTTTACACCGGTTGGTATTACCAACCGGTGCAAAAGGGTTGGGCCAGGCAGCTGCAGTGGGGGGCCCCACGGCCAGAACCTTTAGCACCGGTTCGTAACACAAACCGGTACTAAAGGCCCATCTTTATCACCGGTTTGTGTTACGAACCGGTGTTAAAGGTTTCCCTATATTACCTTCTTCCACCCCGAGCCACAACTCCATTTTTGCAGCTCGAACACAACTCCATTTTTTCTCTCTCTTTGCCCTCCCAACCTCTAGTTCACCCCATTTTTCTCCAACATTTGTCAAGATTGGTGGCACCTACATATACAAGGGTTAGCAACTTCATCTTCTCTTCCGGCATTTCAAGTTTAGCTCATTTTCTTGCTAGTTTAGCTAGTTTGATTTTTGTAGTGCTAGCAAGGTGTTTGATGAAATGCTAAGTTAGGGATTTCATTTGTTTTATATGCATTTTGAGCTCAAATTAAAGTATGATTTGTGGTTTTTTATAGTGTCGTCTCGTCCCCTTGATCCTCACCGCCGTCGATCGCCGCGCCGCCCCGTCACCGACACCACCTCGGTGAGCCTCTTATTTTTATCTTTTATTTTAAAAAATCTTAGTTGGATTTAGATGCATACTTATTACTTGTATAATTTTCTTATTTGTATAATTTTTTGTTATATATAGTGTCATGGTTTTGACATCTGTCCACACCGGCTCTCGTCCGCTCTATTATTCGGATGTGGTACGATTGTTTGTTATAACTATATATTTGTTTAATTTCGTGTTTATAACAATTATGCCGACCAAC
Organism: Poa pratensis; assembly: GCA_947311845.1. Classification (NCBI taxonomy): domain Eukaryota; kingdom Viridiplantae; phylum Streptophyta; class Magnoliopsida; order Poales; family Poaceae; genus Poa; species Poa pratensis. The sequence continues at coordinate 96,766,796 of CAMZMU010000085.1, forward strand.
TTGACGTACATATATTTTTATCTAGGAGGTAGTTGAACCGGAAATTCCAACCGACCCTATTGTCGAGTTTTTTGTAAAAGAAAACAATGATTTGAAAGCAAAATTGAAAAGAAGTGAAGATCTTCGTCTCGAAGAGAAGATGAAATGGGAGTTCAAGATTGCCGACGTCGTCGATGATAACGAGGTCAAGATGGAGGCAATGCGCTTGGATCACGAGATCAAGATGAATGCAATGCGCTTGAAGCTTAAAAAGATTAGAAAATATGTCATTAGTCAAGAGGCTTGGTATCATTATGCTGTTGGTTCAATAATTACCTTAGTTGCGATTTTGATCGCATTTGTCGTTGGATTTAAATTCTTTAGCTAGTTGTATGTTAGTTTCAATTAATGAATGTTTATGAGAACTATGTATTAGATTTGGTTGCTACTCTACTTTTGTTTAAATGTGGTGAACTGTTGTATTAATGAATTTTGTCACATATCTCTATTTGATATATTTGTATAATGCAGATGAGCCGGAATGGATGTACGGTGACCGACGCTGTCCCGAGTTCATTGATGGCATGCATAATTTTTTCCGTGTGGCTGAGTTAAACAAGCAGAATGGTTTTATATTTTGTCCATGCGATGACTGTAAGAATAAGAGGAATTACCCTTCCTCAAGAACCCTCCACTCCCACCTGTTGCGAGCAGGCTTCATGCCCAATTATTTTTGTTGGACCAAGCACGGAGAAAGAGGGGTTATAATGGAAGACAATGAAGAAGAGGATGATGACAACTATCCTGTGTTCTCTGAACACGGTGGTACTACAATGGAGGAAGACGAACTGAACATGAGATCATTGTTGATGATCAGTCCGATGATGATCTTCGTCGGGTCATTATTGATGAACAGATAAACTGCGGAAGTGAGAACGAGTGGTCGAAGTTGGAGCGCATGTTAGAGGATCACAAAAAATTGTTGTACCCAAATTGTGAAGATGGCCAGAAAAAGCTGGGTACCACCCTGGAATTGCTGCAATGGAAGGCACAGAATGGACTATCTGACAAGGGATTTGAAAACTTGCTGAAAATATTAAAGAGGATGCTTCCAAGAGATAACGTATTGCCCCATAGTACGTACGAAGCAAAGAAGATTGTCTGCCCTCTAGGATTAGAGGTGCAGAAGATACATGCATGCATCAATGACTGCATCCTCTACCGCGGTGAGCACGAGAATTTGAATGCATGCCCGATATGCGGTGCATTGCGGTATAAGATCAGGCGAGATGACCCAGGTGATGTTGAGGGCGAGCCGAGCCCCAGGAAGAGGGTTCCTGCCAAGGTGATGTGGTATGCTCCTATAATACCACGGTTGAAACGTTTGTTCCGAAACAAAGAGCATGCCAAGTTGTTGCGATGGCACAAAGAAGACCGTAAGGAAGACGAGATGCTGAGACACCCCGCTGATGGGTCGCAGTGGAGAAACATCGACAGTGAGTTCAAAGATTTTGCAGCTGACGCAAGGAACTTAAGGTTTGGTCTAAGTACAGATGGCTTGAATCCGTTTGGTGAGCAGAGCAGCAGTCATAGCACCTGGCCCGTGACTCTATGTATCTATAACCTTCCTCCTTGGTTGTGCATGAAGCAAAAGTTTATTATGATGCCAGTGCTTATCCAAGGCCCGAAGCAACCTGGCAACGACATTGATGTGTATCTGAGGCCATTAGTTGACGAACTTTTACAGTTGTGGCGTGAAGAAGGTGTACGTGTGTGGGATGAGTACAAACAGGAGGAATTTGACCTACGAGCGTTGCTGTTTGTAACCATCAATGATTGGCCTGCTCTTAGTAACATTTCAGGACAGTCAAACAAGGGATACAATGCATGCACGCACTGTTTAGGTCAGACTGACAGTATATATTTAGGTAACAAGAATGTGTACCTGGGGCATCGTCGATTTCTTACAAGACAGCATCCCGTAAGAAAGAAAGGCAAGCATTTCAAAGGTGAGGCAGATCACCGGACGAAGCCTACCCTCCCTACTGGTGATGTTATATATGACATGGTCAAGGATTTAAAAGTAATCTTTGGAAAGGGTCCTGGCGGACAATCTGTTCCGAATGACGCTGACAAACGCATACCCATGTGGAAGAAGAAATCTATATTTTGGGACCTACCCTATTGGAAATTGCTAGAGGTTCGCTCTGCAATCGACGTGATGCACGTGACGAAAAATCTTTGCGTGAACCTGCTAAACTTCTTAGGCGTGTATGGGAAGACGAAAGATACAGCGGATGCACGGCAGGACCAGCAACGTATACACGAAGGAGACAACATGAATCCAGAGAAGTATCAAGGTACTGCCAGCTACGCTCTTACCAAAAGAGAAGGAGATCTTTTTTCAAGTCCTGAGCAGTATCAAGGTCCCGTCTGGCTACTCGTCGAATATAAAGGGAATAATAAACATGGCAGAGAAAAAGTTCCAAAACCTAAAGTCTCATGACTGCCACGTGATTATGACACAATTACTTCCGGTTGCATTGAGGGGGCTTCTACCGGAAAACGTTCGAGTACCCATTGTGAAGCTATGTGCATTCCTCAATGCAATTTCTCAGAAGGTAATCGATCCAGCAACTCTACCAAGTTTACAGAAGGATGTGGTCCAATGTCTTGTCAGCTTCGAGTTGGTGTTTCCACCATCCTTCTTCAATATTATGACGCACCTCATAGTTCACCTAGTCCAAGAGATTTCCATTCTCGGTCCTGTATTTCTACACAACATGTTCCCCTTTGAGAGGTTCATGGGAGTCTTAAAGAAATACGTCCGTAACCGTGCTAGGCCAGAAGGAAGCATGTCCAAGGGCTATGGAACAGAGGAGGTCATTGAGTTTTGTGTTGACTTTATTCCTGATCTTAAGCCGATCGGTGTTCCTCAATCGCGCCATGAGGGGAGACTGCGTGGAAAAGGCACGCTAGGAAAGAAAGCAACAACAAGTATGGACGGGCATTCTTTCACTCGAGCACACTACACAGTTCTACAAAATTCCAGATTGGTGGCTCCGTATATCGTGGAACACATGGATATTTTACGCTCCAAATACCCGGAGCAGACCGACTTCTGGATTAAAGGAAAACACGAAGACACTTTCGGCAGTTGGTTGCGTACACATCTCATTAATAGCACCACTGTTGGAGAAGAGCTATACTTGTTGGCCAAGTCACCATCTTCGACTATATTGACTTTCCAAGGGTACGAGATAAATGGGAATACATTTTACACGGACACCCAAGACAAAAAGAGCACTAACCAAAACAGTGGTGTCCGCTTTGATGCAACAAACGACAATGGGACAAAGGACACATATTATGGTTGCATACAGCAGATATGGGAACTTGACTATGGACCTTATTTTAAGATCCCTTTGTTTCAGTGCAAATGGGTCAACCTGTCAGGCGGGGTAGAGATAGACCCGCAGTACGGAATGACTACAGTGGATCTCAAAAATCTTGGGTACCACACCGAGCCATTCGTCCTAGCCAATGATGTGGCTCAGGTTTTCTATGTGAAGGACATGTCTTCCAGACCGAAAAAAAGAAAAGATAAGCAAGCTGATACATCATACGATGAGCCAAAGCGCCACATAGTTCTTTCAGGGAAAAGAAACATCGTGGGAGTGGAGGAGAAGACAGACATGTCAGAAGATTACAATAAGTTTCATGAAATTCCGCCCTTCAAAGTGAAAGCTGACCCAAGCATCCCGTTAAATGATGAAGATTCTCCATGGTTACGGCGCAATCAGAAGAAATGATCGACATACGCGAAGAAAAAAAATTATACCCCAACAATAGATAGGGGTGTTGTTGGCGATGTGTAATAATGTATTAAACCTTTTATGTAACTGTGTTATGAAAACTCAGAAGAAAACTCTAAACACTGATTTTTGGCTCTAAAAACTCCAACGGCTCACAAGCGCTCGAAAAATTGGAACAAAACACACGGTTTCCCCGTCATACAGCCCAACCTAAATTAACCATGCCCCTTTCAGAACCACGTCGGATCGAAGTTGCCTACCTTCTCCAGTGGCCACTCTGACCGGCAAATCGGCAAATCATCGCGTGGTCGTGAGACGGCAAATTGGCCTTCGATCCAAACAGCGGCAAGACGTCTCTGATGATTTGCAACCGTCCGAACAAGTGTTGGGGATGTTGCTAATCATTAGAGCGCCTTGCCGCTGCTTGGATCCGACCGAGGGGAGGGTTCACCTTCAGCCTCCGCTCTAGGAACTCCTGCCTCTCAGAAATCTTGCTCTCTGCTACCCGTGTACTGCCAAAATGAACTTCAATGAGTAGACACTGAGTGCTGAACATGTCCGGGAGGGGGGCTATATATAGGGTACGTGTGCTTCTCTAGTCCCGGTTGGTAACACCAACCGGGTATGATCCCGATCACCATTGCAGAATGGAAAAAGCCGGTTAAAGCCAACATTGGAGCAAGTTATGTCGACAAAAGAGCTAAAGATTTGCTTTGGGAAACGCTCTTGGAATCTTTCAGCCTACCGGTAGGTCTCGAAGAGAAGAAGAAGGACAAAGTCAAGGAGTGGACTCTTAAGAAGATGGCCACACAATTCAACTGCTGGAAGAATACATTGTGGAGAAAATATGAGAAGAAAACTCCAGAATTCACTGGACAACTTGAGAAGATAAAAGATGTGTGGGCCGAATTTGTAGCGTATAAGAAATCGGACGTCGCTGTGGCCCGATCGGCCAAAAATAAGTTGAATGCTTAGAAGAAGAAATATTTCCATACTTTGGGGTCAGGTGGCTACAAGACTGCCGTGCCTAAGTGGGAATCCTTTGAAAACGACCTGCGTAAAAAAGGGATCACTCCACAGACAGATGACTGCCTCGAGAGGTCCAAGTTATGGTTGTTCGCGCATGGGGCAGGGTTGGACCCAGACACATGGCTGATTGTTGCAAAGGGGAAATGGAAGAAAAGAATTACAAGGGTCGTCAAAAAACTAGTGGACGCAATAGAGAAAGTCAAAAAGGGAGAATTTGTTCCCGATAGAGAGGACGACGAGCTAACACTCGCCCTCGGGAATCCTGAACACGACGGACGATGTCGAGGCAGGGGAGCCGGCGTTAATAAGTATCATGGATTTCCGGCGGACGTTGAAACTTATAGAAAGCGTTTCAGAAATAAGAAGAAGGAGTTGGACCGGTTCATGGCATTAGAACAGCAGGTGAAGGGGTTCCAGGAGCAACTGAACGCACTTACCAAGACAAGGGAATCTCAGCAGCTGGTGGTACAAGATCCTGCAGTCGATGCCGCCCCATCTCAGCGGAAAAGCAGCGTGGGTTCCACGCAGATAGAAGATCCTGCATTCGAACCACCGGCGGCTCACTACCCCGTGGATGATATCACGGAGAAGACAAATTGTGTGCTACACATGCCGATGATAAACAAATAGATTTATTGCTGCATATAATCCTTAGACAAAAATTCATATGAATGTCCAAAACATGTATAATGTTGTATGCCTACTCATAAACTCAATTGGATAAAAAAGATTCATGTTAAAAGTTCTAAGCATGCATCAAACAAAATGGGACAGAATCTGTCCAGAAAAACAGCAGCAGCTAAACGTATTTTTCTACCCTACTTAACTTTGTCTGAAAATTCCGAAAATATTCATGCTACTACAGTTTAAATATGAGCTCATTTGGAGTTACAGAATAAGAATTAAAAATCATACCGTGCACAGATTCGTGCAGGAATAATATCTCCGAACGCTTTAAGCAACTTTTTCATGCCAAAATGAGTAAAACTTGGCATTTTATTAAAAATTCCAGAAACTAAACAAAACACTAAGTCTCTTGTTACAGCAAGAGGACACAAAGAAGATCACAAATAAAAACAACCGGGTTGCCTCCCGTAAAGCGCTTCCTTTATAGCCATATAGCTAGGCTTCTTACTTGATGTTTATTATGGACGGAGCTCATGGGGGATCTTGAATGATGTGGTGTCCCTCTTCCTTGGGAAGTGTTCTATACATTTCTTGTGTGGAAACTGAAACTTCACATTCCCTTCTTTTGAATCAATGATAGCACCTGTAGTACGAAGAAAAGGTCTTCCAAGAATAATTGGACTAGAGGTTTTATTCCCCATATCCATGATTAGAAAATCAACAGGCACAAATGTCATATGTAACTCTACCAAAACATCACTTACTTTTCCTAAAGCATATTTAATGGAATCATCAGCAAGTGCAAGTTCAATAGAGCATTTTTCAAGATTTTTCAATTCAAGTACTTCATATAGTTCTTTAGATAAAACAGAGACACTAGATCCTAGATCAAGTATAGCATGGTGTGTCTCTTTTCCAATGGTTACTAGGACTTTGGGAATCCATACATCCCCAAGCTTAGGTGGTATCATAGCCTCTTGGTTGTTCCTAGCAATCTTTTCTTTTAACACATGATTAGCAATATAAGAACCAAAACCAGCTTGGTTAACATTAATAGAAGGATCACTTGCAAATTTTTGTAAGATAGATATTAATTCATGCAAGCTACAATTCTCTATGTCAAGCAAGGGATCCTTTACTTCACTAAGCATTTTAACTTCCTCAACCTTCTTTTCTCTATTATATAGGTTAAATATTTCATAACGGTCATCAAACACATCTTCAGGTACTTGGGCTTTTTCTAAACTTTCTTTAATTCTCACATCCAAAAGCAAGCCATCAAGTAAATAGTGAGTGTCAGTAGCAGCAGTATTCATAAAAGAATCCTCACATTCATTATCCAAACAGACTTTAGAGGTTTCAGACAATCCTCTATAAAACACATGCATGAGCATCCAATCCCTAAGACCATGTTCCATTCCAAAAGCTATACCTCTAAATCTTTCCCATGTTTTCACTAGAGGTTCATCCTCTTCTTGTTTAAAGGTGATAATTATTTGTCTAAGATTACAAACCTTTTCAATGGAACAAAATCTTTCAATGAATGCAGCTTTTAAATTAAACCAAGTGCTAAAATTTCCAGGTGGCCATCTCAATATCCAATCTAAGGCTTTTCCACCTAGAGAGTAAGGAAAAAGCTTAATTTTATATTAGCATGGCTCAAATTTAACATTTTGCACCTTTCATTAAACTTCTTAAGATGAGGTATGGATCTTCTTTTGGTTTCCCATAAAAACGGTATTGATAAATTGCTTTTATGATATTAGGATCTACCTCACATTTCTCAACAGGGATATTCATATCTTGAGGAAAGTTCTTAAAACTAAATGGCCAGAAGGTTCTCTTTTCCATTATGCAAGTTTTTATGTGTTTTTTTAATTTTTTATGCAAAACTGAAAATAAATATGCAAACCGAACTAACAAATGCAAGACAATGACAAAACAAGATAAATTGCTTTGAAGGTAAAGATGGATAAGATGATGCTCACGTAGGTGCAACCTCCCTAAGCTTAGGTGTTAGCACAAGTTGGTGATGAAGTTGACTTGGTGAGATATCCTTGGATAAACCTTTCAGCAATGATTCCCCGGCAACGGCGGCAGAAAACAGTCTTGATGGCCCTTCACGTAGTTACCCCACAACGGCGCCAGAAAACACTTGCTAGCCCTTCGCGTGGTTACCTGCGTGAAAAGTAAATGGGTTAGGTTTAGACTCCAAGTGTAGAGTGTGTAGTAAGTGGAAGACGTGTTTTCCTCACGAGGTTGACTCGAGGGTTTAATATCGAACTCTCGGGGAATCAGTAGTGAAGATTTATCTTTCCTATCCTTCTTTTGGTTACCTACAAAACAAAGTAAATGTTTTGGTTCTCAACCTCACCTAGTGGTTGTCAAGCACAAGGTGTTAAAATGATATCAAGATAATATGCAATGCAAACAAGAAATAAATATGCAATGGTGGTAAATAAATATGCAAGGATGGTGGTAGCAATGATAAATGATATTTTTGGGTTTTTTATGATGAATGCAAGATGTAAAAGTGTTTTTGTATTTTCGGATTTTTAAATGGCAGAAAATGGAAAAGTGGTAAAAGTGGTTGGAAAGGTGTTTCTTATGATTAAAAATAGACCGGGGTTCATGGTTTCACAAATGCACTCTCTCTTTAATAAAGTAGTAGACAATGGAACACTAGAGTAGACATATGAGATTGCAACACAACAGTTTAATGACAAGTTATAATTATATGGGCATCACGTCCTAACATAGAGACCTTTTGGTTATTAGTCTCTCTTATACTCCACCAAGATGCGAACTAAATCATAACACATCAGTAATTAAGATAACTCAGAGTATAGCAATAAGTATCATGACATGAAGTTAAAATAAGAACATGCTAGATCTAGTCATGGAGTAGTGGCAATGATTACACCCACATCTCCGGTAGCATGGTATTTCTTTTTATCCCTAGTGAGGCAACAAAGTAAGGTAAAACACCCAAGTGGATCGCAGAACTTTCTCTCACGTTCACTGCACTAGCCACCCCCCCCCCCCCCCCCGTTACTCCAACTAATGCACACGTTCCCCCTCACACGCTCTCATAAACATGCTTGATCATGACAAGTAAATAAGAACGGGGTACATAATATGCATCTATTTTCATAACTGAAACAAAACCATTGCAATCTCAAACATATATTAACTCATAAAAAGATCCACCACAAAGGTATTACATAGATGACCGTAATCATGTTCAGCAGCTCATACGGTACTAATTAGTGAAGCTCCACAAACCCATAGTCCAGAGGTGGACTACTCCCTCTTCATCATGGAGACGGTGGAGAAGTCGTTCGAGAAGATGGAGACCACGCCGGCAGCGCCCCGCCGGAGTTTTCCCCCTCCAATCTGCAGCTCCAGGTCTCTGTTTCGGTGTTTCTGTGTTTCTGCGGCGCTGCTTCCAGAGAACGTCGGGGGATAATTTTTGTAGGCGTTTTTAGGTCAAAACAGAGTCGGTGGAGGAAAGATCGACGACAGCGGAGCTCCGAGGCCCAATTGGAGGGGTCCCACGCGGCCAGGTACAGGGGCCGCGTGGGCCCACCCCTTTTGGCCCTCGTGGCTCTGTTTGTTCGCTTCCTTCGCCCACAAGTCTTCTTCCTTCCAAATATTGACGCTCGTAAATTTGCAGTTGATTTGGACGTCGTTTGGGTCGTTGAAACATTAAAGGAAAGAAATAGAGTTTTCTGCCTGTGCAGGGTTAATTCCATAAAAATAGGAAACATGTCAAATATTCCCAAAATCATTATAAAACAGTGATATAACCCTTATATGATGCAAATATGACTGGAATATAAGTAAAAATAATGCAAAGTTCATGTATGCATTTTACATGCATCAGCAGCTGACGGGGGAGGCGGACGTGGGTTACTGGGCGTTGACGGATAAAAAAGTTTATACAGCACAGTCAATGTATAACTTGATTCTGGACCCAGGTGTTAGAGATACGCGGGTGATGGAGCTTTGGAAATCATATATGCCCTTGAAAATTATTATTTTTGTTTGGATGTGTATTAGGGGGAGGATTCAAGTTACGGTCGACCTGAAAGCGAAAGGTTGGCCGGGAGCATTGGGTGTAGTCTCTGTGGAGAGACGGAAACCGTGGACCATTTGATTTTCAACTGTCCTATTTCACATTTTAGTTGGTGGTGCCTTAGGGATGCTTTTGGTTGGGATCATCCGCCTTCTAGTTTTGAGGATTTCTCAGAGTTTGCTCTGAAGAAACCCGGGGTTAAAGGGAATCTGAATTTTTGGCTGTGTTTTGGTCCCTTGGCGTGGGCTATTTGGAATACAAGGAACGATCTGGTGTTTAATCGCAAAGTGAGCTCCTCTTCGCTTACTAATCTTCGTCGTGCTATTTCTTACATTTCGCAGTGGAAGGTGCTCTTGCCAGAAAAGCATAGGAGCGGGAGGGATGCGCTCCTGGACAAGATGATGATGGTGGCTAAAAATCTCCATTTGTTTGGAATGTCTCGTAGAGGAGTTGGTTAACCTGCTTAGCTTTCGCTGCTTAACCGCGTAGTTGTTTTCTGATGTATTAGCACCAGCCATACAACAACTTGTCAGGTGGGAGCAAATTCATACAAGAACTTGTAAAATGAGCTGGACTGGTACAAAAACTTGGTTGGCTGTTTCAAATTGGTACAAATCCACTCAGAACTCGACACTTGGCTGCCACGGTGCAGAAGGGCGTGCACGCGTGGCCTGTTCACTTTGCAAAAAAACCCTAAACCTCTGGACTCATCACAGATGGGACCAAACCACTGGATAAAAATCCCCTCTCCCCTGCCCCGTTGACCTCTGTTCCCCACTTCCTCCTCGCGTCGGCGTCGCCGTCGCCGTCGCCACCCAAATCGTTCGTCGCCGTCCTTTCCACCATAATCGAGCATCGCACCTCCTCGTGCTCAGCTTGCAGACAGGGATGTAGGTTGAGCTGGTCTTCTACCTGCAGCCATCGATGCCGAAAGACCGGAAGAAGGAGGAGGCGGCCGCGGCGCTGCTGGACTTGGCGGGGGCGCCGATTGTGGAGTTGAAGCAGCCACGGTCGTTAGGCGATCACATGAAGATGGGGACTCAGTTGGGGCGCAGGGGCAGCGAGCTCATCGTCGGAGGGACGCCGATTTCAGGGTGGTGATGCTAATGGAGTTTCAGGCTTGTACACTTGCAGGTTTCAGAGCTCGTTTGAGTTAGTTTCGATGCAGGATTTGATGCATTTGTTGCAGCAAGCTCGACAATTCTCTCCTGCTGTCCTTGGGTTGCCATTGTCATGGACTCCAGGAGTTAGAGGCCTTCACCTTCCAGGATGTAGCTGCCAGAAGGAGATGGTTGAGCACGAGTACGATCGTAGTACTGCAGTACTGTTAGTAGTGCAGGAAGTAGTACTGCAGTAGTGTTAGTAGTGCAGGAAGTAGTGCAGGAAGTATTGTAGGTTGCCTTTTGGACATGGTTGATGCAGTTTAGCCAGTGGAAGAACTGAATGTAGTAGTGAGGTTGCCTTTTGGACATGGTTGATGCAGTGTAGTGCAAGATCAGTGTATGGTTCTATTTCAATGAGTTATGAAAAGACTTTTGCATGGTTTTGTATGAACATACATGTGCAATTTCTGTCCACACTAGTACAAGCATAAATGGATGTCGATAAAAGGATGTCGATAAAATGTATGTCGATAAAAAAGATGTCGACGGCCAGTGCATTACAAAACTTTGACAATTCAGTGCATTACATAACTAGTGCATTACACAACTAATGTTTTATTATGGTGCATTTTGAGTAACTGGAACCTCTTCTGGCATTTCTTCATGGACAAAAGCTTCATTCAAATCAGGCACAACAGTTTGGGCTGGCTTCTGTTGCTGAGGACCAAACAGCAAGTGATGAGCTGATCCTGGTGCTGTGCTGTAAGCTCCTCTTCTTCTTCCTCCTCTTGCATTGCATATAGTTGGTGCAGAATTACTTCCACCTGGTTCATCTGCTTTTCTTTTAGTGCTTTTCCCTCTAACTCCTTTACCCCTTCCTCTGTCAGATATGTCTCCTGTTGTTCGTGTAGTAGTGGTTCTTCTGCCTCTTCCTCTGGTTGTCAATCTTCCCCTGTTTTGGGCAGTTGTTAATCTCCCTCCAGCAACAGGGATTGTCTCCCTTGCATCGGCCACAAATGAACTTTCATCAGGTAATGGGACGTCCGGCTGGGGAGTGGTCTGTGTGCTCTTTCCTGCATGACAGTAGCTAGTGAGTACTACAAATTGCATGATTATGCTGAGAAGTAATTCAACTTAGTAAGTAAAAAAATGGTACCTGCTGGCCTAGAATGTACACCATCATATGTGGTTGATGCTCTGGATCCAATGAAGGAGTAGTAGTCTGAGGAATAATGTGCTGCCATCCAATAAATTCAGCATTGTCAGCATACATAACATGAACCAAATACAAAGAGACATAAATCTGAAACTTGCCTGTAAAATAGATGGGTTATATGGTTCTTCCTCATCCTCTTCTTCTTGCACAATGCCATTATTTAGCTGTTACATGTACTTGGTATGGCCTTTTTTATTGTGGCCAGTCATCTTACATACTGAACAGTGCATAGCCACTCCTGCCTTTGTGATAATTTTAGCCCCATTCTTGTCCTTCTCTTCTGGTGTTTTTCTCCGATTTTTCTTGGGCCTTCCCATCACTTTGGTGTATAGAGGGGGGTATACAAGCACCCCATTCTGCTTCTCCCAGTGGCACCTAGCTCTGAGTGGTGCCAAGTTGTAAGCAACCTTGGCAACATTGTGCATTAGACTAACGGGCCTGAAATCAGCAACAGAGGACACATTTCCTTTCTTCGGAATGAGCACAATGTGTGCACCATTAAGAAGTTTCCAATGCTTATCACGTAGTGAGTGTAGATGATTGAAAGCATTTAGAAGATCTCCCTTAATGACCTCCCAGCAAAACTTGTAAAAAGCACCGATGAAACCGTCTGGCCCTGGTGCTTTTTCAGAAGGTGCGTCAAAGATAGCTGCTTTTAGCTCTTCCATACTGAAAATCCCCTCTAGATGGCTCAGATCAGCAGAGGGTAGGTCCAAGGCCTCCCAATTCATGGTGAAATCCCTTGTCTCACCGGTGCCCAACAGTGTATGGAAATGATCGAACAGGACACCGGCCTTCTCCTCATGCGTGGTGGCCATCGCAGCAGGACCCGAGAGCATTGGAATGTGATTCTTTCGGCACCTTCCGTTTGCTCTGAGATGGAAAGCCCGTGTGCATGCGTCGCCAGTTCTGATCCAGGTAAGCCGAGACCGCTGCCGCCACCTGATGCGCTCAATCGCAGCGAGACCTAGCAGTCTTGCCTTCAGCATCTTGTGGAACTCCAACTCCTCAGCCTCCAGATTTCTTTCCTCCTGAGCCAAGTCCAAGTGAAAAATGACATCGTTGGCCAGGACAGACATTGCTCTGAATTTCTGAGACTCCGTGCGGTGCCAAGACCGGAGTGCTTTCGCCGTGCGCGAGAGCTTGATGTGCAGAGCAAGAATAGGATCCCTGGTCTTCACAGTCTTTGTCCAAGCCGCCTTCACCACATCCAGGAAACCGTCGTGATGCAGCCAGGACGCCTCAAAGCGGAAACCCTTGTAGTGCTTTGTTTCCATTGGCTTGAGCTGCAGCGGACAATGGTCCGAGGTGGACGAGGATGCCGGCGTAAGCTGATAGCGAGGGAATTTAGCATCCCACTCGTGAATGACCAAGACTCTGTCGATCCTCGTCAGTGTTGCATTTTCTCGCTCATTCGACCAGGTAAAGCATCTCCCAATCAAAGGATAATCCAGCATGTCAAGATCATTGATCACAGAATTGAACCTGCCCATCATCTGCAGGTTAATGTGTCCCTTGCTCTTCTCGGACACCTTGGTGATCAAATTAAAATCGCCGAGAACCATCCACTCGGGTTGGACCAACGGCTTGATATCTCTGATCTCCTGGAGGAAGGCAACCTTCTCCTCGTTATCATGCGGTCCATACACTCCAGTCACTGCCCAGGTATCACCATTGGCACGGTCGGAAATGGTGCCGGTGATTGAGCAGACCCCGTCGGCCAAGGGGTTGTGCACTATGCTGAAATCCTGGGAGCAAGCAATGAGGATACCTCCCCTTGTACCCACAGCCGGTTTGAAAATGAAATTGTCCCCAAAACGCTGCCCAAGCATCTCGATCACCAACTCTCGAGTCATCTGCTCTAATTTCACCTCTTGCAAATAAATGATGTTGCATTTGAGATCAGCCAAAAAGATCTGTACCGCTTTTCTCTTCGCGGGGTTGATCAGGCCTCGCACATTCCAACAAAGGATGAAGAAATCCATTAAGGAAACCAACTGGGAACTCTCGGCGGCGGCCCAGTCTTCTGCAACTGGCAAGTGAGTGGAGGAATACCATGGAATTGATTGTCGCGGAGATTAATTTTCTGAAGATGTATGGCATTGGCGATTGAAGTGGGAATTCTACCTCGGAATTTGTTCCCTTGAACAATCAATGCCTAGATGTTTGGAAGGGTATGGCCAATATCTTCTGGAAATTCTCCTGCTAGGTGGTTTTGTCCCAAGCCAAGGTATGTGAGTGCCGATATATTGTAGACAGAGCCTGGAACGGCTCCTGACAAGTTGTTGTAAGTCAGGTCTAACATTTGTAAGTCTGGAATTTTACTTAAACTCCACGGAATGCTTCCTTGCAAGTCATTCCCTGCAAGCAAAATCTCAACAAGGGAAGAAGAGTTCCCGACAGAGGAAGGTATTATTCCCGAGAGATTATTGAAGGATAGGTGAAGAATTTGCAATGGAGATATGGGTGAGAAAGGTGGAATAGACCCAAAGAAGTTATTTTTTTCCAAGATTATGGTTTCAAGAGACGAGCTGTTAAAGAGAGAAGGAGGTACCTCTCCTTGGAGGTCATTGTTTCCCAAGTCCAGCCATTGACGTGATGAACTATTTGCTAGGTAAGGTGGGATGCCACCAGTTAGGCTGTTGTTTGCCAGGACGACATAGTTGAGTGATGAGCTGCTTCCAAGCGAGTAAGGAATATTGCCCGTCAACTTGTTGTTGGGAACAAACAGAGTTGAAAGCTTAGGAAGCATACCGAACCCATCAGGAATGCTTCCGTTGAGCATATTGCTATCAAGGTCGATTTCTGTGAGATTTAAACAGTTGGTCAAACCTTGAGGCATCTCCCCCTGGAGGGAGTTGCTCTCGAGATCAATGATCTGAAGGCTAGAACAGGTGGATAAAGAGTTCGGTATTGCACCAGTCAGATTGTTATATGTAAGGAAAAGGTGGACAAGGCGACGCAGATGACCTACCTCAGGTGGGATCTCACCATTCAACTGATTATACTGGAGGTTGATTCTTGTGAGGAAAGTGAGATTACCGATGCAGGGTGGTATTTGGCCGTTTAGGCCTAGCGATTTAAGGTCAAGTGCGGTGACACGAGATGGATGCTTCTTGCCGCAGGTGACACCGGGCTAACTGCAATACTGGATTGTATCGTTCCATGAGGGAAGTGCTTTGGGATTATTGTTGGAGAGGTGGCGCTTGAGGCAGAGGAGTGTCTGCAAGTCCTTACTGAATTCGTCACCCAGCGTGGTGCGCTCTAATGAAGAAGCAGGAGCAAAAGAGGTGAAGAAAGAGAGGAGGACGGTGACCGTGAAGAGTGATGAACTAAGAGTCCTTACAGGAGCCATCTACGTGCTTCTACGGTTGTGTATGTTGCTACCAAGTTGTGACTTCAGTGGTAGTAGTACACGTGCATTTTTATAAGGGGCGCTAGCTTGCCTTCCTTCTCTGCACCTCTCATCCAAACATTATCTTTAAGGAAAATTAAAGCAAAAAGAAGAGAGAAATAATTTGGTCATACTTCCTCATTCCTTCAACCCTAGCTCTTCAAATGTGGACTGGTCTTCTGCTACATGAGTGTGTTTGCAAAGGTATTAAAATTACACAACTGGCAATTGTTTTCATGATAAATTTAATGATATTAAATCTATATGTATAACGGAGGTTGTATCTACTATGATCATACACATGCAGTACATGTAATCTGCTTTTCCGGAAAGAAAATTGGTACAAAGAACCAAGTTGAATACCACCGAATTATAATCGGCATACTCGATCGCTCCCTCGTGTCACTGTGTTCCCTTTTTTCTTCAACAATGGACGCTTTATTACTTAAAACGTTTAAACATTACACACACCTGACCTATATATAACTGGGATGCACATAGCCGAACCAGTCCAAAAGATACAACCAGAAATAAAGAGAGGTTCACACCGAAAGGCACAAGAAAGAAAACTGTAAAAACGCCTAAGGCGAACCATGTTGTGAAAAAAATATCTCTCGCCGTATCCTCCAACCGTGTAAACACCCCGTGAACAGGTCGCGATGATCCACACGCTTTAGAGGGGACCATAAACGGAGCGTAGCTGTGAAGATGACCTGCATATGAGAAGCATTTTTATCGTTAAAAGTCTTGTCATTTCTTTATATCCACAATGACCAAATAACGACAATCGCTCCCACCCTAATAAGTAGGTTAAACCTAATATCCACACCGTTGAGCCAATTGTCGAAAATATTTGCAAGCTTCGAGGTGAGTATAAGGTAGAGCCTATCTAAATGGTTGACCGATCTCGAAAATTACACTAGAAGAATAAGTGCTTTATAGTCTCGTCATGGTGACAAAGACACACTTTTTACTTCCCTGCCAATTTCGTTTCACAAGGTTTTCTTTGGTAAGAATTACCATTCGACGAAGATACCACGCAAACACCGTTGTTTTAAACGGGATCTTTATCTTCCAAATTTTCTTATTGTTATCAACTGGTACGACAGGTTGGATTAAATATTGGTATATATAATTCATCGAGAATTTACCATTCTTGTTTAGATTCCATCGCAATTCATCAGATCCCTGTTTCAAATGGACTGAATCTAGACACTGTAACAGAGCATTCTAGGATGCTTTTCTAAGACCAAAGAGACTTATAACAACACATTCGGTGGGGAAGTTTCCATCATTTTAGCAAGCGTATCGCCTTTGTGGTGCACACTATTGTACAAGGCCGGATATTGTTCTGGGAGGCCATTTATCCTCCCAGAACATGATTTCCGGTTCATCCTTAATAGAGAAAGACACATATGAGAAGAAGAATTCCTTCGTTGCCATAACACCAGCCCAGAAGTGTGAATCACCAGATTTCCCATGAACCTGAGACAGCGCACTTGAGACAACATACTTTCTCCTAAGGAAGGTTCGCCAAACCCCTTTTTCAGCAAGAAGCTTAAAGATCCATTTACTCAGGAGGGTCTTGTACTTAACCTCAAGGTTATGAATCCTGAGTCATCCTTGGTATTTGGGACGATAGACCACACTTCACTTAGTCAGTCGATATTTTCCTTGTAACACCCCAAAAATTTAAACCTAATTCTAGTGGTGTTTTATGACACCTGAAAAACTTTTTCTCTTTTCCTAAATATTTCTTCAAATCTTTGAGGATGAATTAACTTGGGAATTGCTCGCTCAAGAATTTTCCCAGTGATCCACGAACCACTCCAACACCCGTGATAATTTTGATGCTTAGGTTTTCCCTCGAAAACCCTAGCCCTAATTATCGAACCTTTAAACCCTTTTCACCACCTACCAAAGGGAAGCCTATTTCCATAGCTGGAAAAATTCCACTAAAAATACCAGAGGACTCCCATATCCATATGAAGACAATCCATGCAAAAATATTGCATGCTTCAATGCAATATTTCCAAGTTGGGCACTATTTTCCAAAATGCCATTTCTGATCCAGAAATGTTTGAGTCAAGCTATGCATCTCCATAAATTCTGATAAATTCAGGGGATGAATATTTTTACATTACCTACACTTCATCTTTTGGAGCCAAACCCATTTGAGCAACTTTTGACCTACTTCCTTTGTAAGGCCATTTTCATGCCTTTTTGAAATCTCCAAGCAAAACCTATACCTAGACAAATCCTATGACCATGAGACTTGGTCACCTTGACCACATGGTCCATAGACACCCAAATCCAGAAGGTCACCCCAAGGTGAAGTGTGAAAAAATCACTTTGCCTAGATCATGCCAATATGCCAATTTTTGGACATCTTGCCAAAACCCAATTTACCCATGTCCAATTGAGCTCAAACTCCTTGGACACACCCCTTGTACCAAATAAACCCAGTGGTGAAAATTTGGGATCATTTGGACCAACTTTCTCTTGTAGACCATCCATCGAACACCTTCTGCCATTTTCGAAACCCGAAAATGTTTACACATGAAATCTTCTCCAAATTGAGTGAAACTGGACCACATTGCTCACATCTCAGTAGAACATCACCTGGAAAAATCCTAGCTCCATTGGGATAGTGGAAGTCCTTCTTCCTTTCACCGAGCACCTTCTGTGCATTAGGTTTTCTGGAAAATCTAGTCTGCAAAGTAGTGAGTTCTGGAGGGATTCCTGCTTGGGCAAGTTGGTGTTCTTGTGGGGATCACGGTAGTATGATTTGTTGGTCGTTGCACCCACGCTTGACCCCGTGGCATGGCCATGCCGCTCGTGGTGCGCTCCAGACGCCAGGGCGCGCACTGGCCGGCGTCCACCGCCGATGACCTCCTCTGTTCCTCGGGTCCCCTTCGTTGTTCCTTGGTTCCAGACCAAGCGAGCAGAAGCTGCACCTCTCCTGCTCCCCTAGCTCGGACCGGAGCCGCTCTTATCCCCTCCACCGACAGAACAACACCGTGGTGGATTCTTTGCGGGAGCTTCTCCCCGGTGCCCTCCTCTCCCTGCCCTGCCCTTCCCTTCATCTATGTGGCTCCTGCGCCGCCTGTGGCCGTCGTGCGTAAGCACCTAGCGCAGCACCGCCCCTGTAGCCGGAGAAGCGTAAGCCGTGACCTCACGGCGCCATTAATGGCCGCACCGGCCACACACCCACCTCCCCTCCCCTCTGGTCTATATATGAGCACCTCGAGCCCTCCCTCGCAGGCATACATCACCCTCCCCTCCCCTGAGCCTCCCCACGTTTCTTTCGGCCGAGGAAACCGAGCTCGGGCTTCAGCCATGGTCGCCGTGACCATGTCGAGGATGGACTCGAGCCCTCAAGCCACCCCGCGCCCCTAGCCCTCCTCCCTGGCCACGGTACACCGCCTCCGGGCCGTCCCCACCGCCGGCCGACCCTCCTGGCGAGTCTCTGGCCGTCCCCGGACCTCCCCTGCTTGCTCCCGTGTGTGTCCAGAGGAGGAAGACAAGCATCGATCCGTTCTTGTCTTTTTTTTCTTCCTTCCGTTACCTACCATTTCGGCCTGCTAAGGCGCGGCTGCCCGTAGCCTGCCAGCGACCCAGCCAGGCGCGCGCGCACGGCGCGCGACGGCCCACCCACGGCCCATGTCATGTGGCCGACGCGGCCCGTCTGTTTTTTTCCCGCGCGTCTGTTTTTCTTTTCCTGCTGGACAGTTTTTCAAACGTCCAAAACTTTTAAACCGTAGCTCCGATTGGAGTGATTCAAACTTCTAAATCTTCGACTCGACGAGATCTTTCCAGTGGTACTGATTTCATCTTGTTCCAAAATAGTTCTTTGGAGTGCCCTTTTATACGTGCATTCCGGAGTCCGTGGAGCGGGGCTATCGCTGCCCTACGCCGCGGAATCACCCCGACCTTTCCAAACCCAGTGGATCCCCGTCTTCGAAGGCAAGCTAACCCCTTGCTATGAGCAGCCCAGCAGTGTTTGTTTGTTTATTTGCTTATTACCATGCCGGGTGTTTATGTTTTTGTCTGTCTACTGTTATATTTATGCATGTCTGTTTGTTGTTCTTGTTTAGTATGAAACTTGTAATATTGCTCCTGCCGTGTTGCATATTGTGTTGCATATTTATTTATCGTACTTGCTTGGTTATATTATGTATTGTTAATGTTCATCAAACACACATCATTCTTGAGACAATGGACTAGGGGTACCGCCGCCGTCTCACTAAAACATTAACGTCGATCTGCGATGGCGCTGGTCGGAGGTATCTCTGCCACAGTCACCCGGTCGACGCTAACCAACTGTGCTATCTTTTATAGTCGATCTGTGAAGGCGCCGGTCGGAGGTAGCTCCGCCACAGTCATCTGGTTGACGTTTCTTTTCTTGTCAAACGAGAAGGCGCTGGTCGGAGGTAGCTCCGCCACAGTCATCCGGTTGACGTTTCTTTTCTTGTCAAACGAGAAGGCGCTGGTCGGAGGTAGCTCCGCCACAGTCATCCGGTTGACGTTTCTTTTCTTGTCAAACGAGAAGGCGCTGGTCGGAGGTAGCTCCGCCACAGTTATCCGGTTGACGTTTCTTTTCTTGTCAAACGAGAAGGCGCCGGTCGGAGGTAGCTCCGCCATAGTCATCCGGTTGACGCCATTTTCTTTTGCTAAGTTTGGACATGGATACTACTATTTCCTAAAATATTGTGTTGCTAATGTCTTGTCATTTGATGATGTATTATTGTGATATTGTGGTTGTTTGTTGGACTAATCCTCGGTTGTTTGGACTTGTGAGTAATGAGACCTGATTAAATGAAACACCCCTCCAAACAACAATAGGGTCAGTCCATAGTGCCACTAATCTGAAATCGAAAGCACTGCCACTGTCGCTCATATGGGCGGGCCTTGACCGACGTAACCTATTGAGCCTCCTTTGATGCTACCATTTTGGCAAGTCTAGTCGGTTACCTTTGTGGTCGGGGCTAGTCTTGCGAAGGTTCCGGAGCTAGGCGTCGCTCATGGGTTGGGGACGTGCAGGATTCACTTCGTCATAAGACATAGAGTTATGTCGGTAGCTATACAGGGAGTGTCTTGGTAGCGTGAACGGTCAGGTGAGTGTATCTTGCTGAGTTCGTCTTAGGGATGATATCCTAAAGTACCGGCTGAGTGTGGTGCACTTAGATGGGTGGTATCTGCAACCTCTCGAGAGTGTCAAATATGGATGTCTAACCTCGTTCCAAGGTTATGGAACAACAGTTCAGTGTCGGTCACACTATTGTCTTTGTCGTGTCAGGAGGTTAAACTTAAGATCTCTTTGAAAGAATTAATGAACGACCTGATCTCACTAAATGAACAAATAAGATGATGCAGGGAATGTTGCCTTAAGATGCTGATGGTTCCCGTGACATAGGATGGCGGTGTGATCGTTGGGAGCCTAGAGTTAGGCCTGAGCCAACATCAACCGTGCATGCCCAGAGTGGAAAGATAAGGCCAGTGGGCCTAGCAGTGATCACAGGTGCTGTTGTGTATTATTTGGTACCAACTGGTACACTCGTTTACTCATCACAGGTAATCTCTTTGTATGATTGCCGGTGCACGATCCAACCCCACCTGGCTTGGACTCTGTACTGATGATACCCCCGTTGCTTGCTTATGACATGTTTGGTTGTCAATGCCATGCTACTTTTTGCCATGCACTAGTACAGAAACGGCTATTAGTGGCGCACCAATTTGGGATTCTGTGGCGCACCCCCAGGTTTGCTGGTGCGCCACAGAATTCTCGCCACTAAAATTATTTCTGTGGCGCACCCAGGACGTGCGCCACAGAATCATGTCGCCGTGGACACAACAGAGGAATTCTGTGGCGCATCCCTAAACCGTGCGCCACAAAAATAGGTGCGCCACAAAAAAAATTTGATGCGCCACAAAGGATTTTCCAGAAATACAGAAATTCACATTTTCCTGTATAAATACAGGTATATTACAGGAAATACAGGTATATTACAGGAAATATAGGAATAATAGAAACAATAATATATTTTGATACGGTATATGAAAACAAACACATTACTATGTCATCACAAACACTTATAGCCCAAGATACATACATATAGTGACAAGTGCCAAAACACAAGTCTACAAAAGTTCCATCTCGATCATGTCACACAAGTCTTAATTGGTACAAAGGTTCATCTCATGTCACACACAAGTCTTAGTACAAATGAAGTTGTCACCGCCGCGATGATGGAGCATGATCATGGAGTCCTCTTCTTGAGCGGCGTCGGGAACGGTAGAAACCCATCTTTCGTCCTCCACTCCCTGGTGTCATTCTGCGCCTCTAGTCATTCTTCGATATCCCTCTGACACAACCCTGAAGATGGATTGGGATATATATTGGTTAGTGATATAAATAGAGTATAATTTATTCATCTAAGTAGAGAGACAAGACAATCAATCAATTGTCATGGTTGGAAATCATATGGCTATCCTATTTGGGTTTCATAGCATAGCATATATATAATATATAAACCTACACATGCACTTCTACAAAAAATACACTAGTAATGCTTAGCAAGGCTTTCTTTTATAATACATCCTACCTCTGGGGTAGTGGTAGGACCCTGATTTGTGAATGACATCGTCGAGGATGATCGTTGATAACTGCAGCCGGATGCGATGGAAGTCTGTTCTGTAATCAGCATCGGTGAGAGCATCCGCCATTTTGGTGTATTCTGCGAGACCAGATGGAATCTTCGTTTTCTTGTAATCCCGGACAATCGCTTTAATGTGATGGAGGGCGTAGTAGGCCTCCTTCACGCTGCCATCCAGTTGCTTGATGCAATGGAATCCGGTCCCATGCTGGAACTTGTGTGTGTTGTCCTCCGTGAAAAATTCCGACTTCTTATGGAAGGGGCCGCCCTTTTGGGCATAGGCCTCGAGGGCGTCATCGAGAACACCCTTTATTCTGGTGTATCGTCTCGGCGTGGATTTATTCCCCGAGTCCAAATAAGTGGCAATGGACCACCTCGGGGATACGTAGATGAGTGCGCAGTACTTGTCCCTGCTCAACACAATTGAAACGGAATGTTGGACAAAGGATCAACGATAGAAGAAATGTACAAGAAGGCATAAGATACGACGGTGGCAAGCGGATGTGTACTTACTCGAAAAAGAAAGGCAGAAGAAGGGCGTTCTTCCTCTTGTTGGCCAGCATGACCCTTACGAGGTACTCCGTGGCCGTTTCCCGTGTCTTTGATCCTTCCACCAGATGGCTGTCGCGCATGTAGTAGGGATCCACTATCGCGACGTACGGGGTATCATCTCTCCTGATCTTCATCGCCACATCGAGCGCATATAGGCGGACCATGTTATAGTCTAGCCGTTTAGTGTGAAACAGGTTGAAGATGTCCTCGTACGCTATGAAGAACACATCCGCGGGGTCTTCCTGGACGAAGTCCACCAGCTCCTTTGGCACCTGGACCGCGAACGCCGGGTAACTCGGCTGCTTGTCTTTAAGAAGGAGCTCCTCTAGATGCAAGATAGATTCCTGCATGGCAATCATGGGTCCTTCTGCAAGGCGGAGCAAGTCCCCAGACAAGATTGGTTTACCAGCTTCATGAAATCGGGGGAAGCCATCCGCACGGGGTGGAATCGTGTCTTCAAGACCCCGGATCTTAGGAGCTGGCTGGCTCGCAGAGGTGGAGGATCCTTTTCTCTTCCTGTGCTTCTTCTTGTTCTTCATCTCTGGGGATTGTGGGGGTGAAGTGAACCCCGCTTTAACAGTTTCTTGCAGTGTGTTAGGGCTGAAAATGTTAACCGGTTGAGCTTGATGATCGCCGGCATCTGGAGGCGTGTCGGTGAAGGCCAGGCGTTGTGTGCATGAAGTGGGACGAGCAGGTTGACCGTGGTGGTCGCGGAAGGGTTCTTCATCCACAAGAGGCATGTACATACCAACCATGCAGGCGCCAGTGTTGATGTAGTCATCGACGTTGACATCATTCTCCTCCTCCTCATTGTCGTCGTTGCCACCAAGTTGAGGTGCAACGGCTTTGTCCTAAACATAAACAATAGCACATTCGTTAGTCGGGAAAGTCGGAAAGTCGGGGAATTCGGAAAGTCAGAACTAACCTTGGACAGTTGCGGTGAAGACATTCCCAGCAACTGTTTGTGGCGGTTGGTGGCTGTCGGGGGAATACTTTCTGGATTAACCCGCGGCCCACTGCGACTTGCTTTACTCGCACGGACAAAAGCCCACATGGGATCAAGCCCAACATATAAACCGCCACAAGGAGAAGAATCTAGAAGGCACGGAGTCGAGCCAGTCTCCGGATAGGTCCCAGTTAATATATTCCTTGAGGGGAAAGTTTCCTTTGTAACCTGACGAGCTCTGTGTATATAAAGAGGACTCGCAGGACTTAGAGGGCCAAGCCCTTAAACCCTAGCTCATACGGCGAGTACCAGATCGGATCGCCTCCATTGTAACACCTCGATTATCATATCAATACCAATCTAGGGTAGGCAGGAAGTAGGTCTTTTACCTCACATTGAGGGGGCCGAACCTGGGTAAATCTGTGTTGATCTTTGTTCCTGCGATCCCAAGCTCGGAGATGCTTGACTCGCGTAATCCCACACCTACGAAGTCATCCATGACACCTGACGTGACAAACCCACGACAGTTGGCGCCCACCGTGGGGCCTGCGGTCAAAAGCGTCACGTTCCGCGCAGGATCGAAATCAGGCTTCAAGGACATCGCCATCGGCCAGTTGAAGACATCAATGGAGTCCCCTTCATCGACGACTCAGAGTGGGGACCCGAGGGGATCACATCGAGTTTGGATACATTGTTCCCATCGGATCAGTGAAAGTTTTCGTCGGATCCGTCAGTCGCATACCTATAGATGCGACTCAAGGAAGCGAGTCGGGGGAGAAACTGCGGCCGGTCAGGGTCCGCGTGTTGGAGGAACTACAGCAAGCTACAGCAAAACTACCCATCCCCGTTCCGACAAGACCTGTTTGGGGATCTCTACCAAATCAGGAAGGAGACCTCAAGATTGAAGAAATTGAAGCTATCAGGACGGAACTCTATGAAGAGGCGCAAAGACTCGCGGCTGAGCGCGAAAAACTCCAAGAAGAAGATCGACGACTCCGTCGCTGGCAGCAAAAGCATCAGGCGGTCCGGACCAAGACGACATCTGAGCGCAAGAAACTCCAAGAAGAAGATTGGCGACTCCGTCGTTGGCAGCAAAAGCATCAGATCAAGATGGACAGAGGAGAGATGAAACCACAGTTCCACGGCGACCCGGAGAGCAACGTGCATGCCGCGATAGGAATATTGTCGAGGATAGCACCGGTTGGAGACACACGAGCTGATAAGGAAGCTCGCCATGCGATCGATCTACTGCAAACCGCTGCCTTACAACAAGCAAATATGTATGGAGTCACGCCCAATGAGCCGCAAACGAGGTATCATGGGGAGGAGAAAAGTGCAGCGTCGAAGAAGTGGTCAACCAGCTAGCAGGTTTGCAGGTATCATTGGAAAAAGAAAGAAGATAGAAGGCGAGTCACAGACGTCCGGAGCGACTCAGCCAGCCCAGATTGAAACTGACTCAGATGAAGATTCAGCGCCAGTAAACTCCTATTCATTATTAAAAGGACCAGCATGTTTTGGAGAGGAAATACGGCTCACTCGTTTCCCCCCGAACTTCGGTGAGTCGCAGCGAGTCACCACCTATCACAGTAACCAAGACCCTGCCTTATGGATAGAAGATTATGAGGCAAGCATGACAGGGACTGATGTAACTCAGGAAGTGCGTGCGAAATATTTCCACTTGGCAATACAGGGAGAAGCCAGGGATTGGCTGTTAAAGCTGCCATCAAAATCAATAAGCACATGGGAAGACTTGAAGGACAAGTTCATCAACAGATTCCAAACAGAAGACATGAAAAACCTTAGACAATGCGTTCAAAAGGAGGACGAATCAAGCGGTGACTGGATCAAAAGAGTCGCGGAGATCCTTGGCTCCGCCAAGAACTTAACAGTACAGTCTGCAATACAAGCTATGAGGAAGAACTGTAGATTTGAGCCGCTGGTGCACAAGTTAAGTCGCGCTGAGCACAAGATTGATAGTTTCGACCAGCTTTTGGCAACAGCTGACAAGTACGCAAAGACAGATAAGGGGACAGGCGGCTTATCACAGAACCCAACAGAGAAATTGCAAGTCGCGCAAACTGAACATCGTGCACACCAGATGAAGGAGCAAGGAAGTGATAAGGCCTCATTCCCTAATAACTGCAAGGGGATCTTTGACGTTCCCTGCGACTTACATCGCAGGAGAGATGGCAGGCCAGCGAGTCACACAAAGGCGCAATGTCATTATTACCGGAGGTGGAAAGAAGGCGACACGCCAGATGCGGCCGCAGTGGATCAATGCAGCACAAGAATAAATCTAGCTCTCATCAAGGGCCTGACGTTTTACCTAGAAGGAACATAGGACAGTTTCATACAGTGGAAGTACAAACAACGGATGGAAGCCGGAGGAGTGCCAGATTTCAACGCCGAAAGGTACCGTCGTTGGACAGAGCGATCGGTTATTTGGAGTCGCGACGATCACCCCCCAGAAGTAAAGATCCAGGACAGCCAGCTCTTGTGGTCACGCCTGAAGTCGCGGGATACAAGTTAAGTAAGGTCCTAATGGACGGAGGAGGAAGAGTAAACATCCTATATCAAGACACGCTCCGAAGAATGAATATACCCGAGTCGCGGCTGCGACCATCCAGGAAAGAAATTCAAGGCATAATCCCAGGAGCTGTTACGCGACCAATCGGAAAGATAACCCTTGAAGTTAGCTTTGGGACAGAGCGGAACTTCCGCACAGAGCTCCTAGACTTTGAGGTTGTAGCAGTCAAGAGCTCATATCATGCGATCTTTGGAAGAGAAGCCTATGTCAAATTCACCGCCCGCCCTGCTACGTCTACCTACAGTTAAAGATACCGGGACCAAACGGTGTTATTACAATATATGGAGACAGGCAGAGAGCGTTAGAATGCGAGAACGCAGGCTCAGCACTCGCAGAAGAAGCTTGCATCGCCAACTCCTCACACGGATATCAGTCGCAGATCGGTAATCGCAGCTCAAAACGAGTCGCGTTGGAGGTACCGCGGAGGCGGCCAACAGGATGCAGCCACCGGATGGTAAATTCCCACCGAGAAGTCGCGCATCAGCAAGATAATGCCCCAGAGGTCGCTTTGATACAAAAAGAAGACAAGAAATGGCGCATATGCATAGACCCAGCCTCGATCAACAACCCCAGCCAAAGAGGTTCAGTTATCGTGAGTCCTTACAAAGCAGACTCAACTCAACATAAGTCGCAGCTCAGTGCGGCTAATCTCCTAACAAACTTGCTCTCTGCTTCAACATGAAACACACATCGGAGCTATCATGCTCGACCCGAGTCGCTTTTAGCGACTCAAAATTGAACCAATCAGGTGTTCAACCCACTCCGTTAGGAGTATTAATTCGCAACTAAGTGCGATGAGTATCAAGTATGCATGGCCTGCGGGGAACAGAAAACTCGCATTAAAGGGCCTGCATCATCCTGTAACACCCTGTAAGAAATCGAGTGATTATGAAATAAAGCCGGCACCCTTGACATTCAAGGGCTTGTCGTTTCGCCTCAACTATCATTGAGTCGCTGAGTCTTTTGAATTTCATATATCACTGACCCTTGAGGGCTCCTTACGAGCATCGCGAGTACCAATCGCACCTCAAATTTTGCCAAACGAGTGGCAATCCTTAAGCTAGAAGCGTCTTGCATTATGCGGCCAAAGTACTGGGGTGTGGCGTCAATCGAGCTTGATTGCCTATCATGGCCGCTCTCGACCCTGAACACACATGTTCCTAGGAAATACTGAGCCGCGCGAGCGTCTACTTAATGGAATTATCATGAAAAGAACCTGCTTATAGGTCACCAAAATACTGTTTATAATACATGAATGTCTTACAGACTAACGGGCATGTCCCACACTATTTATTTTTCTTCCGAGCTACAGGAGCGGGAATTGGCGCGGCTTGTCTCGCGGTTGCAGTCGCAGGTGCCCTAATGATCAGGGCGCTGCCAGACGAGGCAGAAGGGCCACCAGATCCTGTTGATGGAGTAGTAGCCCGGGATGACTCAGCTCCTGTGGACTTTTCCTTTGGCACCTTGCTCCCATCAAGATTGAATTTTTCGAGATAAGTGCCCAAGTCTAAATTATCAACAAATTTTGTGGCATACCCGCGCATCCCTTTCCAGATGTCGAAGTATTCGCTTATTGGCAGTTCAGTATCATCCGCGCTCATCGCCCGGCCGTGGCGAGCAATCTTGCCAACATCTATTTCTGGATAGTATGCTCGGAGCAATGTCAAGACATGCGCGGCTCCGGTGCGAGCAGAGGATCGTTTCCAATCAGAGACATAATGCGGAGCCTTGAGCAGTTTATTTATCCAATACTCGCAAGATGTTGGGCCATCAGTCGCAGGAGAGATTACCGTCATGACTTCCTTGGTAACCTTTAAGAAGCGCTGACTGAGTCTGACAGATATACCAGTTGATCCTTCAAGTTGGAGCGGGACACTGGGGCCTCAGGCCCTATGTCAAGAAAGAAAAGACAAGAAACAAGTCAGCGACTCACGTTGGCTACCCAAAATATATATGATTAAAGGAATAAAAGACGAACCAGCAAGCTGCAGGATGGCTGATTTGACGATGGAGCCAAAACCCTCAAAGGCTTTGAACAGCGAGTTATATTTTTCATCTCGCGCGGCGAGTTCCTTTGCGTGGTCTCCTTCAGACGATCAATCAATTCAGATTTAAGAGTCAGCCCTTCTCGCAAAGATTAATGACTTCGTCTTTCTCCATGAGTCGCTGCCGCATATCTGCTTCAAGTTCTTTAAATTGCTCTTCACAGGAGTCGAGTTGACCTTTGAGAGATTTTATTTCCTGAGCCTGGTCCCTAATGACCTCATTATGCCGCTCCAGGGGAGACTGCATCACTTCAGGCTGATCTATGGAAATGCCCTTACCCTTTATTGAGCCAGAAGCATCAAGCAAGGACAGTTCAAGCTGAAAATAAACAGAGCAAAATGCATGGGTAAACTATCCAGGAACTTGGGGGCTCGAGATTTGGAGCCAAGAAAAGAATCAACACCCCGTGCAATGACACAAGGTTTTGATCCTTGGGGGCTACGGTATATGTACCTGGCGACTTGAAGAAAATTGCTCAACTAGGCCGCGCAGCAGAGCAGCATGCTTATCTCCAGCAGCAATTATGGCATCCGCAATTGACCTGGAACTATTTCCTGGAGCTGGAATTCTATTTTCAGTAGATACCCTACCAACAGCAGGAGTTGCGGATGGAGCTGCGACTGGAGTCGTGGCAGGAGCCGCATCAGCAATACCTTCCTCCAGGGATGGCCTTGGATGAGTCGCACCATCACTGTTTCCCACGTTTTCGTCAGCAGCATCATCCTCGCTCATAGCTGGCTGAGAAGAAGCGGTATGAGAATTAGACTTGGTATCCTCTTCAACATGGCCCTGCAAAATATTGATGGATTAATAAGCCGACCCAGCAGAGCCGTAACATTGAAAAGAAGGCGAACCATACCCAGAGGCGATACGGATACTCTTCATCAGGCAACCAGAGGAAGGAGAAGATAAACCTTGCAAATCTGAACCTACAGAGTATGAAAAGAAGTGGTGATCAGCAATTCCTTGCCAAAAATACGCAAGCACAAAAGGAAAAGGAGAAAGTCGCAAACAACTACCCGAGCTCATTGAGAAGCAGTTCTTTGCAACAGCCTCGGAAGAGAAAGCGGTCTTGTCAGGATCAGCAAGTTTTAAAGATTTGGCAGTTCTTGTTTCTATCAGTAGCGCCAAGGCTTTGCGGCGTTTCTCAGGTTGCGCGGGGTCTTCTGAGCTCTCGCATGAAAAACGTTTTGAGGACCTGCGAGGCACTTCAGGAAGTTCCAAGAAAGGTGTCCTTGAATTGTGGACAGAAGGGCGCTGGCCATTTGTTGCTCCTCTTCAGAAGCGCTACCCTCAGGCTCGGAGACAATATCGTGCATAATTGTATCCTTGCCAAGGCTGCGGCTTGCTTTGACGACTCAGCCGCGGCTTCTTGGTTCGAGTCGGCGTCCTCTGAGGGAAGAACCCAGAAATAGGGGTCGATCTGAAAAGGAGCTCGGGTCAGAAATAATTAATTTTGGAGAAGGAATCTTGGAGGAAACAAGTTACAAGTAAACATTACCACAAAAGGCTTGTGCTCAGCCCAGAAGGGAGCAAGCCCGACGTTATCGTATGAGTCGATATCCTCGCCGTCACTCGGCGAATGAAATTTATCCATTCCCCCTTGTCCCAATCCTCAGGGCAAGTACGGTCGACATCGTTTGCGTGACAAGTGAAATCCATCATAAGTCGCGAGCGGCGACTCACAGGCTGAATTCGCCATTTAGTCCAGCAAGATATGAGATCTAATCCAGTGAGACCATGGAGTGTCAGCGCCCTCACCTTGTCCAAAAGGGATTCGATAAAGGGCAACGAAGAAGGATCAGATTTAGAAGACAGAGCATCGGTAGCCTCGAAGGGAAGAGGAGACCAAAGAGGAAGAGGAATTTCACCCTCAGGAGAAGTGTTTTTACAATAGAAGAATGTTCTTTGCCAACCCTTAATTTTGTTGGCAAGGGCTAGTTTTGGGAAAATACTACCCCTACGGCGTTGGAAGGAAACGGCGCCGCATTGGAGAAAGGGACCATCTGTGGTTTCCCTTTGGCTATTGCAATTGAAAAGAGCAAGCCAGAAATCTACTGAGGGAGGGATACCCAGGTAATCTTCGCAAAGGACGTGGAAATTACTCACTTGGAGCATTGAATTTGGACCAATGTCATGAAAACGGAGGCCTAACCGCTGCATCAAGGAGCGGAAGAAGAGGGAGCCTGGGGGCTTGAACCCGCGCTCGATGTGCTCCGCGAATACCACTACTTCTCCTGGTCGAGGGTTGGGAATTACCTCCTCACCAGCCGCTCGCCATTCGCATTGATCTTTTGGTGGAAGAAGGCCGCGTGCAGTTAGGGATTCCAGGAAATCCTCGTCGATCCACGAGCCTTCCCAGTTGCACTTGCGGCGAGACATTTTCTCAGATTGATGGAGATCTTCACCAAAGGATTGTGAGTACGAGAAGCGGGATTGGAGGCGGCGGAAAGGAGCAGCGGATGCGTAATACAAGTCTTGATGCAGAACGCTAGGAAAAACGATGAGCCAGGATAAATAGCCCAGACGCGGAAGACGTTTAGATCTGAAAATCAACCGTCAAGGCAAGTTAAGTCGCGCTCTTGAGCCGCCAGAAGAGTTATAAGTCGCAGGTTGGAAATATGAAAATTGGAGTTCAGCTGGGATAATTCATGTGCGCGGCTCAGGGGTTTGTTAAGACAAAGAAGCCTTCACTCGAAATCCAAGCTAAACTTGGGGGCTAATGTCGGGGGAATACTTTCTGGATTAACCCGCGGCCCAGTGCGACTTGCTTTACTCGCACGGACAAAAGCCCACATGGGATCAAGCCCAACATCTAACCGCCACAAGGAGAAGAATCTAGAAGGCACGGAGGCGAGCCAGTCTCCGGATAGGTCCCAGTTAATATATTCCTTGAGGGGAAGTTTCCTTTGTAACCTGACGAGCCTCTGTGTATATAAAGAGGACTCGCAGGACTTAGAGGGTCAGCCCTTAAACCCTAGCTCATACGGCGAGTACCAGATCGGATCGCCTCCATTGTAACACCTCGATTATCATATCAATACCAATCTAGGGTAGGCAGGAAGTAGGTCTTTTACCTCACATTGAGGGGGCCGAACCTGGGTAAATCTGTGTTGATCTTTGTTCCTGCGATCCCAAGCTCGGAGATGCTTGACTCGCGTAATCCCACACCTACGAAGTCATCCATGACACCTGACGTGACAAACCCACGACAGTGGCGGCGACGACCGGCGGTAGCTTCCGGCCGGTGGTGGCGGCGACCGGCGGTAGCTTCCGGTCGGTGGTGGCGGCGACCGGCGGTTCCTTCTGGATGGTGGCGATGGCTGCTTGTGGCGTCGGTTCATCCGCAGCAGCTTTTTGTGGCCGCCTCGACGAGGGCCAAACGACCGGGGGCCGGGGCCTCGAGGTGGCGCCGCCGGTGCGCCTGACCCCATGAAGAACATCCCAAGACGAATCTGGGTCTTCGGCCATTCCATCATCCACTTCCCGCATTCGCCAAGCTTCATGTGTTTCTCGGCTCCCGGAGGTTGCGTGGGGGGGGGGGGTCGATGTCACGGAACTCAGGCAGTACCTCGCGCACATTGACTTTCATCACGACCTCGCTCATTCGGGTGTTGTGCATATCGCGGGTGAAAGGTTGTATGATCTTGGCCGTTGCGACTTCGTTCAACTCGCCGCCGACCCCACCTATGCAGGAGTATGCAAGACATGTCCTGGGAGTCAACACAGTTGGGCACCATGCATTAGATATGGCAGTCATCAAAGGCATATATAGTCATAGAAGATGTCGCGGACTAACTAATTAGTTACCTTGGTGATGGCGTCGAGCTCGGCTAATGTCGAGACAAGGGCGCCGGTGCCGGCGGCCGGCCTATCATTCTCCGGCCGCTCGTGCACATTATCATTATTCTCCGGCCTTGGTGTATGTTGATCCACGACAGGGGGCACCGGTGGGGTCACCAGGACCGGCGACACGTTATTGCTGGAGGTGCTGCCGGCGAAGCTGGGCACGTGTATCGGCCCTGTTGACCTCCCGCTTGCCAAGCAGCTATCCCCTCCAGCAATGCAGGGGGTAAGAAACTCCGGAGCTTCTCGTCCACCTTCTCGGCCACTAGCTTGTCCACCATGCTGGAGTCCACCTTTTCTTTCTCTAGTGTCTCCAGCTTCTTCCTTAGCTCGAGAACCTCGGCTTTATCTTTAGCCGGCTTCCTCCTCTCCTTTTTCTTCTCGAGGTCCGTGCTGTAGTACTCGAGGAACTTCATGCTCGTACCAAAGCCGGTCACACGGCCAGCTGACGTCGGCGGCTTTGACTTGTCCCTCCCCTTGTAACGTTCATCGTCCGGTTGAAGTCGTGTCCCACGGGCCGGCCTGAGCCTCCTGGGACGACAGGCCGGCCTCAGCCTCATCCTTCAACTGATCCTCCTGCGGACAAAGGAAATAAACGTGAACCCATGTAGAAATCAACGCAAATGGACTTTGAGATATCCGCGGTAATTAAGTTCCTTACCAGCTTTTTCTCAAAATCCAGCACATCTTGATAGTCGGTAACGAATTCCCCGTCCCCGGCTTCAGATAGTAGCGGGACCGAACAAAGTTCCTAACTTGCTCGTCCGTGATTTTAAGCCACGGGTTCTCTTTCCCAAGTTTCGCAACCTCGGCATCCTCCTTGTCCCAAACGGGTTGTTTTCCTGCGTAACCGCCGCTTCCAAACGGTGGTTACCTAAGTTCAGTGCCCGCATCTTCTTCCCCACTCGGTCCATTTTTGAGCCTCCGGAGATGCCAAGGACAACTTGAATGCCTCGAACTCTTCTATGTCGATGTACGGCTCTTTGGCACTGATCTCCGCCCAGCTAAGACCCTTGTCAATCTTCGCCTTCACCGGCTCTCCAGCTGGTCAAGGCGGTGCTCATCTTCATGATGGCGTAGTTGTCCACCTTTTTGTTTCCATCATCGGGAAATTGTATCGTTGGTGAAGCTTCTTGAGGAGGTCTGTGCGCAAAGCCTCATTGTCCTTGCTCCTGAGGTCATACGTGGTGATCGGCACGGTTTCCGGAGGATGCACCCTAGTTGCATGCCGTACCCGCTTGCGATGTTCCTAGGCTCCTGTGGTTGGCCACTTAAGGAGACCTTAGTGAACGTGTCTGTGACGGGGGCCACCGCTTGCGGTGTCCGGTCCTTCCTCGGCTTCTTATGCCTCTTAGCGGTCGGGTTACTACCACCACCGCCATCCGTGTGGTCGCCACCCCCGACATCCGTGTGGTCGCCGCCATCGGTGGTGGTGGTTTCGTCCCCATCGCGCCGGCATTCTCTATCAGAAAGTCACCATCGCCGTCACGAGCCAGTTCGGCGGCCTCCGCATCCTCCATCTCCTGGGAGAATTCCCAGTACGACTTGTTCTTTTCTCTAGCTTGTTCTTCGACGCTGATGTGCTTAGAAGGGTCGGCGTCGGAGGACATGTTTGCACTGCATTGAAAAAGAGGCAGACAATTAGTACAACAAATATAACAAAAGTATCACTTAATTTAGTACTAAGATACCCCGGCCCATGCATTAGTCGCAATACCCCATATGTCCTATTTTTAGCACAGTCATGCTAAATTTCACGAAATTTTTGGCATGACCTTTGCTAAAAAATAGGACATATGGAGTACCCGAATTTGCCGGAACGGAAGTTAATCGACGTTCCGGCAATCTCAAGGGCCTCACGGGGTACCTGCACAAGCATTTCACAATAATATCCGCCGGCATCGCTGGCCGGCAACAGCATCGATCACATCAACACAACAACATGTACATTTCTGGCCGGCATCGCTGGCGGCAACAGCATCACTTCAACACATACATCACCACATCCACATCCACATCCACATCCACATCGAGGGAGAGGGAGGAACTACCTCGGGT
The DNA here is from genome assembly GCA_947311845.1 of Poa pratensis. Lineage (NCBI taxonomy): Eukaryota > Viridiplantae > Streptophyta > Magnoliopsida > Poales > Poaceae > Poa > Poa pratensis. The sequence goes on from CAMZMU010000085.1 coordinate 96,800,728, forward strand.
AGGGAAGGGAGGCTCGGGTCCAAGATCGGCGTGGTGGAGGTGCTCCTCGTGGTGCTGCAATAAAGAAACCAAACCATGATTTAGCATCTACTCCATGCCATGTATATACTCATGGAGCAATGCCATACTTGTATGCTTGTTACAATTCAGTTTCAGAAGCAATATTTCTTGCACAAGCAAATTATTTACTCTTGCAGTTTCATACTGTGACAAATATTCCCATCCAAGTTCGACTTACTTGCACACAGAGAAATGCATCATGGATTTGTAGTTTGTAAAAAATCATGCACACACAAGCAGTGCATGAGGTACAAGCACTGAATTAAGGTACAAGGACTGAAGCACTGCATCAGGTACAAACTAATCAAACAAAAATCATGCACACACAAGCAGTGCATGAGGTACAAGCACTGAATTAAGGTACAAGTCGAGCCTCTAGTCTACACAAGCATTCACTGCAATGCACAAACTACTGCTGCAAGAATCAGTGATCTACTCCTACTCCACTACAGCTTAGCAAGCACACAAACCATCAGGAAAATTCCTTGTAAATTTTGGCAGCCACAAACCATCAGCACTGCACTACTTTCTCCAAGCAAATATTGCTACTGCTATATACTACTTCATCAAGTTGAAGAAATTTTACAAGCAAGCATGCTACTGCTATACTCCTACTTCATCAAACAAAATGGATGCACACACAAGTACTCCAAGTAACAGCAGATATTCAAGAGATATTGACACACAAATCATTTTGGCCAGCGTAGCAATTTGCAACAACAGAGAGCAAACAAGCATGGGATGAAGACACACAGGCATTTCCACAAGCACCTAGAGTGCATAGTTCGGGGAGAGGAGGGAGGAGGAGGAAGATGGCAGGGAGAGAGGAAGGTGAGGGAGACCTGGCAGGTGAGGAGAGAGGAGGGAGGTGGGACGGCGTCGAGGCCGGTGTCGAGGTCCTCCGCGCGGCGTCAAGGACGGCCGGTCCGATCGAGGGCGCAGGGGAGCAGGGGTTGGGCGGGGGCGCAGGGATGGGCGCGCAGCGAGCAGCGATTTGGCGGGGGCGGCGGCGTCGGGGAGAGGCCGGGGCGGAGGGATGGCGCGGCGTCGACAGCGAGGGGTGGCAGGGCCGGGAGAGCGCGCGGTTTCTCTGGTACTTAGCGAAATTTTCGAAGAGCGGAGAAGCGCGACGTGGCCGCGGGGCCACATGTAAGTAGTAGCCGGATAATTCTGTGGCGCACCGTGAGAGAGATGCGCACAGAAATTTAAGATTCTGTGGCGCATCTTCTAGCCGGTGCGCCATAGAATTACCTGGTCTACCAGGTCAAAAGGGTGTGCGGCTATTACTTGACACCAACAACAAAACAGCCTATTGGTTTCCAAAAAATGTATTAACATGGACAGCCAGGTTCGAATCCTGGTTGTCTCACTTTTTATTTCTTTAATTTTTTTCCTTAAAATATTTTTGGTTAATTTTGGTTACAAAATACACAAAATGTCACATATTCAATTCATTTAATACATATATATGCTCTTGCATTGTCTCACACACAATGTCTCATACATATTCATTCATACATATATATGCTTCCATTGTCTCACACACACACACACAAATTAAATACACCAAAAAGTCTCTTCTTCGTCTCGGTTCCGAGCTAGCTTCTCTTCTTTCCCTTCTTCGCGGTTGAAAACTTTAGGCCGGTCACCTTGAGATTTCTTCGCGTGAACGGACAACCTTTAGTAGGTAGGGAGGTCTTCCTTCTTTGTGTACTAGTAGTAGGCATGTCGAAGAACTTGTCGAATTCCTCCTCGATCTTTGGCTCGTTGTCCAATTCTTCCTCGGTGGCGTCTCCTTCCATTCCGATGATGCTCCTCTTGCCCCTCCTCACGACAACACGGCTAGGCTTTGACGGGTCGGTAATGAAGAAGCATTGCTCAACTTGGCTAGCGAGTACCCATGGCTCATTTTTCGCGGAGGCGTTCTTCGATTTGGCATCGGGTATTACCATGGTGGTGAAATACCGGCCTTCTTTGACGACGTCCTTGGCCCATCTTACACGGAACATTGGCACCGACTCTCCACAGTAGTTGAGGTCCCATATCTCCTCAATCCTTCCGAAGTATCTTTGCTTGACAGTAGCCTCGTCATCGCCGTAGGATAGCATAGTTACTCCTGAGTTTTGATATTCGCTATTCTTGTCCTTTTCCTCGGTGTAGAATCTGTAGCCGTTGATGTCGTACGCCTGATAGGTCTTTACGTTGTGCGAGGGACCCCGTGATAAGGAGAATATGAGTCTTTCATCTTCCGTAGATGGCGTTTTGCTCTTTGCTAGCTCCAGTTGCTTTTGCTTGAACCAACGCGTGAAGCTAGAGTTGTGCGCTCTGGTTACGTCTCCCTTCTTCCTCGGCCGGCCCAGGTTGATGTAATGTTGCTCGAGTAAGCATTTGTGCTCTTCCACCCAAGTTTCGATCAATTGTAAGTGTTGTAGCGCGACCCGGTGAGCCCTGTCGAAGTCGTCCTTTCGACCCTGCATGCTGACAAAGATTGAGCTGGTGCCGTCTCGGTGACCATATCCATGGAGCCTGCCGAAGTGTTTCCTCCTGGGCAGACCAACATGCTGGTTCTCGGTGCTTAGATAATTCTGGCAGAAGGAGATGCACTCGTAGGTTAGAAAGCCCTTGGCCATGCTTGCGTCTGGACGGGCCCTGTTGCGAACGTATCCTTTCATGACACCGTTCATCCTTTCGAACGGCATCATGTAGTGCATGAACGTTGGCCCGAGCTGCCTGATGTCATCAACGACATGGAGAAGGAGATGCACGCAGATATCAAAGAATGCTGGCGGGAAGTAAATCTCGAGCTCGCATAGTATCAGCACGATCTCTTCCTGTAGCCTGTCGAGCTGCTTCACGCCGATCGACTTCCTGTTGATGACGTCGAAAAAATTGCAAAGGGCAAGCAGCGTATCACGGACGTGCTCGTCCATTATCCCTCGAATCGCAACGGGAAGTATCTGCGTCAACAGCACGTGACAGTCGTGAGACTTCATCCCGCTAAACCTCTTCTTCGTTCCGTCCAGATATCTGCTTATCAGCCCCGCGTAACCATGAGGAAATTTGACTCCTAGGAGACACCTGTAGAATTGCTCGAGCTCCTCCGGACTCATAGTGAAGCACGTAGCGGGAAGCACCACAGTGTTCTTCTTTACCCTTTTGCGGCGACCTTGAGTCCCTTCCGTCTGATCATCATCATCATCATCGTCATCACTATCGGGGATCTGAAGATCTTTCCTGACACCAAGCCATTTCAGATCGTATCTTGCTTTCGTCCCATCCTTGGACTTTTCCGGCATGTTGGAAAGAGTGCCAAGCAGAGCCTCGGTGACATTCTTCGTAATGTGCATCATATCGAGGCTATGTGGCGTCTTGAGGACCTTCCAGTACTCCAAGTCGTGGAAAACAGACCTCGCTTTCCATACACCCAGCAGCGGATCTACCTTCGGTCGTTTCTTTCCCGGCGCGGGGCACTCCTCCCAATTTTTCAACAGCTCGTCGATTTCTGTGCCGCTCCTCGGGCTCGGGGCTCCTTCGATCTCGTCCTTACCATTGAACAGGTCACCGCGTTTTCTCCACGGGTGATCCATGCGAAGCCACCTTCGAGCCCCTGGGTACACGGTTTTCGAAGACCCGGGATTCCTTGGTAGCTGGAGATGCGGGGTCTTATCCATGCACCTGACACATGCGCAGAATCCGTGGCCTACCTGGGCCGATACATATGAGCAACCAGGATAGTCCTGCACCGTCGTGAGCAACGCGGCTCTCATGTCGAAATAATCTCCAGTGTAGGCATCCCACGTACGGGCTGGCGTCTCCCACAACGTGGCTAACTCCTCTTTCAACAGCGCGAGATACAGATGTATGTGGACACCTGCTTGTTTCGGCCCCTGAATGAGAATACTCATGTGTATGTACCTTTGCTTCGTGCACAACCACGGGGGAAGGTTGTAAGGCCATACAAACACGGGCCAGGTGCTATGCGTGCTACTCTGGTTGCCGAACGGATTGAGTCCATCGGTGCTCATACCGAGCCTGACGTTCCTTGCGTCGCCTCCGAAATTTCCGACGGCGTCCAACTCTTGCCACTGGCTAGCGTCTGAAGGGTGTGTAAGGATCCTGCCCTTCTCCGGATCTTCTTCGGGCTTCTCCCTTTCCGCGTGCCATTGCATGAGCTTTGCTTCCTTAGGGTCCACGAAGTACCGCTGCAGACGGGGAGTGATAGGAAAGTACCATACCACTTTTCGAGGAACTTTCTTCCCACGGCTCTTGTACCGTCCTTGGCCGCACACCGGACATGTGGTTCTGTCCTCGTACTCGCCCGATAAATTGTGCAATCATTGATGCAGGCGTGGTATTTAACGTGCGGTAGGTCAAGAGGGCACACGACTTTCTTGGCCTCCTCGATACTAGTTGGCAATGTGTTCCCCTCGGGAAGACGCTCGTGGAAGAATTGCATGTTCTTGTTGAAGCTCGCGTCGGTCCATTTGTTTCCCGACTTCATCTCCAGAGCATCAAGCGTTACTTGCAAGCGCGTATCCTGTGGCCGGCACCCAGGATACAACGGAGTCTTCCCGTCTATCTCCATTTGCGCCAGCTTGGCTTTCTCTCTAACGGTGCTCGCCTCCTTGAGGAGCAGTTCTTGAACATGAGACTCCATCAAGGCCGACATTAGCGAGCTCTGCGGCGTGTTCGCGTCTTCTCCACCACCATCTACTCCTTCATCGTGACCATGTCCGTCGGCATCTCCTTCGTCACGATCATCTTGCCCGCCCTCGTCTTCAGGCGCAACATTTGCTGTCGGCGCTTGGTTGAAGCCTTGCATGAAACCGCGCCTGAGCAGGTGTTCCTCCAATTGTCCGGAATCAGGGTCGATCCATCTCACAAGTTTGCAACTTCGACACGGACATCGTATCTGGCGCCCGTTGCACCGACTCATTTCCGCCTTCGCTTCTTCCTTGTAGTTGTTGATTCGACTGGAGCTCATCTTGATGACCATGGTCGCCTACGCGGTATACATATAGAGTATGTGTTATTAATTAGAATTAATTAACCGCAACATGCACACACACATACAAGCTTCTCATGCGGGAAGTCGGAAAGTCGGAAATGTTCGACGAAAAAATTCGGCATGACTTCCCCTAAAAGTAGGACATATGTGGTGCAAAAATTTACCGAAATGGAAATGAATCAACATTTCGGCAAACATCCATGCACCACGCCGGCGCAAGCAACAACATGCAAAGATTCATGCAAACCACACACACAAGTTTCATGCATAGATCCGTTCAACAATAGTTTGCTTCATGCAAACCACACACACACAATCGCCCGCCGACAAGTTTCTCATGCCTTTAACAAACATCCATCCAACAATACCCACCTAGTAGATCTAGATCCGTTCCCGAGACGTGACCGTGATCGATGAGAGAGAGTGTGTGGTGATGGAGAGAAAATAGTGGACAAAAAGAGAGGAGGAGAGTATATATGGAGGCTCTCCCCAAGCCTTCACCAATTATATAGCAAACAAATTAGGTTTAACAACAAATAATGGAGAATAGGATGGTCAAATGGCATGGGAGAGAGGAGGAACTCGAGCTAGATGGGAGAATGGAGAAGGTCACATGGGGAAAGTGGGGCTGCCACCTTTTTGTAGATCTGGGCCAATATTCTGTGGCGCACGGTTCTCGGTGTGCCACAGAAAGCTGCATTTCTGTGGCGCACGGATCTCGGTGCGTCACAGAAAGCTGCATTTCTGTGGCGCACAGTCTAGGTGCGCCACAGAAAGCCTACTTTCTGTGGCGCATCCAAACGCATGCGCCACAGAAAGTTTGCTTTCTGTGGCACACCGTGGGCAGTGCGCCACAGAAAGTGCCTAGATGGATCTGGCCCAATCATTGGACGTGGGACCCACACATTTTCTGTGGCGCATGGGATGACATGCGCCACAGAATTCAGGCTTTCTGTGGCGCATGGGCAACGGATGCGCCACAGAAAGGGCAAGATTCCTGTGGCGCACGGGGAACCATGCGCCACAGAATTATTTCTGTGGCGCACCAATTAAGGGTGCGCCACAGAGTGCCCACCTACCTATATAGGTTTTCCCTACTAGTGATGTATCTAGAGTACACCTTGCCATGTGTAGTAATTTATTTCCAATGTATATCTTGCTGCATGATTGTTGGATTGTTTGTAGTGAGTGGCGATTCTTGCTGAGTGCATACAAATGTACTCACGGGCCTTGTGGTTGTGGCCAGGTTTTGGCGAGGATTCATCTTCTACCTTACCAAGGAGATGGAGCAACAGTGTGCTAGGATCAGTAGCCCAGCCAGATGCCTGTGGAGTGGAGCCGCTCCAAGCCGTTGCCTTAGTCGTCTTCCGCTGCCTGTTAAACTCTGTCCAGAGCCATGCTTGGCTTGATATTTTGGTCATGCCTTGATGGCCTTGTAAACCTTTTGTAGCACTTCTTGTGCCTGATTGTGTAATGATTTCCATTATGTTGCACTGTCGTGACGTGCGGCCAGGTATCTTGGGCTGGCACACGGGCGACCGCCTTTTCTGGTGATATGTGCCAGGGAGGGGTGTCACAGACGTGGTATCAGAGCACCAGGCTGGTTGTAGACTACCATAGCATGGAAAGCCCCGCCTTACTTTTGCCCGACAGCGAGCCCGACGGATTTAACCCGTCTCCGCCTAACCGGCATGGCTGGTGTCGGTCCACAGTAAGGTGCAGTAGGACGTGTCCCATTCCTGAGAGAGGCTCGCCGGTTTCTTCCTGAGAAGGAGCCGACACACCCAGCATATATGAGACCCAGTCCTAGCTGCCGTTTATCCCACCCTCGCCTGCTTTCCTTGGCAACCCAACTCTCTTGAAGCAGGATCCCGCAAAGGAATCCCGCATTCTCATCTCATCCTACACCCAGATCAAGAATAATCCAATGGCGAAACCAAGGTCATCCTAGAAACCACTGCCGAGGATCATGGCGGATTTCCACTGATGCTTTGGAAGGCCGTCTGGGTTCTTCTTGGTAGGCCTGCTCGCCCTCGATACGTGGTGTTCGAGAACTCACTCTCGCCTGCCGGGAGTGACTTTCGAGCAGACATGCATGTCGGCTCGTGTCCGTTGGGCACAAGTCCGTCTCACCTGATCCAAGGTAGGAGCATGGCCACTCTTGTTCAAGCCATCCAGGTAGCAGCCTGGGAAGGTCTCGTCCGCCTGCGGTACTCGGAACCGGCAATGGCGAAAAGCCGAGCTTTCCACCTTCTCCCAGCCAGACCCCAGCATGGTGCGGAGGCTATCCAAACTCCCATTGGAGACGAAGTCGACCCCGCCATAATCACCCTGGCCACCTACGGGGCAGCAATGACAAGGCTCAGCCATTCTCTGATGGAGGAACTCATGACCACAAGGCGCAACCTTGGTATTTCTCGCATGCAACTAAGTCGAGCAAGGAACCCACCTACCCTCAACCATGGGCAAGCTCAGGGTACAGGACTCCCGTTCCCAAATGATTTGCTGGAACGCAGTCTTGTTGCATCTGAGACGCAAGCACTTGCCCGAGTTCAGCAGCACCCCCAGGAGCGAGGTATGATCCTCGAAGGCGTGCATGCGATTCCCCACCCCGCGGAAGATGGAGATGTGGACACCACTCTTCGTCTCGGCCGCGCTCCACCAACTACCAGAGGCCGTCAAGCTAAGTAGAACCATGTTTTGTTAGCCTGAGCGGCGCTTTTATGTTGGTAGGCGAGAATCGGCGAGGTTGTTTGTTTTTCTTGTGTTGGCTTGTAATGTAAGTTTGTTGTATGCTTTCTGGTTGATGTCGAATCTGCCCGTAATAAACTTGGTGTTCTGTTTCTCTTGTTAACCATTATGGTTGTGATGTTATGCCACACTCCTGCAATTGTTTTGGGCCATAAGATGCAGGATTATTTTCTAAAAGATATTTTCTCAGTGTAGCAAGTTCTTCTATCTGTATGCTAGTACCTCTGCAATTTTATCTGTGCTGCAAGACCAGATTTGTTGCAGCTGAGAAAATTCAGAAATGAAAATCTTGTTCCAATTCATCAGAGGAGACAAATTTGATACCTCCACTAAGAAGGGAAATTTCAGAAACGAAGGATACAAGTTCTACTCCAACATAAAACACCACAACTATCTCAGTGCAGATGCGAAGGCACCCCAGAAATTCTACTCCCTCTCAAGCTCAGTGGCGTTGCTAAGATGAGCCTGGCTCACCCGAAGCCGAGTCGCGAGCCGCGCGACGGCGACGGACGGCTCGAGCGGCCGGCTCACCTCCAGCCAGAAGAGCGCCCACCTCAGCAACTGGCGGCGCAGCCTGCCCCTCCGCCGCAGCCTGCTCCTCCACCACAGCACCACCGCCAGCACCAGACCACCAGTTGCATAGGCCAAATATCAGGAAGACCGCCGCAAACAGCAGTCCGCCCACCACCGTAGACGAGATCCCGAAGAGCGCGACGATGATCACATGCTCGATGAAGCCCGCCTCTCCAGCATCTCGACGTAGGCTCTGAAGAAGCTCTGAATGAAGCCCACGGTTGCAATGAAAGAAGAGAGGATTTTGGAGATGTCTGATTTGTAGCCGGAGCTCAGCTGCCGCCCCTCGGCACCGCACGTGGGAAAAGAGAAAGAATCGCGAGCAGTGGCGCGAAACCATCGAGGACATGTTCCCCAAAGCCGTGATGGCCGCGGCGTCGACGGACCGCACGCGCATCAGTGCCGTAGTGGAGTGCTCCGCGCACGAGAACCAGCCGTGTACAGAGCGAGAGAGAGCGAGGAAGAAGAAGAGAGAAATGAGGAGGGAGACTGCCAGGTGGACCCTGGTCCCACATGCCAGCGAGTAGGCCGTTAGCCATGGTGTGCCTCTATCCCTTTCTCAGAAAATCATCCCCTCGTCTCTCCAGTGTTTCTTTTAGGGAAAATCTTTGCAAAATAATTTTGGGAAATGGCCTATCCCACAGTGTCTGTGAACCAATTATTGGTGACACGGATATTTTTCTTTTTGAAAAGAAACCCTGTTGTTTTTTAAAACCTGTGTATACAGGAAAGTGTATATACAGCTTTTCTAAAATAAAAACCCTAGATAGAGGATATGATTAGCATATTCCTAATCTTTGTTTTGCAAAATTTGGGTAGTTGTTGCCCAAGTTAAATCCTTGATTGTTGATGGATAGTTTAGTTGTAGATTTTGTTTGATCTTGTCATGTTTGTGTTGAGTTGAACAAAACCTTAGATTTAATTCTGATAAACCTGGTGGTAGATCCTATGTGATTGTTGGTGTGAGCCCCTGCCATGCCATCTTCTAAAATGCTTTGAGTATGGTAGAAATATCATATTGTTTTAAATAAAAATCTTGTGGAGTGTTAATCTCTTGAGTGTTAAACTCTAATATTTTGCAGAAAAAGTTTTAAATGGGGTATAAATGGATCGTTCAAGAATTATCTTGTATAACCTCCTTAATCTCGAGGACGAGATTCTTTTAAGGGGGGAAGGTCTGTAACACCCCGAAAATTTAAACCTAATTCTAGTGGTGTTTTATGACACCTGAAAAACTTTTTCTCTTTTCCTAAATATTTCTTCAAATCTTTGAGGATGAATTAACTTGGGAATTGCTCCCTCAAGAATTTTCCCAGTGATCCACGAACCACTCCAACACCCGTGATAATTTTGATGATTAGGTTTTCCCTCGAAAACCCTAGCCCTAATTATCGAACCTTTAAACCCTTTTCACCACCTACCAAAGGGAAGCCTATTTCCATAGCTGGAAAAATTCCACTAAAAATACCAGAGGACTCCCATATCCATATGAAGACAATCCATGCAAAAATATTGCATGCTTCAATGCAATATTTCCAAGTTGGGCACTATTTTCCTAAATGCCATTTCTGATCCAGAAATGTTTGAGTCAAGCTATGCATCTCCATAAATTCTGATAAATTCAGGGGATGAATATTTTTACATTACCTACACTTCATCTTTGGAGCCAAACCCATTTGAGCAACTTTTGACCTACTTCCTTTGTAAGGCCATTTTCATGCCTTTTTGAAATCTCCAAGCAAAACCTATACCTAGACAAATCCTATGACCATGAGACTTGGTCACCTTGACCACATGGTCCATAGACACCCAAATCCAGAAGGTCACCCCAAGGTGAAGTGTGAAAAAATCACTTTGCCTAGATCATGCCAATATGCCAATTTTTGGACATCTTGCCAAAACCCAATTTACCCATGTCCAATTGAGCTCAACTCCTTGGACACACCCCTTGTACCAAATAAACCCAGTGGTGAAAATTTGGATCATTTGGACCAACTTTCTCTTGTAGACCATCCATCGAACACCTTCTGCCATTTTTGAAACCCGAAAATGTTTACACATGAAATCTTCTTCAAATTGAGTGAAACTGGACCACATTGCTCACATCCCAGTAGAACATCACCTGCAAAAATCCTAGCTCCATTGGGATAGTGGAAGTCCTTCTTCCTTTCATCGAGCACCTTCTGTGCATTAGGTTTTCTGGAAAATCTAGTCTGCAAAGTAGTGAGTTCTGGAGGGATTTTTGCTTGGGCAAGTTGGTGTTCTTGTGGGGATCACGGTGGTATGATTTGTTGGTCGTTGCACCCACGCTTGACCCCGTGGCATGGCCATGCCGCTCGTGGCGCGCTCCAGACGCTAGGGCGCGCACTGGCCGGCGTCCACCCGCCGATGACCTCCTCTGTTCCTCGGGTCCCCTTCGCTGTTCCTCGGTTCCAGACCAAGCGAGCAGAAGCTACACCTCTCCTGCTCCCCTAGCTCGGACCGGAGCCGCTCTTATCCCCTCCACCGACAGAACATCGCCGTGGTGGATTCTTTGCGGGAGCTTCTCCCCGGTGCCCTCCTCTCCCTGCCCTGCCCTTCCCTTCATCTCTGTGGCTCCTGCGCCGCCTGTGGCCGTCGTGCGTAAGCACCTAGCGCAGCACCGCCCCTGTAGCCGGAGAAGCGTAAGCCGTGACCTCACGGCGCCATTAATGGCCGCACCAGCCACACACCCACCTCCCCTCCCTCTGGTCTATATATGAGCACCTCGAGCCCTCCCTCGCATGCATACATCACCCTCCCCTCCCCTGAGCCTCCCCATGTTTCTTTCGGTTGAGGAAACCGAGCTCGGGCTTCGGCCATGGTCGCCGTGACCATGTCGAGGATGGACTCGAGCCCTCAAGCCACCCAGCGCCCCTAGCCCTCCTCCCCTGGCCACGGTACACCGCCTCCGGGCCGTCCCCACCGCCGGCCGACCCTCCCGGCGAGTCTCTGGCCGTCCCCGGCCCTCCCCTTCTTTTTCCCGTGCGTGTCCAGAGGAGGAAGACAAGCATCGATCCGTTCTTGTCTTTTTTTTCTTCCTTCCGTTACGTACCGTTTCGGCCTGCTAAGGCGCGGCAGCCCGCGGCCTGCCAGCAGCCCAGCCAGGCGCGCGACGGCCCACCCACGGCCCATGTCGCGTGGCCGACGCGGCCCATTTGTTTTTTTCCCGCGCGTCTTTTTTTCTTTTCCTGCTGGACAGTTTTTCAAACGTCCAAAACTTTTAAACCGTAGCTCCGATTAGAGTGATTCAAACTTCTAAATCTTCGTCTCGACGAGATCTTTCCGGTGGTACTGATTTCATCTTGTTCCAAAATAGTTCTTTGAAGTTCCCTTTTATATGTGCATTCCGGAGTCCGTGGAGCGGGGCTATCGCTGCCCTACGCCGCGGAATCACCTCGACCTTTCCAAACCCAGTGGATCCCTGTCTTCGAAGGCAAGCTAACCCCTTGCTATGAGCAGCCCAGCAGTGTTTGTTTGTTTATTTGCTTATTACCATGCCGGGTGTTTATGTTTTTGTCTGTCTACTGTTATATTTATGCATGTCTGTTTGTTGTTCTTGTTTAGTATAAACTTGTAATATTGCTCCTGCCGTGTTGCATATTGTGTTGCATATTTATTTATCGTACTTGCTTGGTTATATTATGTATTGTTAATGTTTATTAAACACACATCATTCTTGAGACAATGGACTGGGGGTACCGCCGCCGTCTCACTAAAACATTAACGTTGATCTGCGATGGCGCTGGTCGGAGGTACCTCTGCCACAGTCACCCGGTCGACGCTAACCAACTGTGCTATCTTTTATAGTCGATCTGTGAAGGCACCGGTCGGAGGTAGCTCCGCCATAGTCATCCGGTTGACGTTTCTTTTCTTGTCAAACGAGAAGGCGCTGGTCGGAGGTAGCTCCGCCACAGTCATCCGGTTGACGTTTCTTTTCTTGTCAAACGAGAAGGCGCTGGTCGGAGCTAGCTCCGCCACAGTCATCCGGTTGACGTTTCTTTTCTTGTCAAACGAGAAGGCGCTGGTCGGAGGTAGCTCCGCCACAGTCATCCGGTTGACGTTTCTTTTCTTGTCAAACGAGAAGGCGCTGGTCGGAGGTAGCTCCGCCACAGTCATCCGGTTGACGCCATTTTCTTTTGCTAAGTTTCGACATGGATACTACTATTTCCTAAAATATTGTGTTGCTAATGTCTTGTCATTTGATGATGTATTATTGTGATATTGTGGTTGTTTGTTGGACTAATCCTCGGTTGTTTGGACTTGTGAGTAATGAGACCTGATTAAATGAAACACCCCTACAAACAACGATAGGGTCAGTCCATAGTGCCACTAATCTGAACATCGAAAGCAATGCCACTGTCGCTCATATGGGCGGGCCTTGACCTACGTAACCTATTGAGCCTCCTTTGATGCTACCATTTTGGCAAGTCTAGTCGGTTACCTTTGTGGTTGGGGCTAGTCTTGCGAAGGTTTCGGAGCTAGGCGTCGCTCATGGGTTGGGGACGTGACGGATTCACTTGGTCATAAGACATAGAGTTATGTCGGTAGCTATACACTAGTAGAAAAAGGGGCAACAATACCGGTACTAATAAAGCGGGACTAAAGGGGTACCCCTTTAGTACTGGTTGCACCAGAACTGGTGTTAAAGGGCTCCACGTGGGCGTAGCTGCTGCGCGCGCGGCGGAGGACCTTTAGTACCGGTTGGTTAAACCAACCGGTATTAATAGTTCCTGCTTTTTTTCCCCCTTATTTTTCAGGGTTTAGGGTTTCTTTTTTTCTTCTCGCTTATTTTTCGGGGTTTAGGGTTTCTGTTTTTTTCCTTTTCGCTCATTTTTCAGGGTTTCGGAGGAGATCACGTATAAAGTACTCATTACACATATAAAGTACTCATTACATATAAAGTACTCATTACATGGATATCACTGCTAGTACATAGAGGGAGTCTATTTTTCGATATAGTGGAATTCACCGGATTCAGGTATGACATGCGTAAGGAAAAATCCCGCCAATTCCTCCGCAATTGCTTTTACGCGGTTTATTGGCAGGAGCTGGTTCCGCTTCCTTGCCATCTTTAAAAGAAGGAGATCAAATCAGTTATGATCGAAACTAAACACAATTGATGGTAGCAAAAATAAATTTGTGAATGATGTTTACGTACCTCTTGATTTCTTCGACTATTGACTCTCTCATTGACCTTTATGTGGATGTACTCGCAAACGTAGTATCCACATAAATTCGTCCCCTGTGGTTGTAGCAGGCACCACTATACGAGAATAGAATTCAATCAAATAATAATCAAGAGAATGATAATGGTATTGAAACTAAAATTAGAGAGATACGCGGACCTAGGTACGTAGTACTACTTACTTTGTTAGCCTTAAACTCCAGCTTATCTTTCCACTCACCGGTTCTTCCTCTCTGAACCTTTTCCAAACCCTGGCCGGCAAAGAAAATGAATTGAGGAGTTATTACTTACTTTGATATCAGGAAATGAACGAATTAAAGAGGCCGATATAGTGCGATTGAAATTACCTCTGGAGCAATACACGCACGCTTTTGTATTCATCTTGATGTTTCCTTAATGAGTCCCAGATTTCAACTTCTCCAAGATCGATTCTAATGATTAGCAGAATGAAGTGGAACCTGTGCGCACGTTTATATACGCAGTTATTCAGAGCTCATCAATTACACTTAATATCGGGAAAGCAAAATAGAATGTGTACAAGACAGTAACACTCACTTGAAGTTGTAAGGAAAAAGTATTTCTTTTTTGGCACTTTGTCGCTTTAAAAACGTTAGCAAAACGTCCTCTGTGTCCTGGGCATGCTGTTCTACGGTGACTTGATGAACTTTATCCGGGTCAATGAACCCAATGTCCCAGATTCCATCCACTCTGCATTCACGAATCTTCATTCTGCATAATAGCGTACAAAAGAATATCGTGAGGATAATTACAGGCAATGAACGAGCTTAACTAAAGAATTAAATTACACAAATAAATCACTTACAGACAATAGCAGCTGATGATAGATTTGTCGAGGTCACGTTGATTGTACATCTGAAAAAGTTCGGAGAACTCAACCTGCACAGCATATTCTCGGAAGTAGTGCTGTTCCTTAACTCCCGCCATGAAATAGAATCTCTCTTCTTTTGCGGCGGTCATGTACCAGTTATGCAATTTCCATAACTGTGTTGTTAGAGCACTCGGATTTTCGACCAGAGGCAGCCCGAGAACATATTGATATGCTAACTCCATGATGGGGTAATCTGTCTCGCCATGGAATACAACTTCTCCAGGCTCGATTTCCCGAGCAACAATATTATCAGAAGGCACAATGAGCGGGGCGATCGATTGTACTTCTTGTTCTCCGAGCTGGGCAACTTTTTTCCCGCACATTTTATCTTCCTCCATCTGTGAGCTATGTACCTTTATAATACCTCGCTCATAGTCTGAAAGGGCCCGCGGTGGAGGGTTATATATGTTGTCAACGGTGCGATCTTTAATCTCCGTTGGTATAGTCTTCAGAAGTTCCTTTATGGGGTCCAGTCTTGCCTCCAGTCTTTCCTTTTTTTCTGTTCGAAAAAGGCTGTCACCTCGGCACGTGTGCTCACTTCTAATTCCTCCACAGTCTTCTCGCCAGCTAACTTCTCAGGAGCCTTGACTTTCTTGGGTATGTTTGCACGTTTCTTGACAGGGGACGTACGGCCAGTACCAGTCGACGTGAACAGCTTCCGCTTTGGCAAATTACTAGTGGGCGCATCAGTCGGCTGACGGGACGGCGCGGGCGATGGACTCGCGGTGGGCACCCAATCGTCGGGGAAGGCGGGTGGACTTTGAGGTGGTGAATTTCTACTCGGAGGAGTCGGTGGCCTTGGCGCCGAGTCTGGAAACATGATGTATTTCTTCTTCCATAGAACGATACCAAGCTCGACTTCTCCCAATGTCTTCTCGCCTTCAGCTCCAGGAATGTCAAGATCCATTGAGTGGAATCCCGACAGAACTTTTGTGACCCCGACACGAGCAAATCCAGCTGGAATCTGACCAAAATGGAAGGTTGCTCCAAGTTGATATGGTAAAGCATAGCCATTCGCCACCGGATAACTAATGTTCTTCATTGGCGCATGTAACTCACAATTTGTCTTCTCCGTGATATCATCCACGGGGTAGTGAGCCGCCGACGGTTCATCAACTGCAGGATCTTGTAGCTGCGTGGAACCCACGCTGCTTTTCCGCTGAGATGGGCAGACATCGACTGCAGGATCTTCTAGTCGCAGCTGAGATTCCCTTTGCTGGGTAATTGAGTGTAGTTGCTCCTGCACAGCATGCACCTGGCGTTCTAATTCCGAAAACCGGTCCGCCCCCTCCTCTTACTTCTGCAATGTTTTTTATAAGTTGCAACGTCCGCCGGAAACCCTTCACGAAAACCAACCCCGCCTCCTCTGCCTCGACATCGTCCCCAGTGTTCTTTATTCCCGAGGGCGAGTGTCAGCTCGTCGTCCTCTCTATCGGGAACAAATTCTCCCTTTCGGACTTTCTCTATTGCGTCCACTAGTTTTTTTACGACTCTTGTAATTCTTTTCTTCCATTTTCCCTTTGGAACAATCAGCCCTGTGTCCCATGCGCGAACAACCAGAACTTGGACCTGTCGGGCCAGTCATCTGTCTGTGGGGTGATCCCTTTTTGACGCAGTTCGTTTTCAAAGGCTTCCCACTTAGGCAAGGCAGTCTTGTAGCCACCTGACCCCAAAGTATGGTGATATTTCTTCTTCTTAGCATTCAACTTATTTTGGGCCGATCGGGCCACAGCGACGGCCGATTTTTTATACGCCACAAATTCAGGCCACGCATCTTTTATCTTCTCTAGATGTCCAGTGAATTTTGGAGTTACTTTCTCATATTTTTTCCACAATCCTTTCTTCCAGTTGTTGAATTGCTGGGCCATCTTCTTTAGAGTCCACTCCTTGACTTTATCCTTCTTCTTCTCTGGGAGATCTGCCGGTAGGCTGAAAGATGTCAAGATCGAGTCCCAAAGGAGGTCTTTAATTCTTTTATCGACATAACTTGCGCCAATGTTGGCTTTCTTCGGCTCATTCCATTCTGCAATGGTGATCGGGACCATGTCCCTAACAAGAACTCCGCATTGACCTACATATTTAGTGTAGATTTCTTCGGGTTTCACCGGTTTGCCATCATTAGCAACTTCGGCGATCGACAACTTTGCACCTTCTGGCAGCTTTACCCTTTGTTCGGGCCTCGTTTAGAGACGCTTGGCTTAGATCCAGAGGGCTACAAGAAAAATGTTTCGTTAATAAGTGCAAATCAATTAATGCATCTAGTGATCAACAAGACTTAATATATATATATACCTCGCCGGAGTTTTCTAAGGGCACTTCGTCGTCGTCTCTTAAATTTTCTAGCTCAAGTCCCTCACCGGAGTCGTTCAAACATTTTGCGCTGAAATCATCGTCGTCTTCTTCACCGGAATCTTCTCCATCGGAATTTAATCCAAGGGTCCTCTCACATATAATTGCTAGCATCTGCTCTTCATTCTCCTCGTCCCGGATGAAGGGGGCGTCGTCCTCCATAGCTCAATGTCACTGCAAATTTTTAATTCATAGCATCAAGGTTACAAAGATTGCTTTGCTAAATTTGTTTCTAACTTTGCTAACACAATTGGACTTTGTTAAAATTCATAGCATCAAGCTTTTTAACTTTGATTTCTAACTTTGCTAACACAATCATCAAATAACTTTGCTAAATTTGCTACATTTTCAAATGTTCTAAAATAACAACCTAAATTTTCTAAATTTGCAAGATAACCTAAATTTGTAAGACCTAACATAACAACCTAAATTTTGAATAAACACTAATAAAATAACTTTGCTAAATTTTCTAACTCTTCTAAATTTGCTACATTTTCAAATTTGCTAAAATTTCTAAATTTGCTACACTAATTAATAATTTGCAACACAAATTTGCTAACACAATTGGACTTTGTTAAAATTCATAGCATCAAGCTTTTTAACTTTGATTTCTAACTTTGCTAACACAATCATCAAACATTGCTTTGCTAAATTTTCAAACTTTGCTAAATTTTCTAACTTTGCTAAATTTGCTACATTTTCAAATGTTCTAAAATAACAACCTAAATTTTCTAAATTTGCAAGATAACCTAAATTTGTAAGACCTAAATTTTGAATAAACACTAATAAAATAACTTTGCTAAATTTTCGAACTCTTCTAAATTTGCTACATTTTCAAATTTGCTAAAATTTCTAAATTTACTACACTAATTAATAATTTGCTACACTAATTGCTAACTAAGCTACACAAAATTGCTAAAATGAAAGAAAAAAAACCTGCGGTGGTGGAGGCCGAGGCGGTGGTGGTGGAGACTGGCGATGCGGGATCGAGGCGACGGCGCGCGGGAGGCCGGCGATGCGGGAGGAGGTGGAGGCGGCCGAAGCAGGGCGCGCGGTGGAGGCGGCCGGAGCAGGGGCACGCGGTGGGCGGGACGATGGCGCGCGCGGGCGGCCGGAGCAATGCGCGCGCGGTGGAGGCGGCCGGAGCGATGGCGGGGCGCGCGGTGGAGGTGGCCGGAGCAGGGGCGCGCGATGGAGGCGGCCGGAGCAGGTGCGCGCGGTGGAGGGCGGCCGGAGCAGGGCTCGCCGGAGGAGGAGGCGTCGGTGGAGAGAAGGCGTGCGGTGTCGCTGTTTTGGGACTTGACGAATTTGGGAACGATCCCCTGTTTAAACCGCTCGAAATGGACCTTTAGCACCGGTTGATACGACCAACCGGTACTAAAGACCCTTTAGTACCGGTTGGTATTATCAACCGGTGCTAAAGGTCCATTTTGGGCCGCGGCGAAATTTCGCGCGCGAAGCCCACCCCTTTAGTACCGGTTGGTTATACCAACCGGTACTAATGGGCTTTTGATTTTTTTTCTATTATATGTATACGTGTTTTATTTCTTATGTTTTCTGTTTTGATTTATATCTATTTGGTTTCTGTTTTGTTTTTTTCTCTAGTTTCTTTTTATTTTATATCTATGTAACTTAATTGTCTAAAAATTTGTAATAATTATCTATTTATTTTAGAAACATCGTTAACAACATCCTCGTGGATTAGGGTTTACCCGTCGACGACAATACATATAGACCCATGGCAGCGCATGGCCAGGACATCGATAGCTAGGGGAGGACACGTGACTGACACCGATAGCTAGGGGTTCGTTGCTAGGAATGGTGGATTAGGGTTTACCCCGTCAACGACAATAGCTATAGACCTCCCTGCATACGCCCAACGGTGCATTTGATATGCTAGGGGAGGACACGTGCCTAGGGCAGCGCTGCGGGAGGACACGTGCCTAGGGCAGCCCGCCTTTAACCAACCGGGACTAAAGAAGCACACGGATCGTGTGTTTCTTTCAAGCGCTTGTGAGACGTTGGATCAGGGGTGTGTTTCTTTTGAGGGATTGTGAGCTGTTGGATCAGCAGTATCAACCGGGACTAAAGAAGCACACGTACCATATATATAGCCCCCTCCCGGACATGTTCAGCACTCAGTGTCTACTCATTGTAGTTCATTTTGGCAGTACACGGGTAGCAGAGAGCAAGATTTCTGAGAGGCAGGAGTTCCTAGAGCGGAGGCTGAAGGTGAACCCTCCCCTCGGTCAGATCCAAGCAGCGGCAAGGATCTCTGATGATTAGCAACATCCCCAACACTTGTTCGGACGGTTGCAAATCATCAGAGACGTCTTGCCGCTGTTTGGATCGAAGGCCGATTTGCCGTCTCACGACCACGCGATGATTTGCCGATTTGTCGGTCAGAGTGGCCACTGGAGAAGGTAGGCAACTATGATCCGATGTGGTTCCGAAAGGGGCATGGTTAATTTAGGTTGGGCTGTATGACGGGGAAACCGTGTGTTTTGTTCCAATTTTTTCGAGCGCTTGTGAGCCGTTGGAGTTTTTAGAGCCAAAAATCAGTGTTTAGAGTTTTCTTCTGAGTTTTCATAACACAGTTACATAAAAGGTTTAATACATTATTACACATCACCAACAACACCCCCCTATCTATTGTTGGGGTATAATTTTTTTTCTTCGCGTATGTCGACCCTTTCTTCTGATTGCGCCGTAACCATGGAGAATCTTCATCATTTAACGGGATGCTTGGGTCAGCTTTCACTTTGAAGGGCGGAATTTCATGAAACTTATTGTAATCTTCTGACATGTCTGTCTTCTCCTCCACTCCCACGATGTTTCTTTTCCCTGAAAGAACTATGTGGCGCTTCGGCTCATCGTATGATGTATCAGCTTGCTTATTATCTTTTCTTTTTTTCGGTCTGGAAGACATGTCCTTCACATAGAAAACCTGAGCCACATCATTGGCTAGGACGAATGGCTCGGTGTGGTACCCAAGATTTTTTAGATCCACTGTAGTCATTCCGTACTGCGGGTCTATCTCTACCCCGCCTGACAGGTTGACCCATTTGCACTGAAACAAAGGGATCTTAAAATAAGGTCCATAGTCAAGTTCCCATATCTGCTGTATGCAACCATAATATGTGTCCTTTGTCCCATTGTCGTTTGTTGCATCAAAGCGGACACCACTGTTTTGGTTAGTGCTCTTTTTGTCTTGGGTGTCCGTGTAAAATGTATTCCCATTTATCTCGTACCCTTGGAAAGTCAATATAGTCGAAGATGGTGACTTGGCCAACAAGTATAGCTCTTTTCCAACAGTGGTGCTATTAATGAGATGTGTACACAACCAACTGCCGAAAGTGTCTTCGTGTTTTCCTTTAATCCAGAAGTCGGTCTGCTCCGGGTATTTGGAGCGTAAAATATCCATGTGTTCCACGATTCGACGAGTACTCGGCAAGTCAATGGGTACTCGAACGTTTTCCGGTAGAAACCCCCTCAATGCAACCGGAAGTAATTGTGTCATAATCACGTGGCAGTCATGAGACTTTAGGTTTTGGAACTTTTTCTCTGCCATGTTTATTATTCCCTTTACATTCGACGAGTAGCCAGACGGGACCTTGATACTGCTCAGGACTTGAAAAAAGATCTCCTTCTCTTCTTTGGTAAGATCGTAGCTGGCAGTACCTTGATACTTCTCTCGATTCACGTTGTCTCCTTCGTGCATCCGCTGTATCTTTCGTCTTCCCATACACGCCTAAGAAGTTTAGCAGGTTCACGCAAAGATTTTTCTTCACGTGCATCACGTCGATTGAAGAGCGAACCTCTAGCAATTTCCAATAGGGTAGGTCCCAAAATATAGATTTCTTCTTCCACATGGGTACGCGTTTGTCAGCGTCATTCGGAACAGATTGTCCGCCAGGACCCTTTCCAAAGATTACTTTTAAATCCTTGACCATATCATATATAACATCACCAGTAGGGAGGGTAGGCTTCGTCCGGTGATCTGTCTCACCTTTGAAATGCTTGCCTTTCTTTCTTACGGGATGCTGTCTTGTAAGAAATCGACGATGCCCCAGGTACACATTCTTGTTACCTAAATATATATTGTCAGTCTAACCTAAACAGTGTGTGCATGCATTGTATCCCTTGTTTGACTGTCCTGAAATGTTACTTAGAGCCGGTCAATCATTGATGGTTACAAACAGCAACGCTCGTAGGTCAAATTCCTCCTGTTTGTACTCATCCCACACACGTACACCTTCTTCACGCCACAACTGTAAAAGTTCGTCAACTAATTGCCTCAGATACACATCAATGTCGTTGCCAGGTTGCTTCGGCCTTGGATAAGCACTGGCATCATAATAAACTTTTGCTTCATGCACAACCAAGGAGGAAGGTTATAGATACATATAGTCACGGGCCAGGTGCTATGACTGCTGCTCTGCTCACCAAACGGATTCAAGCCATCTGTACTTAGACCAAATCTTAAGTTCCTTGCGTCAGCTGCAAAATCTTTGAACTCACTGTCGATGTTTCTCCACTGCGACCCATCAGCGGGGTGTCTCAGCATCTCGTCTTACTTACGGTCTTCTTTGTGCCATCGCAACAACTTGGCATGCTCTTTGTTTCGGAACAAATGTTTCAACCGTGGTATTATAGGAGCATACCACATCACCTTGGCAGGAACCCTCTTCCCGGGGCTCGGCTTGCCCTCAACATCACCTGGGTCATCTCACCTGATCTTATACCGCAATGCACCGCATATCGGGCATGCATTTAAATTCTCGTGCTCACCACGGTAGAGGATGCAGTCATTGATGCATGCATGTATCTTCTGCACCTCTAATCCTAGAGGGCAGACAATCTTCTTTGCTTCGTACGTACTATGAGGCAATACGTTATCTCTTGCAAGCATCCTCTCTTTAATATTTTCAGCAAGTTTTCAAATCCCTTGTCAGATTGTCCATTCTGTGCCTTCCATTGCAGCAATTCCAGGGTGGTACCCAGCTTTTTCTGGCCATCTTCACAATTTGGGTACAACAATTTTTTGTGATCCTCTAACATGCGCTCCAACTTCGACCACTCGTTCTTACTTCCGCAGTTTATCTGTTCATCAATAATGACCCGGCGAAGATCATCATCGGACTGATCATCAACAATGATCTCATGTTCAGCTTCGTCTTCCTCCATTGTAGTACCACCGTGTTCAGAGAACACCGGATAGTTGTCATCATCCTCTTCTTCATTGTCTTCCATTATAACCCTCTTTCTCCGTGGTTGGTCCAACAAAAATAATTGGGCATGAAGCCTGCTCGCAACAGGTGGGAGTGGAGGGTTCTTGAGGAAGGGTAATTCCTCTTATTCTTACAGTCATCGCATGGACAAAATATAAAACCATTCTGCTTGTTTAACTTAGCCACACGGAGAAAATTATGCATGCCATCAATGAACTCGGGACAGCGTCGGTCACCGTACATCCATTCCCGGCTCATCTGCATTATACAAATATATCAAATAGAGATATGTGACAAAATTCATTAATACAACAGTTCACCACATTTAAACAAAAGTAGAGTAGCGACCAAATCTAATACATAGTTCTCATAAACATTCATCAAGTTGGTCGGCATAATTGTTATAAACACAAAATTAAACAAATATATAGTTATAACAAACAATCGTACCACATCCGAATAATAGAGCGGACGAGAGCCGGTGTGGACAGATGTCAAAACCATGACACTATATATAACAAACAATTATACAAATAAGAAAATTATACAAGTAATAATTATGCATCTAAATCATACAACTAAGATTTTTTAAAATAAAAGATAAAAATAAGAGGCTCACCGAGGTGGTGTCGGTGACGGGGCGGCGCGGACGATCGACGGCGGTGAGGAAGGGGACGAGACGACACTATAAAAAACCACAAATTATATTTTAATTTGAGCTCAAAATGCATATAAAACAAATGAAATCCCTAACTTAGGCATTTCATCAAACAGCTTGCTAGCACTACAAAAATCAAACTAGCTAAACTAGCAAGAAAATGAGCTAAACTTGAAATGCCGGAAGAGAAGATGAAGTTGCTAACCCTTGTATATGTAGGTGCCACCAATCTTGACAAATGTTGGAGAAAAATGGGGTGAACTAGAGCTTGGGAGAGCAAAGAGAGAGAAAAAATGGAGTTGTGTTCGAGCTAAAAAATGGAGCTGTGGCTCGGGGTGGAAGAAGGTAATATAGGGAAACCTTTAGTACCGGTTTGTCTTACCAACCGGTACTATGGGGCCACCAACGGCAGCCGCCTGTGCCAACCTTTAGTACCGGTTTGTATTACCAACCGGTACTAAAGGCTCATCTTTAGTACCGGTTGGTAATACAAACCGGTACTAAAGTGTATCGCCATGGGGCCCCGGCCGCCTCGCATCTGGAACCGGTACTAATGCCCCCTTTAGTACCGGTTCGTGTCCAACCGGTACAAAAGAGGGCGCACCGATGCCTTGTTTTCTACTAGTGATACAGGGAGTGTCTTGGTAGCGTGAACGGTCAGGTGAGTGTATCTTGCTGAGTTCGTCTTAGGGATGATATCCTAAAGTATCGGCTGAGTGTGGTGCACTTAGATGGGTGGTATCTACAACCTCTCGAGAGTGTCAAATCTGGATGTCTAGCCTTGTTCCAAGGTTATGGAACAACAGTTCAGTGTCGGTCACACTATTGTCTTTGTCGTGTCAGGAGGTTAAACTTAAGATCTGTTTGAAAGAATTAATGAACGACCTGATCTCACTAAATGAACAAATAAGATGATGCAGGGAATGTTGCCTTAAGATGCTGATGGTTCCCGTGACATAGGATGGCGGTGTGATCGTTGGGAGCCTAGAGTTAGGCCTGAGCCAACATCAACCGTGCATGCCCAGAGTGGAAAGATAAGGCCAGTGGGCCTAGCAGTGATCACAGGTGCTGTTGTGTATTATTTGGTACCAACTGGTACACTCGTTTACTCGTCACAGGTAATCTCTTTGTATGATTGCCGGTGCACGATCCAACCCCACCTGGCTTGTACTCTGTACTGGTGATACCCCCGTTGCTTGCTTATGACATGTTTGGTTGTCAATGCCATGCTACTTTTTGCCATGTATCTAGAGTACACCTTGCCATGTGTAGTAATTTATTTCCAATGTATATCTTGATGCATGATTGTTGGATTGTTTGTAGTGAGTGGCGATTCTTGCTGAGTGCATACAAATGTACTCACGGGCCTTGTGGTTGTGGCCAGGTTTTGGCGAGGATTCATCTTCTTCCTTAGCAAGGAGATGGAGCAAGAGTGTGCTAGGATCAATAGCCCAGCCAGATGCCTGTGGAGTGGAGCCGCTCCAAGCCGTTGCCTTAGTCGTGTTCCGCTGCCAGTTAAACTCTGTCCAGAGCCATGCTTGGCTTGATATTTTGATCATGCCTTGATGGCCTTGTAAACCTTTTGTAGCACTTCTTGTGCCTGATTGTGTAATGATTTCCATTATGTTGCACTGTCGTGACGTGCGGCCAGGTATCTTGGGCTGGCGCACGGGGCGACCGCCTCTCTGGTGATATGTGCCAGGGAGGGGTGTCACATTCCTTTCTCACTATCACACCATGCTAGAAGAATCTAGATTGGAAATAATCCAATCGTTTTAAGACTCCCTTTGGATGTTAGAAGAATGAAATCCATGTTACTTAGTACTGAATTAA
The DNA here is from genome assembly GCA_947311845.1 of Poa pratensis. Classification (NCBI taxonomy): domain Eukaryota; kingdom Viridiplantae; phylum Streptophyta; class Magnoliopsida; order Poales; family Poaceae; genus Poa; species Poa pratensis. The sequence continues at coordinate 96,825,286 of CAMZMU010000085.1, forward strand.
TGAGAACCAATCTTCATAAAAGCAGCAAAGAGTAGTTCCTACAGCTGAGGAAATGGCCGCGCTCCCACCCCACCCGAGCTCTGGCGACTCCCATGGCGATGGCGGCGCACCTCCCTCCTAGGGCTCCCACCAAGGTTTTTCGGCGAGGGCATGGCGATGGATCCGTTCTCTGATCCCTCTTCCATTGCCCATACTCTGGATTTCTCGGTTGGACATCGATTCCGATCCAAGGTTCGTGAACTTTTCGCCACTCCGGTCAGCCCTGTTTCTGTCTCCAATCGGTTCTTTCTTGTGGTCTCTTTTAGTCGTGCTTCCTTTCGATTGGATGAGTTGAATGTTAGTCTGGCCCTCTCGGCATCTCTCGGTGTTGCCTATGATGAGATCGACACCACCCTCTTGTCAGATCGGGTTTTCAAATTCTCCGTTAGCTCAAAGGCAGTGGGTTTCTTGATTCATAATTTGAGATCATACAGCTGTAAACAATTCATCTGCTATTTTCACCTCTGAGGTTTTGGTGGTCCAAACTGGCAGCGTGAGGAGGCAAATTGGATTGCTGAAAATGAGGCTGAATGGGTTTCGTCGAAATCTGCGAGTCGTTCCTGCTCCCGTTTGCCCAGAGTTATAGATGCTTTTAATAGATTACATGCTGATCATGGAGTTCCTCGCATCAACCCCATTCTTACTGGTGCAAATTCGACCCCTCTTGGTATTCGATCTACGGTTCATGCCTCCAGTTCTTCCCCCAGATCTGATGAGCCTCATGCGCGTGATCTTCGTGATCCGCTTCCCACGCGGGAATCTCGCGTGCGGAGGCAAATTTCAAATCCTAACCCTAATCTGCAGTGGGTCGTTGTTTCTCGGCCCGTGAGGCCCAACAGCACGGGGGGAACCACCTTCTCCGAGAGACCCGCCAGCCAGGAGAGGCCCATCAGCACAGAGAGGCCTGCATCTTCTGATATCTCGCCTGACTTATCTGTCTGGGCCGACATTCAGCCTGCTTATTCACCGGAACAGAGGAGATGTTTTCGCTGTTTAAATCCTGGTCACCTGAGGAAAGTTTGCAGAAATCAGATTCGCTGTCGAGTTTGTTGGAATTATGGGCATATTTCCCGGAATTGCTTCTCTGGTATTAACCATAAACGGAAGTATTGGCGTGTCGTCAACGAGATTGATACAGCTGCCACCCCAGAAAACCCAAACGTCGCCTCACCCTCAGCTGATATTGCTGCTCCTAATGCACCTGTCCAAGAGAATGATGAGCCTATGCTTATTACACCTCCCCTGAGCCCTGTCCCTGATACCAATCCTACTGCTGAGCAGCCAATCCAAACAGATGTTACAGTTGATCATTCTACTGATTCCAGTAATCAGAAGGAGGTGATGTCAGGAAACCCACAGGTCTTTGTTTCAGCTGAACAAGGAGCAGAACATGAGAGAATAGAATAAGCTGCAGTATCACCTATTCAGAACCAGCTTGCTGCAGTCCAGAACATGTTAGCAAGCCTTGTGGCTTCACCTGCCTCTGTGCTACCTGCTTTATCTGAATCAAACATTGTGGGGGCCACATGCGAGATGGTGGATGTAGAGGAGAATGGATCTGTGCAGAGTAAGTGCTATCTGCAGGTTAATACTGTCTGTGATGCTCCTGTCCCCAAATCTACTGTGCAGATCACAGAAATAGAAGAGGCAGGTACTATGCTTGTTGTTATGCCCAGCACCTGTAAGAAGAGGAAGAACAAGGCACCAAACACTGTTGATATTGTTAGAAGGAGCATTAGGCTAGCTAATCTAAAAGATGGCTTCAAGGACTCTGCTGTTGTCTCTTCACAGGAGCAAGCTGTAGCTTATGAAGCCCAAGTTGTTGATAAAACTGCACCTGCACCACCTCATCTGCCCATGGAGATGATACAAGCTTTAGCTACTGGGCCATGTCAGATGCATCCTGAGGATGTTTCTGAAAGTAGTCTCAACTATGACAGCACTGTGATCAATGTTTAGAAACTGGAATATACTTGATTGGAACTTGCGTGGAATAAATTCACAGTGAAGGTGGGATGATATCCGACAAAATATTGATGAATCCAACTGTAATATTATCTGTTTCCAAGAGACCAAGAGGGAAACATTTGATCACTCCTACATCCGTAATTTCTGCCCCAGACGATTCGATAAATTTGCTTATTCCCCTTCAGTAGGCAGCTCAGGGGGCATCATTACTATATGGAATGGCAATTTATTCGAGGGGCAGCAGATTAGCATCTCACGGTTTCATGTTACTGTACAGCTAATATGCAAATTAAGTGGTCATGTCTGGTACTTGACCAATGTGTATGGCCCTACCACTGCAGACGACAGATTACTGTTCACCAACTGGCTGGAGAACTTGGACACTGCACCAATGCATTTTTGGATGATTTTAGGCGATTTTAATTTGATAAGAGGGCCAGAAAACAGAAACAAGCCTGGCGAGGACATCAATAACATGCTGACTTTTAATAGAATTATCAGCCACCATGATCTCATTGAAATTCCCTTGAAAGGGAGGTCATAAACTTGGAGCAATATGCAGGAGGAACCTTTGCTAGAAAAATTGGACTGGGTTTTTACCTCTGCTGACTGGACTGTTACCTTTTCAAATCCACTGGCAAAATTATCCTCTGATCATGTTCCCATTCAGATTCAAATTGGAATTGATGTCCCAAAGGCTAGAGTATTCAGATTTGAGGATTATTGGATGGAGTTTCAGGGTTTTAGAGATGTGGTAATCCATAATTGGCAGCATGCTGGTCACTACAAAAATGCAGCACAGGATATCACTGCTCGATTAAAGTCCTTGCGGTATGGTTTAAAAAAATGGAGTAAAAATATTTCTCAGCTAAATAGGACCATTGATTCTTGCTGTTTTGTGCTTGCTTTACTGGATGGTATTGAGGACCAAAGGCAATTAACTCTGATGGAAAGTAATTTCAGGATTTTATTGAAAACTCACCTGTCCAATTTGCTTGAAGCTAAAAGGATTTATTGGAGAAACAGAGATAAAATAAGGTGGGCTAAATTAGGTGGTGAGAACACTAGGTTTTTTCACACCTATGCCACAAAGAGTTTCAGATGCAATTACATAGCCACTGTCACTACTGAAGATGATAGGATCCTTTGTGATCATGAGGATAAAGCCGCTGCCATCTGGCTTGCTTTCAAAAAATGAGTTGGCTGTACCGATAACCCTTCCATGCAGTTTGATCTTCAGAACATGATCACCCCCAATCCAGACATAGATTTCACTAGCCTTGAGGTTCCTTTCACCAAGGAAGAAATTGATGATATTGTGAAGAACATGCCTTCTGATAAATCACCTGGGCCTGATGGTTTTAATGGGGCTTTCCTGAAGAAATGCTGGGATATTGTCAAGGAGCAATTTTATTCTCTTTGCCACAGTTTTTATGAGGGAAATCTGAATATTGATAGCATAAATACTGCTTTCATTACCCTAATTCCAAAAAAGGACAGCCCAGTATATGTCAATGACTACAGGCCTATTTCATTGGTCAGTTTGACACTAAAATTCCTTACCAAGCTCTTGGCTAATAGAATGCAGAAGGTTATAGTTCCTGCCTTACACAAGAACCAATATGGATTCATTAAAAGCAGAACTATTCAGGATTGTCTTGCTTGGGCATTTGAGTATATTCATCTGTGCCATAAATCAAAAAAGGAAATTATCATTCTTAAATTGGATTTGAGAAGGCTTTTGATAAAGTAGAATATAGTGCTATTCTGCTAATGCTGAAGCACCTGGGGTTTGGTGATCGATGGCTTGGCTGGATCAACATAATACTGCAGTCTGCCTCTACTTCTGTCTTGCTGAATGGTGTACCAGGGAAAAAGATTTTCTGTAAAAGAGGAGTCAGACAGGGTGATCCACTATCACCACTTCTGTTTGTATCTACTGCTGAATTGCTACAGTATGCTATTAATGAGGCTTGGCACAATGGGCAACTTGATCTGCCCCTTGATAACTCCTTTGGTTTGGATTACCCCATTATTCAGTATGCAGATGACACCTTACTTATCATGCCAGCATGTCCTGATCAGTTGAGGCGGCTCAAAGTGATTTTGGATAAGTTCTCTGACTCTACTGGCCTGAGAGTGAATTATAGCAAGTCCTCACTAGTCCTATCAACCTAACTGTGGCTAGAAGTCAAGAACTAGCAGAATCTATTGGTTGTAAGGTTGAATCACTACCATTTACCTACTTGGGGCTTCCCATGGGTACTACTAGGCCTAAGATGGAGGATCTTATTGGTATTATACACAGAATCGATAGAAGATTGATTGGCATTGCTGATCTCTCTCATATGATGGACGGTTAGTGGTGATCAAGTCCATCATCTATGCAATTCCAAATTTTGCAATGTGTACCCTTAAGCTCCCTTTTGGTTTCTTGGATTATGTGGAAGGATCGACTAGAGGTTTTTTCTGGAGGGGGAAAGATATCCATAAAAAAGGGAAGTGTCTTGTGAAATGGGAAAATGTGTGTAAACCAAAAGAGCATGGAGGACTTGGTATACTGAACCTGAGAACACAGAACATAGCTTTGCTTATGAAACATCTCTTCAAATTCATGAACAAGGTGGATGTCCCATGGGTGAAATTAATTTTGCAAGCACATTATTCTAATGACAAGATGCCCCAAGCTTCCAACCCTGTTGGCTCTTTCTGGTGGAAGGATTGCCTGAAATTGATGAATACATTTTTAGAAATTGCTGCATGCTTTCCTAGGAGAGGTAATATAGTTAGGCTATGGCTGGACAAATGGACAGATGAGATTCTAAGAAGCAAACTGCCCCATCTGTGCTCTTTTGCAAAAAAACCAGAACATTTCACTCCAGCAAGCAGTAGCTATCTGTTGTGATGAGGACATTTTTGATATGTTTCATATTCCTGTTTCCATGGTAGCAGCTCAGCAGTGTGATCAGCTGGATACTCTACTGCACACACATGAGGGTCTTTCTGAACCTGATAAATGGCAGATGGCTAATACTACCAAGAACTACTCTTGTAAGAGAGTTTATGCTGCCCTCACCCCTCATGATTTAGCCCCAGCTCCTGTGAGATGGATTTGGAAATCTTCTGTCCTACCTAAGCACAAAATCTTCTTCTGGTTGCTTTTACAAGACAGACTAAATACTAGAGACCTACTGGCCAGAAAGAGGTTTGTGATTGAATCATATGAATGTGTTCTTTGTCCTGAGGGCAACATTGAGGATTACAGGCACCTGTTTTTTGAGTGTGACTTTAGTCGTAATTTCTGGTGGAGGCTGAATTTCGAATGGAATTCTGATCTGGACCTGTACAGTATGCTTGTTGATGCAAAAAAGAGGTACAAGCTTTTTTTTTTTTCAAGGAATCACTCATTGTGGGATGCTGGAGCATATGGAATCATCGTAATAGGTCTATTTTTGACGATTTAGATGTTGATATCTCTATTTGTTATCAGGACTTTGTTGCTTCTTTCAATCTTGTTATGCATAAAGCCAAACCTTCTCTTAAAGAAGGTATGACACAATGGCTAGATACTTTGTGAGAACCTTATTTGTAACCCTGTACATATTTGGAGAGAAAATAGAAAATTAAGGCAGTAGGGATTTTCCCTACTGTTTTTGCGCGTCAAAAAAAAGGCTAAGATCATGGCTCACTCAGGCCAAGATCGGGCCCGCCGCAGCACGTGGCCGCCACCATGGATCCGGCAGCGTGCCTCCATGAGCTGCTCCGCAACTCCACCTCGCGCCGCCGCCCTGGCCTCCTCAGCATCTACAGCCGCGCCGCCCGAGCGAGAACCGACTGCCGTCACTCACCACCGACCTGGGGCCGCTGGCCCGGCGTCCATCCTCCGCTGTGTGCGAAGCAACAGCCCGAGGCTCCCTGCCGCCCTTTAGGAAGTAGGGCCCGCTGCCACCACGGTCCGGCGGTTGTGGCGGCACGAGGCTTCCATGGTGGTTCTACGTGCTGAGCTTGCTCCCCCGGGACGCCCCGAAGGACGACACGGGGTTGGGGGCCCTTGGATGGCGAGGGAGAGGAAGGTGCGGGGCAGAGAGGAGAGAGGACGGCGGCGGCGGTGTGTGAGAAACCCTAGCGAGCGAGAGTGTCCCTGTGCGGCCTTTTCGTTGTCCTAGTTATCGTTTCCGTGATTTTGAAAATCCTACTAACAGCTGGTGGGTTCCAAGTCTTTTACAGCTGAAAGTTCGTTTCTTCGTTTGTTTCCTTTTCTGCGACTGACCGATAGGACATACAGTAGTACCGGACAGGCGATTCTTTCTTCAGAAATTTTTCTTCGGATTTTCTCCTTCACCGGTAACGTAGCGTGGAGACTCATCCAACTTTTCAGAGAGCGCCAAAAATTTCCAAGCAGTTTTGCAAAAAAGGAAGTAAATAAATCCAATCAGTCCCGGTCTCTGACCGGAACTTTGGCAGTACAAAAGCCTCGTCATCGATTCAAGTATTGGCGAGTGCAGCACTGGGCTCGCATATCTATATATACAACTTTTGCTTCTCCTAGTACGTACTACCCGGCTTATATTATGGAACAAACTGATAGTTCTTAACGCACGAAGCATCAAGAGTCAAGACTCGAGAATCTGGAAGGAAGATGTCCCCGAGAGTGAGCACTTGCCGTCTACCAACTCGGCTGCTCGCATTCCAACCCATTCTGCTGGTTCTCTTTATCGTTGGTAGCCTCCTCATCCTCACCGAAGCTGGAATTTCAGTTCCAGACAGTACCGGAATAATCTACCGCCCACAACCGATAGGGAAATCGGGAAATCGTGAGTATCGCACGCTGAAGTCATTACTTTTTTAATGCTACACGAAGATGCGAAGAGTAATGCTATCATCTAGAATCTCTTTCTTGAACATTTGTTTCCCTTCTGACCTCTGCTGAATGCTTATCAACTGGCACTTCTCTCTACCTTTCCCACAGTGCATTCGAATGGTGGACCACAAACCGCTGATCCAAATCCTTACGGTGGCGGAAGGCTCCCTTGGAACAAACACCGCTAACACGGAGGCTGAGATGCGTACTTGCAGTGAGACAACGGGATGACCATATTGAGCTTGATGGCTATCTTCAACCAAACAACCTTGCGCGGTTGGGTTGATGGGCGTGCTAGTTGTATTTGTGATCTATACAGCGTGCGTGTAAAACAAGTTTATTGTCATTTCTGCTTCTTCTATCTTCTGAGGGATTTGTCAATGATATACTGGACAATTGCTGGTTAAGTAGTCTGTTGGTCTAGTAGTTCGAACCCTAGCCTGGTTGCTCGTTGACCGTGTTCACAAATGCTGTCATCTGTGGTCTACTTTTTATTTTGCTGTTTCTGGGACGATGCTTAATCGTTCTCGAGTGCTGTAATGCTGATGTAAGACATGATGGTTTTCTTTTCTATATGAAATGGAACCAGGGCGGGGCCCTTTATATCTAAAAAACAATTGGTCTTTCACTTGTATAAATGAAACACACTCGTCCGTGGAAAGATTATTCAAACAACTTGATCGATTGGACCAACAACGGTATTCGTATTCAGAGCAAAAAAAGACGGTATTCTCATTCCTTTATTACAGGTCATTAACTCTCACTTATATCATTAACATTTTCTACTCCCAGCAGTACAGTTCGCTCCGTGTGTTATACCCTATGTTTATCATAAGAAAATAAATCTGTGTGCAATGGTTTCAACCGTCGTTCGCAGACCAAATAATCGCATACGGTTTATTATATCTAAATGTGTGCGACCTATCTCACAAGATTAAAATTGTGAAGCTTGTGTGCTCTGAAAGTGCTTCCCCTCGATTATATTGTTTTATTTTCCCACATTGTCTGCAAATTTGCGAAACTTCGTAAACAGTAATTTCAATCATGTTTCCTTCGCAAAAGTAAGTTTCATTACGGAATGGTTTTTATTAAGCGTTTCTTTCTTCCCGCCTCCTTTTTCCTGCGGTTTCGATGCCTTCCGCTGTTTTGCCGCCTCCCCGCACTCGTCTATAAATTACATCGTTAGGTTCCGCAATCCCTCGCTACAAATTCAAAGTCCCTGACAAGATGTAAGCCTCCATCCCGGGCTAGTCGCCCGAGTTGATCCCCGCACCATCGGGTTGAGTACGAGGTTGCACGATCCTGGTCGTCGCGCCACCATGTGAAGCCTTGAGCATGCTCCCGCCTCCCCCGCCTCACTTTTAAAGTCCATCCCTAGCACGGACCGGTCAACGACACTTGTTTGGGGTCGTCTTCGTTGGTCGGTTATTATGACGAGTTTCATCCGAGGCAGGAGCTGTAGGAGCACATGTTGGTGCATGCGTCCATCGCAACATGGCGTCAAGAAAAATATAGGGCACATCGCGTGATGGAGGACTGATCATTTGATACTATGTCCAAAACCGTCGCCGAAGGAGTTTGCGCCTCAAGGAGGAGCTCAAGGTAACGTGCTTCCCTTCAAATCAAGGAATTGGTCGGTTATATATGCTCAGGTCCAGGTCTGAGATTTTAGGGTCCAGGATGAAACTATAATTTGGCCCTTCAAATCATATGCAATGCGACGCTGTCTACAGGCACTAGACTAGAGGGAAAATCCCAACCATTTTTTCAGAGTGAAATTCTTTCCATGTTTAAGGTTCGTACGCCAACGCCAGATTTTTTCGAAACTGAATTGTTTTTTTCGAAAAGGAAATTTGTCGATAGATGGAGATAAGCCAAGTGATACTTCCCGTGCTCCTCTCGCCCTCTTCCTTCTTCGTGGCTACAGACCGTTTGAAGACTTGTCATTCGTTGCATTCCTACTGAATTCCCAGGTCGCTTTGCTCGGCCACAGAATTGGAATGTTTACCCGGTCTCCAGAAGTTGACTGCAAAATAAGTGTGCTATTTTCATTTTTTGGAAGTATCGACCATTCCAAATTGTTTTCTCGTCTTTTCCTAGCTTCATCTGACATTTCTCAGCACTAGCATTATAGAAACTATTTTATTTTGAAACAGTGACCGTTCTTCATCACCTTGCAAATAATGGCCTTGCCGCCTTGCGTATTGGAGGGAGCAGTCGAGCAAAAAAACAACTATACGATAAGGTAGTGCATACCAGAACATGGCGCTTGTACCTTGAAGCATCGCAGTTATGAATGTCTGCTTCCAGGTCAAGAAAAGGGCAATATGTCTCTCTGGAACATGAGGAACAAATTTACGGTTGAGGGGATCTTTCCCTCACAGCCGGCTGATTGCCTGTTCAAAATGTCTATGCATTTGCAGGTGTGGAAGCCAGTGGCTAGGAGACAGGATAGAAGCGCGGTGGAGTTGGCGATTCTTCAGACCCGCGAGCTCCACAACACTATCCGGGACCGACCGTCATGATGTTGCGCCTTTTCCTTTGTGACAGTGCTTCATGTTTTTCTGTTGTGAGCCTGCGGGCTTTGTGTGCATCTCGTCTGAGTGGCTGTGGATGTAGCCTGCGTGCTACCTGGATCTCATTTGAGTCCTTCGTGACGCTTAGACTCTTTTACTTTCGTTGTTGTATGCACTTTGGCCGGATGGCTTTATTAATTTAAAGCTGGGCTCTGCTCGAGTCTTCCGTCTAAAAGGGCAATATGTGAGCGGAAATCCATATGTCTCATAGATCTAAATGCACCAACTACAAATAATTATTTTTTATCTGCTAAAAAATTTCAAATAAATTTTTTGGCTATACTACATGAAATTTTATTGGCACAAAAAGTTTCACGAAGAAAAAATATTTTTTGTGACCTGTGTAAAAATGACAAATGTATGCGATTTTTTTTATCTTTTTTGCACAGGTAACAAAAAAATCTTTTCTTCACAAAACTTCTTCTGCTTACATAGAATGTCATGTTATATATAACAATTTTTTTTTGAATTTTTATAAAATTTTAAAACAACATTAAAATATTTTTCATAACGGGTGCATCCGCACCCGTGAGCCAAAACGCCGTGTCTGTGAGGTCTCTCTTATACTACAAATTGTTTTGACAATGACACATTGGTTCATTCCGTGGAGCATGACTTCTTGACCACTATAGTGTTTAGTGTGGGCACTTGCCTTTCAACGACGACACCACAAGTCTAGGTATTTTGTTTTTGCAGCCGTATTTTGTTATACGTGTGTGTGCTGCTTCACCAGAAATGGCTGAAAAAATCTTTTGTAATCAGAGGCAAAAGTCTTTACCTTGAAGGCTTGAAGCATTAATAAAGAAGGGTTTAAACAAGGTTTGGCAAACAAGCCCAAAATACAGACCTTGCTAATAATATTTTAAATGGCTTGCACAAATTATAATTCTTCGATTATACACAAAACAAATTATATGAACTGAATTTTTGAGTGACCTTCTTGCTCATTCAAATTGGCGAGCTTGGCGAGTTCAAGTTTTTGAGTTTGAGCTAAATGATCAAAGCCAGCTCGTTATCCAGGCCTAATTCCAAGTTCCATTCAAGATGGTTAAGTAATTTCTATTTATTTTGATTTAAACAACTGAGCAAAATAAATTTAAAGCTACAACATGCGATTATTAGATTGACAGAATCATTGCGATAAAATAGGGAGAAATGGCCATAGAGAAAAAAACATATTATGGTTTTTCAAGATTTAAGAAAGCAATGAGAATCATTTTATAGCTTTTTATGCAAGAATCGAGTTCTCTCATTTGTATAGCAAAGAGAATCTTCTTCTGCCGAAGGGACCTTGAAAGGTTTTCTTCTCCCTCTTAGTTTAGTTGATTTTCAATACTATATGATTTGGCTCAGTTGTCTATTGTTTTCATGTAATGAACACTGCACGTGGGCTCCTATAACCAAAAGAGAAAACTTACAAGAAGACTGCATTGTGGACTCCAGCAGCAAAACGAGAATACACGAATTCACAACAGGAGACATTGTAATAATTTCCAAATAACAAGTGCGGGTATTTTTCCTTCTTGGATCTTTTTTGTACACACTTCTAAACTATATTTGTTCTGCTGAACCAAAGCACACTTGCAGTTACAATTACAGGAAAGCACTTTGTACTTGATTTTTTTTTAGGGAAGGCATTCGCACTTGTAGGTTTTCCCAATAGAAAATGACAAAAAAACCACCACAATTGAACACAAGGCAACGATGAACCACCACCTTAGAGCTTTGTGACACATAAATGTCTCTTTTGGGGCTATGTTGTGACAACGAGCACTAATCTCTCGTCGTTAGCCTTCTAACCATGTTTCTAGCAAGTAGGACCCACCCGTCAGGCCTATGTGGCAAAAAAAAAAGAGCAAGGGGAAGAGAGAGGACGGCCTGGGCCTGGTCAACGCACAGGGGAGTCCGTGCTAGGCAGCTGGGAGCTCGCACGCGACCCGCCCGCACATGGCAGGCGCTCCACGCTCGGGCCTGACCGGGGCTTGCGCTCGCCCGCGCGCGGCCGACGCCCGCTCCAGGAGCTTCATGTCGTCATGGTCGCCATTGCGGTCGCGTGGACGGGCCGAGCGCGAGAGGCTGCGGCACGCTCAGCAGGTGGAACAGGTCGGGCACGGGGAGTGTGAGGCGGGGCCACGAGCAGGGGGCGCATCGGCGCGGCCGGCCGGCGTCGGGAAGCACAGGGCAGGGCGGCCATGGGGAGCCAGAGGCGTGGCCACGGGGAAGCACAGGGCCGCCGCGTGGGGGCGGGAGTCGGCCGCGCGTGGATCTCGAGCCAGAGGCCGCTGGTGCGGAGCGGAAGCCGGCCGCGCCCACAGCAGCTCTCAATTCGACCACCAGGAGCACGACGGCGAGGTCGAAGAGGGATGGGGAGGCCGGTGGCGAGCGAATCGAGTGCAGAGGCGGCGGCCGGAGCTCGGGAAGAAGACCCTGATTCGACCGATTCACGGCTTCCCGTCACGAGCTGCTCGAGGAGGGAGAAGAGGAAGGCGTGGGGGAGCTCGTGGGCTTCTCGGTTGTACGTGGGGCGACAGGAGATGGCGTCAGGAACCTGCTCTGACCTCGCTGGCAGAGGATCGGGAGGCTCGACGGAGCGGCGGCGGTCGCGCTCCGCGCCCTCTATGGCCACTCCCACGCCTGCATCTCGAGGAAGCTCTGGAGCGCAGGGGTGCGGTCCACGCCGTGCCATCTCGTTGTTTCTGGCGTGGCCATCTCGTCGTTCCCGGCGCGGCAGACCACGCAGATGCAGGCGGGCACGGCTCGAACGGGCGGTGACGCCTCCGTGCTGCTGACTTGGACCGGAGATCCGCGACCCGTGGAAGAAGACCACGGGCATGGGCAGGCACGCGCGAGCTGCCCGCCGGCGAGAGCACGGACAGGAGCACAGCTGCGTGGGGCGGCGGGAGAAGGAAGGAGACCATTGACTTCCGGTTATTTTAATTTTTTTGTTATTCTGTTTTTGTCACGTAGGACTGACGGTGGACCAGCCTGGTCAGAAAACATGTTATTACATTAACTACGTGACATGTCGGATCTGACGAGGGAGCCCACTTGTCAGAAAACGTGTTAACAGGTTTAATTAGACAAATTAGTGCTCGTTGTCACAACGTAGCCCCAAAAGAGACATCTATATGTCACAAAGCCCTAAGGTGGTGGTTCATCGTCGCCTTGTGTTCAATTGTGGTGGTTTTTTGTCATTTTCTCGTTTTCCCAACAAGCCAACATCATCTGCACTAGGCTCAAAAGTTTCATCTTAATTCGGACTAGTGCGTCCCATGGCCCAGCCCAGTGCCGACATTAGCACCCCAGCCCATCACCGTAGCCAAAACTCACTGTCAGCCTGTCAAGGGGAACTCCTATATGGCGCCTTCAGGCGACGGCCAAATGCTGTATATCGCTCGCCCGAAGGAAATCCCTAATGGGTTGACCCACCTTTTTTAGTTTCGCTTTTTCTGTTCGAGTTTTTCTTTTCGTTTCCTTCTCTCCCTTTTCTTTTCTGTTTTTTTTTTCTTTTTTCCTTGTTGTCACTCCTATAGCATGATTTAAAAATGTTCAGATTTCAAAAAATGTTCAAGTTTGAAAAGAGTAAAGATAAAAAAAGGTTCAAATTCAAAGATTGTTCAAACTTGAAAAATGTTCAAATGATCGTTCATATTTTTTAAAAATTCGGATTTTGAAAACTTACATATATAAAAAAAACATTCAGATTTTGAATTTTTTCTTATAAAAAATCATTTTTCAAAAATTTCCAGATAAAAATTGTTCAAATTTGAAAATCGTTGATGTTTTAAAATTGTTCAAATTTTTTATTTTAAATATTTTTCAATTTAAAATTGTTCAAATTTCAAAACTATTTAGATAGAAAAAGATTTTAAAAAGGAAAAATAAAAGGTAAAAAGAACTTACCTGTCAATGGGACAGAAAATGCGGCCCATTAACTCAGCTCGTGGGGCGTTTCAGGCCGCACGTGGGTGAACTATAGAGCACCCAGGCGACGCCATCCACCCAGGTCGTCTGAGGCGGTTACTTTTGGAATGTCCCAATAGAAAAACAAAAAAACACTATTTTTGCATTTTTGAAATCCTTTTCTAATATGAACATTTTAAATCTGAACAACATTCAAATCTGTACTTTTTTTAAGTTTGAACAATTTCTGAATTCGAACAATTTTCAAAATCTATAGGTTTTTAAAATCTATAGGTTTTTAATTTGAACAATTTTCAAATTTAAAATGTGGATAGTTTTTAGATATGAACATTTTTTTGCATTTCAACGATTTTCAATTTTGAAATTTTTTAAAAACCTTTAACACTTTCAAAATCTGAACGATTTTTAAGTTTGAACAATCATTTTTTTGAACTTATAAATTTTATTTTTTTACCTGAACATTTTTAAAATTTGAACAAATTTTCAACCCTGATCATTTTTCAGAATCATAAATAAAGTGACAATAAGGAAAAACAAACAAAGAAAAATGAAAACAATAGAAAAGAAAAGAAAAAATAAAATATGGAAAAAAGGCAGAAAAAAGAAAGTATCCATCAAATGGGTCGGCCCATCAGCAGGATGCTTCACGCGACGCGTTCCTCTCGATCGCTGCTGGACGAAGATTTTTCGTCAGGGGTATGTGTATGCTTCTCAAAAATAAAATGTTAGAAGCACTTATTTTACACAGGAGTACGATTTTCTTATTAAAGGATAAATGTTTAGAACTTAGAAGTACGCTACAATAGTGATATCGGCCACTAAAACCTGTTATTATTTACATATGATCACTCATCACTCGTAGTTTCTCAGCACCAGATGTGTGTGTTTGATGTCAGAAATTGATGCTTGTTTGTCTATTTTTATGACCGTATGATAAGAGAGATATGAAGGTCACAATTCATTTCATTAATTAGAACTAGAAGGACAATAAGAAAACCCGAATAAGACACAATTCATAATGGAGTTGCATTGTGAATTCAATATCCTTCAATTGAACAGCTAACACTGAAAACGCAGGAGCAACAGTAAACCAACTACAACACGGTGACGGATCCCACCAAAATCGAAATCCTCGCCTAGTCATACATTGCTCGGAAGCATTGGCTGGAACGTCATCTCCTCGGAAGCATTGGCTGGAATGATCATTGAGGAACTACACCGATGGAAGGGGGCCATACTGAATTCAGCTGGTTTGACCCACCATAATACTACATCACGGTTTAGCTTTTATGCACTTCAAAGTGCCCCTAAATGTTGATTTTATGCCTCAAAAGATACGCTGGGGCAATTTTGTGAAGTGCCACCTTTGTTCATGTCTCTAAACGTATATAAACTGCATCTGAACCCGACCCCGTAACCTATAAATCGTAGGACTTTTTCTTTCTCTCGGTCTTCCGTGGCACTTGGCCACATTGTAACCCTAATCCAATCTCACAAGGCAGCCGGGTCGTTCCCCTCCTTATCCTCTCGCGACTTCGGAGGCGATAAGAAGGAGGCCGTCTCTTCCCCACTTCGCCGCCGGCCAGGCCGGCGGTTCCCTCCCTCTCCGTCTGCCGCTGCGGCGGCGGGAGAGTGGGGGAACCCCGGTCATGTGTCTCCGGCCAGTTTCCTGTAGATTAGGCGTGAGTGCCCCACGGACGGCGTCGAAGACGGTGGCGGCGGCGTCGGCATGTTGGGCTTCGTCCTCCCCCTCCTTTCCCCGTTCCGGCCGTGGTGCCGGGGAGGCTGTGGAGGTGGTGCGTCAGGTGGCTTCCCCCTCCTTTTCTTCTCCGGCCGTCCGTGGTGGAGTGGGGAGTAGGTGGTGGGGGGCGGCGATCTGCTTTTGTTCGGTGGTGGTTCTGGAGGTCCTCTTCGTCGTTTTCGCTCCGGCCGGCCGTGGTGGCGAGGGGAGCAGCGGCTGGAGGTGGTTGGTGGCTGGCGCGGGTGGTCCTTGCCGCGGCGGAGGTGGCTGGTTGCTGGGTGGAGGCGGGGAGTTGCTGCTGTGGTCGAGCTCGTTCATCGAGGCTAGGTTCCGTCGCCTGCGGCGGACAGCTTCTGCGGCCGTCTACAAAGCGTGGCGGTGGCGTCTTCCCGGCGGTTCGAGGTACGGCATCTCCGGCGACGGCTAGGAGGGTTGGTAGCGGATGAAGGATCTGTTCGTGCTTTCTTCGACTGCAGGAGGTGGTTCTTGCACTTTTTCAGGGGCCTCGTTGTATTTTTGTGTCTTTGTGGTCCTTGTTTGTAAGTGTGGGTGCTGTCTTGTTTTTGATACGGATCCTTCCCTCAAAAAAAAAAAACATTGTAACCCTAATCCGAATTAATAGAAAGCAGCGGCGCTGCATGTACCATATGCATAAGTTGCTGAATTAATGTAGGCGATACCATGGTTTCTGATGTACTTGCATCAATAGGGCTACAGATGACAATCACCAGAAAATTGCAGCTAGCTGTGGTTAGAGTGCGATATAGAACTTCAGAAAAATAGTGGTCTATTTCTTCTCTGCTCGTACTAGGCTAGTACTTATATTCCTGCTTGGCAAATGGTACTTCTAACCCTGCTCGTGCCATAGTTCCAAATCACTCAACACAAACCGTGGCTAGAATCAGTGATGCACTCTATTTGATTGTTGAAAAATTACTGGATATCACCCCTGAACGTGACAGATAACACCTCCATGTCTGACAATGGTGTATGTGCATGCGTTCTGCTGGGGGCTCTTTCACATCGATGACTCAGAATCTACAGAACCGATGAGCCTACTTCGTCCCAATTCCGGTTGATTGCCGGTGGAATTTGACATTCCAGTGACTCGGGGCACCCAACGAAGCACGGCGCTCTTCCAATCAACTCAATGCGAGCCTGATCCATCCCGAATGAGGGCTGGTAGGCGACGCCGGCGGCCTTGGGGTTCTCGCGCCTCTAGCCGCGGTCGGTGTGCGACCCAGAGCGTTGGGCGGAGGAGGGAAGGGGGGCTGTCGGCGGGGTCGTTGGAGGTGACAGCTTGAGGAGGATCCTCCTACACAGGAAAGGTTTGGCTCGTCGTCTGCCTGGGAAGGATCGACCCGTCACCCGTGGCTACTATACGTTTCCCCTGCTCCCGCAAGGACCGGGAAGAAGCCAAGGTCTCCGATTGGGGTGATTTCAGGAGATCGGTGGATGAGGTAGTCTCCTCTCCCACCCAGTCCCACCGGAGCTCCCCGAGAGGAAAAGGCGGCCGCCGCTGAACGACGCAGCACCGATGCACTTGGTAGCAGCAGGAAATCTACCGCTGCATCCTCCACAGTCCACACTTCCGGGGCCGAGGTTAGTTCTTCTTTGAATCCTGTAGGGAAAATGTGATATCCTTGCATAGGCATTCAAGTTCCAAGTCAAAAGTTTTGTTTGATGTACCACTGGGCAAGTTTAACATCTTTTCAAGGGTGTGATTAATTCATAGTTGGGCTTAAAGTACTTGTAGTTTATTAAGAGCAGGAAAGAAAAACAGCCAAAACCTCAAGAAACAAAAGTTCACATGCTGAACTTTATTTGTATGGGGTCAACCGCAGTTTACATACACGAAAAACATAGATTTACTAGGTAAATGGAAGATGATTCACGACGTAACACGATTTCAATCAGCCTTACGGAAAGTAAACTAATTTGTGAGCAATAGAAATCGGTTGTACTTTTGCTCAGCCCTGCAGTGCTGCAAACACTTCTTTGATTGCGGTGACTCTGGTGTAAACGTCCTGCATTGCTGGGCGATCTTTGGGTGTCTCCGCAGCGCACAAGAGGCCAACCTTAACGAGCTTGAAGATGCAGCTCATTTGTCCAGCCATTGGACGGTTTTCTTGGTTTAACGTGCTTCCTGCTTCCTCTTCTCCATAACTGGGAATGATTAATCTAGGATCTAGTATGTCGCCGATATTTTGAGGAAATGATGTTTCGACAAATTTGTAAAGGCTGAGGCCATCCTTAAACATGTCATCAG
Source organism: Poa pratensis (assembly GCA_947311845.1). Lineage (NCBI taxonomy): Eukaryota > Viridiplantae > Streptophyta > Magnoliopsida > Poales > Poaceae > Poa > Poa pratensis. The sequence continues at coordinate 96,842,664 of CAMZMU010000085.1, forward strand.
TTGGACGCTTCCGTGTGAGCATTTCTAAGATGATGATTCCATAGCTGTAAACGTCGGCCTCCGTTGCTATTTTACTCCCAAAGCCATATTCTGCAGCACGCAAATTTACTTAGATAATCAATCAACACAAATGGGTTGAAACCATACAAACTGGGTCATCTCTTCTATCTATTCGGGCGGTGGATACGACCACTTTGAGCTCAAAAAACAAAATGGGTTGAAACTTGAAACAGAATACCACGAGAGTTTAGAAAAGAAAGTAAACACCTGAGTATCTAGAAGACTTAATAATAAATTTGCAAAAATAAAACATCTGGTATTTAGAAAGTGTTACCCGGTGCAATGTATCCAACTGATCCTCTTGGCCCCAATAAGCTTGTAGAACTATAAATATCTGACGAAGTACGAGCATGCAGGAACTTAGCCAATCCGAAGTCGCCAACACATGCGCCCATGACATCATCCAGAAGGACATTGCTAGGCTTCAGATCACAATGGGCCATACGAGGCATGCAATGGTTATGGAGGTAATCTAAAGCAGCAGCTATGTCCACTGCTATTACAATTCTCGAACCTAAACTCAATGGCCTTTTCGGATCCTCATAGGGTGTTGGATGGAGCCAACTCTCCAGGTTGCCGTTAACCATATATTCAAGAACAAGAGCTTTGAACTCATGTCCTGCACGATCTACTGTTGAGCACACAGTGATCACCCTTACAAGATTACGATGACGAGTGTTCCTCAGGGCCTCACACTCAGCAAGGAAACTTTTTGTTGCTCCAAATTGATCAAGTTTAAAAACCTTGATAGCAACTTCATGTTCTCCGGGCTCCATTCTACCTTTGTACACAAACCCATATTTTCCGGAACCAGCCAAGTTGGCCACAGAAAAACCATTTGTTGCTTTCAATAAATCAGCATATGTGAACTTCTTAAGCTCCTCGAAGGATGGATGAGCTGCTTGTTTGACTTTCCTTCTCTTTTTCAAAATAATGACTCCAAAGCATGATACCAGGACCAAAAACAGAGCAATGCATCCTACAATCTTCAGAATGTTGGAGGTGTGCCTTTGTTTAGATGTATCTGCATTACAAAGTGGCAACTGTAACATTGTGATGCTGGCACATAACTTCCTGTTCCCTTGAACGAACACATTGCTTTCATTCTGAAATATTCCATCTGCTGGTACTGGTCCTTCGAGGTTGTTGAAAGACAAATTGAGAAGCTTCATTGAATTAAAGAACTTCAAGAAGTCAGGGATTTCACCATATAAGTTGTTTTCAGATAGATCCATCACAATGATGCCTCTCAAATTCACGAAAGATTGAGGGATTCCCCCATGAAAAAGGTTCCCCTCCATTTGGAGCGACTCCAAAAGGACACACTGACCTATAGTAGAGGGTATTTCTCCAGACAGTTGGTTATTGGAAATACTCAGGGGACTGAGGTTGATCAATCCACCAATCTCCAGAGGTATTTGTCCAGAGAGTTGGTTGTGAGACAAGTCCAAACCTTGGGAAAGGGTGGAAAGAGTAAAGAGCTCCTTTGGTATGCTATTGTCGAAGGTGTTACAAGAGAGGTTCAATGTGTTCAAATTTTTGCAGTCTCCTAAAGCTCCTGGGATTGGGCCACTCAAATTATTTTCCTGTAAATAGAGCTCACTCAGTTGACTCAAATTACCAACTGAAAGCAGGATCTGTCCGGAAAATTTGTTCTGGGACAAGCTTAAGACAAACAAGTTCGGAAGGTTTCCAAGTGATTCAGGTAGATTTCCGGTAAGCAAATTCCGTTCCATGTAAAGAAGCTGGAGGCTTATCAGGTTCTCTATGTCCCGTGGTATAGTGCCAGAACTGTTGTTTGATCTTAGTAACAATATCTCTATGCTCTTTGAGAGGCCTGCAATGGAGTCCGGCAGGACTCCCTCAAGGATGTTTGCATCCAACCTTAAGTTCACCAGTTGTGTGCAATTATTCAATGAGGATAGGAAAGACCAATCTCCTGCTTCAAGTTGATTCTTGCCTAGATTCAGATCGACTAGGCTTGGTAAAGTCCCAAAAGACGGAATAATGCTGTGGAATGCGTTGTTACGAAGATTAATCTCCTGAAGATTTGTTGTGTTGGCTAACGAAGTGGGGATTTGACCTTGGAATTGGTTATTTCCCATATTCAAAGTTTGTATGCTTGAACAGTATAGCCCAGGTCATATGGAAGCTCCCCTACAAGACTGTTGCTAGCCATGCCAAGGTATTTGAGTGCTGACATGTTATAAAGAGAGGCTGGGATACTCCCTGACAAAAATTTAAAAGTGACGTCTAGTATTTCCAGGTTTGGAATTTCACCTATACTTGTGGGGATCCTACCTTGGAAATTATTATCTCCAAGCAAGAGCCAGCGAAGGGAGGAAAAGTTCCCTATAGAGGAAGGTATGGTGCCTGAAAGATTATTTGATTGCAAGATAAGATATTCCAAGGGTGAGTCAGTATTTGTAAACACAGGTATGGTCCCAGTAAAGTTGTTTGTACCTAGTAATACCTTTTGAAGTGATGTACTGTTAAACAGTGCAGGAGGAATCTCTCCGCTAAGGTGATTTTCGTTACAGCCAGAAGCTGAAGTGATGAACTATTAGCTAGGAGAGGCGGGACAGGTCCGGTGAGGGTATTGTTCACAAGAACAACAGAGCGGAGAGAAGAGCTGCTTCCGAGTGAAGCAGGAATGTTGCATGTCAGGTATTTGTAGCAAGACGTAAAACCGAAAGGTTACGGAGCGCTCCCAACCCTTTTGGGATGCCTCCACTAAGCATGTTGTGACCCAAGCTGAGCTGCTGGATATCTGAACATTGGCTCAGGCTTGGGGGATCACACCATGAAGGGAGTTAATTCCAAGATCGATGATTTGAAGGCGGAAGCAGGAAGCTAGAGTACTCGGGATCACCCCACTAAGATAGTTTGAGCTGAGGTCAACCTACTCAGTTGGCCAATTTCAGGTGGAATCGGACCACTGAGTTGATTGTTTGGGAGGTGGATTCTTGCGAGGAAAGTGAGGTTGGCGATGCAAGGAGGTATTTTTCCATTGAGATTAAGCGACTCGAGATCCAGTGCAACGACACGAGACGGGTCTCTCTTGCTGCAAGTAACACCACACAACTGCAGAATTGCAGCGACTCGTTTTTCCATGAGCCTAGCCCAGCAGAACCGACGAGCTGGAGTTTAAGGTAATGAAGGGCTTGCAAGTCGGCGTCAGAATCATCCTGGAGAGTAGTAGCACCCAATGAAGACGGGGAATTTAAGGAGGGTGGTGAGAACAAGGACCAGAGGAATTGAGCGAGTGAGGGTACCCATGCTCTGACAGTTTAGTAAAGGGACGACTGCAGCTCTCAATGAAACAAGATTACAAAGGAAGGAGGATTCACCGTAGCTCACGACAGTTTGCCGGATCAGTGCAATTGCTAATCCATGAATGACGAGCTCGGCGGCACATGCAGCAGCACGACGATACTGCAGGGATGGCAAAATGGAGAAGGAAGGGTGGTTGACTTGAGACTCCTGCGGCTAATTTGTTTCCCCTGAAATTTGTGCTTCCCCTGGTACAATGATTGGCCGCTATGAAGGAATTGAGAGGAAAGGGGGAGTAAGGCAGCCTCCTGTTTTATAATCAACCAGGCCTGCTGCCAATCAAGCACGAGGTTAGAATGCAAATCTTTTAATTCAATTTTGAGATAGTCAAATAAAGCTCAAAAGAAAAAGACAGTCCCAATAACCGAATACTATAAAATCATATTTTACTTCTACTTGCATATACAAAGGCATCCCTTGGTGGCGGAGCTTGGACTTCAAACTACGTAATGCATGAATTAAGAAATCCAGATTAGGCCGTTTTAATAAACACCTTAAATACTACTCCCTCATTTTTTAATATAAGATGTTTTAGCATTTGTCCACGTTCATACATACACAAATGTATATAGACATGTTTTAGTGTGTATATTCACTCACTTTAGTGTGTATCTAGACAACATGTACAACACCTAAAACATCTTATATTAAAAAAAACGGAGAGAGTACTATAGTATTATTGAGCTTGTCATGACCTTGATGACTGAAGGTCCAAGGTTAGAGAAGTTCCGCCGCTCCATGTCATCTATTGTCAACATTCAAATTTGTTCAGCCAATAGGTCGCACGCTGAGTCAATATCATGATCCAAGCTTTTCATTTTTTTTTCATAGATACAAACGAGTTGTATAATCCAACACTACAACGAGTCAATGTGATGACCTAGTCTCGTTGCTTTGCTTGTTGCCAGGCATTATATTGTGGAAAATTCGGCTGAATCGTTCCTGGCATCCAATGCAATTTATTGTTCCTACAACCTACAACCACTTGGGTGTGACAATTCCTTGTATCAACTCAGACTAGCTTGTTCCCTTGACGACTTCCCAAGTTTGATGGCTTCACCGATGTCACCATCATGGCATGCTTTCAAAGACTTTGAACGAATAGATTAGGTTACAACTATCAACTGAGATGCCATGTCTGTGAGTTGGAAGAGATGGAAAGGGGGGAAAATATGTGCCTTCTCTGAACTAAAATGTGCGCCGACGCTGGTACTCGTAAGTGTCCATTCCATTCTTCATGTTATTGTACTCTCAAAACCTTTTTTTTTTCTTTCACCGGTCTCTTGGAGCTTACTCTGACGTAACTTACTCTGACATCGTGACAGAAAATTCGGTCAGCTGCTCAAGGTTCCAGGCTGCTTTTTTTTTTAGATAAAGAGTTCCAGGCTGCTTTGGACGATAAGCGAGTTCTGTTCTAGAGAATGGGACATGCCTCCGAAGATTCTTCAAACCGTTGGACTCAGGATGGCAGCAAGGCTCGTTCCGAAGCATATGTCAACGACCATGGTTTTAGGAGGTTTTCCATGTAACAGATGAGATGTTCATCGTCCCTCATGTGTTATTTAATTTCTCCGGTGATACGGATATGAATCCACGATCGTTTCATTAAGTAGAATGTTAAGGACAATAAGACATGATTCATCAATGAATATGCATTGTGAATACAATTTCTTCCAATGGAACATGGCAACATGCTAACACTGAAAACACAGGGGCTAACCAACTGCTGCACGATCCTTAAAACACAGGTGCAGCATAGTATCTTATCATAACATCACACATACCGTAACATCACACATATCTGGAAAAATGAATCTATAGCGCAATATATAAATTAATGCTTACATTACTATCCACTATAGAGATAGGAACATAGAATAGTAACATAACATGAATATTGAATATGTTACTAGTCTAAATTACTCCCTACTATGACCAGTCTTAGGATATGACAACTTTGGCACAACTCTCGCGCTACTAATCCAGCCTTAGGATATGACAACTTTGGCACAACTCTCGTGCTACTAATCCATTTTTTTCAAAAAGAAGAAATGTGCTATATGAGTCTGACCTGAACCGTTCAAACATGCATGCAGACTTTTTCGCACTATGGCCAAGTCCGTGGTCGCGTGTTTTCCCAGTCAACAAAAGTTATTTTTATAGGAACCACAAAGGTCACTTGGAGCTTTCTCTCCAACAAAGAAAAAACTTAACTGGAACAGCATATAAAGGAGCTGGAGCATTGCGGTCATCAGTACGCCAATTGTTACCTATCGGTGAGCACAGGTTTTGGCGAGAAGGACGGCTGGTGATGTTGAAGGCGGTCCTCTCTTTTGTTGCAATTTACATGATGACGGTGCATAAATTGCCGGTCTGGGTGATTGAGCGCATTGTGCAGCGGTGCCGTGCTTGGTTCTGGAGAGGCGAAGGTACCTGCAAAGGCGGCCACTGTAGGGTTCAATGGCCCATCGTCTGCCGACCCAAGAGTCTTGGCGGTCTCGGTGTTTTAGACCTCACGAAGTTTGGGAGGGCGCTGCGGTTACGTTGGTTGTGGTTCGCCGGGACGGCGCCAGATCGTGCTTGGACGGGCTCCTATATTCCATGCGATGAAACTGACAGATGCCTCTTTGCTGCGGCAACTGAAATCACCTTAGGTAATGGCCGCATTGCAAATTTCTGGAAGGATGCTTGGCTGCAGGGGTTGGCTCCGTGTGCTATCGCTCCAACCCTCTACGCCATCTCTTGCCGCAAGAACAGGTCTGTCCAGCAGGCGCTTGAGGGCAACAAGTGGATTGCCGATCTTAGCCATGGTCTACAGCCAGAGATGTTGCCTGAGCTCGAGAGTTTGGTTGCGCTCATCGACACCACGACGCTCACTCCGGAGGTGGATGATACGATCAGATGGCGCCTGATGGGTTCGGGAAAGTACACCTCTCGCTCGGCTTACCTTGCCCAATTTGAGGGATCGACGCACTCCGACCTGGCGCCTATCATCTGGTCGGGTTGGGCTCCGGGGAAGTGCAGGTTCTTCCTCTGGACTGCGGCTATGAACAGAATTCTAACAGCGGATGCCTTGCAGCGCAGAGGCTGGGAAAATGATTATTTTTGCCCTTTGTGTATGCGCAGTCTCGAGACACCGCTGCACCTCCTGGTTGAGTGCCCTTGGTCGCATCTGGTTTGGGAGCGCCTTGCTCGTCAGTCACGGCTGAACCATCTTCTCCCTCAAAGTTGGGCCGAGCTCGATTCAATCAACGCTTGGCTGCAGCGATGTGCTTCTCAATCGTCCTCTAGCCTCTGGAAAGGAACTCAATCCCTTCTAATGCTGGCTTCCTGGGAAATTTGGCGCGAGCATAACAGGCGGATTTTTCAAAAAGAACAGCTTTCGGTAGATGCTCTTGTGTGTAGAATTAGGGACGAAGCTATGTTGTGGAACTTGGCTGGGGTGTCCATCCCCTTCGATCCTGGTTGAGGTCTGTCTCACCAGTTCTTTTTTCCTGTAAAACTCTCTTCTAAATGAATTTAGCAGCGCTCCTGCTAACATTCAAAAAAAAAAAGGTTTTGGCGGCTTCGCCCTCTGCAACGCCAGTTCCGGAAAGATGCTACCCAACTGCCGCATCTTGCTTCTCGGGCTTCTTGCCATCCTCAACTTGCTCTTCTTTGTGGGCGGTACCCTCAGTCTTGCTTTGAATACCCTGTGCGGCCGTCGTAAGTGTCGATTGCATTTCTCATGTTATTATGCTCTCAAAACCTCTCTTTTGTTTCTTTCATCGGTGTTTTGGAACTTACTCTGACATGGTCACAGAAGACCCAACCGGCTGCGGACGCCTGCCCCCTCCAGAATGTCCAGGCTGCGATTGACGGTCAGTGCCTCCAAAGATTCTTCAAGCTATATATCAACAAGTCTCGTCCCCAAGCATATGTCAACGACGATGGTTTATAGGATGTTTTCCATGTAACAGATGAGATGTTTGTCGTCCTGCAAGTGTATTTGATTTCTTCTATATATGATACTCCTATAAGATATGAAGGCCATGCAAGCCGCGTATAAACCACATATTATTAAGATGAAGTTGATGATGGTGGCGGCGCTCGTCTCAGTGACAACATACTGCTCAAATATCTCCACGTGAACAAAGGGATATAGAATTCTCCGTTTCGCTGAATCGCATAGTCAATCGAAAAATCAGTAACAAGCTCTAGAAAGTCACGTGTTAACATCTCCCTTTCGACGCGGCTTGCATGCGCCTCTGTCCTCCGATTGCGTCCACGTTGCTCCGGCCGCCTGCACCCTTTCTCGATGACATCTCGCTGCGTTGTCGTACCACCTTCGTGCCGGCGGGTTGCGTATCAGATCTAGGAGAGGACCTGGACGAGTCAAAACAACACAGGGATGCAAATGTGCAAAGGATCCCAAGTCTTGTTCAATCTTGTCCCTTGATAAAAATTAAACGAACCAGATTGACGTGAAATCTGGTAGTACTATTATTTTTTTTGAGGTAATATTAGGTATATTAAGTTTGTCATGACCTGGGGATTACTGAGGGTCCAAGGTTAGAGAAGTTCCGCCGCTAGTAGTACCGCTCCATGTCATCTAGTGTCAGCATTCAAATTAGCTCAGACAATAGGTCGTAAGCTGACTCACTGAAGAGTTAATATTGCACATAGTAGCGCGTTAAGTCAATGAGATGATCCAAGCTTCCATTTTTACATAGATACGAACGAGTTATAATCCAACTACAACTTGCTGCGAGAGGGATTGGAGGTGATTTTTCTTCCACATATAGAAAGTCGCGGCTAGACCTAGTTTATTTGCTTTGCTTGCTGCCATGATGCACCAGTGCACAGCATAAAATATTATGGAAAATTCAGCTGAATCGGTCCTGGCATGTAATGTACTGTTCCTACACCCTACAACCACTTGGTGTGACGATTACTTGTATCAGTTCAGACTAGCTTGTTCCAACATAGACTTTTTAGTCATGAAATAGACAGTTCAGTCACACCCGTTTGATGGCTCCAGCGATATCACCATCATGGCATGCTTTCGAGACTTTAAACAAATAGATGAGATTATAACTATCAACTGAGGCTTCACTTGCCATGCCATGTCGTTGAGTTGGAAGAGATTGAAACGAAGAAATAATAATATGTGTGCCTTCTCTTAACTAAAAGACCTTTTTTTTCACTGGTAAAATATTTTCCTCCTCTTAGTGGTACATTATTTATTTTAGTTACTCCGCATAAAGTAAGGATCAACTCTAGTTAAAAGAGGCAACATTAATTTGTGTATAAGACGTGTCTTTGTTTTCATCTCTAGATGTAGATGGCATGGAGGCTTAAGATAGACAGTCCTATCAGTAACGTTGGCACAACTCTCGCGCAAGAAATCCTTTTCTGTGAAAGAAAGACATCTTCTCTGCCCTCTGCAACGCTCGGCCCGTCGCAGATCCGCAAAGATGCTGCTACCCAACTGTCGCCCTCTTGCTTGTCCGTCTTCTTGCTATCCTCATGCGGTGGTAATCGTAAGTGCCCATTGCATTCCTCATGTTACTCTCAAAAACCTCATTTTTCTTTCAGCGGTCTCTTGGAACTTACACTGACATCGTCAGTCGGCTGCCCAAGGTTGCCTGTTACACCATGTCCAGGCTGCGTTGGACGGTATCACGGTAAGCGCGTTCTGTTCTAGAGAATGCGATGTGCCTCCAAAGATTCTCTGAACCTTTGTACTCAGAATGGCAGCAGGGCTCATTCCGAAGCATATGTCAAACTACCATGATTTTTCAGAGGTTTTCCATGTAACAGATGAGATGTTCACCGTCCTCCAAGTGTAAATTTAATTTCTTGTATGATGCGGATATGAATGCTACAATCGTTTCATCAATTAGAATGTTTAAGGACAATACAAATAGCTGAATAAGACGTGATTCGTCAATAAATTTGCAATGTGGCTACAATATCTTCGAATGGAACACACTACGACTGAAAAAAGGGGCTAACCAACTACAGCACAATCCATCTTGTATGATGCAGATATGACTGCCACGATCGTTTCATTAATTAGAATATTAAGGACAATACAAATAGCTGAATAAGACATAATTCGTCAATAAATATGCATTGTGGCTACAATATCTTCGAATCGAACACACTACCAGTGAAAACACGGGCTAACCAACTACAGCACAATGCTCATGTGATGAGAAGAGAAGACGGATCCCACCAAAAATCGAAACCTTCACCTAGCTATACATTGCTAAGTCACATGCGAAAGAATATCATCTCCACAGAAGCATTGGCTGGAATATATTGCATTACTAACCCAATTACTTAATGGCAACAATGAATCAACCATCAATTGTGTCAAAAATCACAAATATAGTGCGCAAAGCACCACCAGTTCCTAAGGCGTACAGACCATCATGGATTCTGTTAGAGACACTGTCCTGGCTTGTCCGATGGAGTCAATGGGCTGAATATATGGCATCAGTTGCTAAGTTAAGGTAGGTGATATCATGGTTTCTGATGCACTGCTGGTTGTTCTTGTAACTTGTTGGACCTCTCTTGTTCAACACTCACAGCACCTGGCTCGTCTATGGCCATCAAACTTGCATCAGTAGGCTACAGATGAGAATCACCAGATAAGGCAGTTGTGGTTAGAGCACGATCCAGAACTTCAAAAATTAGCGATCTAGGGCCTAGCATGTGCAATGGCATGTATACTGGAATTCTAGTTATATGAAATGTCCAATTCTACTAGAGTTCTTCCAATACTATGTTCACATAACAAAAATAAACTTACAGGGGTTTGTTTCGAGGAGCCAGCTCCATCAGCCACAGGTTCTGTGCCCCTCGCTTGTTCTGCAGCTACTCCCTTCCCATCCTGCAGCATACCAATAAAAGAGTTACAAACAATAAATGATACAGTATCTACAGAACTCGTGTCAGTTAATAGTACATGAATGATGCTCTTTTACAATTGGTCCAAGAAGCAGGAACCCTTGAATTAAAATAAACATTACGTGAGTTTCACAGGCTGACACAAAGAAAATACACGATATACATGGCCCTGTGAGAATTGCTTAACTACACTATATACACAAAGAAAAGATGCTTCTCTGTGGCCGCCCTATGCTAAATGGCTAAGCAAGGGCTGAGGTACCATCTTAAGGCACCTTTTTGCTGAAGCAACGCCTTAGAAACCAAGCATGAGATCAGACCCCACAAACCCAAAACCCTGAAGTAATTGACACCCTAATACAGTTACAGATAAGGATTAAGGTTATTAACACTTTTCCATAGGACGCTAACATAACTAAACACTAAGCAATAAACAGCCACGATATTATCAAGTTTTAATTCACTTAAGCTAGTCTAATTTCTATGTTTAATTTGACATATTAGACAACTTCATAGGACCCAGAAGTGACACACGCAACCAATATTGTAATTCCAAATGCTGGTCAGTATATCAACTCTATGAATTGTCTTTTACAGCTCCCAACTATATTAACATGTTTCTGGTAAAAATAAAAGGCATAATATATTTCCATTCTGCAATAGATATAAAGCAACTTGTACATAAACCCTTTTTATTTATTTATTAGTCTAATGCAGTAGGAGCCTCTCACCCTTTCCTACATTTTGCTGGCCAAGAAAAATAGGATAAACAGCAGCATGCATTATAGACATTAAGCATACATGTCTGCAAGCATACGCTATATATTAAAACAATTGTAACTTATTGCATATACCATTAAAGTACCTGCTCTGTCGCCTCGGTTTCAGCAGATTCTCTCTTAACTCTCGCACTTTGAATACTGCTCCTCCTACAGGAGAAAATGACAGACATCAGAAAGCATGGTATTGCTATAAATAATCACCAGAACGATTAAGGAACAAAATAAAAAAGAACACCTTTCAGAGTCCTCCAGAGGTTTGGCATCATCCATTTCCACATCAGAATCAGCATGGTGCCTTTCATCGGGATTCTCTAGATCTTCATCTTGCTGTACCCAACACAAATGCAACTTAGCCAATATATGATAAGTGCTAGCCATGCTGCTTTGAAAACTACAACTACAGTAAATGAGCATTAGTGATCACATCTAGAGCCAATACCAAAATATTGATATGTCGCACCATGACACATAGCTCGACCTAAGGTCATGAGGACAACATGGTTCCATCAAGGTTGGACCAAAGACATATAATATACACAGCAAAATGAAGAAAATAAGTAAATTAGGCCAGAAAAAAACAGCAAATCATAACGTTCAGTGTGCATTCATACATCTAAGAATTATGAAGCATCAGTTTGCTGCGTGAACTGGGCATCGGTAGGTTGCCACCTCCAAGCAACCTCCTCGTCGACATGGCCACAGAGGGAGGGATTCGACGCATGCAAATCCGGGTATATGTAAGAAGATGTCTAGGGAATTAAATTGAGACGAAAATAGTTTACTGGTTATGTGTGCCTAGTCAATAGTTTGAGGGGGTTAAGTGATGTTTTCTCTTGTATTTATAGAAATTTACATCTGTGATCTTTGCAGTTTCCAGTAGGACATCAACACTTCAGAAGAACCAAATTCAACGTTCTCCCTCCACACAAATGGTCACAGTCAGTGTTGGTCAGATTAATTAGATCAATGTGTGAAAGCCTTTCAATATTTTATCTGATGTATGCCAGAATAAAGGAAATAGTTACTCGAAATATCACCTCAGGTTGCTCGGCCTCAGGTGGTCGCTCTTGAAATTGGACACTAGGAGCATGTCGGAGTTTTGTAAGGTTGTCGAGAAGTCTTGATCTTATTTCATCCAATTGCCTGTGTGTGTTTTTGTTCTCCATGTTACTTGGTGCAACATGAAGAGTATAATCTGGACCAAAATACTCATAATACTCATTTAGAGGCATCTTGTCAGCAAGCTCATGGCCTAGTGCCACTCCTGTCTGCTCAAACAAAGGGCAAAAAGGAACATCAGTAATTGTATTGGTGAAAACTGGAAAAGCATATATGTAGAGAAAGCAATAGAACCCCCAAACACTTCAAATACTCTCTGTTAATGATAATTTGTATAACACATTCTAACTTTCGTGATACAAATTATAATCAACAGTACATTAGACAGATAGGTAAGTGAAAAACGAAAGGAGTTGGCCATTGAAGAAATAAGTGTGTTATATTTTTCATGCAGTACAAAAAAAGGAACATATTTATTATTGGACAGTAAACAAAAATATTACTTGTAGTGTCAAAATGACATTACAAGCATTTGTTTCAACTAAGGAATAACTAAACCAATACAAGACAGTAAATACTATAGTCCAGTGGTTGACTATGGTGCATACTGTTCTACACACATTTTCATAAATCCATCCAAGATTTCTGCACTGTTTCATCCAAAAATATTTATTCTACAGCTTATTTATACACTATTGTCATATTTAATCCCAGAATATCTCTTCTATATACTATTGATATAAATGAATTTTATTTGTGTTAATCCTAACAAGCCCTGTCATTGGTTGTGTACTATATCCAGCCACTGGCATGCTAAATTCCTGGCTCTACCACCTGCAGTCTACAAAACTTGAGAACATAGTGGCCACTAATATTATATTGTATAAGTCAAAATGGTGGCTCCGTGGCAACATAAAGAAAACTACCGCGGAAACCATTCAACTTTACTTTGCACTACAGTTCACAATTTTCAATATCTAAGTATGCATTGGAATAGCATGATTTGCGCTAAATAATGAGAAAATCATATTTATGCAGCAGCATGTTGAGAAACCAAAACAACAGAGCAGCCAAAGTTTTAGTGGCAGCCAATTGGTAAGCACACTTGTGGCAAAAGTTGGCTACCAAATGAGTCTATGACAGGTATGATGAAAATTAAGTGTGGGACGCCACCAAACTTGCCTCCCTAACCTTTGGCAACGTGTGGCTACAAACCTACCAATCAAAAATGTGTTCTATGAAAATAAGCTGAGCGATGTCCTGACAATTTCTTGAGGCAGAAACATGTTCAAATGCTCTAGGCCCTATTTGAAAGAGGGATTTATTATTGGTAAAATTCTGCTATTTAGTCCAAATTTGACATTTATATCAAAACCTTCCCACGAAATGACGATTTTCCTAGAAACCCTTTATGGCTTTTAAACACAGGTGTAAACCCATGAGCTGATAATTTTCCCTTTAAAAAAAACAGACCTACATCATAGTACTCTGTAATAAAGCTTTATGAATATGATGAACAATTCTTAAGAATATCATGTATAGACAAAATATCAACATGCTTTATTTGCACTAGTAGCATATGTAGAACAAAAGTAGATTTGTATAAAATTCATTTTTCACACAAGTAATCATAAGTGTCAAATCAGTTTGACAAACCAGTGTGTCCGTGTTGAATCACGTGCATGGTACGCATAATTGGTGCTACAGAGGATGCTAGAACTTTCTTATTTTACACAACCAGATGGTAGTACAACTACAACCTATTAGCATGCAAATTTCTATTGTGCAACAGCATGTTGAGGGAGCAAAACATGATGGTGCTACTGTGGCATATAACTGAAACATGGGTGCCAACCAAAAAAAGGGTCCTATGAGAAGAAGGTATGATGCAAAGCCAAGATACATTATTGGGTGCAGGATGAGGGTGGTTGGAGACATAAATGAACAACGAGTGCTAGCTATGTCCTAATAATATGGAATGTTTTATGGGTTTTAAACACGGGCATTCAACCCATTAGATTGATAGTTTTGTCTTTTCACTAAAACAAGGACCTACAGCGTCACCACATATGTACTGTACAGAAGCTTTGTGGATATGATTATGTATAAGCTGACATAAGACATTTCAAAGCATATCAACAGTTGTTAGAGACGTGTGTGGAATATTTTGTGTCATGGTAGATACAAATGGTGTCAGTCCATTAAATTTTGTTCATAATTTTTTACGACTTTTAGGTTGTATCACACGCCATCGGAGCACTAGTAGCATATGTAGAAGAGAAGCAAGCTTAACATGGTATTTTCACATCAGTACTCATAAATGTCAAGTCACTTCACCAAGCTGGTGTGTACATGATAAATCATATACATGTTACGTGTTGGTGCTACAGAATAACGTTCTTATTCATCCAATGTTTTCAACATAATTAATTAAAAATGCTATTGGAATAAGTAGAACCAAACACAACAGAAGTGGAAAGACTCCAGAAATGTAATTTTGCATGAAATTTCACATTTAATACAGTACCTCATAGCACCAACATCGTGCGACGTTTCTTATGGTATACCGCCACCACCAAGCAGCAGCACTGGGACATTGAAGGACCTCATGAATCTCACGCACTCCGCGTGCCCTTTAATGGATAGGTTGAAGCAGCCCAACCTGTCACCCGATAAGGAGTCTGCTCCGCACTGGAGCACCACGGCACCAGGGCGGAAAATCTCCATAACCTTGGCCATGATTGGCTTAAACAACGACTGGTAGCTCTCGTCATCGATACCATCATCCAGTGGGACATTCAGGGAGTAATACTTCCCCTTGGAGTGCCCACATCCCGGATGTCCCCTGTCCCTGGGAAATAATCCCCAAACTTGTGGAATGAGACCGTCATCACCCTGTCCGTGGTGTAAAACGCCTCCTCCACGCCGTCCCCGTGGTGGATATCGATATCTACATAGAGAACACGCTGCGAATAATACGATAATTAGCACATTTTTAAGAGAACGTAATTATGCGGGATTGAGGGTGACAGATTAAGATGACAGGGGAAAGATACCTGGTGGTATTTGAGGAGCTCGAGGATGGCGAGGACGATGTCGTTGACGTAGCAGAATCCGGAGGCCTCGCACTTTTTGGCGTGGTGGAGGCCGCCGGCCCAGTTGATGGCGATGTCGTGGCCGTGGTTGAGCTTGACGGCGCCGCCGACGGAGCCGCCGGCGTAGGTCTGGCAGAAGCTGTAGAGGCCGTCGAAGACGGGGCAGTCCTCGCCGACGTTGAACCGCTTGAGCGCGCGGATCTGGTCCTGCTGCGTCTCGGGGGTGACGGAGCGGAGGAAGGAGACGTAGTCATCGGCGTGGAAGCGGCAGAGGTCGCGGTCGCGGGCGGGGTGCGGCTTGAGCACCTGCATCTGGTCGAGGAGGCCGTAGTGGGCGAGCAGGGCGTGGGTCATGCGGATGCGGTGCGGCTTCATCGGGTGCCCCTGCCCGTAGTAGTAGTTGCCCACCTCCGCGTCGTAGAAGTAGCACACGCGGCGCTTTGAGCCGTCCGTGCCCGTCGTGGGAGCGAGTTGCCGCCGCCGCCCGCCGAGATGTCCATGGCGGCGATTCTCTACTCCGTGTGTGTTTGTGCTTTGTGTATGTTTCTGGGTTTCGGCTCTCGGCGGCGTTTGAGTTGGGAGCCGGGAGACGAGGGCGTCGAGATGGGAATTTTGGGGGAGGACGACGCTAAAAGAGGAGAAAGGTTTTCGATTTGGGTATTCAGCAGCCTGTACGGGCCGTTGGATTTAGATTTAGGTAGTGCGCTGCACAGAGGCCATTTGGGGGCGAAGTAGTTGTGATACAAAAAAACTCGTTCATTCCTTCCTACTGAAAAAATTATATTCTCAGCTAAAAAAAACTCTATTTTCTTCTTTACAAGGTAGTAATAAATTCTATCTGTGGCTTTTTTTATTTAATTTAATAATAAGGCCTATCATCTATCTATTCTATATATCTATACTATATATAATGGTTGACGCTTTCAGCCTCCGGCGAATGTGCCCACGTTGCCCCGCCCCTGTAGCCGTCTATAGTACCTCATTTCTACAGTGCACGCCCGCCTTGTTTATGCCTTCTTTTCAGCGATCCACTCACTGCAGTGCACGACTGATGCATGTAAAATGTATACATGAACTTTGCACTATATCACACATATTTCAATCATATTTGCATCATATAAGGGTTATATTACTGTTATTTAATGATTTTAGGAAATAAATCAATTGTTTCCTATTTTTATGGAATTAACCCTGTGCAGGCAGAAAAGCTTATTTCTTTCCTTTTATGTTTCAGGGACCCAAACGTCGTCCAAAAATTATGGAAAAATACAGGCGTCAGTATTTTGAAACTAACTATTATGTTAGACTATTATATCTCTAAATGTTTTATAGTATTATTCATGAAAGTTTGCACTTGTGTGATCACTTATGTTTACTCTTTATTTACTTGCTTGCAAACTATAGACCATTGGCTTGGATCACTTCATTCAGATCATGTGCATTACATTGTTATTTGATCAAAGATTGTGTTGGTAGCATGTCACTTCAAAAATTATCTGTTTTTATCGTTTACCTACTCGAGGACGAGCAGGAACTAAGCTTGGGGATGCTTGATACGTCTCAAACGTATCTATAATTTTTGATGATCCATGCTGTTATTATATCAATTGCTACATGTTTTGGTTACACTTCATATCATTTTTATGCATTTTCTGGGACTAACCTATTAACAAGATGCCACAGTGTCAGTTCCCTGTTTTCTACTGTTTTTGGTTTCAGAAAATCTATTAAGAAAATATTTTCGGAATTGGACGAAACAAAAGACATCGTCAATAATATCACGAGGAGATCACGGAGTCCAAAGGGGAGTCGGAGCAGACCCACCAGGGGGCCACGCCACACTAGGGCGCGGCCCAGGGTGGGCCCGCGCCCCCCTATGGCGTGGTGGCCCCCCTCGGCCACCGACGTCGCCTCTTCGCCTATATATTCTCCGCGACGCGAAAACCCTATTACGGTCGATCATATTCCACGAAAAGTTCCGTCGCGGCCGTCATCGTCAATCTCAGATCGGAGGAGTTCTGAAGCTCTTTCCGGCACCCTGCCGGAGGGGAGATCATCACCGGAGGGCTCTACATCACCATGCCTGCCTCCGGAGTGATGCGTGAGTAGTCCACCCCTGGACTACGGGTCCATAGCAGTAGCTAGATGGTTGTCTCTCTACCTTGTGCCTCCATGTTTAGATCTTGTGAGCTGCCTAACATGATCAAGATCATCTTATTGTAATGCTAGATGTTGTGTTTGCTGGGATCCGATGAATATTGATACCATATTTATTCAAGTTGTTTATCTATGTGCTCTTGATCTTGCATGCTCTCCGTTGCTAGTAGATGCTTTGGCCAAGTAGATGTTTGTGACTCCAAGAGGGGGTATTTATGCTCGATAGTGGGTTCAGTCTCTAGATATCTGGATCAGTGACAGAAAGGTCTAAGATGGTAGATGTGCTGTTGCCACTAGGGATAAAACATTGGTGCAGTGTCCAAGGGCACTTGTATTGATTACATTACACACTTTACTTCATGCAATAATCTGTTGTTAGCAACTTAATACTGAACAGGATGCGGATGCTGCCTTGAAGGTGGATTATTTAGGCATAGCTGCGGTTGAAATAACGGTCTATGTACTTTGTTGTAATGCCCAACTAGATTTCATAGTAGACATCTTGGCATGTATTGCATTGTTATGCCCTCTCTATTTTTCAATTGCCCAGCTGTAATTTGTTTACCCAACATGCTAGTTATCTGTTCTGAGAGAGACACCACTAGTGAACTGTGGACCCTGGTCCAATTTCCTCATACTGTTTACACAACCTGCTGCAATCATCTGTTTCCTGTTACTTGCTGTTTTTCCTGCTGTTTTCCACACCATACGTTTAACTCTTTGTTTCCGCAAGACCGGAGAGATTGACAACCTCTCTGTTTCGTGTTGGGCAAAGTTCTGGTTTGTGTCTGTGCAGATTCCACGTTGGTGCCACCTCTCTAGCGCCAGGGGGAGTCAACATCAACAACCTTCCAATAGATCGTCAAGTCCTACTGGATTGATAACCTTGGGTAGATTATTCAAGGGAAAACTTCTGCTGTCTACATCATAACCTTCCTCTTGGGGTTCACCAACACGTAGCCATCACAAGGGTTGAGGGTGATCAAGCTTCTTCCTGTGACTAGATCCAGCATGTTCTTATTTTCACTTCATGTCATGAAACTTATTGCTATACTCTGAGTCATCTTAATTATTGAGGTGTTATGATTTGGTTCGCATCTTGGTGGAGTATAAGAGAGACTAATAATCAAAAGGTCTCTATGTTAGGACGTGATGCCCATATATCTAAGTAACTTGTTATCAAACTTTGTGTTGCAATCTCATATGTTAATTCTGTGTGTGTTCTATTGTCTGCCACTTTATAAAGAGAGAGTGCATTTGTGAAACCATGAACCCTGGTCCATTTTTAATCATAAGAAACATCTTTCCAACACCATATACCACTTTTCTATTTTCAGCCATCATTAAATCCGAAAATACAAAAATACTTTTCATCTTGCATACATCATTAAAAAACCCAAAAATATCATTTACCATTGCATCCACCACCATTGCATATTTATTTCCTGTTTGCATTGCATAACTATCTTGATATCATTCTTACACCTTGTGCTTGACAACCACAGGTGAGGTTGAGGACCAAAACATTTAACTTTGTTTTGTAGGTAACCAAAAGAAGGATAAGAAGATATATCTTCACTACTGATTCACCGAGAGTTCGATATTAAACCCTTGAGTCACCCCTCGTGGGGAAAACACGTCTTCCACTACTACATACTCTGCACTTGGAGGCTCAACCTAACCCCGTATACTTTTCACTGCAGGTATCTACTACGGGTATCAAGACTGTTGTCTGGCGCCGTTGGCAGGGAGATAGAAGCAACAACACAATATATCCCTAGTCAACTCAGCGATCAACAAAGTGTTTTCTGGCGCCGTTGCCGGGGAATCATAGCTGAGAGATTTATCCAAGGGTGTGCATCATCGCATTCATCTCACAACGAAGTCAACTTCACCAACTTGTGCTAACACCTAAGCTTGGGGAGGTTGCACCTACGTGAGCACCATCTTATCCATCTTAACTTACAAAGCAATTTATTTGTTTTGTTAGTGTCATTGCATAAAAATGATTCAAGATGAGTAACTTTATTTTTTTAGTCATGTAGATCAGTAGATGTAACCTACTGATCGCACCTTCTATTTCTTCAAATGCTACATATATTTAATTCTTATTGGACATTTTATTTGATGCTTATTTTTACTGCCTCTCTTGGTGCTGTCCATCCTTTCAGTTTAGCAATGGCATACCAAAGCTAAGTATTTCTTCTTGAGTTAATGTAAGATCGGCAGTAACAGTTTTTCTGTTTAACTGAAAAACCTAAGCTTTGGACAAGAGATGCAGTTAAGTTTTGTTCAAGGGATCATATTGACCAAATGGACTTCCTTTTGTCATTTTTCTTTATTAGGTTACATAGTGCTTAGCTGTTTAATTCTTACTTTGTGATGCCAAACTTTTATCCTGAATCCTGTCTTGCTCCAAACCTGTAGAGTATCAACACTATGTTCTGCAAGATGTGCACCAATTTCTCTTTTACCATGTATTTACACTTGATATATGTCCAGTTTACTGAACCACCTCTAATTTCTGTATCAGGTTAGGGTGGCAGCGTTGGTGGCAGTAAGGGTGTTCTGATCGGAATTGGGAGCCGTGGAGGAGATCACCGAGCATGCATGCGTCTTCCCCACCACCAATTGGTTTGTTTTTTCAGTCCATCACTGTTTTATTGTTTGAGAAAATTGGTTTTAGTAACAGAAGTGGATTACTATGTAACGGATAATGGGAGGTCAAGTTTGAGCGCACTTTGGTGTGTATACCTCGCTTTAGATGTCGATGTAATTAGTAATTTGGTGCATATGCTTCGTTTTGGATGAATGGCTGGGCATTACATGTTAAGAGAGGAACGAACAAATTTCTATTCTAAGTATTTGTGCTAGCACTTGCAGTGTTAAGATGTATGTTAGACATTGGACATGTTTTTGTGAATAAAAGTATAGCACGCTACTGCCTTGACATGCTCTGCCACGGCGACATGTACGTGTTTCTGCACAACATGCTCAGCGAACGTCTAAAACTGTGCCCACGCCGTCGCCAACTCCTCTTCAGGAGGTACTTGTTCATCTACTCAACTGTGATTTGTCTGAACATGGTCTTAATTTTAACAAAATTGCTCTGTGTCAATATCATGAAAAATATGAAAACATGTCGCACAAGAATTACTTGTGAAGAATGATTGTTGCTGATGGGCTAATTGTTAAGAAAAACAAACAGTTCTAAATGACCGAAAAGGGGTTGTGTTTTCTGTCATTGTTGCTGCTAATGATTTTTTTACAAGGTCTCTACATGTTTTCCTGCTAAACCTGTACGGTTGCTGCTACTTATCCCTGGTCGCTTGCACCCGTGACTGATTCAGGACATGCACCTACTTATCCCTGATTCAAAAACATGCACTTGTTGAAGCAAGGATAAGTGGTGTTGACGACTCGACAAAGTTTTCCCCTATTTCAGTATGTATATATTTTGTAATTTGGTGAGGCAAAATGAATATTATTTTGGTATTTCGTCTGTTCAATATTAATTAAAATAACCTGTTGTGTGAAGGCTTGCATGGATCAATACAGTTTCGTTGAGGTTCATGGGATATTAACTTTGCTTCGTGCCCCTGTTCCTGCTCCATTGTTTGCGGATACATATAGGCAGTGATACCAGATACAAGTGGTGTTGGTGATTTTGTTGGAACTATAATCAATTTTATATAGAAGACAGTCAACTTGAAATACTCTATTTGACATGATTGATCTCTGTATTATTTCATATCTTCAGTATTATTGTCACACAAAGTATTAGGAAATAGAATATTAGTGCGAACTAAGCTGTGTGGCTGTGGTGGAACTTTGTTCCTTTTTGCATGACATGTGCCGTACATCAAAAACATTTTTTAAAGTTGGTGTATAATTTAGTACTAAGCCTGTCATTTCATAATATGTTTAGATATGACTTTGTCTTTTTTAATTAGGAGCAAAGCAACAAGTAAATCAAAAAACCGGTATCCGGTAAAAGAACAAAAGGGAGATCCTAATAGGCTACCCGCACTCCCTTAAATTGAACATAAACTGCCAAAGTTATACTCCTGAGAAACATTGACCAGCTAACAAGCTGTGAAATCGCACAAGACTTGTAGTCCGTGGTTTTAGAGGAACACTGTCGACCTGAAGTTCGTACTGGGACAACGTGCTGGGTGGAGTGCGTTTCTTTCTCGCGTACCTCTCTGGCCTTTTGATGACAATATGTTCCCATTCAGGCATACCTCTCCGCCGTTTCGACGACAATATGTTCCCATTCAAATTCAAGTGGAATCATCTTTGTCATGACAATCAATAAGCCACAAGGGTTGACCATCTTTTATTGTCAGCGTGTACCTGCCGGATTCACGGCATAAGGATCTCGCCATCAAGGAGTACAATGGAAAGGACCATATCAAGAATTTAAAAAGGCAAAAAAAAAAAGAAGAAAATACCGAGTTCTGAGTAATGACTGAGCATAACAATATCTACAAAGAAGTTCTTAACCCTTAATGTCCCTGTATGAGATTTGACCAGCTTACTTAATAATTCTCATATATTCATGTTAACGACATATTTCAAATTTGAAATACAATAATAGTTGGCATTTATTATGGTTGCACACTATCTAATCGATATATGTGCATTTTATGTTTGCAACAATAGAAAAAATTAGTAAGCCGTAACAACGCACGGGCATACAACTAGTAATCATATAATAAACAAGTGGACATGTGGTTCGGCGACGAGCTCACCGAGTTGTTCTAGACGGTGGTCAGGTTAGACGGCCACACGACGAGATGGACCGACGGGAGTGACACCTCCATCGAGCGGTGCACGATGGACACATGCACGCTCTCGATTAACGCCACCTTGGCTTGGCCGCCGTCAAGCGAGACAACATCCGTGTTAAACAATGTGCTCCAATTTGTTTCAATTGTTCTGATTGTATCTCTTAAAAATATGCTCCAATTTGTTTCAACAACCAGTCATTATCTATCATCATCTTATCGGCATGAAGTACTCTGTATTGAATGGAAGAAGAAACAGACTAAAGTCAAAGTTAAACGAGATAATAAAGCGAAAAGAGAGCCCACCTCGATCTTGTCCATGGAAAAACTAATGTCCTTCTCATCTAACAACATTTCCTCCATAGAAACCATGCTCGCTTTGACGTAGTCCGTGAGCATCAGCCTGTAGACGGCCTTGGTGGCGTGGGTCATGAACACACGGTCCTTGAACGTGGCCTTGGTGGTGTGGGTCATCCGCATGACATCGATCTCGCCAGGCATCCGATGTGAATCAAATCAACGAGCGAGCAGCCGAGCATTGGTTATCATCTCCAGGACTTGGCAAGTTACTCCTAGCAAAAGCACTGATCACTGTATTCCACGAAATCACATCTCTGAACATAAACTCGTTAAATAGCTTCTCTGCAACACATTTTGCGCCGCAAGTACAGTAAGAATTCAGCAAACGAGTTGACATTTGGGGAGAAGGAATCCGTTGCAGTTTTCATGGGCCCATGAACTAGCTGCGGTGACCCAAATGGCCAAATGCCTGCAAGACGTCAATGAGAGAGCCTTCAGACAATCCTTCACAGCTCCTCACGAGTTCCCTGAATCAGAACACGGCATCCTGGACACGCCCGTACTGCACGAACGAGGAGACGAGACAGTTCAGGTGACGACGCTCCGTGAAGGCATTTCCTCGAACACGTCCAGCGCCTGGCCGAACCGTCCGTCGCGTGCAAAGAAACCAAGCAATGTGTGGCGTGCAAAGAAACCCAGCAACGCCGTCCCAGAGTACGGTTCGTTGTGGAGCAGTCCGTGCTAGAGAACGTGCGGGTGCATCTGCGCGGCGCAGCGGGGGCACAGTGAAGCTTGAAGGCGAGGAGGAGATGATCGGGGCGACGCCCGCGGCGAGCATGTGCGCGAGCAGCGAGAAGGTGTCGGCGGCGCGGCCAGCGCGGGAGCGGGAGGTGAGGGAGTTCAAGTGGGAAGCGAGGAGGAGCGGCGGGGTGCCCCGGCCACTCGGCCAGGCGGCCGGCATTCCGTCCCACAGGAGGCGGGCATGGCGTGGAGCGAGGAAGAAGGCCGTCGAATCGCGGTTTTCGGCAAGCTGAGTATCGTTAACAGATGGGGAGAGGGCCAACCTCTTGATGGCGACGCGGCGATCAGAGGGCTGCAGCCTCCCGGCGGCGGCGGCGGCACTGCGAACAGTGGGGAGCGGCCTCCCGGCGGCGGCGCGGCGAACAGTGGGGGCCGGCCTCCCGACGGCGGCGCGGCAAACAGTAGGGTCCGGCTTCCCGGCGGCGGCGCTGTGAGCAGAGGTTGCGGCCTCCCGGCGGAAGCTCCGGGGCGACGACGGCGAGGGGCGGAATCACCGAGAAGCAGGGGAGAGAATGGCTGACTTATCCAGGTGGTTCCGCGCGGAACGGTTGTCGGCTTGTCGCGCAACGATCTCTCATGCCGACCGTCGACTCGAAAACGATCCAACGGATCGCGCGCGCCCGCCGCGTAAGGAGTAAGACACCCTCCGACCGTTCTAAATGTAGATTTCCCCATTCAAATTTAAAAGAGATAAACGCACCATTGGTCACTGAACTTTAATTAGATGAGCACATTGGTCACTGAACTCTCAACTTGTTACAAGCTGGTCACTGAACTCTCACAAGATGAGTATATTGGTCACACTTTGTCCAGCGGAGCTAATTTTGTTCGACGTGGCATGCTGACTAGACAATAGAGATTTTTTTATCGGTCTTTTGAGATTTTTTTTTCGGTCTCACAACTGGAGGCGGACGTCTTCTCCCTGCTGCCCGTCGGCGCTGACTGGGACCCGCGCGACGCCACGCCCTGCGGCTGGACGGGCGTCTCCTGCGACGCCGGCGCCGTCACCGGGGTCTCCCTCGCGGGAGCCAACCTCGTCGGCCCGTTCCCCAGCGCGCTCTGCCGCCTCCCCTGCCTCGCGTCCCTCGACCTCAACCTCCAGGCCATTCGCGCCCGGCCCCGTGCCGGCTGAGCTCGGCGGCCTCACCACGCTGCGTGTACTCTGGCTCGCTGGCTGCAACTTCGTCGGCTCCATCCCGGCGTCTCTCGGCCGGCTCGGCAACCTCACCGACCTCGACCTGTCCACGAACGCGCTCGCTGGGCCGATACCGCCGGAGATTGCTGGCCTTACGAGCGCCGTCCAGATCGAGCTGTACAACAACTCGCTCTCCGGCCCAATCCCGAAGGGATTCGGCAAGCTCGCGGGCGCCTAAGCTGGTGCGGCTGTCCAACGCGGCGTCGGGCGGCCGAGCGCAACGGCCGGGAGCGTGCCGGCGGCGCCGACGCTTGTAGTTGTCGGAGCCGAGGACGAGCGTGACGGTCGGGAGCACGTCAGCACGGACAAGGACGGCAGCGGGCGCCTACGCTGCGGTACTTGGTGGTGGAGATCTTGTTGGAGCGGTAGTGGTACCCGTCGCCCGCGGCGGCCGCGGCGGCGTCGTTGGCGCGCACCACGCGCGAGAACCCCGGCCCGCCGATCCGGGACCCCTCGTCGTCCACCGCGTTCGGCCGCCGCGCGCAGGAGGTGAAGGTGTAGAGCTTGGACAGCAGCAGCCGCCGCTTCCGGTGCCGGCCCGTGTCCACGCGGCCGCCGCCGGCCATTATTGCGTGCGGCTGGGGTGAGCTCTGCTGTGCTCTGCTCGCGGCACAGCATAGCAAGATTCCTTCTTTATGAGATAAAAAATTAAATGCAAAAAAAAATCTTAAAAGACCGATAAAAAATCTCTATTTTTCTAGTCAGAATGCCACGTCAGACAAAATTAGCTCCGCTGGACAAAGTGTGACCAATATACTCATCTTGTGAGAGTTCAGTGACCAGTTTGTAACAAGTTGAGAGTTCAGTGACCAATGTGCTCATCTAATTAAAGTTCAGTGACCAATGGTGCGTTTATCTCAATTTAAAACTCGGTTGGACTCGCATAGACTACACAGATCCTCGTGACAGAAGATCCGAGCTTAGCGTGCATCGTCTCTCTGAGGGGCTGTTTGTTTCAGCTTCTACGGCTGCTTTTGAGGTTGAAAAGCGGAAGTGGAAACAAACACCTCAAAACTGGAAAGCACTTCACAAAAGCGCGGTGAGGAATTGCACTGGACGAGCGGCCGAAGCGCGAAGCAGGTCGAGAGCAGCTTCCCGAGCTTTTTCCTGCTTCCCGAGTGGCATCGGACCAAATTGCCCTCAGTAGTTCGCAGTATTTACCGAAAACCTGCCATCCCTATATAATTAGAACCATCCCATGCAAAACTGTCCAGACCGACACCCCCGACCTCATGTTTCCCCTTCTCGCGTCTGGCATGGCGAGCTAGGGTTAGGCTCCCGCCGCCGCCGCCGCTCCCCGCCGCCGCCGCCGCCATTCCCCGGCCCCGCTCTGTTCCCGACCTCCACCAACTCCAGCGTCCCCGTATCGACCGGGGCACGATGGCTCGATCTCCTTTCCGTCGGCCGCCGGCGACAGGAGCATTTGGAGGCGCCGCCGCCGTTCCCGTGAGCACCTCCCCTCCAAAGGAATTGGTTCGTGATGAAGGGAATCAGCGCCATCTTCCTCCGCTCAGGCTGGCCGTCGTCGTTGACCTTGTGCGTCCTACTTGCCTCTGTCTCGCCCAGATCGAGCAACTAACGACGACGCCACGGCCTCCGCAGCGTCATGTGTTGATTTTGGGGATCGATCAATGATGAGGGAGCTACTGCTGGTGCTCGTGTGTTGATTTGATTTGATCTACAGAGTTGATTTTGCCACTTATCGTTCCCATGTAGTACCTGCAGGAACAAATCGAAATTTTGAGATGGCCTGTACGGTACCTTGCTCCCACAGATGAATCATAAGCTGAGAGGCAAGGGACCAGCTGGGGAGGTGAAGGAGCAGAGCAGGAGAGGGTGCGGAGGAGCTGAGAAGGACCGGCGCGGCCATGCGGCCGTCTCCCCGGCCGATTCCGTCGATGTGAACGGCAATGGTTAACACTGGTTTGGGGGACGTGTTTTTCTTTTCTTCTAATGGCTAGAAGGTACGCGAAGAAGTGACACGCGGGAGAGCGAGCGGCACGTGTTTTGTTGTTGTTAATTCTATTCCCGTGAAAATGTGAGAATCCTTCAAATCAAACGAGCCCTGAAGTATTTTGTTGTTGTTAATTTTAAAAGATACTAGATGTATGATATTATTTGAGAAGCATAGGATGGCTATTCGGAATATGTTCTATTTCAACTTTTTTGCTAACACGTGTTGGATCAAATGAGTGATGAGTCGATTACATAAATGATTTTGCTAATGATTTGATTTAGTTTGATAAATAATTTTGAGTAGCCGAGAATTCTGGTGTATGCATATGAATTTTGGTGAACTCCCATACTCTAATTATTTTGACAACTTCGGCTTAATTATAAGCTAAAAGCTAAAAAGCCAAAGACAAAAGCTAAAAGCCAAAAGCTAAAAAAATTGTTTAAGTTATTTAGAAATAATAATTTAAGGTCACAATTTAAGTGTTTACAATTATTTTAGCAAAAAAATTAAGGTAATTCAACCCTTAAGCATGTCAATTATGTTAAAAACAGTCAGAATCAGCTAATTCGTGTCAAATAAGCATTTATACAACATCTTCAGCATTTAGGGGCATTTCAGACATTTCATCATTCATACCAGCAACATCAGTCATCAACAGCAGTCCTGCCAAACATCAAATCTCTGCTTCCAGCAGCTGCTTTTAACAGCTGCTTTTCCACAGCTCAACAGCTACAGCTGCTTCTCAAAAGCTGCAGCCCAAACAAACAGACCCTCGGTCTCCTTCCCCATCTCATCTCAGATCGATCTCAAGACCTCGACTGAACCTCTAGTCTCAGCTCTCCGGCCAGAACACCACCATGGCGGCCCGATCCCCACTCCAAACCTTACCCTTCCTCCTCCTCCTCCTCCTCCTCCTCCTCCTCTCGATTGCCCCCGCCGCCACCGCGGCCGCCTTCTCCGGCATCGACGCCTTCCTCGCCTCCTCCGCCGCGCGCGACCCCACGGCCACCAACGACACATTCGGCTCCCTCCCCACCAACCTCCGCCGCGCGCTCTCCGTCCCGTCTCCGATCCTCACCTCCCGCCTCCTCTCCTTCTCCGCCGCCGTCCCCGTCAGCGTCCGCCTCGCCGGGCCCTCCTTCCCGGCCTCCTCCGCCCGCCTCCTCCCTTCCTACGTCTCCTCCGCCGTCTCCTCCGCGCCCTTCCTCTCCAGCCGCCGACCGCACCGCCTCGCGCTCTCCCACACCATCCACCTCGACGTCGCCGCGTCCCACCAGCTCGCGACCCGGGCCGCGGCCGCCGTCCGCGCCCACCTCGACGCAGCCCCCGCGCCGTTCCACGCCAACGCCCTCTCCTCCGTGCCTTACTCGCTCGTCGACGACCTCGTCGCCGAAGACTACCGAGCGCTCGTCGGCTCGGCTTCCTCCCCAGCCGTCTACATCTACCTGCTCGACCTCGGCGAGCAGCCGCGTCCGTACGCCTACACCGCGGCCCCCGGCTCTGCCGACTCCCACTCGCCTGGCTTCTCCCGCTGCCTCGCGCCTCTCTGGGCTGGCAAGGAGCGCTACATTTGGATCGACCTCGGTGCAGGCCCGGTGGACTACGGGCCGGCGCTCTCCGGCGACGGCGTCCTCCCCCGTGGTGAGTTTCATCCTCTTGCCGCTCTCCACGGCCGACCCAAGTCGGATAAGGCACTCGTCGCCGATCTCGCCTCGCTGGTTCTCAGCGCTTACAAGCTGTTGCTAGTGCCTTCGCTCAGAATCCCAGTGCACTATGAGAGCTCTTTGCTTATTCGTTTTGTTCACATCCATGGAGACGAGAAAGATCCTGCTGGGCTTGATTGGGGTTCGATCGAACAGTCGATTCGGGATGGAGATCTGCCTTATGAGGGCCAGACCTTGAAGTTTGATTTCCGCAGTGTCAAGTACTCTGAGTGCCCAATTTGCGCGTTTACAATTGCCCGCTCAACGCACTCATTTACATCAAGGTTCTTGTTCGAAAATTACACGATGATAGTCAGTGAGTACTTGGACTCCAAGCGGATGAGGCAGGTGTTGTCGGACTCCTCGGAGGAGATGCACCGTGTGGCTGGGGTTCATGATGATGATGAGCATGACAGGGTGGTGCCAGTTTATGTGTTTGATTTGGATTACGATAAGCTTCTGTTGCTGGATAGGTACCACCAAGCGGTTGCTTTCCGTGATATGGTTGTTTCTGTCAGGACAAGGAGCTCGCAAATGGTCAGTGACTACAGCTGTAATGGTCGACATGTCATCACAATGACTAGGAATCTTGAGCGTCCGATCATCAGTTCACTTCTGCAGACCATGTTTGGCGTGTCACCAACACACCAGTCATGGAGCCCCGAGCACAATGCCACCGTAGTTGATTATACTTGGAGCACAGGACATACACCATTTGGGCCATTCTCAGAGACCAAATCATTATCTTTTGTGCAGAAAGATGCAGCCCGTAGGAATGTACTTCTTACCAGCCTCAACTACACAATCACTAGTACAGTTGAGATTCTGGAGTCACTGGCTGCCCATGGCGGGGAGAATATACTCCTTAGAAAGAAAAGGCATGTTGAGTTCCATCAAAGGTGGAATCTGCTCACTTACAAGTTGGAGAAGGTGGTGTCAGCCATGTCCCGCCTGGATTACAACAAGGCAATGTACCTTTTGAGATCTTCAGACCATGATATGTATGCCATTTACATGTTGGTTTATCAGGCTTCTCAGGAGCTGGAGGCCTCACTTGTTTGCTTCAAAGATCCACCATTCCCATGGTTATCAGTTTCCATGTCTGGAGTTTTTGTATTTGGTTTCTTTTATGTGTATTCTAAGAAGGATAAATTGTTTAGGAGCAAAAGGAAGCGGTTCTGAGTTCTGACAGCAGTTTTGTTGGTGGATACTGTCTGAAAGGTTTGTCCTGATGATACTGTAGTTGACAGCTGTCAGGAAGTTGCATCCTTGCATATTACATGGAGCCGTGACTCGACAATGGGAATGGTGCATCTTGTTCCAACAAGATAAACTTATAAGAGGTACTCTAGATTATTCGAGGGAAGCAATGCTTCCACTAGTCTTGTAACTTTTGATGTGCCTGAATTGCCCTTCATGCATAATATTGATCTAGATTTTGCAGACACACGTATATGTTTTATGTTGTTGACTAGCATGTGCCCTATCATTTTAATGTTTGCATCTTATTCTCCTGTCTTATTTCTAGATGAAAAATCCTACAGTTCCAATAGTACTACTATAGCATTTCTGATGTTCTTTTGGCATATGTTTCCAGCGATCAATTTTCTTTGACAAAGTTGACTTGTCTTATGATTTTTTGGATTATAAGAGGTACTGTAGATTATTCGAGGGAAGCAATGCTTCCACTAGTCTTGTAAGTTAAATGTGCCTGAATTGCCCTTCATGCATAATGTTGATCTTGATTTTGCAGACACACGTATATGTTTTATGTTGTTGACTAGGACGTGTCCTATCATATTCGATGTGTGCATCCTATTCTCATGTCTAATTTCTAGATAAAAAATCCTATAGTTCAGCATGTCTGATGTTCTTTTGGCATCTGTTTATAGCGATCAATTCACTTTGACAATTTTGACTTGTCTTATGAGCTATTAAATTACAAGAGTATTTTCTGAGAAATATCGTAAGTTCGTAACTATAACTAGTGCTTTCAATTCTTAATACAGTAGTATTGTGTTACATTGGAGGAAATTCTTCCGCTCCTATATTAAGTTGAATTGCTGAAAGTTCATGTCCCGGCCGAAATTTCCAAAGTTGT
The DNA here is from genome assembly GCA_947311845.1 of Poa pratensis. Lineage (NCBI taxonomy): Eukaryota > Viridiplantae > Streptophyta > Magnoliopsida > Poales > Poaceae > Poa > Poa pratensis. Next base: position 96,872,894 of record CAMZMU010000085.1, read on the forward strand.
TGGTGGGGCAAGTTTGTTTGAAATGCTGGAGTTTTTGGTCCAGCTGTAGCTTTCCCTGCTCTTGTTATGTGGGCTGCTACCTTATTATCATCCTAGTCTCCTGATTTTTTCCGAAGAAGGGAATAATCCTTTTTGTAGGGAAGGATTCCTGGGAATCTTTTTGTTTTGTTTTGAGGGAAAGGATTCCTGGGAACCCTAGTTGTAGGAGCGAGATAGCATGGCAAAGAATATGATATTGGTAGTGAGCTTCCTGATCAGATTTAAGTTGTTTGGGTGTAACATCAGAATCTGCCAACAAGAGAAATTATTAAATCTGAGCAGTAGGCTATCCATTAATCCAACAGTTTTCGGTAATCCAACTCCAAGGAACTGTTATCAAGGTGTCGGAAGGACAAACAATGAAATTGAAAGCTGCTCTTCTTGCCAATATGATTCAACAGGATACAAGCATAATAGAAGAATATTACGTCTGGAATGGAACTGTTTCTAGTCATATTTCTAGATAAAAGAAGGAAACTGATGAAGCAAAGGATCAAGCTGTATGAAGTAGCTCCGGGAACCCAAGTGATCAGAGAATGCAAGGACAGACTGAAGTTGAACGCAAATCATGCAGCTTGGAAGAAAAGGAAAATAATTGCACAAATGTAGACAGGGTTTGGTATCAAAAGCTTGATCCATCGCCACTAGCAGGGGAGGCTGTCAAAAGCTTATCCATCGTCACAGGCAGCAGAGGAGGCTACCAGCGCGTCCTCGGGACTGGAGATGGTGGCTATGGAATCGGAGAGAGCGGACCCCTCAACGTTGGAATTGTCCAGCATCCCTCATACCTATTCCATATGTCAGCAATGCAACTAACATAATGAAAAATTGTGTTACACCATTGGTTAGAATAGGCCTCGGTTTCTCCATGACATCACTCAAAGAGCGGTCAGATATGGGACAAGTTTCGACCGAGATCCTTAGAATCAAGCATATGGCATCACACATGGGTGTATGAAGCAAAGGTCAGAACTTCATGTAAAGAATAGTGATGTGCTATTATGAATTTTCCTTCTTTGAAGTCACTAGATAGTTAGCGACACATGTAGACATTTAAGATTTTCTTTTGACATCTCATTTTACCCCTTTCAAGTGATTAGTATTTCGACAAGCACAATCGGAGGGATCCGAGCTAGGCCATTTGTGCGATAAGTACCCAATCAAATTGTTGCATTGTAAACATGTCACACGAACACGCCCTACACGCCCTCCTGTATCCGCGGTACCGGGGAAGATACTCCGCAACTCGCCCCGCCGGAGGCCGCTTCCAGCGTGATACATAAGACAACAAATCGGCGCTTTTTATACCAGTTGGCCCAGTTCCTCGGGAGGGACCCCGTCTGAGGAAGCCGGCAACGATTGGTTGAACCTGGCCGGACTTGGCCGCTCTGGGGTTCGGTTGTCGATATTCGATGAACTCAAGTGAAGTCGCCAAATAACGGAAGCATGAACAAGACTTAGAGGGTAAAAACTAGGTTGTATTGATATGTGTCGATTATTTGCTTAATTTCAATCGGTCATCATTTCTCACATATATATATAGGCATTTGGACTTCCCGTAAAAGTTTTGGACTTCTACAAGGATTACAATTGGTATTCTGAGTTGAATTCTAGATCTAAACAAGGCAAATTGCCTCCCGGTTTCGTACTGGACCAGGACCCAAGTGTCTGTCTTTGACTCCTCTGGAGCCGACTTTGTCCTTCCGTGCTAGCTTTAAACTTGTTTCATCTCGTGTTAAATCCGGCTTGTTCTTTGGTCTTCAAGGCATTAGTCATTCCTACCGGCTTGTTCCGTCACAACTTCTGAAATTTTTGGATAACGTCTTTTCTCATGCACTTTGTCGAACTGCTGTTGTTTCTAGGCTGCTAAACCTCTCTGATCCGCCACTTCCTAAATTGCCGGGTTGTCAGTTTTGTCGGGTTTCTAGTTTTGCCGGGTTCCCTATTTCGCCGGGTTGCCGAGTTTTGCCGCCCCTGTACAGATTCGCATCATCCTACTGTCCTGCTTCTTGTCGTGTCCGTATAAGTTACATACAAACTCGGATGGAGACGAGGAAAACATCAAATTTGTTCGCCTCGACGAGACCACTCATCGCGAGCCAATTCATCAAACAAGCCGGTGTTGATGAATTTCCGTGTCCATCTCTCTGGGTTGCTTTTCCGGGTTGTCAATCATTTCCGGGGCGGATCTTCAGGTCTTGAGCTGGCCTGCCAAAAATGGGTGGCAACACAAATGAAACAAGATCTTCTACAAGCTGACTGGGAATCGGAAACCTCGAATATGAAGTCTGAACATGACAACGTGAAACCCGCCTAGAAAGTAAAACTAAAACATGGTCAATGCTCATAATCCGCATAGAGGAACGCCTCAGATCAAGCAGATAGGCATGGCACAAGCAAGATCAAGCAGATAGGCATGGCACAAGCATGTACTTGGTCATCACTTGATTGAACCCTATTTTCTCTTGCCTCCTTTGCAAAAGTTCTTAGAAATGTTTTTGTCCGTTAGTGGCATTTGTAGAGCAATATTCACTTTTGTAGTAGCATTTTCGTGTCACTTTTCGAAATATCTCTAGAAGAACTATCCAAGCGATTAAAATTTACTATATTAGCTGATTAATCTCCAATCTAATCGAGTTAAAGGCTTCAGAAAGTAAAATTGTGCAAGCTCGAATCTGAACATGGACACAACACGAAAAAAATCCTCTCAAATACTACTAAAACAGAGTCGAGATCCAATTATGATATTTTCATAGTTTCATGTTGTTAAAATTTCGACACACAAAAATACAGAAGTTATGTAACACATGTGTGGAAAAATGATAATAAACTACTAGTATCATCATATTATGGATACATACTAACCATGCAAGAAACAAGATTACAATATCTTACATATGATAGTATACCAATTTATATACATACAAATATACAACGAGCTATAGCGGGGAACGAGGATAGAGACCCACTTTAATCCACGTCCCCATATTATCTGGCGCCAGGGATATAATAATCCCATATACAAATCCCCTAATAGATAGGGGCTCTCATTGTCGTCCCAGGCTCCCAGCCTTCCCAGGGTCTTCGGGTACTGGGTGGTCTGGATCTTTCACAGGATCTGGGGACTTACGGGTGCCTTGTTGGTTACTGGTGTACCGCCTGAGCCCTGAGATATTGAACCGCTAGGATCTGTGACAGCGCCAGGCGAAGGTTTTTCGGTGTCAGGTTGAAGTGTGTTACGTAAACCCTTAGGATAGACGGTGATGTCGTACTTAGGATCTTCGGATGTGTCTGACAAGAGCTTGTCGTTTACAGGCTGAAATGTGCTGTACAAACCAGAGAGACTTGGGTGTTGAGCATCTTCGAGGACGCACGTAGAAGGCCTGTCGGCTACATGTTTAAACGTTCCATCTGGGCACTCGAGAGGAGGGCCGTGGCTCGAACCAGACGGACAAACTGCAACACGGTGGAATAACTATTAGCGCAGATCCATAACACATACAGCTGGGCTAATATGCAGGAAGTACAGAGGCATATGTACCTGGAGCGGCTGGAGGGTCAGTGGCCGGACAGTCACCGCCTGGAGCGGCCTGGGGCGCGGCGGTGGTGGACGAGGAGAAGAAAGAGCTCGGCTGTGGCCTCCCGTGCGACATGAGCAGCACCAAAGAGCGAAGAGATGACCGGGGAACAAGTGCCATTCTCTCTAGGCGGGCAGAAGAGAAGCTGCTGCTGGTTGGTGATATTCTCCAAGATGTTGATCGGTGATGGGCTGCTGGCTGCATGCCTCCCTCCAGAGCAGTTGTCGTATTTATAACGCTTAGTATTAGTATCGGCGATGTGATGATGTCTCCTCTCACCGAGGCACCATCCAGTCCAGGTACCTTCCCCGACGACTCTATAGGAGTAGCGACTTGCGCCCATAAGGAAGGCATGCGTTCATACCACACGACGACTTTGGCACAAACCGAGGGTGAATAAATTCGGTATTTTGTAACTAGTTGCACTCGCAACTCATTATCGGATACCCCACTTTAATGCTTTTAAAAATCGCGAAATAAATTGTGGGCATGGATTATGTTGAGTCTTGTTCACCCACAAAGTTTCATCCAACAACATGACTATATGTAACTCAAGTAGTTTCGCCAACTATGACGAGGACTACTGACACATACCTAATTTTCCAAAAACAAATTAACATGAGTTCTCATAGGCTATCTATTTGCAAATGAGACGAACTTGAGGTCTGGTCCAGTTCCAGTGCATCTTAAGCTTCATTTTCACCAACTAACTCAAGTAGTTTCTTCATTGAATGCAGGGCCGGTCCTGAGATTTTCGGGGCCCGGGGCGAAACTAAACTTTTGGACCCTTATTATGACAACAAAATAATAATAACGAATATATACATGTAAAATACGTTTTCAATAACACTTAAAATGCATCCAAAAGCACTACAAATATCAATAATTTATACAAATTACTTTAAAATTTTCTTCTGACATTCGCGATGCAAATTCACTTATATATGATGGGGTCGATATCAATGTCGATCAATAATTTCTTCTCGATGCACAATGTTGCCAATTTAACTTGCCACTTTCTATCATAATGATCATATGAAAAATGTCTTGATGCATCGTCTAGAGGAAACTCCATTTTCCCCCCTCTCTCGCATACGTCCTTTCTCAACTAAGATGTCTCTTGATTTATCATCAAGATTATCCCAATTTTTTAGATCATAAATATCAGACGTATGAACTCGTTGTTTGTTAACACTAGCAGACTGTGTGTTTGTGCATCCGATAAATTAGCTACATTCTCATAACCACTTAAGTACTGGACGGCACGATAACACTCATTGCTGCAAAAAACAAGAGTCAAAGACATATTCTCGCGATTGAGGGCCCCAGGATTTAAAATTGACAAGGGGATGATCTGACGGTCAACGTTAGAAAGAATTTAGGGGAGAACTTACGGGTCGCGCCTTACAAATAGAGAAAAAGTGAGTGCAAAAAATTACCGGACGAAGTGTGGCGGCGGCGCGGCCTGGGGATGGGATCGCCTAGACGCTGAATCGAACGATAGAAAGAACGAACAACGGAATAGAAGAGGGCCGGGCTAATCGTCGCGATCGCCAGGTATGTGTGCCTTCTATCGTTCTGAGCTAGCTAGCGATGCGATCTGTTTACTGCTTGCATGGGCCATATTCCCTACAGCCGGCCCATTACCATTTTTTTCGCTGAACATGCGATACTTAGCGACGTATGTAGCCCTACAAAGTATACTACAGCATACCATGGGGTGGGGCCCCTGTATTTTGGGGGCCCGGGGCGGCCGCACCCCCTGATCCCCCCCAGGGCCGGCCCTGATTGAATGTAATCACCAAAACCATGCGTCCTAGTTGTCAACATATCCGAAAGGTGGTGTTTTACACCATACTTAAACAGTAAGCACCCTCCTGCAAAAGAGAGCTTTATAAAATTAAGCTCGAACTACCAGGAAATAATAATTTAAATAGTACTATCTCCGTTCCAAATCTTAAATTTTGGAACAGGGGTAATAGATTATAAAAGGATTTTGCAAGCCCGGTCAAATGCTATTTTCATAGTCAATCTATAATTATCTACACAATGCAATAAATTAAGGTCGATTTATGGATCCTATGGCGACATGCATTCATACCATGCGAGTACCAACTGTAATGGAGAACTTCCAGAGGTTACTTTTAAGGCAAGTTGATCTGCGCCTGGTCAGGTCAGCGGAGTTCGTATAGAGCCATGTGTTCTTCATCAAGGCAAGTGGCTCTGCCGCTGGCCCGGTCAATGGAGTGCGTCTAGAACCTACTGAGTTTAGAGCATCTCCACCGGGCCTCCAAATTCGTGTCTAGCACCCCCAATTAAGGCTCAATTGGGGGTGCTGGACATGTGTCCGCCCGAGATTTGGAGGCCGTCCACAGCGGCACACCCCAAAAGCCCACCCCCAAACGGCCCTAGGTTTGAGCAATACATCGAACACCTTGCGGGCGGAATTTGTATTTAAACGAGTTTAACAAAAAAATGCAAAGAAATTTAAACGGTTTTCAAATTTCATTCATATTTTTTATATATTACAATAATTTTGAACGAAATTTGATAAACCTAACCCTAGCCGCCTAGCCTACACGGTGTCCCACCAGCTGTCGTCGTCGCTGTCGTCCTCGATCTTCACCGGCACCGCGGAGGAGCCAGCACGGCTGGAGGAGGCTCCGTCGCGGCGCGGCGCGTGGCTGGAGGATGCGCCGTCGTTGCCCGTCGCGTGGCTGGTGGATGGGCCGCCGGGAGGAGGAGGCTGTCATCGCTAGGGTCGCCAAGAGGCCCGGCGAGTCCTGCTCGATGTCCGCCGCCGACTCGGAGAGCGCCGCCAGGAAGCCCGGGCTGTCGCCGTCGTGCTCGTTCCGCATCTCGGATGGCACGTCGTAGCCGTAGGGGATGACCTCCACCGGCATTGCCTCCGCCCTGGGGCGACGGAGGAAGAGGCGCCCGCGCGGGCGTGGTGGCGAACGCTGGCGTTCGCAGATGGTGATGCCGCCACCACCGCTCCGCGGTGAGGAGCGGCCCTCCACCTTCACAACCTGGCGCGGAGGGAAGCGCGGCACCGACGGAGGAGGCGGAAGGGGATTGCGCTGCCCGTGGCAGCGTGGCGGCGCGCAGCTTCGATGGCGGAGGCAACCGTGTGGCCGGTTGCTCCCCACCATTCTTTGCGGCCGGCGGTGTTGTAGCGCGTGTCGCGCGATCTGGGGCCGTCGTTGGTGGCGATGACAGCCGCCCGCGCGCTTGAAGCGCTCCATCCAGCAGCCCCAGTTGGCCTCGCCGTCGTCGTTCTCGGGGAGGCGCCGCTCTGCCAGCGTCATCCAGCTGCGCCGACGAGCGATGAACCGCCCCATCTGCTCATCCGTCTCGGGCAGCGGTGGCACGGGGAGGCCACCGGCCGAGATGGACCAGTGCTTGGGCAGCCGGCAGTCGTGTGGCGCGAGGAGCCCGTACCGGTGCAGCTCCCAGGCGTCCTCGCTCAAGATGGTGCGACCGCTGAACGCCATGGCGGGCTCGCCGGAGGTGGAGAGGAGGGCGAGAAGGTGGAGGACGGCGGGAGTTGGAGAGGAGGGCGAGAAGGTGGAGAGGAGGGCGGGGTGGATAAGCACGGCCACGGGCGCCGGCTTTTAACATGGCGAGGGGGCGGTGCAGCCGGCGTAAGTGCGACGCGTGGGAAATCCACAACGCCGGCAGCGTGGCCTGGCCGCCTGGCGAGCCATCGCGTCGCCTGACCGCCGTTAATGGCTTACGTGGGAGCAGGCGCACCGGCGTCCAGTCGCGTCGGTGGAAACCGCCTACGACTGCGCGCCATTAACGCGGCCATACCGGCCTCTTGCACGGCGCGAGTAATAACGCCTATGCGGGGCTGTGCGTATGACGGGCGGGCCAGCCCTGTCAGGCGCATGTCCGCCCCCATGTCCTTGGAGGCCCTTTCGGGGTGCCGGACATGTTTTTGCTCGGGTGACCCTTTGGGGGTGCCGCTGGTGGCGTTTTTTGCCGTCCGGACCCCCAATGGGCCTTTGGGGGGTCATTTATTTGGAGGCCCCCGGTAGAGATGCTCTTAGTGACCTTTACTATAGTAGCCCAAAAAAATGTGTCGAGCACTTAGCCTCATAACTGGTGAGAATAATAAAGTTACATAGCAGATATTATTTGTACAGTAAATATATCATTTCAAAACAAATGTATCATATACACTTATAAAGTTTGTATCCATAAAGCTTTTTCAGTACCCCCAAATAGTTCTCCCATTTATTTCCAAATGAGACAGACCAGAGGTCTAGTCCAGTGACAGTATAGCTTAGAGACTCACTTTCACCAACTCAGTGTCACATCATATTGTGCAAGTGGACTTCAACAACTCCGAGTAATTCTAGTCGTAGGGTATGGTTTGAATGTAAAACGTTGAATCTGTAATCACCAAAACCATGCATTCTGTTTTACACCATACAGTAAACACCCTCGCAAAAGGAGAGCTTTATAAAATTAAGCTCGGATTACCAGGAAATAATTTAAGAAGTAGACTATAAAAGGATTTTGCAAGCCTGGTCAAATTCGATTTTCATAGTCAATCTATAACACACAATGCAAAAAAATTAAGCTCGATTTATCGATCCTATGGCAAGACGTTCTCATACCACGCAATTACCTACCAACTATCATAGAGATTTTCCAGAGGTTACCATTAAGGCAAGTTGATCCGCAGCTGGTCAGGTCAGCGGAGCAGAGCCATGTGTTCTTCATCAATCAAGTTGCTCTGCCGCTGGCCGGTCAATGGAGTGCGTCTGAGTTTAGTGACCTGTCACTATAGTAGCCCAAAAAAAATCTGTCAACCACTCAGCTTCAAAATGGTTTAGGTTTTGTCCTTAGAACATGCGATATGAAAGTTTCAGCAACATGTCAAATCTCAACAGGCTAACTTCCCTAATGACTTCAAGAATTATGCGTTCATTATTCTTCAAGATGGAGCTTAGCGTTCGTTCACACTGTACCTCAGGTAACTAACCTCCTGCTGTTGTTGGTGGCTGGTCAGGTCAATGCAATGTAGATATTGGTGGCATCGTAGATCTTAATTTCCCATTCTCAGTCTGGAAACTGAATGGTCACATCTCTCTGTGTGGACATGCATGTTTCTGTACTGATAATGTACAAGGGTCAACAGCTACTTGCAAGTTATAACTAATTTACATGGTAGCAAATGTTTCAGTGAACACCAGCAGATCTGGTATCCAAGAGCATGTGTTCGTTCATGCCTCTTCCCCGTTCCCACCAAACCAATCGCTGAACCACAACTCTGGTTGTTATATAGAGCTGGTACGGTGGTACCTATTGTCACACACTCCAAAGTTGATTACTTAACCATCCTCTCGCAAGCCAGATCTCTCGTCTCCATAATCCATACCTGTAAACGACAACAATGGCCCCTTTGGGTGTCTTGTTTCCATGCCTTGTTTGGTTTCTTTGCCTCTTTTGCTTTAGCTGCCTACCATTAACCATCTGCGATGAAACCAAAAATGATAGAGACGCTCTCATTTGCTTCAAGTCCAAGCTCTCCGGACCAAGCAGAGTTTTTGAAACATGGAGCAACGCCTCCTCGGAACACTGCAACTGGCATGGGATCACCTGCAGTGCACTGCCTCCTCGCCGTGTCATCGCACTGGACCTCGAATCCGAGGGCATCACAGGCTCAATATCATCTTGTGTTGCAAACCTCTCCTCTCTTAGAAGGCTCCAACTATCAAACAACAGCTTCCATGGCAGCATGCCATCCGAGATTGGCCTCCTCAGCCGACTCAATAACCTCAACCTCAGCATCAACACTTTGGAAGGTAACATCCCATCTGAACTCTCTGCATGTTCCCAACTCCAAATCCTTGGTTTGTGGAACAATTCCCTCCATGGAGAGATCCCACCTAGCCTTACTCAGTGCAAACATCTTCAGGAGATTAACCTTAGCAACAATAAGCTCCAAGGGAACATTCCTTCTGCTTTTGGAAATCTTCCTGAGCTGCGCATACTAGTTCTCGCGAACAATGGGCTTACTGGGAAAATACCGCCATCTTTGGGCAACAGCCTTTCTCTCACATATGTTGATTTTGGGATGAACGAACTAACAGGGGTCATCCCAGAGTCCTTAGCAAATAGTTTGTCTCTCCAAGTACTTAGACTCATGAAAAATAATCTTACTGGAGAACTTCCAAAGACCCTCTTCAACACTTCATCACTTATTGCCCTCTGCCTCCAACAGAACAGCCTTGTTGGTTCCATACCTTCTGTGACAGCCAAAAATTCCCATATTAAATATCTCTATTTAAGATCTAATTATCTTTCAGGAAAAATACCATCCTCATTGGGAAACCTTTCCTCCCTACTTCATCTTCGTCTTACAGACAATAGTTTAGTTGGGAGCATACCAGAGAGCTTAGGTCATATTCAAAAACTACAGAAATTGACCATAAATTTAAACAACTTATCTGGGTCAGTTCCGTCATCTCTCTTCAACATGTCATCCCTGATATTTTTAGCCCTAGCAAACAACTCGCTCGTAGGAAGATTACCCTCCAATATTGGCTACACACTACCAAATATTCAGGGCTTAATTCTCTCAACAAACAACTTTGATGGCTCAATCCCAGCTTCTCTTCTCAACGCTTACGATCTACGCCAGCTTTACTTGTATAATAATAGCTTTACTGGATTCATACCATCTTTCGGTTCATTGTCAAATTTAGAGGAACTTGATTTGTCATACAACAAACTTAAAGCTGGAGATTGGGGCTTTATCTCTTCACTCTCAAATTGCTCCAGATTGACTAAGCTGATGTTGGATGGAAACAATCTCCAAGGAAATTTGCCAAGTTCCATTGGCAACCTTTCCAATAGTCTCGAGTCGTTATGGCTAAGAAACAACAAAATTTCGGGGCCTATACCACAGGAGATTGGCAATCTTAAGGGCCTCAGTTGGTTGATTATGGATTACAATCTTCTCATTGGTAATATACCGCCAACAATTGGAAATCTGTATAGCATGGTCTATCTATCCTTTGCACAAAATGTGCTTTCCGTGAAATCCCAGATACTATTGGCAACCTTGTTCAGCTGAGTTCTCTGACACTATACAGGAACAACTTGACCGGAAGGATACCTGCAAGCATAGGACGTTGTACTCAACTCCAAGAACTAAGCCTTGCACATAACTCACTAGATGGGAGTATACCAAGGAACATCTTCAAAATTTATTCGCTCTCCATAAATTTGGACTTGTCACACAACTACTTATCTGAGGGCATACCGGAGGAAGTTGGCAATCTCATTCATCTGAATAAGCTTAGTATCTCAAATAACAAGTTGTCTGGCAATATTCCTTCCACTCTCGGCCATGTGTGGTTTTGGAGTATCTTGAGATGCAAAGCAACTTCTTTGTAGGCGGTATTCCACAATCTTTTGTGCAGTTATCTAGCATCAAAAGCATGGATATTTCCCGTAACAGTTTGTACGGAAAAATTCCAGAGTTCCTCACAACTTTGAGTTCTCTTCAAAACCTCAATGTATCCTTCAACAATTTTTATGGAGAGGTTCCAGAAGGTGGCATATTTGACAATGCTAGTGCAGTGTCAATGAAGGGAAATGATCATTTGTGTACAAGTCATCCAACAGCAGGCATGCCTATTTGTTCTCCAAGGATGGACAGGAAACAGAAAAACAAGTCATTAGTTCTGGTCCTCAAGATAGTAATGCCATTACTTTTTGTCACTATAATCAATTTTTCCTGCATTGTGATAATTTGTCGGAGGAAGAGAGTCCAAGTAAATGCACATTTGGAAAAACTCAACGAGAATATAAAGCAGATATCATACGAAGACATTGTCACGGCAACCGATAAGTTCTCCTCTGCAAATTTAATTGGCTCAGGGTCATCTGGAATGGTTTATAAGGGCAAGCTCCAGTTTCAGGAAGATCAAGTTGCTATCAAGATTTTTAATCTTGACATTTATGGAGCACAAAGGAGCTTCACTGCAGAGTGCGAAGCCCTACGAAATGTCCGCCATCGAAATCTTGTAAAAGTTGTCACTTCATGCTCTTCAGTGGATTCTACTGGGGCAGATTTCAAGGCCCTGGTCTTCCAATACATGCAGAATGGAGACCTTGAAATGTGGCTAAATCCAAAATCCCTTGAACATGGTGAAAGAAATATTCTGACTTTAGGCCAAAGGATTAATATTGGTTTGGATTTAGCATTTGCTTTGGACTATCTCCATAACCAGTGTGCATCTCCAATGATACATTGCGACTTGAAACCAAGCAATATTCTTTTGGATCATGATATGGTCGCATATGTCACTGACTTTGGCCTAGCAAGATTTCTATTCACTGCATCACATGCACATCAAGATACTTCGAAAAGTTTGGCTTGCCTAGAAGGATCGATCGGATACATCCCACCAGGTGAGATTAAGCATGTTTACAATATGGGTTTGTTCTTTATAGAGTTGTACAAATAATATAGATAACTCTAATGTTGGCGTGTTTGTAATTGCAAATGCAGAATATGGAATGAATGAAGAGATATCAATCAAGGGTGATGTCTACAGTTTTGGAGTGCTTCTGTTACAAATGATAACAGGATGTAGTCCAACAGATAAAAAATTCAATGATGGTACAAGCCTTCACGAATTTGTTGACAGAGCAGTTACGAAAAATATTCCAGAGGTTATTGATCCCACAATGCTCCAAGATGGCAGCAATGCAATAGACATAATAAAATATTGTGTCATGCCACTGGTTAGAATAGGCCTCTCTTGTTCTATGACATCACCGAAAGAGCGGCCCGATATGGGACAAGTTTCTACCGAGATCCTTAGAATCAAGCATATGGCCTCACACATGGGTGTATGAAGCAAAGAATAGACATGATGGTAGCCAGCGACATAAGTTCAGGCAAAGAAGAATAGTGATGTGTGCGATCTTGTGAATTTTCCTTTTCTAAATTCAGTTAGACAGCTTTTTCTTAGTTAGCAACACTTGTGGACAGTAACATCCTCTTTTGCCATTTCATTTCTCTTTACAAGTGAGTAGTATTTCTACAAGCACAATCCGAGCGATTCAAGATAGATCGTTTGTGCCAATAACTTTCTCCTTTGCCATCTAATTTTCCCTTTACAAGTGATTATTATCTACAAGAACAATCCGAGCGATTCGAGCTAGATAGTTAAGTTTGTGCCAGTAACATTACCTTTTGCTATCTCATTTTCCCATTACAAGTGAGTATCATTTCTACAAGCACAGTCCGAGCGATTCGAGCTAGACTGTTTATTGTATTTAGTACCCAATCAAATCAAGTTAACTCTTCTAGAAGCTGACTTGGAACTAGATTGGGGATTAAACCTCGAACCTGAAGGCTGAACATGAGAAGATGAAACTCGCCTGATGAATTAAATTAGAATAGGGGTCAAGACCCAACCTGCGCCCAATCCACGGAGAAGAACGCCCAGATCAAGCAAACAGGGCTCGGAACCTCTGCCCAACCTCTAAATGCCAAGTCGAGATCCAATGTCTGCGCCCTACCAAAAAGATTTCGCCCAATCTCCTTACAAGAACGCAGTAGACTAAGCAGATGAACACGGACAACGCGTGTACCTGTTCGCCCTTCAACCTAGCGGCCGCGCGCGCTGCTTCGTGCAGAACGCCGCTGCGGCGCCGGCGTGTGTAGTCGCTGCTTGGGCCTTGCCAGTATGGAGGCTTGCGAGGGTACGGGCAGCCTCCATCATGTACAGGTGCAGCCGACGCTCGGTGCAGCCCCTGACGTACTGTACCGTTACGGCCCATCAACACTGGTGCTCGTCATACTGCTCCCAGGGAAGTCATGTCTCAGGAAGAGGAAGAGAATACGATGTCGATCTTTTTACAAATACTACTCCCTCCGTTCACAAAAAGATGTCTCAATCTTTTTTAGATTTGTATGTATATAGACATAGTTTAATGTGTAGATACATCCAAATTTAGATAAAGTTGAGACATCCTTTTATGAACGGAGGGAGTAGTAATGTTGCACGTGCAATGCACGTATGTATCTCTTGTGCAAAATCTAGTGCATATAAATTTTTACAAAAGTCAAACGATGAAAAGTTTGGCTAAGTATGTAGAAAAAACATCAACATGTAGAATACCCAACCAATATCATTAGATTCATCAATGATGCATATTTTCATATGGCATACATACGATATTATAGATACAAATAATTTTCTCAATAAATTTGGTCAAACTTGACATCATTTGACTTCTGAAAAAACTTATATGCACTACATTATGCTAAGGAGGGAGTACTTATCAAGCAAATACTCACGTATATACAATTAATTTAATAAGAAAAATAATCATATGTTGCCACTCACGAATCTTGAACAAAACATTATAGGGGAAAAGCAGGTTACCCTCAGAACGGGTGGTCGATTTAAATGGTTTTCTTGTTATATGTTGAAAGATAGGCCATCTGAATCAAAACCTTCCTTTGGATGTCTTTTCTCAAAACAAAAAAAATCCTTCTCTGGATGATGCTACTTCAGCTGCTTGTATTGCGGGTATAACAACTGTAAGTACGTCCCCATTGTGTCACCTGATGAAATATAGCCACCACCAAAAAATGCCTAATCTCTAGATGCAATATGACTTCCTTTTCACAAATGCAATAGGACTTTTTCAACACAGAGATGTAAAGGAGAAAACAATAATCAGAACAAACGGATCAAAATTACACGCAAAGGTACTCGTCAATAGGTTAATATTGGGATGATGATGGTCTGGTATAAAAAAGTTAGCCAATCACGGTACTGAAAAAGCTGGTCTGTCCATTTTTTTTAGATAAAGAGTATATATTAATATCGTGGAGATAATAATTACACCCAGCCTCTACAACAACGCAATAACCTAAACTATTACGGATGCACACAGCCAAAAAACAATAAGAAGAAGAAACTAAAAAGAAAGAGAAAATTCCCGCTACAGAGTTACAGTCCTTGAAGCAGCAGCACAACCACCACCAAGACAACACCCGATGTCCAAATTCTCCAAAAGCAACGCCTTCAAGAAGGAAACAGTGCTCCTGCGCCATCGTCACCCGATCGAAGATCTTGGGTTTTCACCCTGGAGATAGTCTCTTCTCTCAAAACAATGTCTTCAACAAGATCATTGTCAGGCACAACCAATTAAGGTCAGACCTTGGATTTTCAACCTGAAAGGTAAGACTTTTGAACTTCATCTGTGTTGACGCCCCACTTACATACCGCTGCTACGAGTCTTGAAGCTCTAAGCAAGTTCCTCAACGCCGCCAAAGGCTCGAATCACCAATACTGTTCCTCAAATCTCGCTTCAATGACATTCTCCGGCTCTGACTTCATCATCGATTTACCCATGACGGCAACAGAAACAGAGCTTTGATGACGTGAAACACACGTTCGTTGGGAGACCCCAAGAGGAAGGTATGATGTAGTCAGCAGCAAGTTTTCCCTCAGAAAGAAACCAAGGTTATCGAACCAGTAGGAGCAGCAACTCTTCAGAAGGTTGTCAACGGCGCCAGAAAAATAGCTGTCGCAGGGAGTCTGGACTGTTGACGTGGAATCTGCACACAACACAATCAAACTACTTTGCCCCAACGAAACAGTGAGGTTGTCAATCTCACTGGCTTGCTGAAAACAAAGGATTAAACGTATGGTGTGGAAAATGAGTATTAAATTGCAGAGAATGAAAAAGGAACAGTTTGCAGTTTGTGGTTGTTTAATCAGTGTAAAAGAATGGACCGGGGTCCACAGTTCACTAGTGGTGTCTCTCCATAAAAGATAACTAACATGTTGGGTGAACAAATTACAGCTGGGCAATTGACGAATAGTGAGCGCATGACAATGCATATACATGACATGTTGACTACTATGATATTTAATTGGGCATTACGACATAATACATAGATCGTTATCCAACAGCATCTATGACTAATAATCCACCGCCGGGTTGTCATCCGAGTCCCCCGTTGGTATTAAGTTGCAAGCAACGGATAATTGCATTAAGTAAAGTGCGTAATGTAAACAAACACATATGCCGTGGACATAGCATCGTTAGGTTATCCCTAGTGGCAACAGCACATCCACAACCTTAGAACTTTCTGTCACTGTCCCAGGTTAAACGGAGACATGAACCCACTATCTAGCATAAATACTCTCTCTTGGAGTTACAAGCATCTACTTGGCCAAAGCATCTACGAGTAACGGAAAGCATGCAAGATCTTAAATAACATATAAGATAGATTGATAATCAACTTGACATAATATTCAATATTCATCGGATCCCAGCAAACACAACATGTAGCATTACAATAATATGATCTTGATCATGTAGGGCAGCTCACAAGATCTAAACATGATGGCACAAAGTGGAGAGACAACCATCTAGCTACTGCTATGGACCCGTAGTCCAAGGATGAACTACTCACGCATCACTCCGGAGGCAGGCATGGCGATGTAGAAGCCTCCGGTGACGATTCCCCTCTCCGGCAGGGTGCCGGGAAGAGGTTCTGAACCCTCCCGAGCTAGGGTTGACGACGGCGGCGTCTCTGGAACTTTTCGTGGATATTTGCTCAGGTACTTAGGGTTTTCGCGTCGGGGGGAATAAGTAGGCGAAAGGGCGGCGGCTGCGGACCCCCGAGGGGCCCACACCACCCAGGGCGCGGCAGAGGGGGGCCCGCGCCCTGTGGCGTGTGGGCCCTGGTGGCCCTCCTCTGCTGCTCCTTCGCTCCGTCAGGCGTGTTCTGGAAAAATAGGCACCCCCGTGTAGTTTCGTCCAATTCCGAGAATATTTCCAGACTAGCTTTTCTGGAATACAAAAACAGCAGAAAACAGGAACTGGCACTTCGGCATCTTGTTAATAGGTTAGTCCCAAAAAATGTATAAAAGTGATATAAAGTAGATGCAAAACATGTAGCAATTGGTATAAAACAAGCATGGAACATCAAAAATTATAGATACGTTTGAGACGTATCAGCATCCCCAAGCTTAGTTCCTACTCGTCCTCGAGTAGGTAAACGATAAAAACAAAATAATTTTTGAGGTGACATGCTACTATCATAATCTTGATCATATAATATTGCAAGGCACATGTAAATGAATGAAGTGATCCAAGTCAATGGTCTATAATTTGCTACCAAATAGATAATGAGTAAACAATGAATCACACAAGCTAAACGTTTTCATGAATAGTACTTTCGAGACAAGCATCAAACAGTTTTGCATAAGTGTTAACTCATAAAGCAATAGTTTCTAACAAAAGGTATTTAATCAACACAAAGGAAGAATTTAGTTTCAGCATTTGCTTCAACTTTCAACATATTTATCTCATGGATATTGTCAACACAAAGTAGTATAACAAGTCCAATACATTGCATATAACGCATGTTGTAACAAAGTTGACACTAGTGTTTGCTTGTGGAAGACAGAAAGAATAGGAAAACTGACTCAACATAAAAGTAAAAGAAAGGCCCTTCGCAGAGGGAAGCAGGGATTAAATCATGTGCTAGAGCTTTTAGGTTTTTGAAAGCATATAGAGATTGCATAAAATATTTGATACTCCTCCCAACCTTGCTAACACAAGCCATGGCTAACCGAATCCTCGGGTGCCTTCCATCAATCACATACCATGGAGGAGTATCTATTTTTGAGAGGTGTTTGTTAATTGTCAACGAATGGTAGCGGGTGAGAACAGTATTCTACCTGTCGAACGGACTTTTAAGAGCGGCTCCCATGAAGGACGTTATTTCTACCAGCAAGGCAGATCATCCCTCTTTCTCTTTGGTTTACACACATTCAGGTATTTCACTGTTTGTCATTGCTTACTGATGAATCAGGGCAAAAGTGTGAAGAGAATTAATTGGTTAAAGTTGTAATTAATTGGGACTGGGCACCCCGTTGCCAGCTCTTTTTGCAAGTTATTGGATAAGCGGATGTATATGCCACTAGTCCAGGTGTAAAAGTCCACTCGACAAATAGAATAAAGAATAACCACACTAATTCCTCATGAGCTAGTAAACATTGACACAAAAAGGGAATAATAACATTTTGAATAATTTAAAGGTAGCACATGAAAAATTTACTTGGAGTGGCAAGGAAATACCACATATAGGTAGTTATGGTGGACACAAATGGCATGGATTTTGGCTCAAGGATTTGGATGCACGAGAAGCATTCCCTCTCAGTACAGAGTTTAGGCTAGCAAGGTTATGTAAGCAAACAAGAATATCAACCCGTACACCAAGTTTTATATGACAAACATATTGCAAACGTTATAAGACTTCATACCGTCTTCCTTGTTAACCAAACCCTGTTATTAGAAAATATCTAGACCTTAGAGGTACCACCGATGCAAACCAAATTTTCAACAAGCTTTACGGTAGTTCTTCACTAATAGGCTTAACTCATGTGATGCACAATTTAATCATGATCTACTTGTTAACTCAAAACAATTGACAAGCATCAAGTTATCCATTTTAGTGATCTACAAGATTAAGCAAGTTTTTCCTTATACCAATTACCACATGCAACATTTTCTGAACCAACCAAACACCAATCAATTTATTTCATCAACTCTCCAAACAAATATAAGTGAAGCAAGAGAGTACTTTCTACAAAAGAAAGCTAATAGCTCTGACAAGAGATACATGAAAACAAGAGCTAAAAGCTGAACAGCGCTAGATATGAATACTCAACAAATATAAGTGAAGAATAGGAGTATTCTCATGAAAAAGCGGAGCGTGTCTCTCTCCCAATCAAGAATGCTAGGGTCCAGTCAAGCTTTATTGAAAATAAAATGCAATACTGAAAATAAAAGCACACAGACGCTCCAAGAAAAGCACATATGATGTGAAAGAATTAAAATATAGTTTCACTAGAGATGACCTGATAATTTTGACGATGAAGAAGGGGATGCCTTGGGCATCCCCAAGCTTAGACGCTTGAGTCTTCTTGAAATATGCTGGGGAGATCCATGGGAGCCTCCCCAAGCTTAAGCTCTTCACTCTTCTTGATCCTATTATATCATCCTTCTCTCTTGACCCTTGAAAACTTCCGTCACACCAAACTCAAAGTAGATCTCATTAGAGGGTTAGTGCATAATCAAAAATTCACATGTTCTGTAAAGACGCAATATGATTTGTTACTTTAAACATTAGCTACAGCCACTGATGTTATGTGAAGCTCTTCCACCCAAAAAAGAATTTCACTCAACACTAGTAAAAGAGAGAATGCAAAAATAAAAAGGCATAATCTGTCTAAAACAGAACAGTCCGCAAAGACGAATTTTTTCGAGGCACTTACGACGCTCAGATCGAGAAACTCTGAACTAATGAAAGTTTCAGACATTCATAAAGATTACGCACAAAAATTTCAGATTTTTAACAATCTGGTGATTTTAGGAATTTCGTACAGTGAACAGCAAAAATCTGTTTCTGCGCAGCAATCAAAATTAAGCATCATCTTATCATTAGAGGCTACTCTTGGCACAACAATGCGAGAAAATAAAGATACAAAGGAGTTGCTACAGAAGTAAACAAACTCCTTGACTCAATAAAAGAAAAATTGCAGAAAAATAAAATGGGTTGCCTCCCATAAGCGCTTTTCTTTAACGCCTTTTAGCTAGGCACAAAGCATGCATCAAGTATTACCAAAGACATTGAAATCTCCAACCTTTCGGTGGGATCGTCCTTCTTAATTGGAAAGAAGAACCTTCGATTAATAGGGGTATTGAATTTCATAAACCCATACTTTGCATTAATAAATACTCCATTGTTCTTTAAAAAGGGTCTTCCAAGGACAATATTACCAGGAGATTTTGCAAGAATCATAAAATTAACAGGGACAGTCTTATTCTGAATAGTAACCTTAACATCGTTAATAATCCCTATACTTTTTATGATTGTTCCATCCGCATGAAAATGAAAAACAGGGTAACTAACCATATTATCATATTTTAATAAATCATAAACCATTTTTGGCATGATGGACATTGTAGAACCAAGATCACAGTAGGCACGGAACTTTTCATTACCAATATTAATCTCAATGAATGGTTCCCAATCATTTTTTAACTCAACTAAAGGTTGTTCTTTAAGATTATGGCTCAGAGTTAAATCATCAATTGACTTTTCTATTTTATCTAGCTTAGAGAATATCCCAGTTTCATCCACAGTGGAAAAATTGCCAAACCACTCAAAATATTATGAGCTTTCATTGAATCAATCTCAGAAAAGGTTTCCCCTACCATGGTATCTAGAGCAAGTTGATAACAGAAAATAAACCATGGTAGAAATTTTTATAAGAACTCTCAAGTCCATCTTAGGTTGCACCTTCTTGTGCAATTCCAAAATTCTCGCCCAGGCATTCCTAAAGGATTCCCCACCTTTCTGCCTAAAAGTAATAATTTCTCCCACAGGTGGCACTACGGAAAAAGGAGCAGAGCTAGACATGATGACTAACAGAAAACAAAACTGAAAATAAACTAAATGCAAGTAACTAATTTTTTTGTGTTTTTGATAATTGAAAGCAAACAAGATAAAATAAAATAAACTAAGCAAGACAAAAACAAAGTAAAGAGATTGGAAGCGTGAAACTCCCCTTGCAGAAGACTGCTGTCTCCCCGGCAACGGCGCCAGAAAAATAGCTTGATGACGTGAAACACACGTTCGTTGGGAGACCCCAAGAGGAAGGTATGATGTAGTCAGCAGCAAGTTTTCCCTCAGAAAGAAACCAAGGTTATCGAACCAGTAGGAGCAGCAACTCTTCAGAAGGTTGTCAACGGCGCCAGAAAAATAGCTGTCGCAGGGAGTCTGGACTGTTGACGTGGAATCTGCACACAACACAATCAAACTACTTTGCCCCAACGAAACAGTGAGGTTGTCAATCTCACTGGCTTGCTGAAAACAAAGGATTAAACGTATGGTGTGGAAAATGAGTATTAAATTGCAGAGAATGAAAAAGGAACAGTTTGCAGTTTGTGGTTGTTTAATCAGTGTAAAAGAATGGACCGGGGTCCACAGTTCACTAGTGGTGTCTCTCCATAAAAGATAACTAACATGTTGGGTGAACAAATTACAGCTGGGCAATTGACGAATAGTGAGCGCATGACAATGCATATACATGACATGTTGACTACTATGATATTTAATTGGGCATTACGACATAATACATAGATCGTTATCCAACAGCATCTATGACTAATAATCCACCGCCGGGTTGTCATCCGAGTCCCCCGTTGGTATTAAGTTGCAAGCAACGGATAATTGCATTAAGTAAAGTGCGTAATGTAAACAAACACATATGCCGTGGACATAGCATCGTTAGGTTATCCCTAGTGGCAACAGCACATCCACAACCTTAGAACTTTCTGTCACTGTCCCAGGTTAAACGGAGACATGAACCCACTATCTAGCATAAATACTCTCTCTTGGAGTTACAAGCATCTACGAGTAACGGAAAGCATGCAAGATCTTAAATAACATATAAGATAGATTGATAATCAACTTGACATAATATTCAATATTCATCGGATCCCAGCAAACACAACATGTAGCATTACAATAATATGATCTTGATCATGTAGGGCAGCTCACAAGATCTAAACATGATGGCACAAAGTGGAGAGACAACCATCTAGCTACTGCTATGGACCCGTAGTCCAAGGATGAACTACTCACGCATCACTCCGGAGGCAGGCATGGCGATGTAGAAGCCTCCGGTGACGATTCCCCTCTCCGGCAGGGTGCCGGGAAGAGGTTCTGAACCCTCCCGAGCTAGGGTTGACGACGGCGGCGTCTCTGGATCTTTTCGTGGATATTTGCTCAGGTACTTAGGGTTTTCGCGTCGGGGGGAATAAGTAGGCGAAAGGGCGGCGGCTGCGGACCCCCGAGGGGCCCACACCACCCAGGGCGCGGCAGAGGGGGGCCGCGCCCTGTGGCGTGGGGCCCTGGTGGCCCTCCTCTGCTGCTCCTTCGCTCCGTCAGGCGTGTTCTGGAAAAATAGGCACCCCGTGTAGTTTCGTCCAATTCCGAGAATATTTCCAGACTAGCTTTTCTGGAATACAAAAACAGCAGAAAACAGGAACTGGCACTTCGGCATCTTGTTAATAGGTTAGTCCCAAAAAATGTATAAAAGTGATATAAAGTAGATGCAAAACATGTAGCAATTGGTATAAAACAAGCACGGAACATCAAAAATTATAGATACGTTTGAGACGTATCAAGCGTCACACCGCTCCCTCAGACGCGACCGAAACCATCTGATCCAGCGGTCTCTAGGCATAAAAGTCCATGTGAGATCGCCGGCGAACCCTTCCGGAACATCACACTCTGGCCAAATTGACTTACGTCAGGTAGATGAAGTTTGACGGATGCTAGGCGTCAACATGGACCCTCTGCACCCATGAACTCAATCTGGTCGCAAGACAACATCGCGCGGCCCAGATCCATCCGCGAGCAGCCGCTGGTGCTCCGATGATCTCACCGCTGCCATCATGTGTTGTGTCCCGGGCCTCACAATCCGCCGCAGCCGTCATGCCTCACGATCTGGCCGCTGGCTTCTGCGACACGGCCTCTCGATTAGAGGCAGATCACTGGCCTTCCGGCCTTTCGATCTGGACGGAGCTAGAATGTCTGATCGGCAAGCTGGCAAGCCACGAACAACTTGTGTGGCTGGATTCATCGCAGCCTATGCACATGCACGTGGACGGCTGCACTGACCTGCCGGCCTTCCGATCTGGACGGAGCTGCAACGGGCAGCAAGCTGCAACAACGATCAGCCTGCATGCGTGGCTGAACTCGATGCGCTCCGGCCGCCGGCCGGAGACCTAGATCAGATCAGAAGCGACGTCTTTGGTTAGAAACTCTGGCAGGCTTATTTAAAAGGAAGCAAACAGGGGCGCCCCGCCGCCGCCGTCCGCCGTCGGATGACCTCCTCCAGCGGCGGCGGGGGATGGGAGGAAGGGGAGGGGTGGCCAGCGGCCGGGTCGGTAGGCTCACCCCCGAGTCGCCCAAGACGGACGACGCGTGGCTGGTCTGTCCATGGATGATTTACGTCAGTTTCTACCACTAATCATTCTTTTCTAGCTAATCTGAGTAAATGTGCATGGCCTCCTGCCGCATGTTGTGTATGAACGCACCCCCCCCCCCACACACACTGAAGCACATCGCGGTGTACCCGCAAAAGAAATGCACATGGGAGCAGGATGCGCCGGTGGTGTTCCAGGACGGTGAGGAAAGTCTAATCGCTCCCAGCCCAAGACAGAACGCGTTGGTTTGCAAAAATTAGGGGTGAAATTTGACAAAATTAACCCTTTGGCGAAACTTCAGCCAAAAATAACCCTTTTTTGAAAAAAAATCCAAAACTAACCCTTTTCTGTGGCTCCTGCATAGCCGGCGCCACACGTGAATGTGCAACGCCGCCGCTTGCGGCGCCACACCCCTGCCAGTGGGGCAAGGGGGGACCCAGCCCGGGTTAAGTAGCGCCGCCTGTGGGGGCGCCACACCCTCATGTGTGGCACCGGCGTCTAGGGCGCCACACCTGCTAAGTAGAAGAGGGCGCGAGGGTGAGCACTCCACCCGCAACCCCCATCCATTTGTTGTGTTCTTATCTCTCTCCTAGCCCGAGTCCCTCTCTCTCTCCTTCTTTCTCCCCCAACACATCCCCCACTCAAATCCATCCATTTCGGTGTGATTTTTCCGTGGATTTCGGCTCCCTACGTGCAAGAAGGTACTCTCCCCCATCCTCCTTGTTTTTGTCCAATAGAAATCTTCCAATTTGGTGACATTGTGTAGATCTTACCTTGAGAAACGACGGGGAGACGAAATCCCTAAAGATCCGGCCGGATTTGGGGAGGATTTGAGAGGGAGCCGTCGCCGCCACGGCCCCTGTTCTTCTGTTGAGGAGAAAAGAGAGAGGGAAAAGAGGGTCGGCCGGGTCGGGCATCTCGCGCCGGCTCGATTTGTAGTTCAAGGTGTCACGCCGGCCGCGCCGGCGCTGCACCTGTGTATGTAACGCCCCAGCCGGGGGAGCTACTTAACCCGACATGGGCCCACTTTGCCACGCAGGCAGATGTGTGGCGCCCAGCCTGAGGCGCGGTGCGTCCATTTGTGGCGCCGGCTCTGCAGGAGCCACACAAAAGGGTTAGTTTTGGAAGAAAAAAAATTCAAAAGAGGGTTATTTTTGGCTGAAGTTTCGCCAAAGGGTTAATTTTG
The DNA here is from genome assembly GCA_947311845.1 of Poa pratensis. Lineage (NCBI taxonomy): Eukaryota > Viridiplantae > Streptophyta > Magnoliopsida > Poales > Poaceae > Poa > Poa pratensis. Next base: position 96,896,762 of record CAMZMU010000085.1, read on the forward strand.
TCAAATTTCACAAATTAGGGGCGACGCTGACCTTCGCCATGGCGGTCAAACTGGCCTTGGAGTACGGCCGTTGTGTAGGGGGGCGTGGCAGCAAGTACGTGCGGCGGCGGCGTGTAGTACATCGGTCGTGTAACTTGATTTACTTGCTGGAACTTTTTATACAGCCAAAAAACTGAAGCACAAAAATGTCAATTCTGATTATTTCATTTATCTACTTGCTGGACCTTTCTATACAATAAAAAATGTGATGCAAACTAGTATAAATGGTGCTTATTTCTTGTATATACTTGCTGAAACTTTCTCTACAACAAAAACCTGATGCAAACTAGTATAAATGGTGCTTATTTCTTGTATGTGCTTGCTGAAATTTGTTTGTGTACACTTCAGATTCGACATGGCCTCTAACAAGTGACAAGCGCCGACAAGAGATGAAATGATGGCGCAATGGTCCTTTTTTGGTTGAACTTTATGTTAAATTGTTAAGACTTGTGTTTCGATCGAGCTACAACTCATGTCGTGTTCTATTTGTTGAACTAAGTGCACTTGTGTTTGTGATGTATGAGACTATTGGACCAAGTACATGTCTTTTGTGTGATCGACTTGTCATGGATGCCACTGTTATGTTTAGTTCTATATTCATGCTCTATTGCTGATTACAATTGTCAAATGTTACATTTTTGGCAAAGGCCATGTCAATTTTTTTTTTCATCGAGACTTCGAGCCGGCTTGCGAGTTTCACCGAGCCGGCTTGTCGAGCCTCGAGCCTTGTCCGGAAGGTCTAGGCTTGGCTTGCACCACCTTCGGGTCGAGCCGAGCCCGAGGCGAGGCTCGAGCCTCGAGCTTCAGGTCCAGCCCTAGCTCTTATCCAACTTATGAGTTTAATAAAACACCATTTTATTAAAAAATAACTATACGGAACATATAGCAAAAATAGTAATATCAAGATGTAACGCATGGGGATCTGGTCTAACACATCAACTTGTACAAGGTAAACAAACACATGAAGTTGTAGCAAAAAATAATGCCAAGATATATTGTTCTGAATAATGGTATCGTTTGCACGTAACAAGACAGAAAATGATTCCTTTGTCTTTAGCCCTACTTTAAAATCCACCTTGGATTTTGTTTTGTTTGGTAGGCGATACAGTATTCTTTCGGGACAAGAGCGCACCTTGAGACTTGAACATGAACTCCGAATGCACAATGAAGGCTCGTCGATTACAGCTTTAAGTTTGCTACGGCCTAGATCAGGAAGTGGGTGTTTAACATTTTCACGCCCAGGCTTGTCAGGGCAAGGTACAGGTTCAGGTGTGCAGAAATATGAACCACAGGTCCACAGTCAGGAGCTTGGTGTTTAGGATCTTCGTCGACGGTGCACAAGAAAGGAACTGGGTAGTCAAGTACAGCATCGCCCGTTCTAATAGGCGGATCAGGAACTCCGTGGTCAACTCCCTGTCAGGACCTTGCGGTGAAGAAGAAGATCCAGAACAGTAATCCAAAACAGGGCAACGGAAATTAAGGAAGTAATTGCAAAACCGGTAAGGTAATTTGCTAGGAAAGGAAAGAACAGTAAGCAAAACAGGAAAGGATAACAATGAAATTAGGGTTTTCCACATATCACGCCGCCCAGTCACCACTCTCCCTGTTATAAAGAGTCCCCGAGGAACAACGATTACAAATTTAGGTTCACTGAGTTTTAAACATAATTTGGCAAATTTGCCTTAAAAACAATTTGAACCAGCAATTGAATCCTAGCCATCCATCTTCAGCGAACCGGTACTAAGCAATCTGGGCCGTTCGTTAACTGAATGTCGACAATAGACAGTGAACAGCTAACTGAATCTTCAGTCTTGACAATACCCCGCGGTCGAAACCAGACTTCAAGGATGGAATGATGGAAATGTGGATTGGATGAATGCTGCATCCTCCCAAGTAGCTTCAGCTGCGGTCATGTTTTCCCAGTGTACAAGCCATTGTGGAACTGGAATATCATAGCTTCCTGACTTGCGAGGAACTTGCCTGTATTGTAGAACTGCGAGAGGAGCTACCTTGATCTTACCTTCTGGAGTTAATAGAGGCAAGTTTGGGTTTGGCACTGCCTTAGGTCCAATGTGTTTCTTAAGCTGGTTAACATGGAAGACATCATGGCGAAGTGACCCAGCTGGTAGTTGGAGTTGTATGAGACCAAACCAACTTTCTGCAAGACACGGAAAGGACCATAGTATTTTGAAGATAGCTTAAGAGCATTTCGCAAACCCAGAGCAGTTTCTCTATAAGGTTGCATCTTAAGGTATACCATGTCACCAATTTCAAAGTGTCTTTCAGTTCTCTTCAAATCAGCGTATTTCTTCGTCCTGTTTTGAGCTTGTTGCAGGTTCTGCTGTAATGCCTTAAGCATATGTTCCTTTTCTTGCAATGTAACTTCCACTTCACGAGAGACATCACATGGGACAGATATTTCATTGATGTGGGGAGGAGAGTAACCATATATAAGGCTTCAAATGGAGTGCTCTTGAGAGATGTGTGGTATGAGGTGTTGTACCACCATTCTGCTGCAGGTAGCCAATTAGCCATTTTTTGGTTCCTTGAATGCCATGCTGCGGAGGTATTGCTCCAGGCACTGGTTGACACGCTCAATTTGGCCGTCGGACTCTGGGTGGTAAGCTGTGTTGAAATGTAGTTCCACCTTGAGAGCTACAAACAAGTCTTGCCAGAATTTGGATGTAAATATCATGTCCCTATCACTGACTATGATCTTAGGAGGGCCATGGAGCTTAAGGATTGTATCCATGAAGACATCTGCCACTTGAGCTGCTGTAAAAGGGTGTGAGAGAGGGATGAAATGTGCATACTTAGTCAGTCTGTCTACTGACGTGAGAACACACGTTCGTTGAGAGACCCCAAGAGGAAGGTATAATGTAGTGCAGCAGCAAATTTCCCTCAGTTAAGAAACCAAGGTTATCAATCCAGGAGGAGTTAGGAGTACTTCAGAAGGTTGTCAGTGGCGCCGTTACTCGATAACTGACGTGGAACCTGCACACAACACAATCAAACTACTTTGCCCAACGAAACAGGAAGGTTGTCAATCTTCCCAGCTTGCTGAAAACAAAGGATTAAACGTATGGTGTGGAAAACAGTATTTAATTGCAGAAAGTAAAAGAGAACAATGATTGCAGTTGGTGGTTTTATCAGTGTAAAAGAATAGACCGGGGTCCACAGTTCACTAGTGGTGTCTCTCCATAAAAGATAATTAACATGGGGTAAACGAATTACAGCTGGGCAATTGATAAAATAGTGAGCGCATGACAATACATATATATGACAAGATGATTACTATGAGATTTAATTGGGCATTACGACAAGATACATAGACCGTTATCCAACTGTATCTATGACTAATAATCCACCGCCAGGTTAACATCCGTGTCCCCCGTTGGTATTAAGTTGCAAACAACAGATTATTGCATTAAGTAAAGCGCGTAATGTAAACAACACAAATGACCGTAGACAAAGTATTGTTGTGTTATCCTTAGTGGCAACAACACATCCACAATCTTAGACGTTGCTGTCACTCGCCCAGATTACTGGAGGCATGAACCCACTATCTAGCATAAATACTCCCTCTTGGAGTTACAAGCATCTACTTGGCCAAAACATCTACTAGTAACGGAGAGCATGCAAGATCATAAATAACATATAAAGATAGATTGATAATCAACTTGATCATAGTATCAATTTTCATCGGATCCCAGCAAACACAACATGTAGCATTACAATAAGATGATCTTGATCATGATAGGCAGCTCACAAGATCTAAACATGATGGCACAAGGTGGAGAGACAACCATCTAGCTCCTGCTATGGACTCGTAGTCCAAGGATGAACTACTCACGCATCACTCCGGAGGCAGGCATGGCGATGTAGAGCCCTTCGGTGATGATTCCCTCTCCGGCAGGGTGCCGGGAAGAGCTTCAGAACCCTCCCGACGTAGGGATGATGACGGCGGCGGCTCTGAAACTTTTCGTGGAATATGGCTCGGGTATTTAATGTTTTTTGGATGGGAGGAATATATAGGTGAAAGGGCGGCATCGGAGGGCACCTGAGGGGCCCACGCCACCCCTCGGCGCGGTTGACAGGGGGGCCGCGCCGAGCCCTGGCGTGGCCGCCTCGTGGCTCGTCTCCGTCTCCCCTTTGGACTATCTGGTCGTGTCGGTGAAAAACTGGGGCACGTTGATTTTCGTCTAATTACGAGAATATTTCCTTAATAGCTTTTCTGGAATACAAAAACAGCAGAATACAGGAACTGGCACTGTGACATCTTGTTAATAGATTAGTCCCAGAAAATGTATAAAAATGCTATGAAGTGTGTATACAACATGTAACAATTGGTATAATATCAACATGGAATATCAAAAATTATAGATACGTTTGAGACGTATCACTGTCCACAACTACTAGTATGACATCCTTGCCTTTGGATTTAGCCATTTAGGTAGCCCTTCAACAAAATCCATACTTATTTCTGACCATTTGTTGCGAGGAATATTCAGTGGGTTCAGCAATCCTGGATAGTGAATTCTCTCTGTTTTTTATATTTGGCAGATAGGGCAAGCTGCAATTTTGTCAGCACAGTATTGCTTCATATTTGGCCAATGAAACAGTTGTTTCAGCCTATGGTAGGTGACTCGGTTCCCAGAATGGCCTCCAAAGATAGAAGCATGAAAGGAGTTGAAAATCTTGTCCTTGAGATCAGATGAACTGCCAATGAGGATTCTATTCGTATACCTGATGATTCCTACTTGCAGTTTGTAATGAGAAGTATCCTCTGAATGTACTGCCAGTTCTTGTAATAACTGTGTGCATTTCTCATCACCAACATAGCTAGCAACGATGTCCAGCATCCATAAAGGCACTATGGCTGAAATTGCTAGGCATATTTCTTCTGCAGGAATCTCGTATTTCCGAGACAGAGCGTCTGCCGCAGTGTTGTCCCCTTTTTGTGTTCGATTGTGTAATCGAATTCTGGAAGCTTGAGCATTAATTTGTGTTGGATGCCCTCCAATAGTCTCTGACTAGTGAGGTATTTGAGGCTCTGCTGGTCTGTTTTAATCACTAACTTGTTTCCTAACAAGTAGTGTCTCCATTTCTGAAGTGCCTCCAACATTGCAAGTGCTTCTTTTCATATATGGACATTGCTGAAGCCTTTGGACCCAATGCTTTGCTGAAATATGCCAGAGGTCTCCCTTTCTGCATAAGTACTGCTCCCAAACCTGACCCGGATGCGTCAGTCTCCAAGGTGAAAGGCAGCTGGAAATTGGGCAATGCTAACACAGGAGGGCTTTTCATTGCTTGCTTAAGCTGTTGAAATGCTTTTTCTTGTAGGTCGGTCCATTTAAATGAGTCCTTCTTGAGAACATCATGTAAAGGCCTACAAATGGATGCATATCCTTCAATGAACCTTCTGTAATATCCTGTCAGACCCAGTATTCTTCTGAGCTGCTTAATGGTTTGGGGAGACGACCAATTGAGTATTTCTGCTATTTTGGCAGGATTAGTCGCCACACCAGCCCCTGACAACACATGTCCAAGGTATTCTACTGATGCAGTAGCAAACTCACATTTGGACATTTTGGCTTTTAAGTCAGTCTGAGAACTTGTAGAACCAACTGAAGGTGATGGCGGTGTTGACCAAGTGACTTGCTGTATACAAGAATGTCATCGAAAAAGACCAGCACGAATTTTCTGAGGTATGGGGTATAGATATTGTTCATGAGTTGCTGAAATGTAGCAGGTGCATTTGTTAACCCAAACGGCATAACTAGGTACTCATAGTGGCCTAGATGAGTGTTGAATGCAGTTTTAGCTATGTCAGCCGGATGCATTCTAATCTGATGGTAACCTGATCATAAATCCAATTTGGAGAATACTGTTGCACCTTGCAATTCATCCAGTAAATCCTCAATCACTGGAATTGGGTATTTATTCTTCACTGTCAAAGCATTAAGCTGCATGTAATCAACACAGAGTCGCCAAGTCATGTCCTTTTTCCTGACTAAAATGGCTGGTGAAGAATATGGACTATTGCTGAGTTGAATTTCAGAATTTTTGATCATATTCTGAACCAATTCCTCCACTATATTTTTCTGTTTGTGTGGCATCCGATAAGGCCTAATGTTGGGTGGATCCGAACCTTCTTTGATAGGTATCTTGTGATCACAAGCTCTATGTGGTGGCAATACTTCAGGTTCGGCAAAAATATCCTTGTATTGTTCTAGGATATCATGAACAGGTGTGGTACCCAGAGTATCATGTTCCTTGGCTGGCTTATCCACACGGATAAGATAAGCTGTAGCACCAGAGAGTAATAATTTAGAACATTCTTTAGCAGAGATGAATTTGTTGTCCTGTGGAACTGCTCTATCCTTTAGTGTGCACCATCTCCCATCCACAGTAATAGCCACAGTTCTCTGGTCCCAATCATAGTAATTTGGATAGTGAGTTTTTAGCCAGTTAGCCCCCAACACCATATCGTACCCATTCAGAGGCAGCAGTTTGCAGTTGTGAGTAAACTCATTGTTCTCAATCTTGAACTTACAGTTGGGTATTTGACCAGATGAAGTCAATTCCCCTCCTCCAGCTACCAAGACTCTGTGTGTGTCAGTGGATTCGATATTCAGTTTGGTTTTCTTGACGAATTCAGTATCCAGGAAGGTGTTTGTGCTTCCGGTATCTATGAGTGCCACAGCACGTCGACCACCAATGTGAACTAACTCTGAAAGAGTCGTATCACCCGGAATTCCATGCAGTGCTTCAGCAGAAATTTGCATGCTAATCGTTGTGGTAGGTGGTGGAGCTGGTTCCTGTGCTGCCTGTGGAATTTGCTGCTGCTCAGCTTCAATAAGAGTAGTTGCAGCATCATGGAATGTTTCCTGATGTTCAGGAGTGTCTTCTATGTCGCTGTGTTCCTGAAACTGAATTTCATGTAACATGCTTATCATTTTCGCACATTTATGCCTATATGACCATATTTCCTGGCAGTACCAGCATTTGCGCTTGTCTGGGTGCTTGTCCGGTCCTGGACGCACTCTGTTGTCTCGGAACTGCTGAGGGGCTCGGTAAGTGGACTGTGCATTGCCTCTGTTTGTGTTGACTGATGTTGGCTGCCTTTTGTTGACTGCTAAGAATGCCAGTTCTTGTTGCTTGGCATGATAATAAGTCATCTTCATAGTTGTTGGAGAATGACTGCGGACCGCTTTATTGTATCCTTGAGTCCACTGATAAACCAAAGCACAAAGAAGTTATCGGTGAGAAACGGGTGGTCTCGCTTCATGTTGATCATGTATTCTTCAAACAGATCTATGTATTGAGCCACCGTTTGTGTTTGTATGAGGTACTGAAACTGCTCCATTGACTCTTGTTCAGTTGGAGCTGGGAATCTATCACTTAGCAATTGTTTGAACTGGTGCCAGCGTGCTTGATTGATGTTTATTCCACTGCTGAGAAGCCAAGTCTTAGCCTTTCCACGGATATGTGGCCCACTTCATCTTGTTGTCATTGGTAATTCCACTGACAGTGAATATACTTTCACATTCTTCCAGCCAGTTGGGAGCATTGTCTCCAAAGAATAATGGTAGCTCAAGATTGGGTGTTCTGATATAAGGCTCCTGGCTAGAATTGTTGTGGTGTTGAGGAGGTGGTGCTGGCAACATGGGTTGAGTGTGTTGCGCATAGGGTGGGTGTGTTTGTGGTATGGAAGGTGGGGTTTGTGAGTAGGTGTACAAGGGTGCATACTGGGGTTGCTGTTGGGGTGGGTAGTGGTAGTATCCTTGAGTAGGAGGGTAGTACTAGGGTATGGTTTGCTGTGGTGAGTATTGGTTTGGAGTACTGCTTGTTGGCATCATCTGGAGAGAAGTGTACATGTTTGGGCTGGTTGTTGGATTGGTAAGCTAGAAAACTTGAGAAGCTAGTGGAGGTAGGGTTTGGGGTGTTGTTGGAGCTGTGAAAGGTTGTGAAATTTGGGTTGAAAAGGGTTCGGTTTGTGAGGTGAAAGGTGGTGGCTTTTGTGGGAGGTGTGATTGTTGCGGAGTCAGAGAATTTGGTGTCGTGACTTCCGGAATTGGGCTGAGATTTGGAGAAGGTGGAGGTGGTGTTGCGAACTGGGATGTGGTGAGTGGGGTTGATGAGGTTGCTAGGTTTCATGGCCATGGAGATCTGAGCCACCATATCATGCAGGTCCGACATTGTACCTTGGAGCGCATCAAGTGTGCTCTGTTGATGGTCGAGTCATCGATGCAGGTTGAGGACCTCGCGAGGAAGACGCTGACTGATCTCCTCTTCTTCCTTGGCTTGGCGCTGCTCCTTCGCCAAGATCTCGGCTTCCTCTGCTTCGGCCACCATGCGCTCCTGAGAGCGAGTGCGAATTATCGACATGGACAGGGTTCGTCTGCTTGAGCGACTTCGCGGAGCTTGATCCAGGTTGCAGGGGAGGGGAGGGATTTTACTACCGGCAGCTAGATCTGTCGGCAACCTCGGCGCCGCCGCGTTGGGAAGGGTGGAGAGGAAGGAATCATCGCTCAGGGAAGTGCTGGCTACTGATACCAGTTGTCAGGACCTTGCGGTGAAGAAGAAGATCCAGAACAGTAATCCAAAACAAGGCAACGGAAATTAAGGAAGTAATTGCAAAACTGGTAAGGTAATTTGCTAGGAAAGGAAAGAACAGTAAGCAAAACAGGAAAGGATAACAATGAAATTAGGGTTTTTCACATATCGCGCCGCCCAGCCACCCACTCTCCCGGTTATAAAGAGTACCCGAGGAGCCGCGATTACAAATTTAGGTTCACTGAGTTTTAAACATAATTTGGCAAATTTGCCTTACAAACAATTTGAACCAGCAATTGAATCCTAGCCATCCATCTTCAGCGAACCGGTACTAAGCAATCAAGGCCGTTCGTTAACTGAATGTCGACAATAGACAGTGAATAGCTAACTGAATCTTCAGTCTTGATACTCCCTCAGAGTTATTCGGCCCAGGATTGTGAAAGTAAGATACAGGTTCAGGCGTGCTGCTATATGAACAACAATCAGTACTTGGGTGTTTAGGATCTTCGTCGACGGTACACAGCAAAGGAATTGGGCTTTTCCGGTTCTCCAGGGTGAACGGTGAACTCTTGCCGATCACAACGTCATCCTGTTTAGGCGGATCAGGAAGAGAACGTTGTCGCGGAGCTGCAACGGGATGGAGAAGTAACTGTTAGCTTAAAATCGATAGCAAAAAAGGGGAATTGATCGGCGGCGGAAAAAGAGGGACATGCTTAATTTCCTGTAGCGTATGGAGGCTGAAAGGCAGGAGCTGCCAGAGTAGAATTTCCCGGCGATGGCGAAACAGCGGTGCGCGATGAGAAAGAGCTCAGCCATGGCTTCCCACGCGACACCAGCAGCAGAGACGAGCGTGGAGCAAGTGCCATTGTCGTCTCTAATCTAGCTATAGGCAGAGGACAAAGTCGATCGGTGACCTCCAGGCTTGTATCACTACAAGAAGACCCCTCCTACAGCAACGCATTCATCTGTATCTAAATGTCCATATAAGCGTTGCTAAGGCCTATACCAACGAATAAATATGCGTTGCCTTATCTGGCGTTGCAAGGGTATAAGGCAACACATATTGGTCCGTTGGTAACCAATGGATCAAGCGTTGGAAACTAACAACAGATCGCAAACAACAATTCTATGCGTTGGTGGAGAACACAAAAGGATTGAACCTTTTATTAAAATTAAATATTATTTTATGGACTACATTGTTTGAGCGCTTCAATCTTTTTCTCTATGAGAGATTATAATTTAGAAGAGACATACCACAACACATAAAAATCACAGAATAAAATCCATTGCTCGAAAAAGCAATTCAATATATATTATTTGAATCACTGTCATAATACATTAAAATTATCCGAAGAGTACACAACTTTGATCTTCAAATCACTGTCATAATACATGAAAAATATCCAAAAATACACAACTTATAATCTTCATTCGGAATATGACAATCTAACTACCCTATGTATATTGCCACTAATATTCTGCCGTTACATATGTTAAGAGCTCATATCCGAATAGAGTAAATCTTCCTGTGATCTTTTGGTCCTGCAATAAACAAAATTCATGTTTAAGTATCAAAGTGGTAAAAGCTAGAAGAGTATAGTGAATTCTACTATTACTTGCAGAAAACAGAGAACGAGGGAATGGAGACAAAATGATCAATACTCTGGTCCAATGGTGTTAACTTTCGGAATGAAACATCAAAAATTCATATAAAAAGATGTTTGTCTTCAACATCCATTTCTCCTTTCCAATCATATAACATCCCAGCGATACAAAGTAGTGAAGTAAATTAAGAACTATAGAAACCAAAAATGATGAGTCAATTACTGTATTATATTCATATCCAGGTTGATGATCGATGACAAATATGTACCCTACAGCCCAGGGGCGGACCCATGTGTAGCTGAATGGGGGCCTTGGCCCCCACTCAAATTTCTGAATTCCTATAGTATTTCTTCATATTTGAAAGAAATTTCTTTAAATTTTGCAAATTTATACAAGGAATGCCCCCAGTCATTTGATTTGCCCCCACTCGTAATTTTTCCTGGGTCCGCCCCTGCTACAGCCTATTGCAACGAGACTTTTATGAATAAAAAGTTCTTCATAAGCTACAACTAGCACATTTATTATCCACCTAATAAGTGAATAGACACATAGAACAAGTGTGTCAGGATAAATAAGCTGGTGTTGTACGCTAATATTTTACTTCTCACGGACAATACAGTCAATATGAATAAGAATGAAACTGAATCAAGATAGATGAAATGAAGTGGCCTATTGCAATGAGACTTTTCCATGAAGGTTGTGTGGTGTCTATCTAGGAGTATGCGTGTACCTTCATCAGGTACTATTTGCATATTTTTTTTGAAGGATCCGACACAAAAATTCAGACAGCTCCACACACTTTTACAAGAAGGTCCAAAAGGAAACAGAAAATTACAAGGAGGACCCCAAAAAAGTGCAGAGAGCACCCTGAGCTATCGAGGAAGAAACAGACGGATCCACAGCGATCCCCAAAGCACCTAGGCGACGGCGCCGCCGCCGTACCTCCAACCGCCGGGAAGAGGAAGCCGCTCCAGCATGTAGATGGTCGCAGAAGCCGCCCGCCGCGAAGCAACGGAACCGAAACTCGTTGAACGAGTACGACCACGGCCCGCTCTCCCCGCTTCCGCCAAACAACCAGCCGGCGCCGCGCCGCCAAGGTCCACCACCACCACCCCCGCACCACCTCCAGGCGCCGCTCCCCATGCCTCCACGGCCGGCCGGAGCAACGAGGAAGACAACCACCACAACCAGCAGCAACAAAAGCAGATCAGCACCGCCCACCCCCTCCTCCCCTCTCCACCACGGACGGCCAGAGGAACAGAGCAGGACGAAGAGACCTGACGAACCACCTCCACAACCTCTCCGGCGAGAACACCGGAACGGGGAACAGAGGGGGAGGACAAAAGCTCAACCACCGCCGCCATCGCCACCGTCTCGAAGCCGGCGAGAGCCACACACACCTACACCTACACCTAGACTATACACGCACGGCAGCCTCCGGGGCTCCCCCCTACCTCACAGCGCCCGAACGGCGGCCGGAGGCAGAGGGGAGCGGCGGATTCGCCGGCGGAAGCCGAGCTCGCGCGGACGCCTTCTTTTCCGCCCCTCTCTACTGTAGCTGAGTGGATAAGGTGGGGAGCGACATTGTACTATTTGCATTTCCTTTCGTGACGATTGGCGATCTGCCCAAGTGCTGATTAGTGACATTGGCCACCTGCAGCAAAAACAGACAAAAATTGGAGCCAAAGTATTACCACGAAAGAGAGATGCAAACAATTATGATGAGATGGTTTAAAACAGATATAGCAAATAGTAATACTAACCAGTAGTAGATCCGTCGCCAGCAACATTATGAGTTTGCTCGGACTGCAAATTTGAAGATTATCTTAGTAAATCCTCTAAAATTTATTTGTCGAAATAAAAACAGAGAAACTAATCTATGAAGTATTTTATTAGTGAGCATTAAAAGATCATGAACTCTATGCTTGGAATAGTGATACGACAACCTTAATCTGGACAAAAACAATCAGTCATGTGCATGGAGAGCTTTAAGCAAGCAACGTAGGGATAGTTTCTTGCATATGGAGTGTCGAGGCACTGCCCTAGCTGTGACCAGGTGTTGCCATCCTCTCCTTACGCTTCCTTCCTTCACGCCAATCAACATAATTCTTCGGGGTAACTTGGCTAACTAGGTACGCCACATCTACGATAGTTCTATACCATGAGCTTCCTTATACTCTTTCTTGATCAACCTCAGCCGGATATTTTGCCCGCCTAGATCCTACCATGGTCACACGCCTTAGCATCCTGAAATAGCCAAACACTACGGGAAACCCACGATACGCCGACGGCCAGAAGCCGTCGGGGTAGGCACGTTTGCCGTCGGCGTAGGCCTAGGCCGACGGCGGCCGTCGGCGTATCTCCGTCGGCGTAGGAGCCCGTCGGCGTATACAAATAACCGTCGGCGTATACGTAACCGTCGGCGTAGCCTCTGTGGGACCCACAAAAACGGAAGCCGTCCGTCTCCGTCTGCTCCACCCATACGCCGACGGCAGTGCCGTCGGCCTAGCGTGCCACGTGGAGCGAGCTGGTGCGTCTGGGACGTGGCATACGCCGACGGTAAAGCCGTCGGCGTATTCGTGACCATTTGGTCCATTTTAGATGATGTGGCAGCACCCTGTGCGCCTGGGAAGTTCTCTACGCCGACGGCAATGCCGTCGGCGTATCCTTGACCATAATTTCCAATTTTAGCTGCTTGTTGCTGCTGGTTTCTGGCGCATTTTAAATAGAATTAAAATTGCACAAATTATAAAACACGACAGAAACATCACATAAAACATCACATATATATCCAAAATGACACAAACATGATTCGAATTCATACAAGCATTCATACAAACTCAAAATGACAGAAACATAGTTCGAATTGACACCCGGAACACCCGAACTAATCCTACATCTCGTGAGAGGTCGAGCCACCTATCTCTGACCGCGTGAAAATAGGCGACCGACCGCGTGGGCCAGTCGAACCACACAGGGAATCCGGAGAGCCACGGGACTGTGTGGTCTCACGCGACGAACCCGGCGAGGCACCACCAGTGCCATGCACCACGAGCGCGCGCGTCGAAGTCGGCGAGGCAAAAGCAGGATCATTGGGTGCATTCCTCGAGCAACTCGATCCCTACATGTTTGAGTCCAAGTTAGCAACTTGGAAAGCACAGCATGGCGGTAACAATTTGTTTGGCAAATAACTTACCGGTGTCGCTTGCTTGTATGTGCGAGCGACCGACTCCCTCGTTGGGCCGACGGGCGGGATCCCCGGCCTAGGTGGACGCGTAGGCAGCGCCTCCCGCTCTCCAGTGGCAAAAAACTTCTCGGTAACCTACAAGATAGTTTAGATGTCAGGAGTTGTAGAAAAAGAAGGTTCAAACTAGAGGAAATGGGACTTGTCATATTTTGCAAATACAAAAGTTGAAACTTACAGCATCCTTCAACTCATTCCACTCCTCATACTCCTGGCTCTTCTGTACCCACAACTGATACTGTCTCTCATAGTCCGCGTAAGCGGCATCGAAGGCCGCCTCGAAATCAGCCTACAGTTTTAAAAGGGAACGCATCTCGTCAACTTAGCCACTTAGCTAGGAACGAATGTCGGAAAGAGAATGAAATTGAGAAAAACTTACATCGGGGCGAGCTCGGGAAGGCCGACGAGGCAGGACGGGAGGGTCGTCGGCGGTGAGGGTAGCCTTGACACGCGAGAGGCCCAACTCAGGAGTACGCGTGAGTACCGCACTAAGCATGAGAGGACGGCCATGCTCCCAACCGTTCCCGGCAAGGACCACCGCTCTCTCATCGGTGTCATGCCGAAGAGGGTTGTCCACAAACGGATTTATACCCTGGAACGTCTCGACGTATGCCTTTATCCCCTCCTTGGCAGTGCCGAAGTAATCGGGCTGCGAGGGCTGAGGCTCAGAAAAATTGGGCTTCTTCATCTTCATCCTCTCCCATGTTTGCATGTCCGTAAGAGGCTCCCCGAGATCGGCCTCCTGCAATGCCAAAGAAGTGTCATGCGTATCAAGTAGGAACATGAGGGGAAATAAATGAAGATTGTTTCATGTATATATATACCAGCTTTGCCTTGAAGCGATCATGGTTGCGGGCACCCGCACGATGTGTCCCCCCGCTCCCGCGGTTTAACCTGTTTCGCTCGCTCAAGGCCTTGAACTCGGGGTCCTCCCCAGCCCACCTAGACACCAACGCCCTCCACGCGTCATCCTTGCCATAGGCCCATGAGGGCTTAAACTGAAAAAACAATACTCATGTGAAGAACGGATAATGCAATTGCAACCTAGCAGCAACATGTAATCTCATTAACAATCTACTTACCGCCATGTAGTCATCTACGGTCACCTCAAGTGGGTTCTCCACAATCTCATGCTTCACCGCCTTCTTGTGTAACGTCTCAGTACTGAAATGATTGATGATGGTATGCTTTGCATTGTAGAACTGCTGTCGTGTCAACTTCCTACAAGCCCCCTCCAAAGTCCTGTCCGCATCGGCCCGCTGCTCAGGAAGTACCCTATAGAACCTCTTTAATCATGCACAAAAAACAAATTGTGAGAGCATGGTGGGGACATCAAGTATGAACGAAATTCGAAAAGTTCAACTTACCCAAAACTTGTTGATCACGGCGTCAGAACATTTCCCGCCGCTCGCGTAATTGGCGGCCTGATAGTCTACCCAATGGGTGGCTAGCTTCGTCGCGCCGTTGGGGACGGTACTGTACAAGCCCGGCCAAAACTTCCTAATCAAAGCTCCAATCAGGGTGTTAGGCACACGGGCTCCCGCAGGATGTATCCAGTTGCTGCACAATAATGAAACATTAGTACATGTCAAATTGTCCTGACCACAATGAAGTTACCATGTTCAAAATTAGTATATATAGTCACTTACTCTTTCCCATTAGGCGTAATGAGGATCTTCGCCTCCTCGGTAGCAGGTTCCTTGTCCTCATCAGGGACCTGGGATTCCCCTCGAATCCTTGGCTTCTTCGGCGGCGCGGAGGACCCCGCCTCCAAGTCCGTGGAGGGGCCCGTCTCCTCCGAGTCCGTGGAGGGGCCCGTCCCCACGTCCGTGGAGGGGCCCGCAGAGGGTATGTCCGAAGACACGTCGCCCCCACCTCGCCCTCGTCCTCCACCTCGCCCTCGTCCTCGTCCTGCACCTCGTCCCCTCGGAGGAACTGGAGCATCGGCACCTCCCCCTCCTCCAGCATCTCCACCCTCACCTGCATTGAGAAAGGGTGAACAATTAAGCATAAAGACATGAACAAATTAAGAATTGCATCACCTCTACTCTCACCACTGTCAGAAAGGTAACGCGGGTTCGGAATAGGTTCTCTTCCACTTTTAGTAACTTTCTTCTGGCGCATCTTCTTCACCAAGGAGGCCGATGATTCCTTGCCTTGGCTCATCTTGGTCAATCACCTGCATTGAGAAAGAGTACACCAAATGCAGTAGCATCAAATAATCAACAATCAAATTCATCTCAAATTCATGTAATTGATCTCAGATTTGTTTCTATCAAGATTACAGCAAACATAATTGTCGCAGACTTGTAATATGCTTTTTGCTCCTCTGTCATCATTTTTTGCAAATAATTATACAGTTCAATTGCAGCTGTTGACATGCAGACCTAGAACTGAGAAGGAATTATACCTCTCCCTGTGGCAGGACCAACCCGATGAAGACAGGCAGCAGCAACCTTAGGTCGTCAGCTAGGCCAGAGCGGGGTGCCTCTCAGCTCTAGGTCCGGGCGGTGGGGAGCCTCGAGCAGCAGGGTGCGTGACGAGTAGTCGAGCAGCAGGGTCCGTCTGCGGCGTCGAGGAGGAAGAGGAGGTCGCGGGACAACTTTGCCGCTGGCGGCGGGGACCAGTGAGCCGGGGAGGACGTTGGCCGTGGGGGACGGCCCGCTCGCCGGCGGGAGCGGTGCTGCGAGCTGGCGGCGCCGGCGGGGAAAGAAACCCTAGCTAGAACGTTGGCCGTGGGGGACGGCCCGCTCGCCGGCGCGGGGAGGGATTGGGTCGCCGGCGCGGGGAGGGATTGGGGAGGTCGCCGGCGTGGGGAGGGATTGGGGAGGTCGCCGGCGCGGGGAGGGATTGGGTCGCCGCGGCGCGGGGAGGGATTTGGTTAGTTGGGGATTTTTTGGAGTGAAGGCGCGCGAAGCTTTCGGGCCGATTTGGCTTAGCTAGTCAGGCCTACGCCGACGGCTTTGCCGTCGGCGTATGGTTTTGCTTCTTTTTTTTTTAAGAAATCAATTAATTTTTTAATTTTTTTTTTCAATTCTTCTATTATGTTTTTTTTTTTAAAGAAAGGGGGTAGCCAGTCTTTTTTTTTGACTCACTGGTCCCTTTATCCTTCGGATCAGAGACTACCTCTTCGTTCTAGGATCAGCGGCCGGCGGCTTGCACCCAAACATAAGGAACCATCACTGGGGCAATACTCACCTCCTCGGCAAATCATCATTGCGTCACCCTAATCCAGTGGCTGGATTCAACCTACCTGCGGGCTTGTGTTTCCAACAGCGTCGTTGTGTTGTCCTTATTCACCGACCTACAGGAGGTGGCTCCAATGGCTGGCCGGTGAACAAGGACGAACACAATAATGCCAGGGAACATGCCAGCAGGTAGGCTAAATCTAGCCATTGGATTCGGTGGCGAAGGTACTCACTTGAGCGCAAACATGGTGTGTATTGGTCCTTGCGAGAAGTGTGTGTCCGGGTTTCACATTTCCGCATCCGAGCATCTCGCTAGGATTTCGAGCAATTTGAAGGTAGATGGTAGGGTAGTTCCAATTGAAGAAATTTTGCACACTGAGAGTCATCTCGCTTCACTCGGGGCGAAGCTATGCCGCGATGGGTTTCCGTATAGGACCCCGCTCCAAATTCGTGCAGAAATACTCAGGCTTGCAGATAAGTTTGACAGGAAAGTTACGAATAGTCCGTTCTACCGAACTGAAGCTGACCGTGTTTCGTACGGTCGTTCCTGTCTCTGGGTAGTTGACAGCGATGATGACGACGATTTCATGCCATCGTCAAAGGAAAGGAGGGTTGAAGCACAGAGCAAGAAGGCTGAAGCTTCGTCCAAGGGCAAAGGCAAGAAGGCAGAATCTTCGTCAAAGGGCAAGGGTGGCAGCACACGCACGGCATAGGGTGGAGAAATTTATTAGTTGTTCGTGATTGTTGTAATTTGTTCTACTTGCATGTTTACTTGTTTGTTAGTCAATTATGTATCGGCGGTTCAAGAATGTTCTCTGTGTAATTTATGTTGGCACTGTAATTTACATGGTTTGTTTAATGTCAATGCGAAAAGTAGTTCAAAGGGGGTAGAAAAGTAGTCGAAAGGCCGGTCACTCTTTTGACACCGAGGAGTCGCTCTTTGGGTCAATAAGAAGACCAAGATGAGAGGATTTCACAACAAAATCTGAAATTTGTTGCTTTAGATTGTTGTCAACCTGCGGTGGGATACCGGAAAACTCAAACCGTTATTTTATGCGGGTGGGATACCCAAACTGAGAGAACAGAAAAGACGTCCTGCCGCTGGTTGCCCAAAACACAAGATAAAATACATTGCGACTAAACGCATAAATGAACAAATCATACGGTTTCACCCAGCTACAATCCCACCGTGGCTGCGATATCACATGCAGGGTGGGACGTAGCTGGGTAAATCCGGATAATTTGTGTGGAATGTCTAAATATAGCTGAAACAAGACACACGGTTTGAGCGCCACTTCGATCCAAGCAGCGGTAAGACGTCTCTGATGATCTACAACCGTCCGGCAAGACGTCTATGATGATCTGCAACCGTTTGGTACGGTCGCAGGTCATCACAGACGTCTTGCCGCTGGTTGCCCAAAGATGTCTCTCCGAGTGAGCTGGAATGTTTTGTGTGAGTGAGTAACCTGTCTGAGGAGTGGCCTATTTATAGGCGTCGTGTGTTTCCTTCCAGTGCTTGTGAGCCGTTGGATCAGCGGTGTGTTTCTTTCGAGCGCTCGTGAGCCCTTGGATCAGGCAGAAGCACACGGATCGTGTGTTTCCTTCTAGTGCTTGTGAGCCGTTGGATCAGCGGTGTGTTTCTTTCGAGCGCTCGTGAGCCCTTGGATCAGGCAGAAGCACACGGATCGTGTGCTTCCTTCCAGTGCTTGTGAGCCGTTGGATCAGCGGTGTGTTTCTTTCGAGCGCTTGTGAGCCCTTGGATCAGGCAGAAGCACACGGATCGTGTGCTTCCTTCCAGTGCTTGTGAGCCGTTGGATCAGCGGTGTGTTTCTTTCGAGCGCTTGTGAGCCCTTGGATCAGGCAGAAGCACACGGATCGTGTGTTTCCTTCCAGTGCTTGTGAGCCGTTGGATCAGCGGTGTGTTTTTTTCGAGCGCTCGTGAGCCCTTGGATCAGGCAGAAGCACACGGATCGTGTGCTTCCTTCCAGTGCTTGTGAGCCGTTGGATCAGCGGTGTGTTTCTTTCGAGCGCTTGGATCAGGCAGAAGCACACGGATCGTGTGTTTCCTAACATAACACAACCAAGCAAAAAAGTCCACTGGGCTACCCCGTTTCGACGCATGTCTATGGGGTAGACGGAAACGTTAGGGTTTTTGTGTTAGGTTAGTCCATTGGGGCTTGTCACGTTACCATGGAACATAAGAAACCTAAACTAGACTTTATTTGTGTTAGGTTAGTCCATTGGGGCTTGTGAAACAAACTTTTATCAAAATTAATCGAAACGGAGTAGTAGCAACTAAGATAGAACAAACTTGGGTACATAGACGAATGACAACAAACTTGGGTACATAGACGAATGACAACAAACTTGCACTAGTAGGAATGTGCTTATAGCCACCAGTCTACATCTTTATTTAATCCATAATACATCACGAATAATGTAACTAACTTTTGCCGGGTCCTAAGCCGCGAGGTGCTGAGCGGCCGGCGGCTTGCACCCAAAGATAAGGAACCATCACTGGGGCAATACTCACATGAGGAGGATCCCTATGAAGTGAATACCACATATTGTCATGCAGCGCTTGCGTATCCAACCTAACCAGGTAGCGACGGACGTGCTCGTCCTCCTCTCTGATACGGCGACGCACCTCCACCTCGGGGGCCGGCGGCCTCTGCACCGAGGCTGGCCCACGCGACGGCCACCAAACAAGATCCGGGTCGACGACGTCACCCGGATTCCTCACCAAACTACGCGTCCCGGAAGACACCTCCCAGTGCCAGCCCGGCGGAGCCCAGTCCCGGACACTGCCCGTGTCCAACAAATGGCCGGTGGTCATCATCGATTCCCGCCGAGATCTGAAAAAATGAGTGGGAAATTTGATCAAACAACTAAGGTGCGTGCAACCTAGGTACGTAGGGGAGGGAGAGGGCAGCACCTTGGCATGGCGGACGGCACACGCGGTGGTGACGCCACGGGAGAGTGATGAGGGATCAGATATCAGTTTAGATGTGCTATGCCAATGGAGGCCATGACTACATATATATAGTGAGAAATTGGCTTCTGAGCTGTAGTATGCCCAATCAGGAAGAAGACACGGATCGTGTGTTTCCTTCGTGTGCTTCTGAGCCGTTGGATCAGCGGTGTGTTTCTTTCGAGCGCTGGTGAGCCGTTGGATCAGGAAGAAGCCAAAGTCTACCCCAAATCAACACAAGATTCCATCCGTCTTGCATTTTTTTGCTTGGTTGTGTTAGGTTAGGCCATAGAAAGGTGAGAAACCAAAGTCTACCCCAAATCAACACAAGATTCCATCCGGTTCTCCCGAAACGGGAGTTTTCACCTCTAAGTGCAGAAACTCACTAGAGAGAAAGTGAAGCCGGTAAAGCCGGTCACACCCGGAGTAGGATATTGCACATTTACAACACCCAACACACTTGTATACATATGGTATGGCACAACCTAGGTTTTGGTGGGGTTTCGACTCTCCGATGCCCCGCTTCGGCGAAACCCCGAATCCGCTGGGAAAACCCTAACATTTTCGTCTACCCCCATAGACGTACGTCGAAAGGGGGTAGGAAAGTGGACTTTTTGCTTGGTTGTGTTAGGTTAGGCCATAGGAAGGTATTTTACATGTGTTGTTTTTATTTATTTTACATGTATATGTTGTAGGGTTGGGTTCCGGGAAACTCGAACCGTTATTTTACGAGGGTGGGATACTGAAATTGGGAGGAAAATTATAGGTCCAATATATATATAAATTATAACTACATTAAATATTATATAGAGAAATAAATAAATAAATATTATATAGAGAAATAAATAAAAAAAGGTTCATATATACGCCGACGGCCGCCGTCGGCGTTGAAGTACACGTGTACACCGACGGCACTGCCGTCGGCGTATCAACGCCGCTGGACGTTCCGTCACGGCGTCCTTTTGTACGCCGACGGCACCGTTTACGCCGACGGCTGCCGTCGGCCTTACCTGGATACGCCGACGGCGCTTCGTACGCCGACGGCTGTGTGGGCGGCTGCCCTAGCTCGCGCTGTACGCCGACGGCCCCGACATTTAGCCGTCGGCGTACAGTACGGCCGTCGGCGTAGTGTGGCTTTCCCGTAGTGAAATGAGAACGGACATGTATTGCAAAAGAAACTGACATATATTGCGAAAGAATAGACAACAATACAAGCTGTACAGAATATGGGCACAATTTACAAGTACTAATTTAGATCCTACGACACAGATGTGTCAGCTAAGAGGATTTAGGTATATATAATCTAAATTCTGAAGATCCAAGCAGACTAAGAAAACTTGGGAAAATCTCTGAAGCCAAAGATACATTCAGTTATACCAACTCAAACGAGATCGAGAACTTGAACTGTGAGGGACAATATTTATCAGAGCATTAACATCGACTGTACCACAGCAGTTTGCCCACACAGCGCTATCCCAGATTCCATTTATCAGAGGTAGCACAAACAGGGGAAAGATGCGGTCACAGTAAAATACCAAACAAATTGTTGGATCTGCGATACAATTTGGGGACGAGTTGAGGGTACCTTTAAGAAGGGGTGGAGAAGGTTGTTGACATTGTAGGAAGACGAGCTCGAGGTCCAGGAGTGGGATCGCTCCAGTTCGTCGACGAGGCTGATGGTCGCCATTGACGAGTTGAAGGTCGACAAGATCGCCGACGCCGGGTCAATGGTCGGGGACGAGGATGATGGCGTCAATGGATCTCAGAAATTGACGTGCCGGAGGCTAGTTCTAACAAAGCCACTACAGATCGGAGATGCCCGTCCTGGCGTGGTAGGGAGGAGGCGGCGGCGCACGAGGGTTTCGCTCGGTGGGGAAAACGATGAACTAGCGAACACAATGGACGTCTAATATGGAGAGTTTCTTCTCATTATTTATTTTCTTTTATTTTGGGTTTCACGAATGGATGTGAGCGCGGGACGGAAAACAAAAGCGGCGGGAGGACGCACACGATGGAAAATTTCCCTCCACAACGAAAAATTTGGTGGCAAACCTTCCAGGGGCGGAGACAGGGGGGGCTAGCAGGGTCAGACCCCCCAACGATCGGCCCCCCTCAATAGATTTCAGCAGGATTTCAGCAGGAAGTTGTACGTATAGGCGTACAATTACGTACTACTATAGTATCGATTAGTGCTAGCTAAGGCCTGATTATGCAGGCCTAAAGAGAAGAGAAGTAGCAATGCGTGACCTCTATCCAATATCTTAGAAGCCCACGACCCACAAGCCCATATCGCTAGTCAAGTTCATGTAGGAGAAGGAATGGAGAAACGATCTATGATCTGTTCCTTTTGAGATTGTGGGTTCGGCAGTTCGACTTCACAAATCAAAATTGACTCGCCTCACCGCCGCCGCTCACGACAGTCTCCACCTACCGACCTAATCTGCTGTGATGATCACCGTAGATCACCCCGGCGGCCACGGCGTTCATGGCTTCCGTTCAGGCGCGCGGCCGGCCGCCGCCCTCTGGCCCACCGGGTAGATCTAATCAACTGATTAAGGGACGCAAGGTATGATGTGCTATGTAGATAGATTTCTTTTTCGGTGATCACAGAGCTTCAGATTAGAGAGAAATTAATTGAGCATTTGGCAATGGAAATTAATTAACATGATCACTTTGCACTATGGGTCCGGTATTTGGCCGTCGATCTGCTCATAAAACACTAATTTGTTCAACCCCTCTACTTTGTGTTGATATTAAGACTTCATTATTTATTGTTGTGTCATATATATTGAGCTATATCATAGTCTTTTTCATCGAGGGATGGAGCTATGATACAACATGACACAAATGACTTTATACTACCCCGCAAAAAAATAATCCCCTTTACGAGTACAAAAAACTCTTAGCAATAGATAATGCCACCGCAAATTTAGAAGAATGACACCAGCACAAAATATTCTTAGCTTCACCTTGCCCCCCTATGGTCAAATCCTGGCTCCGCCCCTGAAACCTTCCGAGCGGTTAACGGAGAACAGATGTAATCTGCAACAGTTATAGGCATATCTAAAAAAAAAAGTTGCAACATCTATTTAATTCGTTGCCGGATATGCGTTGCTTAAGGGGGAGTCTTCTAGTAGTGTATGCTATTTATCGTTTAGTAAATACCAGAACTGTAGTCATATACTCACATGATCATGTCCCACGGACCTACCTTAGAGCAAGTACAATAAGGTCCAGTCAGCAGGCTATAAGGATTTAAATAATATATTTATGATTACATGGAGGAGAGATAATAGGAGAGAGTGTAAGCGGTCTCTCATGCAAGAGCCAGCTGCAGCACGTGCTCCTAGGCACCTTGTGAGAGTGGAAGGTGGGCCAACCACTAATAAAGTAGTCCATATACATAGCAAACTATTATACTTGTTGGCTATTAGATTGGCTATAGATGACATGGCACCACCTTATAGCCAACACCCGACTATACTATTACCCCTGCTCTCAGCCTTGGCCAAGGACATTGGAAAGCACGCGTTCATACCATGAGGATAGCTGCATTTTTGTCAGCAACTCTGCCACAGTTTTATCGAAAAATAAAACTCTGCCACGGTACCCCTGGCCGGGTTGCTCTGCTTCAGTCAAAAATCCTACTCTGCCAATAGCATACCCAGCGTCATAGTAGCAAGGTTTTGAAGAACGAATGGACATGGCCGCAAGTCATCTTCAAAGTTCTAACTGCCTAATTTTAAGTATAAAGATTTCGGTTCCAAAGGATTTTTCATACAGTGAATTTAAGATCGTATATACACTGTTTTAAAACTTCCTAAAGCAAGACGAGCGTTCATACCATTAAATACGAGTATAATCGTCATGGAGAGAATTTCCAGAAGCTTATCCTCGAGTCAAGTTGTTCTACCACTTGTCAAGTCAATGGAGCACGTGCACGGATAGAGCCATATGCATTTTTCTTCTGGCAAGTTGCTCTGCCACCGGCTGGGTCGGGTCAATGAAGTGGGTATTTATTTACTTTTGAAATGGGGGCAAAGCTTTTGCCCCAATGGATTAATTAAGCAAGAAGTTTACAAGAAATAAAGTTCGGGAACTAAAAATAAAGAACTACTTTCGCGGCATCAAGTTGCCCAAACGGTTGGCGCCCGCGAGTACCCACAAACGGGCCTCATTCTTAACTCTTTCTAGAATCAGTAAGGCGGCCAGTGTTGGGTATGCAGGCTTTGAAGTCAGTGACCTGTCACTATACATATTAGCCCAAACAATTGTGTCAGACATTTAGCTTCACAGTGAGGTTTATATCAACGAAATAGCACTTTAACGCTAGTTCTGTGGGTCCAGGTTCTGTCCTTGTAGAACATCGCTATATGAAAGTTTTAGCAATATGTGAATTCTGAACAAGCTAAACCTTTCCTGGCACTTGAAGCATCAGTACAATACTCATTATTCTTCAAGATGGAGCCTAGCGTTCGTTCACACTGTCACTGTACCTCAGGTACCTGCTGTTGCTGTTGGTGGCTGGCCGGTTCAATGCAATGTAGTCCCTGTCTCGGTCTGAAAACTGAATGGTCACATCTCTCGGAGTTGGCATGCATGTTCATAGTTCTGAACTTCTGATATGGCACAAGTGTAGGTTCCAACAACTAATTCGAAGTTACAACTTACAACTAACTTAGATGGTCAGCAAAAAAAATTGAGCTAGAGATGGTCAGCAAATGGTTTTAGTAAATACCAGCAAACGTGGAATCCAAAAGCATGGGTTCGTTCATGACTCTTCCCCGTTCCCACCATATTGATCGTTGAACTGCAAATCTGTCATATGAGCCCAATAAAAAGTGTCAGCCACTTGGCTTCAAAATGGTTTATAAAATAATAAAATAGCATTATAATAGTTATATGGGTCCAGGTTTTGTCCGTTTAGAACATTAATTCATGACAATTTTAGCAACATGTCAAACCTCAACAAGCTACCTTCCCCAGGCGACTTCAAGAATTACCTATTTATTATCTTCAAGATGAAGCTTGGCGTTTGTTCACACAGTACCTCAGGTAATACCCTTCTGCTGCAGTTGGTGTCAAGCAATTTAGTCCCAGTCTCAGCCTGAAACAATAATAGTCACATCTCTCAGCGTTGACGTGCATATTTACACTACTGATATTGTACAAGTGTAGGCTTCAACATCTACTTCCAGGTTACAACTAACTTATGTGGTCAGCAAATGGTTTTAGTGAACACCAGCAAATATGATATCCAAGAGCACGTGTTCATTCATGCCTCTTCCCTGTTCACACCATATTGGTCACTGAACCGCAAGTCTAATGTTTGTTTAGTTGCTGTTACCTACACTGCCACGCACTTCCCAGCTGAATACTTAAGCGTCCTCCTGCAAACAATATCTCTCATCTCCACAATCCATACCTGTAAACGAAAACAATGGCCCCTTTGGGTGTCTTGTTTCCAGGCCTTGTTTGGTCTCTTTACCTCTTCAGCTTCTTTTGCAGCCTACCACTAGCCATTAGCAATAAAACTGAAAATGATAGACAAGCTCTCCTTTGCTTCAAATCCTAGCTCTCAAGTCCAGCTGGAGTTTTAGCTTCATGGACCAACACTTTCATCGGAAGTTTGTGCCTGGCATGGAATCACCTGCAGCACACTGTCTCCTCACCGGGTGATTGCGCTGGACCTTGAATCAGAAGGCATCTCAGGATCGATACCACCTTGCATCGCCAACCTGGCCTCTATCACAAGGCTGCAGCTCTCAAATAATAGCTTCCATGGTGAAATACCTTCCGAGCTCGGCGTCCTCACCCAGCTCATCAACCTCAACCTCAGCATGAACACTTTGGAAGGTACCATCCCATCTGAAATCTCTGCATGCTCGCAACTTCAAATAGTGGATCTGGGAAGCAATTCTCTCCAAGGAGAGACCCCCCCTAAACTAGGCCAATGCAAGCTTCTTCAAGAGATCAACCTTAGCAACAACAATATACAAGGGAGCATTTCCTTCTTCTTTTGGAAATATTCCTGAGCTGAAAAAGCTAGTTCTCAATAGGAACGGGCTTACCGGCAACATACCACCGTCTTTGGGCAGCAAATCTTCTCTCACATATGTTGATCTTGGGGTGAATGCTCTCACAGGCATCATCCCGGAATCCCTAGCAAATAGTTCATCCCTCCAAGTACTTTGGCTCATGAGCAATAATCTTACCGGAGAACTACCAAAGGCTCTGTTCAACACAACATCTCTTCTTGACATTTCCCTCAAGCAGAACAACTTTGTTGGTTCTATGCCTTGTGCTACTGCCACCTCTCCCCCCTATTCAATACCTCGATATAAGGCATAACTATATTTCAGGAAAAATACCTTCCTCCATAGGGAACCTTTCGTCCCTCATTGATCTTCGTCTTCCGGACAATAATTTATTTGGTAGCATACCAGACAGCTTAGGTCATATTCCAACACTACAGATACTGGCCATAAGTTTGAACAACTTATCAGGGCCAGTTCCACCATCTCTTTTAACCATGTCCTCCCTGACATTTCTTGCCTTAGGAAACAACTCACTTGTTGGAAGCTTACCCTCCAACATTGCCTACACACTCCCGAATATTCAGGCACTAATCCTCTCAACAAACAAGTTTGATGGCCCAATCCCGGCTTCTCTTCCCAAAGCATACAACCTTGCTATGCTTTACCTGTATAGCAACAGCCTAACTGGATCCATACCCTTCTTTGGCTCATTGCCAAATTTGATGGAGCTGGACTTGTCATACAACAAGCTAGACTCTGGGAACTGAGAATTTCTCTCTTCACTCTCAAATTGTACTAGGTTGACCAAACTGATACTTGCTGGGAATAATCTCCAAGGAAAATTGCCAAGTTCTATCGGTAAGCTTCCCAACAGTCTTGAGTGGTTGTGGCTTAGGGAGAACAAAATTTATGGGCCTATACCACTAGAGATTGGCAATCTTAAGGGTCTGAGCAGTCTATACATGGATTACAATCTTATCACTGGTAATATACCACCTACAATTGGGGATTTGCACAACATGGTTTTTCTATCCTTAGCAAAAAGCAAACTTTCGGGGCAAATCCCGGGAACTATAGGCAATCTAGTTCAGCTAAGTTCTCTGAAATTGGATGGGAACAACATCAGTGGTGGTATACCTGCAAGTATAGGCCATTGTAATCAGCTCCTGATACTTAACCTTGCTCACAACTCACTAGATGGTACTATACCAAGTAAGATCCTCCAAATTTCTTCACTTTCTGAAGAACTGGACTTGTCACACAATTACTTGTCTGGAGGAATACCAGTGGAAGTAGGCAGTCTCATTAATCTGAACAAGTTTAGCATATCAAATTGTTACGAATCCTGATCTCTATCCTTGATCCTTGATCCTTGGAGGCCAAGGCTCTATCCTTGATCCTTGGAGGCCAAGGCTTATTCCTAGTACGTTGCATCCTTGGATGCCAAGGGAACATACTCCTTGTTGACCAAGGGAAAGATGATAAGCTTGCTAGCTTCCTTGGATACCAAGGATCCATACTCCTTGCTAGGCAAGGCAAACGTGATCAGATTTTTGTGTGGGCAAAATACCTAAAATGCACCTGAAGTGAGCCTATAAATAGAGGGAATGAGTGAGAGCTGAACACACAACTTTCTCAGATTTGTAGTACGTGCAAGACAACATAATAAAGAGCTCTCAGCCTTCTCCTATATCTGGTGTCTTTCTTGTGTTCTTGTGATTGTGCCCTTGTGTACGTGGTGATTGGAAGCAAGTGTTGAACAACTGCGTTTCTCAACACGTCATCAGCACGAGTGCTCTCGAGGAAAGTAAGGTGTGTCGATCCAATGGAGGAAGAGGAGATATGTCTTATAGACAGTGCCACCACAAATACAGTTCTTCGGGAGACCAAATATTTCCAGACTCTGACTAAGAAATTTGGAAATGTTATGACCATTGCCGGAAGCAATACTCATATTGTCGGTACCGGAAGTGCCACAATAGTTCTCCCTATGGGTACCCAATTAGTAATCAAGGATGCCTTGTTGTATCCTGAATCAAAGCGGACCCTGCTAAGCTTTAAAGATATCCGTGCGAATGGTTTCCATCTGGAAACAGAAGTCGAGCATGATACTGAATATCTGCTCATGACCATATTTGACGGATCCAAGAAGAAAGTGGTTGAGAAGCTCCCTTCCTTAGCATCAGGATTGTACTACACATACATAAAGCCCATAAAGGAATATGTTGCGCTGAAAACAATTTTCAGGAACCCAGAGTCATACAGGGTATGGCATGATAGACTGGGTCATCCTGGGTTGGGCATGATGAGGAAAATCATCAAAGGCTCTGTTGGCCATAACATAGCAACAAAAGACTTCCCAAATCCTGAAGATTTTATGTGCACTGCATGTGCCAAAGGGAAGTTAATCCTTAGACCCTCCACCTTGAAGGTGAAGGATGAATCGCCAATTTTCCTGCAGAGAATTCAAGGCGATATTTGTGGACCAATACAACCCTTGTCGGGCCCTTTCAAATATTTTATGGTCCTGATTGATGCCTCCACTAGGTGGAGCCACGTATGCCTATTATCTACAAGGAACCATGCCTTTGCAAAGCTGGTTGCCCAGATAATAAAACTAAGAGCAAATTTTCCGGATAGCCGGATCAAATCCATAAGGATGGATAATGCTGGAGAATTTACCTCCAAATCATTTGATGACTATTGTCTAGCTCTTGGCATACAAGTGGAACATTCGGTTCCACATGTCCACACTCAGAATGGCCTTGCAGAGTCATTAATCAAAAGGATTAAATTGATTGCTAGGCCACTTTTGCAGAACTGCAAGCTCCCAACACTTGTTGGGGACATGCTGTGATGCATGCGGCAGCATTAATCCAACTCAGGCCAACTGCATATCACTCTGCATCCCCCTTACAGCTAGTGCGTGGGAAAGAACCAAGTATTTCCCATCTGCGAAGATTCGGTTGCGCTGTGTACGTGCCGATCTCACCACCTCAGCGTACCACCATGGGTCCTCACCGGAAGTTGGGGGTCTATGTGGGGTATGAGTCTCCGTCTATAATCAAATACCTTGAGCCTATGACTGGGGATCTGTTCACGGCTCGGTACGCTGATAGTATTTTTAATGAGGACCATTTCCCGGCGTTAGGGGGAGAAATGTACCAAAAGGAATGCCAAGAAATTTCATGGAGTGCGAGGGCCTCCAGTCCTTAGATCCACGCACTAGCGAAGCTGAACTTGAAGTTCAGAGGATCTTAAACCTCCAAAGGCTAGCAAATAATTTGCCAGAGCCTTCACTGATCATAGTGGGGTGACAAAATCACATATACCTGCTGTAAATGTGCCAGAGAGAGTAGAAATAGCCCCGAAGGCTATTGACTCAAATTTGGGCCAAACCCTAGGAAAAGGGGGAGACCTCTGGGTGCACGGGATAAACTTCCGCGGAGACGTCGCAGAAACAAATTTCCGTGCCAGATACGTCACACTTAAGTCAGTTGAAGAAGCTCAACCTGAAGTTGAGAAGCTCCCTGAAGTGAGCCATCCTGAAGATGGAATGCCCAGTAAGAATCACGCGCGCAAATTGATTTTGGTACTGGGACATCGGAACACCCAGACTCAGTCGTTTTGGGAAATCATGACGAGCTGGTGAAAATGAATGATGAAATCAGTATAAATTATATTGATTCAGGAGAGTTATATAACAGAAAGACTACTATTGTCGACATATATTTTGCCTCAAAAATTGCTTCCATTGAACTGGATCCAGAACCTAAGTCCATGGCAGAGTGCCAGAAGCACTCAGAATGGGTTAAATGGAAAGAAGCAATTGAGGCTGAATTGCGCTCGCTTTATCGGAGGAATGTGTTCGGCCCTGTAGTGCGAACTCCTCCAGGAGTTACCCCTGTTGGATACAAATGGGTTTTCGTTCGGAAGAGGAATGAAAATAACCAGGTGGTGAGATATAAAGCGAGGCTGGTAGCACAAGGTTTTTCGCAGAGACCAGGCATCGATTACGATGAAACATACTCTCCTGTGATGAGTGGCATCACGTTCCGATATTTGATATCTATGGCAGCTAGCCTGAACATGCAAATGCAGTTGATGGATGTGGTGACCGCATATTTATATGGGTCACTTGACTCAGAGATCTATATGAAAGTCCCTGAAGGATTAAAGATCCCACATCCAAATGAAAATCGCAACATGTATAGCGTCAAATTGCAGAGGTCGCTATATGGGTTAAACAGTCCGGTAGAATGTGGTACAACCGGCTGAGTGACTTTCTCCTGAAGAAAGGTTACACCAATCATGATGATTGTCCCTGCGTATTCATCAAGAAATCCCAGAATGGATTCTGTATCATCTCAGTCTATGTCGATGATCTCAATATCATCGGAAACGCAGAGGACATAAAGGAAGCTATGTCTTACCTTAGACGGAGTTTGAGATGAAAGATTTGGGTAAAACCAAACTTTGCTTAGGCCTGCAGTTTGAGCACCTCCCTGAAGGAGTCTTTATACACCAGTCCACCTATACAAAGAGGGTCCTTGAAAAATTTAACATGGATAAATCTCACCCTCTAAGAACCCCCATGGTCGTAAGATCCCTTGAAGCGGATAAAGACCCATTCAGACCTTGTGAAGAAAATGAGGAAGTTTTGGGACCTGAAGTTCCCTACTTGAGCGCCATTGGAGCACTAATGTACCTTGCGAATTGCACTAGACCTGATATTGCATTCGCAGTAAACCTCCTAGCTAGGTATAGTGCTGCCCCAACCAGAAGACATTGGGTTGGCGTCAAAACTATCCTCAGATACCTTCAAGGTACCCAAGATCTTGGATTGTTCTATAAAAGAAACCAAGACTTGTCCATGGTGGGATATACAGATGCTGGCTATATGTCGATCCCCATAATGCCAGATCACAGACTGGATTCGTATTTCTCTGTGGTGGTACAGCCATTTCTTGGCGGTCTTTCAAACAGACCCTGGTAGCCACGTCTACAAACCACTCAGAGATAATTGCGATGTATGAGGCCGCACGAGAATGTGTTTGGCTGAGACGTATGACAAGTCACATCCTAAAGTCATGTGGACTCAATGTCATCGATACCCCAACCATTATCTATGAAGATAATGCTGCTGTGTTGCACAAATGCAGATGGGCTATGTTAAGAGCAATCTCACTAAGCATATTGCTCCTAAATTCTTCTACCCTCATGAGCTCCAGAAGAGCGGGGAAGTAAAGATCTTGCATACTAAGTCATGTGAAAATCTTGCTGATTTATTTACAAAGTCTCTACCTCCACCTAGTTTTCTCCGATGTGTTCGACATTGGTATGAGACGACTTAGAGAGATGCAAGGTTTAGGGGGAGCCCTCAACCATATTGATCCCGAAGATCAAAACTAATCCTGAAGATAAGTTGTTGTACTCTTTTTCCCTTAGTGACTTTTTCCCACTGGGTTTTGTCACACAAGGTTTTTAACGAGGCAACAAGTGCAACATAGCTTGCGTGTGCAATGTACTCTTTCTCCGTTGATCCCTTTTTTCCCACTGGGTTTTTGGGAGGAGTTTTAATGAGGCATGTGCATTTCGCGGTATAAGCCCAAGGGGGAGTGTTACGAAACCTGATCTCTATCCTTGATCCTTGATCCTTGGAGGCCAAGGCTCTATCCTTGATCCTTGGAGGCCAAGGCTTATTCCTAGTACGTTGCATCCTTGGATGCCAAGGGAACGTACTCCTTGTTGACCAAGGGAAAGATGATAAGCTTGCTAGCTTCCTTGGATACCAAGGATCCATACTCCTTGCTAGGCAAGGCAAACGTGATCAGATTTTTGTGTGGGCAAAATACCTAAAATGCACCTGAAGTGAGCCTATAAATAGAGGGAATGAGTGAGAGCTGAACACACAACTTTCTCAGATTTGTAGTACGTGCAAGACACATAATAAAGAGCTCTCAGCCTTCTCCTATATCTGGTGTCTTTCTTGTGTTCTTGTGATTGTGCCCTTGTGTATGTGGTGATTGGAAGCAAGTGTTGAGCAACTGCGTTTCTCAACACAAATAACAGGTTGTCGGGCAACATCCTATCCACTCTTGGTCAGTGTTTGGTTCTCGAGTATCTTGAGATGCAAAGCAACTTTATGGTCGGAAGTATTCCACAAACCTTTGCCAACTTAGTCAGCATAAAAAAGATTGATATTTCTCACAACAACTTGTCCGGAAAATTTCCAGAGTTCTTCACAACCTTGAGTGCCCTGCAATATCTTAATTTATCATTCAACAATTTTTATGAAGCAGTTCCGACAGGTGGTGTTTTTGACAATGTTGGTGCAGTATCGATTGAAGGAAATGATTGTACTACTAGCATTCCAATAGAGGGTCTACCATATTGTTCGACGCTAGTTCACAAAAATAAGAAACACAATTCATTGTCTCTTGTTCTACTCATAGCTATTCAAACCATCCTTCTTGTTATAATAATTTTGTTGTGTGTTGCAATCATTTATTGGAGGAAGCGAATGCAGCAAAAAATACATTCGCAAGAATTCAATGAGCACATAAAGAAGATATCATATGAAGACATTGTGAGGGCAACATATAAGTTCTCTTCTGCAAACTTAATTGGATCAGGATCATTTGGAGCGATTTATAAGGGCAGTTTAGCGCCTCAAGAAGATCAAGTTGCCATCAAGATTTTCAACCTTAACGTTTATGGAGCAGATAGGAGCTTTATTGCGGAGTGTGAAGCCCTGCGAAATGTCCACCACCGAAATCTTATAAAAATCATCACTTCATGCTCTTCACTGGATTCTACCGGGAATGATTTCAAGGCCCTAGTGTTCCAATACATGCCGAATGGGAGCCTAGAAATGTGGCTACATCCGAAATCCCTTGAACATGGTGAAATACGTATTTTAACTTTAAGCCAAAGGATCAAGATTGGTTTGGATGTAGCATTTGCTTTGGATTATCTTCATAACCAGTGTGCATCTCCATTAATACACTGTGACTTGAAGCCAAGCAATATCCTTCTGGATCTGGATATGGTTGCGTATGTTAGTGACTTTGGCCTGGCAAGGTTTATGTTCGCTACAACGAGTACACATCAAGACCGTTCAACAAATTTGAGCCGCTTAATAGGATCCATCGGGTACATCCAACCAGGTGAGATTAATCATATTTGCATTATGTGTGGTTATTTTTCTTATTAACTTATCAAATACTGGAGATTATCTAATTTGTGTTTGAAAATGTAAATGCAGAGTATGGCATGAGCGAGGGGATATCAACCAAGGGTGACGTCTACAGTTTCGGAGTCCTTCTGTTACAGATGATAACAGGGTGTTGTCCAACCGATGAAAGGCTCGGCGATGGTGCAAGCCTTCATGAGTTCTTAAACAGAGCATTTCCAGATAATATTCATGAGGTTATTGATCCAGCAATGCTACAAGAGGATAGCAACAAAGCCGAAGTGATGAACAACTGTGTGGTTCCACTGGTTAGAATAGGACTCTCTTGCTCCAAAACATCTCCAAGGGAGCGGCCGGACTTGGGACAAGTTTCCATAGGGCGCGTTTGGTAGCCAGCATCCAAATTTGCGCCCTGTGGAACTAGGCCGGCCAGGGCCTGGTCTGGGAAAACCAGCCTCTGAGGCTGGTTTTGCACACCGTTTGGTAGGTCGCAAGTCTATTTCGCGTCCAAGTGGAGAACATGGAAATACGTGTTTGGTTACATGCTATGCATGTGGTAATGCGAGTACCCATGTGTTTGGTTAGCTACAGAATATCCACTACGGTTACCCTTCACTAGTAGGAAAACCATTATAGGTAGGTTGTATTCTGTGGCGCACCCCTAATTGGTGCGCCACAGAAATATAATTCTGTGGCGCACCAGGCCAGGTGCGCCACAGAAAGTTATCCAGGGGGGCAGGTAAAAAATTGAAAAAAACAATTCTGTGGCGCACCTGACATTCTGTGGCGCACCAGGCAGGTGCGCCACAGAAAGGTCACATTCTGTGGCGCACCAAGCTGGGTGCGCCACAGAATCTCATTTTTCAAATCCCACCACCACCACCACCACCCCCCCCCCCCGTGGATCGCCTTTTTTAGTCTTGCGGGAATTAAAAGAAAATGAAAAAAATTCAAAAATTAAAACCCTTTGACATGTGGCTAGGTATGAGTGTCTAGTATGTGTAGAAATTTTGAAATATGAATTTTGACCTTTTCTGCAACAAATGAAAAAGAAATCTTTGTACGGCCATAACTTTTGCATACGACGTCGAAATAACGCAAATAATATGTCAAAAAAATCGTGAGAAAAATCCGAGTTCGAATCCACCCGGGTTTACGCAGCAAAAAATCTTTGTCAGCAATTCACAGATTCCTCAAATTCAAAAAGAAAAAAAGTTATTTCACACAGACGAGTTTTCGCAGCAAAATAAAAAAAAAATCGAAAAATTCAAAAAAAAAAAAATGAAAAATTCAAAAAAGACACAGAAATGTATAACAAAGAAGATTGTTGAATGTTTTTTAACTGTTTCAACTTTCTTGAATTTTCTAGATTTTTTAAGTTTTTTGAATTTTTTTGAAGTGTTTTGACTTTTTAAAGTGTTTTGACTTTTTTGGACTTTTTTTTGGATTTTTTTAAGTTTTTAAATTTTTTTGAATTTTTTATGATCTTTTGAAACTTTTTAATCTCCTTTTCAAAGTTTAGAAGTTTTTGAAAAATCTGAACTTTAAAAACGCACATTTATAACACATAGGTAACATACACACATACAAGACTTAAGAGGATTCATATGTTATATATATCAATAAGAACTTGAGTAGCACAAGGGTAGGTGAAGTGGGTGGAACTTAGAAGTTAAGCGTGCTAGGGTTGGAGCACTTTGAGGATGGGTGACCTAGCGGGAAGGTGGAGTTCAAAAGATTCAAAAAATCTGAAAATAATTTGAATAAATAGGATTTTTTATATTATTTCATATTTTGATTTTTCTGATTTTTTTTGAAACTTTTTTTTGCAGTTTTTGAATTTTTGAAATTTTCAGAATTCTGTGGCGCACCTGACAGGTGCGCCACAGAAATCCACATTTCTGTGGCGCACCAAGCCAGGTGCGCCACAGAAAGTGGATTTCTGTGGCGCATGCCATGGTGCGCCACAGAAATAACAATTTAGTGGCGAGGATTCTGTGGCGCACCCAGCAATTTGGCCGGGTGCGCCACAGAATGTTGATTTGGTGCGCCACTAATAGTGGTTTTCCCACTAGTGCTTCTCTATTCAGGTGAGGTTACCAAATCACGAAACAAGATAGTGCAAATTACGACCAAGAAGTACGATTAACAGCAGACATAATGCATTACATAAGTGCTTAAAGTAGTTCAGACCATGTTAAACAAGACTATACTCTCTAAACCTTCTTCTTCTTCACGTTCTCTGGGTGGTTACCACATCGCTTGACCACCTCACAGCCAGTTTTGTTGAAGATGATCACTCTGTACTCGTTGCCACTGATCTTCTTGAACATCAGCAGATAACCTATCTTGAGCTCATGAGCAATGGTAAATCCAGCCCACCCACGATCAAGGCATGCTTTACCATTCAGATCAGCAAGGGTGATCGTCCAGACGCACCCTGTGTTCGTGCTAAGGGTAATCTCCGCAGGAACCGGACCCAAGTATGGCATGAAAGCTTCAATAATAGGAAAGACCCCTAAGCCCGGTGCGATAACCACCTTGCAGAAGTGGTTGGGGGACACTTGCTCCTCCATTCAGCCAACGTTGGCCTTGATCCTGGCGGGAAGTTCTCCATCAGCGCACTTGCCCGCCTACAAGAATGAAGGAAATGGTTGATCTTAATGATGCTTTCGTGCTCACAACAATGTCTATGAACAAGTACACATGCCGCATACCAGCTAGGACACATGTTTATCCAAGAAGTGTTTCCACACTACCAACAGCCAGGCACAAGAAATTCGCTTGTGCATCACTCAAGGTAGTAAGGACTCACTCCTTGCATAGATGCGCAACCCAGATTTATATCATCGGCTGATAACTGAAAACGTGAGATTGTTCGTTGGTCTCAGTACATGTTAGAGCATACAATGCGCCTACTGACTAGCCAGCAAAAGAAAAGAACAGCCACATCTGTTAATGGCTAGTGCATTCTTTTGTTGGCAGTCAGCAGGAGGAAGCTCTAACACAATTCATCACAGACCTAAGATATACTCATGAGATGCCTCAGTCCAATAAGGAAGTTAGATGTGGAAGAAAATGACACACCGCATGACAACCAACAAAATCAAGTACTGGCTTCCTTGAGGCATCAGTTCAACATCTCACTCACAAATATATAACCGTTCATCATAGGCCAAAACGTCCAAATTGTAGCCTCATACTTCACAACCATCGTTCACAAAAAGAGTGCATACAAGAACGAAGTACAAATAATAGCATATTCGTTGCAATTACCCTTGGTTCTGTATACAATCTTCTTGCAAGTACAATGGCCTAGTTCAATCATCGGCTAGCATAAAGAGTAATCACGAAAACAGTAAGAGAACTTTGCCTCATCAGAATTAGCAAACCAAGAATATTTGAGCGGACGACTCTGTACAGGGACCCAGATCTATGCACAAAACGTAGTTGTACATCGCTCAAGGTCCTATGCAGGGTCGTCTTCCACTTGTGTGTTGCCAAGGTGTAATCATCGGCTAGGTACAAGCAAAGTTCATGTCATAGAGAGACAACTTCAAGACAAGGGCCTCAGACTTGCATTTAACAAATGGAAGAGGTGATAATACTGAGCCAAGAACAAAGCATAAGCATATGGTGTACCTTCCACAAGGTTCAGTAGCATTACCCCTTCCAGAAAGGGCGCGTTTGGTAACCACAGATTCATCATAGGCCAGAAAAAATCAACCCATTCAGACAACACTCAATGGATGATCTCTTAGTACCACGAATCATGCACACAGAGTATCCTATGTACAGAATAGATGATACTAAGAGACACCCTTCGAGTTCATCAGTGGCAAATTAGGCAGATCGAATCAGCTGATCGAACAACAAATCGACAGATCGAACACATAATCAACAGATCCAACACCTAATCACCGTGCATGTCACTGTAAGCACAAATACAGTAAGGGGTCTACATGTATGACGCTTACGAGCTTTGAGAGGGCTACGGATGATCTTACCTCCATTGGCGATGCAGAGTCGCCGTACAACAATAGAGAGTCGCCGCCCAGCGACTCGCGGAGGTGCTGTTGCAGCCGGAAATGGAACCGCCGACGGAGAGAGAAGAGGAGACGAGTGAGCAGTGAGGGGAAATGAAGAGGGAGAGTGAGCGGTGAGGGGAATAAATGGCGGGTGTTTCGCGAAGGGTCGTGTCGTCTCCCGCGCATTCGCCCGCATCCCGCCCTTGCGCTCCGCTAGACCTGGCTCCAGAGGCACGGTCGATTTGAGCGTGCCTCCAGGGCCTGGCCCGAGGCTGCTTTGATGAGCGTGCTGGCCTGGCCCAGGAGCTCGCCCAGGCAACCAAACCTCGGGCCGTTGCAGCTGGCGGGCCAGGCTTGCCCCTTCGCAGGCTACCAAACGCGCCCATAGAGATCCTTC
The DNA here is from genome assembly GCA_947311845.1 of Poa pratensis. NCBI lineage: Eukaryota > Viridiplantae > Streptophyta > Magnoliopsida > Poales > Poaceae > Poa > Poa pratensis. The sequence goes on from CAMZMU010000085.1 coordinate 96,934,026, forward strand.
GAATCATGCATGCGGCCTCACACATGGGTGTGTTGTGAAGCAAGGATTTGACTGGATGGTATAGGTAGCACACAAGTTCATGTATATTGAAGAAAAGCAAAATGTAATATCGCATGACTTTTCCTTTTTTAGTTCAGTTGGAGACAGTAGTATGTTTTGCTGTCAATTTCCTCTTACTTTCGCCAGTGAGTAGAAATCTCTACAAGTGTAAGCAATATCATAATCTTGAATGGCCAATCCAACCAATTTAGATGCTTTAGAAGCTGGAATTGGAATAAGATTGGGAATGAGCCCTCGAATCTGAAGTTTCTGAAGACGAAAATCCTGTAGAATTACGCCCTAGATCAAGCAGATAGAAATGGCAGGCGCGTGTACCTGGTCGTCGCTGCATCCTAGAGGCGCCGTCCCCTTCATCCCGAACGCTGGCGCCGCCAGTTGGGCCCCTGCCCCCGCCGTACGGCGCCGCTGCTCTTTTTTCTATCGGACTGCACCGCTGCCTTCCCGCGTCTCGGCGGAAGGCACCAGCATCGTGAGGAAATCAAAGATCTAGCATTAATCGTTCTGCCAGAAGTCGGATTCGCCGCCGGGTCTTCTTCAGTTCCAAACGGTTTGCTATGCTAGCACTTTCCTTTTTCCGGTTAATCACGGTGAGCTTTCTCAGTTTTAATACCGAGGTAATATTAAAATTAAATTTTCTGGAGTAGGACTATTCTCACGTTGAAAGATCAAAGGCACAGTAGTAAGAGGCTAAGAGCAAAATGCTACTCCTACTAGCGTCCACAAATTAACGTACTAGTAACTTGTAAGCCTCTCGCTCAGTCTGTCCAGCTATTCATTGCTCTCCATCACCATGCTCCTCAGTTTGAGAACTCCCAATCCTCTTAGTCATTGGTTTGTACTTTCGCTGCTTTAGAGCATCTCTAACGGCTACCTTAAAATAGGGCACCAAATTTTGATTACAGGGCACCACATTTTGAGTTATAGGGCAGCAAAACGGCCGCAACTCCAACAGCCGCCCTATATGACAGTTGGCGGCAGTTTTTCTGTGAAAGGGCACCACCTTGGTGCCCCAAATATACATCACCGAGCCCAAATTTTTAGGCACGCTGTAAAATAGGGCAGCAGATTTATGTGATAGGGCAGCTGTTGGAGACCGTTTGGTGCCCTTATGACAGTTATTTTTGTTTTAGGGCAGCTGTTAAAACCGGAAGAAAGGAACAAAAGCAAATAACATAGGAAGAGGTAATTCAATTTAATAAACGAATGGCCAAGAATTTAGGGTATAGAATAACAAATTCTGAAAGATGACAAATTACGGGTTATACAAACTCTTCAAAATACATGCATACCGTATGCCTATATATTAGTAGTGAGAGAGTGGGACGGTTAGGAAGTGTATCGACGACAGTTTTGATATGGCTCGTTACTGTATCGGCTGCTGCATCAGAGTTATTGTCAGAATTAAAGTTGCCCCGAACAACAACCTCGACTTTGGTGAGTGCGGAGAGGTGCTGGATGCCAAAATCAGAAATACCCTTCATGCACTCCATACTATGCGCAGGAAATTCGAGGTTGAGGTGATCAAGCTTCGGCATGGATCCCACTTCAAACTGGAGCAAGGTCCCACAACGAAGTATCTGCAGGTTGAAATATTTCAAACTTCTGAACCCAGGGATTAAGATCCTACCCTTGGTGCCGTAGAAAGTGCTTAGTTCGAGAAAATGTAACGTCGCAATTGCTCCAAGGACTGCAACATCTTCTGCTGTCATGCTGAAGATATATAGGCTTAATTCTCTGAGATTTCCAAGAGAGCTCATCCAATTTGGAACCTTTCCGATGTAACAGTGTGTAATGTGGAGCTTCCGGAGGCTATAAGGAGTTGTCAGGCACCACAATTCTAGTGATAGTACACGGCGAGGAGCTGGAGTATGAGTGCTGAAGATATGCAGATAATGAAGATTGCATGAAGATACTAAAGCTGCTATGGAATTTTGAAGGTCAGATTGCTTTCTTCCTTCAGCTGAGTCAGGTGACCATATGATGCCCCATGCTACTTTCAATGTCCTCAGCTTGGTTAGCTGACTGAATTCTCGCAAACACTCCCCTTGTTCATTACTGAAGACACCAAACTCCTCTAACTCTTCTAGGCTCTTCAACTTTCCGATCATTCCACTAGGAAATCTAGTGCCTTGAATAACATACAGACGGGACAAGCATTGAAGCCTTGTAATAGTTGACGGCAGTTCAGTAATCTCGACACCTCGCAGGTCCAATGTTTCTAAATACTTCAGTTCTCCATTTTTTCTAGGGATCACACCTGTTGAAGTTAAACGGAGACGCAAATACTTCAGAAGAAACAGCTTTTCAATATTTGCAAGATGATGGTTTTCTAACTCCGAACATTCTCCCAAGTCCAACACACGAAGAGCAGGAAAATCCAACAAAGAAATTTGCACGAACTGCCCAAATATGGTAAGTGATCGAACATGAGAGAGAACCGGGGTTGCCAATATGGTAACATGTTCGATCTTGAGATTCTCAACACATAGCCTGCGAACCCTGTGAACCCTGTAATCTGAAACATGTCCATGCTCTGAAGCATCGAACGAGGTGACAAAATTCTCTTCAGCAGCCTTGCATGTTATGAAATCAAGGACAATGTCGTGAACACGGCACGCATTCACCTGGCCATACTCTACATCAACGGGTTGAATCAAGCTTCTATTGATGAGATCATTAAAATAAACCTCCCCTACTTCATATGGGCTTCGCCCTTGTTCCTCATGAATGAATCCTTCAGCAATCCATCTACCAATCAACAGTTGTTTCTTGATAATATGATCTTCTGGAAACATGCTTAAGTACAACAAAGGAGATCTCAAATGTTGAGGAAGATCAAAGTAACTGAAAGATAATATCTTCGTCATATTCTCGGCATTAGGATCCTTCGCAAGTGCAGAGCCAATAGCAGCTAGAACCCTGTTCCATTCATCTTCTGCATTTTGATCAGCTAGCAAACCAGACAAGGTAATAATAGCCAATGGTAGACCAGCACATTTTCCTAGTATTGCATCAGAGACTTTTTCCAGATGAGGATAGCATAAATCTTCAGAACCGAATACTCTGTTGAAAAATAATCTTTTGGAGTCGTCAATACTAAGGGGATTCATTCCATAAATATAGTCGCCTTGAGAAGAAGAACATGATGCAACTGCAGTATTGCGTGTTGTTGTGATAACTCTGCTCCCTTTATCATTATTGATTAATGCAAGCCTGACAATTTTCCATGCTTCTGTGTCCCATACATCATCAATTACGACCAAGTACCTGACAAGTGATTTTAACAAAGATGTAAAATCCACTTTGCTTGATGCCTGATGATAAATCTCAAATAATGTCCACTTCCCAACCCAGAAGTTTGGTATCTGCTTTTCATCTAAACTTCAAAATCATTTGAATAAAACCTGAAGCTCTAAAAACTGCCGACTTAACCACCTGGGCCCATTTCAAAACAGTTTTCAGCCAACGTGTAGTAGTTTTTGCAGATGTGGACTCAAACTGGATGCTTTATTAAATTTAAATAATAAAATGTTTTATTAAATCTAAAAATAGCAAAGCTTGACGAACCCACATGCCATCCTCAAAATCACCTCCTTCCCTCCATTCTTGGAGTGGACACACATGCATAGCACCTTTGTTTCTTGGGTATTCACACGCTTCATCCAAAATTAGCAATCTAGATGTTATATACAAGTGCAACTCAAAGTTCGACCCCAAAAAAAGTGTGCTGCCAGGTAAATGAGCAATGTGGTACTAAAGGCAGGGTTACTAATGTTAGATATTCCTATCAACAAGCTTTCTGAAAAGACCGATCTCATAGGAAGTGGAGATATAATATGCTTAACATCGCCTTCACATCCGACGTGGATGTCGAATGATAAAAACCTCCCCTCACGCCTGACTTGGGCGGATATAAATGGTTGGGAGAAAATGCGGGGACTGAAATTTGAACCTAATACCTCAGCTCTGATACCATGTCTATGAAACTGAAATGGCCAAATCATATTCTGGCCACATGGGCTTACTGTACTATGGCCTAAACTGTACATACAAGTGACATACACATATTTTAACAACTATATACTCTCCTCGTATGTGGTTTCCATCCCTTGCAAAGGGACAATCCCTATAACACACCCTTCGAATACATGAGCCATGATATTTGCCACTACAGGGCTACATGCACAGCTGTCTCATATAGAGGTAGATACTCTGACACCATCTACAACACCTGCCACCAAAAAATGTGGTGACAGCACAGCTAACAATGGGAATGACATACCTCGATACCTTAAGGAGGTGACTGTAGCACCCTACCTTCAGTACCACATTGTCATTTACCTTGAATTCACTTGCATCCCTTGTTTACCCAGCATGTAAGCCTTCTCGGTTAATGCAATGGGCGAAGCGAGCAGAAAACCCCAAGCAGTGCTAGACATGCACATCCACCCTAGGTTTTTTGCAAGGAGGGAACCACCCAGCCACTGCACGCAACTATCACCCTTATTGCAAATTATCAGTCCATACAAAAGGTGAAATACATAGGTGCTACACGTGTGTCGGGCTGAGATATTAGCGAATTTTGGGCCACAGCATGCAGAGTGTTACATATGTTTGGCCATATCAACGAATCTAACAGGTTAGCCTTCAAAAGATCCAGTATAGGTTTCTACATCGAATATCTATGTGTGTGTGCGTGTATACATACATGCATATGTTATGTGGGGCCATAAATACCAGCGCCACACCAATGGGAAGGCCACGCCTGCTGCTGATTAAGGCCGAGATATGCCTTATCTCTAATTTAGTTATTTCCATTTAAATAATATCAGTTTCCAAGTTTGTTAGTCTGGCTTAACCAGCAAGTCAAGGTTAGATTGGTTTGTAATCGCAGGCTACGTAATGCCTTGCCATAGTACGGAATAAATCAAGAAGGAAATAAACCTAAATATTCTAAGTCCCCGGCTCCCTGCTGTCCTCCTCCTCCTCCCGTCGCTCTGGGGCGCCACGGCTACAAGCCCCGGCCTCCCATCGAGCACCCCTACGACCTTAGATCAGGGTCGGGGGCAAACCTATCCTCAAGCTCTACCAGTTTGGTATCAGATTCAGCGATCTCCGCTGCTCCGCTCACCATGAATCCTGATGATAAGCTTGGCAACGCCACGGTGGCTGAGGTGCAGGAACTCATCCGCGAGCAGGTTGGCGAGCAGATCAACACGGTGGTCAAGGCTTCGTTCGATAACCTCATAGCACATCTGGACTCTTATTTTGCCCCTGACGGCGCAGTGGGCAAGCTGGCAGCTGACGTTCACAAGCTCTCAGACGATGTACGTGACCTAGACCCGCAAACCAAGACACAGGGGTTGGCCATCCTTCGCCTGGAGAAAAAGGTCAGGAGAGATGGGGACCTGGACGATCAAGAGGGTCTTCTGTCCCGTCCTCCAATTCTTTCTAGGCTGAGAGATCCTTCATTGCCATCGGCGTCCATGGTGATGGGCAACAAGGCCAAGACAGGCTTATACCCCCAGGAGAACAATGCCAAGGAGGGGGAACACAACAATGGACAGTTTCGTTTCCCCAAAATCGACCTCTCTACCTATGATGGCAAGGAGGACCCGCTGCCCTGGCTGACTCGCTGCGACGAGTACTTCTCCGGCCGTGCAATTCCGGAAACGGACCGGACATGGATGGCAGCAGTTCACCTTACAGGGGTGGCTAGCCTGTGGTATCGCCACCTGAAGCACAAGCAGGGACGGCCCTCATGGCCTCTTTTTGTTTCCGGCATCAACACCCGTTTTGGTTCTCCGTCAAGAAGCAATCAGTTCTGCCAGCTCATCTCGCTCCACCGCACAAGCACGGTGCAGGACTACCAGGAGAAATTCCTCACCATCCTATCACGCTGCGAGACGCTACCGGATGCACAGGTACGGGACATCTTCACCAACGGCCTCCTCCACCCAGTGAAGACTCAGGTGGAGCTCTCCGAACCAGCAAAACTCGACGAGGCCATGGACCTAGCCCACTCCTACGAGCACCTGGCAGCAGCTTCAGTCCCAGGGCGTCCAGCCCATTCAGGGACTACAGCTACAACGCCACCAGCAACACCAGAAGAGAGCTCGGTATCAGCAGCATCCATCGGGCCAAAGTCATTCAAACGGCTGACTCCTACAGAGATGAACATGCGTCAAAGCCAAGGTCTTTGTTTCAACTGTGACGAGAAGTTCTCCACTGGGCATCGCTGAAAGCAGCTCCTTGCTCTCTACATCGTTCCAGACTCTGATGATGAACAGGTTGACAAGCCAGACTAGGCTTAGTCACAGCCACCCTGCATTCCAGCTTGAGGACAAGTTGTTTGACGAGGGGGGGGGAGAGATGTTATGTGGGGCCATAAATACCAGCGCCACACCAATGGGAAGGCCACGCCTGCTGCTGATTAAGGCTGAGATATGCCTTATCTCTAATTCAGTCATTCCATTTAAATAGATATCAGTTTCCAAGTTTGTTAGTCTGGCTTAACCAGCAGGTCAAGACTAGATTGGTTAGTCTGGCTTCAGATTTTTTTTACATTTTAAATATTTTTTAAAATTTTCTTTTCACAATGAGACTAGATGCTCCTATGAGTCAAATCGCCGTGTCCGGCTGAGATAGGAGTTTTGTAGTTGTAGGACGAGCTACATATAGCCCGTTTTTTGAAACATTCAAAAATGATACTTTAAAGTTTCAAAAATATCTGTAAAATATTCCTACATGTAAATAATAATGACTCCCACCAGTGTGCAAAATATCAATGCTAAATATTCTTTATATTGTGCTGTGTAAAAAGACAAATTTCTAAATCTGAGGTGTGAAGAGTGCAGTTTTCGAATTTCCCAGATCTGTCAGAAATTTGTCATTTTCCTGCAGGAAGGAATACAAAATATTTCGAGTTCAAAATTTACATAACCTTAGAGTACGTCATTTAGGACCTCTATGATTTTTCTCAAATTTTTTGGAATCTTTAAAATTTTAATTCCAAGAAAATAAAAAATTCGGGCTACATATAGCCCGGGCTATGAAGGGACTTTTCGTTGATCCCTTCGCCGTTACACATACTATACACTACCAAAGTAGGAGCATTAGTTCCAGAAACCTAAATTGGAGCCCGAGCTACATGACTCCCGGTATTTTTCAAAATTTAAATTTGACATTTTGAAGTTTGTGTGGTCAATGATGAGTTCTACCAACGGGGAAAATCTCAAAGTGAAATACATTGTAATTTTTGTCTACACAAAAATGAAAAAAATCTGACCAATGTTAGAGGTTTCAAAATCTGCACTGTTCAATTTTTCAGATCCACGATTTTGTCAATTTTGCACAGCCCAAAATACAGAGTTTTTCGCTTTGGATTTTTGCACACTGTTAGAATACATCATCATCTACATCATCACTGATTGTTTTCAGAATTTTACGAAACTTAAAAATACCGTTTTCGGATTTTGAAAAATTCAGGCTCCATGTAGCCTGGGCTCTAAAAATCCACTCTCCATTAGTTCTGATTACCAAAGAATGGCACTTTCCACATTAGCTCCGCAGATTATTCAGACTTTTGATTCGGTCACATTTTAGTTTCATCTTGCTTTATGGGAGACAGATGCAAAGCCTTTTTTTTAGGAACACGCTGTTGGGTCTTATTGGGTTTAGCCCTTTAATTGAGCCCAACAAATTCTGAAATCTTAACTACCCATTCAGCTTGGTGGAGTTTTGGATGCGTTCGCCCTATTTTATAAGGTGAGTTGTTCTATTCTCACTAAATGAGTGAGAATAAAATGAGTTCACACATGCTTCTCCTCCGCCGCCCGCCTCGTCACGCCGCGCGCGTCGCGTCGTGAATCAAGTTCGAGTTAGAGCTCGTTTTTTGTGTATTTTTTTGGTGTGCATCAATATGTGAGTGTATTTGTCAACAGGCATGTGCATGCTTTACACGCGTGGCGGAGAGCTTTTTCTCTCTATATGGTTTCCGCCCCCAAGGCGTCGGCGGAATAATTCTTTGAAACGTCCCCCAAAAGTTTTAGTTCAAGGGGGCAATATACACGAGAGGGGAGCGACAGAGGTGGACCAGGGCTCCTAGTAGACCCCTGGACGCGACCAATGGGTGGGCCGCGCCTGGCCCCCTTCTGGGCGCCTTGTGGCTCCCCTCTACTTCATCTTTTGACTACTCCAGTTATCTGGCGAAATATTAACTTCTGTATTTTCTCGTAATTTTTGTAGTTGTAGAGATATAGTATCTTGATGGAGTTTTTTCCAGCTGATTCCTGGCTCCGGCAGATAATTCCCGCAAATCATCAAACATGCAAATAAGACAAAATAACATAAGGATTGCATTCTAATATGAAATATATCAATGAATAACAGTGAATTATGATATAAAATGGTGATGCAAAATAGAAGTATCAATAACTTGCTCAAAATACATCATGTCCTAAAAATCTACTCTAGAAGCATAGATCTAAGCTACAAGACCTAAGGTTGTTGTGTGCTTACATGCATCGTAGCGTGGACGGCCGCTGCCTGTTCGCCGAGATCGAGGAAGAAGCACTCCGCCGCCCGCCGTCGACCAATTGGGGCCCTGCCCCCGCCCTATGGCGCCGCTGCCTTCCCACCTACAGGATAACAATCGAGGCCAAATATGTCAATACTTCATCATGAGCCGAATTAGTTAGACATGCACAATTATGCTGGTGAACAACATCAACTATCAGCAGAGCCTAATCCACTTTCATTTCAATCAGACTCCAATACAATTTATGTCTGACTGTCATAAGTAATCATATTCACATGGATTAGTGTGAGCAAACCTGTCCACGGAAACATTCATTAAGCTCTCTAGTATACATTTATTTACATTGTTAATCACCAGCCAATATTACTGAGTAATGAAACGGAAATTTGTTTTGCATGACAATGGATACTACTGGCACTATAAGGTTTTTGTGTCCCCTAATATTCTCGTACTGAAAGATAAATATGTGGTCGTAAACTATTTTGACAGCTAAAGAACAAATTGTGAATGTACAACTAACCCAGACAAATTTCTAAACCTTATAGCTGAAAAAGGGAATAATTTTTCACACGATACTTAGATGACATGACGATCATTATGTATCGCATTTGAAAAATAATGACAAACTCAAACTATGAACAAAAAATCTGGAGAGTTTTTAACTGGCTGTGGCCAACAGACCAATAGTGTTGTATTAATATCATAAATGATTTACTTCATCAGATCACCAAAAAAGGTTTTTAGTTGTTGTTTATGGCATAAGATCTTAGCAGCAATGCCAGAAAAACGTACCTGCGTATTGCAACTGTGACAGTATATGACATGTGAGCGACTAAATTCAAATAGAATGAACGTTCCCAATCAATCTCGGATGAATTAACATTGATGAGGTTTTTAAGCTGGTAATTGCAAAAAACGAGCATAATTAGCTCAGTGACTCAACAGATAGTCACTCTTCTTAAAAGAGATTCTCCAACTAACACTATGTTAACCAAGTAAGGCATAAAACAACAGTGATAAGTGTTCTCCAGCAGACGAGCCTGGACGTCTCCCCTCTTCCCGTCACTGTAGCAGAGGGCGATTTTTTCAACCTCCCCGCAGATCCACCTCCTCTCCGTCGTTTCGCCGGATCCCTCGTTCTCCGTCGGCCGCTCCGGCGGCGGGAGGGCGGGGGATCCCCGCTACGCGGGTGTAGATAGCGTAGGGTGTGTAGGGTCTTCTGCCGGCGGCGCCATGGAGGTGGTTGGGTCGCCGGTGGTGCTTTTGGTGTAGGTGCGCGTCCCCTTCGACGGCGGAGCTCCGTGGAGGTCCGCGGTGGTGCGCCTGGCCTCTCCGCTCCCTCGGATCAGTAGATCTGCTGGGTGCGCCATCCCCCTCCCAGGATCCGCGTGGCGGCGGATCTGGGTTGACTTTGAAGCCGATGATGTTGAAGGAAGGCGGTGTAGCAACTGGAGTTGGGTGGAGGCTTCTCGGAGTTCGAGGTCCAGCGACTTCCCGTCCGCTAGGGGACGTCTTCTGCTCCTAGGCTTGAAGGAAGACGCAGCGGCGGCGCGCCACCGGCACGTCCTGCTCCATGCCGGCGACATCGAGTTGCAGAGGGACTGGATTGTAATTTTTATCTTTGATGGGTGCCTGTCTGTAATGACCGTCCTTTAATGTTATCAATGGTTTCCTCGCAAAAAAAAAAAAAACAGTGATAAGGATTTGCACATTGTCACTTGTCTTGAAAACTACACCTCACAAACAAGAAATTTGCAACGTTTGGTGTTCATCTGTTCATGCATAAAAAATTACAATGGTAAAGGTTATAACATTGTCATCATGCAACTCACAAATATAAATTTGCAGTATTGCATGTTCATTAAATTTATACATATGAAAATTGTGGATGTACCCAAAAAGAGCTCCTTCAGAAGTTAAGAACCAAAGTTAAAATAAGCTTCCTAAATACAGAGGGTTAATCAAACAATATGTTTGTTGCCTTGAAAAATTATCTTTTGATAATATGAACAAAAACTATTAGGTTTACTGTATAATAGTAATGATATATATTTTTTGAAAAATAATTGATTGTGCAGTGCAAGAAAACAACTAAAAATACTGCATTAGCTCGTAAAATAAAGAAGAAGATTACGGATAAAAAAGTGGATGTGGTAATATTCAGTATGAAAAATTCAGAACTGAATATAGAGCACACTCTGTTACTATGCAACCGAATTATCTCAACAGTACAGGACAGGTAAACAAAAAATGCGAAAAAAAGAATATATGTAATTTCTTATTTTTCCTTGAATCTACTACCACGAAAGCCTCATGTATTAGCCAATCTGAAGTAAAGTGAATCTAGTCTAGCTTCATTTACTGCAGGAGCCCATCTCCGCACGAAAAAGGGAGGTGATCTTCCATTTATCATTTGACCCATAACCATGCATTTTCTGCATTAACACACAATACCATCAAATGGTGAGATGCCTATTGCACCATATATCAGGATACATAAGACGGAAGTCAGCAGGACTAAAAGGTACCATTTATTGACAAAAAAGACGAGGTCATTGTCTTAATGTCTTCCCTGCTCTTCGACACCCTTCGACGTAGAAAGAAAAGATGAAGCTTTTCATGCCAGAATTTATCATTCATCTCAACGTCTGATGGATCATCTTCAGCGTCAGAGACAGTCACCAATCAAGTGTGAAATTTTCTTCACCTTCCTAAGCAATTCGGCCCTGAAGGCTGAAACATGTACAAGATAGCAGATTAGGATCCAAAACATATAAGAACATTCAGCAAAACGCACAAGTGTGATCCCGTTATAGAAACTGGATCATGCATGATGATGATGCATTTGCATTGCATAATATCTAGCATATGATGCAACCCTTGTCGACAGACAATGCGCCTGAACTACATGCAACAATGAACATAGCTATGCTGAGGTCAAATTCGAAATCTTCACCCTAATTAGTCAACTTTTGCCTCTTTGTGGGCAGTTGTGCCGATCGGAATTTGCTTCTGTGGTCGAACTGTGCCTTCTAAAGCTATAAGCCGAAGGCCGCAATTTATCTTGGCCAAAAATGAGCAGCTAGAGTTGATTGTAAGCCTAGTTGGGTGTGGGAACAGTCAAGAGACAGGCTCCTTGAGGGGAGAACAGGCAGACAGATGAGATGGCACATACCTTGAGGGCGATGCCGCAGCGCACAGCGCCTGGGAAGGGAACCCGAAAATCCCCCGACCAAGATAGGGCGGGACTGAGACCCCAAGCCTTCGCCCAATTGAATCCGCGTAGATCAGTTGCCCCTTCATCCCGAACGCCGGCGCCGCCAATAGAGCCCCTGCCCCAGTATGGCCATCTTGTTTTCCTCTCGGACTGCGCCTCGCTGCCTACAGGCTACCGCTGGAGGCCGCGTCTCGGCGGAGGGCACCAGCATCGTGAGGAAATCAAAGATCTAGCATTAATTGTTCCTGCGAGAAGTCGGATTGGCCGCCGGGTTCCAAACGGTTTGCTATGCTGGCACCTTCCTTTTTTCGGTTAATAACGGTGAGATTTCCCGTTTTAATCCGCACCTGACGCGGTATTAAAATTAAAATTTTCTGGAGTAGTACTCAGCTAGCAGCGGCATCATCATTTGCTTAGAGCTAAGCTTCACTAATGTCAGATTACAGCGCTAATAGGCCTAGTGCCTAGTGCCTAGCAGCTAGGGGGAGCCACCGCGTTCGGGAGAGACGGGCACGAGTCCGCGTCCACCTCCGGCTCCGGCGCAAAGACCTCTCCTCTCCTGAGATTCCATATATGCGTACCAGCCGCCTCGCCGAGAGCTGCAACAAGCTAAGGCGATCTGATCCAAGGAGCAGCAGCAGCAGCAGCAGAGGAGGAAGCAATGCCGCGCCAGCCAACAATGCCGCGCCGCAAGATCGCCATGAGGCTGATCGAGAACGCGCGTGACCGCGCCAGGACGTACGCCAAGAGGACCACGGGGCTCCAGAAGATGGCGTCGGAGCTGAGCACGCTCTGCGCCGTCCCCGTCGCGCTTGTCTGCGCCCCCGCCGCTGGCACCGGAGCTCCGCCGCTGGTGTGGGAGTCGGCGGAGGGCGTCCTCGACAGGTACCGCGCCGCAGCCATCCCGCCGGAGGCACGCGCGCGGCACACGCACCGGAGCTACCTCGAGGCCGAGCTGGGCAAGGAGAAGGCGAAGCTCGCCAGGGCGAAGCCCGGTGCGCTGCCTGACTGGGACCCGGAGCTCAACGGCATGACGCAAGACGAGGCGCGGGAGGTGCTCCAGACCATCGACGCCGCGCTACGCGCCGCAGTCGACAAGATGGCGGCTCTGGGATTGCCCGCCGACGGCCGACTCGAGCTCGAACAGGTCGCGCTCGCGCCCGATGATGCTGCTTCCGATGATGCCTCTGGCGTCCTCGTGCCGCATCCTCTGGGGTTGGGGGACATGAACATGGGCTCCGGCTTCCAGCCGCAGATGATGTCGTGCCACGACGGGAGCAACGACCACGGCGGCCTGCTCGAGCAATTCCTGATGCAGCCGGAGTACGGCCTCGAGTGCAGCGGCGGCGGCAGCTACGACGTGGGCGCCTTCGACAAGACGCAGGCGCCGGGCGGCTACGGGGACAATGCTGATTGCGCCTGGCCCGATCTGACCATGTGCTACGCCGCCGACGAGTCGTGGGACGCGGTCATGCCAGTTGGGTACTACCCTGACTTCACCAACGGCGGTTTGGCGCCTGAGCACTACTCCGCTCGGGACGTCACCGGCGGGAACTACGTCGACACGCTACGGCTCGAGTACCCCATGGGAATGGATGAGAACTTGGCTTACCTGGGCATGGACAACAACAGCTACACGACGCGTTGGCAGGGGTTCCAGAGCTCCGACACCAGCACCAGCCATGATCAGTATCAGTGGTCGGATCCCGGGACATGCAGCTCCAACCAAGCTTTCCATTATCAGTATCAGTATTAGTATGAGAGCCCTACTGTCACGGAAGGCGTTGTCACAAACAGGAAGAAAGATTTTGTTTTTTTTGCGAAATGAGGACTTGATTCGTTTTCGTAGCTAGACTAGAAATACCTTATTTTTCACGCATCTGATGTCAAGAGTTCTGCAGGCTGAATTGATTTATCTGTATTACATCCATGAATTTGTCCAGGATTTTTATAACATTATGCCATGAATTGTTATGGAATTTTCGCAGAGGATATGAGCTCCTTTGACACACAGAATTCGTGCTCATAAATCATACTCCAGAGTAGAATGTGGAATACATCTGCTCAGGCTAAACATTCTCGCTACGACCGACTGATTTAGGAACCCTTTACTTGTATCTTGTCCTTGATTCCCTTCAAAGGCCTTTCAGGACAGTTAAAAAAAAGGCCTTGAGGAGGAGGGCATTCAAAAACAGAGCATACAATATAAATAACTCCATAGAACTTAATCGTAAAATAACTCAAGAAAAAACATAAACTGGTCACATAGAAGTAAAGCCATAGAGGTAGCTTGACAGTAGCACGGTGCTGCAAATTACCAAGCCATGAACATGCGGGATTCAAATGACAGGCTACGCCATGAAACTTATTTTTGTGTTCAGCAGACATTTTAGCAACAGCCTGGAATTCGCTACTGCACATACTAACATCCAGATCCACTGAAGATACACAGATTATATTACAGGCAAGTTATTGGATGGGTGGAACAAAAAACATGAAGAAAGCACGTATAAACAGGTTTCGATCTGATCTGGAAAAAGATGAAACAATTCAGAAATGAAGCTGCTTGCACTGCGAAGTGACCGCCTCGGAGGGGCAGTAAGGGCACTTGAAAGTTCTGGAGCTGCTCTTTGATAGCTTCATGATCGATTGCTTCGACACAGCGTGTCCACAGGGCATCAGCATTGGAGGGTTCTCATCGCTTGACTGCTCTTTGAGCACCGGGCATACAAAGACAGAGTGGTACTGGAACTCTGGTCCAATGTCTATAGGGACTGGAAGCTGTTTCATGGCCTGCCACTCCTGCTTTTTGGTAGCCATTACCATGGTTAGCTTCAACAAGGTTGGTAGTCCTTCGAAACCAGCTGATATAGCTACATTAAGCGGGCTATCGCTGGACTGACCCAAGATGCTGCAGAACTGATGGATTAGCTCCTCAGATAGCTTCTCCCAATGTGTCGATGACACGAACTCGGCATATGGGGACTGATCAAGCCGGTTAGCCCAGATAAAGCAAGCCATCAGCTTCTGGAACTCTGCCTGGTGCACGGGGGCAAAGGGCACCAGGTGAGTCCTTGCATATTGTAAAGCCTCATCTCTACTTCTTTTAGTAAGTATCTCAACAAACTGAAGAGAATGGAGCTTCAGCTCAAGCATTGAGCTATTTTTCAACAGCTGATCATGGTTCTTGGCAGCCCAACTAAGGGCAGGCTCAAGGTTCCTTGCTTGCATCGCTTCAAGCATTGCATACATCTCTTGAAAGGATAATTTGAGGTAAGTCTCATCTGATTCAACACACTCTTGGACAAAGGAGTCTCCGAGATCAAAGAGGCCCTGGCGGTAGAAATGATTGGCTATTATGTTGTTTATTGTAGAGGCCTCAAAATCCACATTTCTATATGCCTTTGATATATCTGGATTAAAAGACTTCTCGAGGAGCTTGAGATATTTGCTCAGAGCAACATTCAATTCCTTTTGACAGCCTTCAAGTTGGTTCAATGGCGCCATTTCGTTCAGCTTGGCCTTCAGTTCTGTAAGGATGTAGGAATAGTCACAACTGTCCATGGAATCTGTATTAATCATCCGCATCTTCGATATTGCCTGCATAACTTCATTCACTATCTGATCAATAGCTTCCTGAACTTCTGTAGATGATAAGGCATGTTTTTCAACAACTCGTGCAAATGCCTCTCTTAGACTGTCAATCTCCATTGTAGTGCACCAAACTAAGCAGCACAGCTTTGGCACTGCATGTACATGCCAAAAATCACATATACATAAATAATTCATTCAGAACTACCATGAAGCAGAAAAAGAAAAATTTGAAGATACATAGCAATGTTTAACAGCTGATAAGTTAGAATAAGGATATTAAAGCGTAGAATTAATACTTCAACATGGTGAATAAACCTATTGCAACCAACAATCTATGGAAAAAAACAATCTTGACCACTAAAACATTAAAGACAGTATCCAACATTCAAATGTCTCTAACTCATGCTGTACTACACAGAAAACTCTAAGATGTTAGCCAAATGCTAGCAGTACTCAGATTATCTTAGAAGCTCATAGACAAAACAAATAGTGTTATTCTGCAATGACAATGACACCTATAAAACAAGTTGCCAAAATGATCAGACATTCTCCTTAAGCTGTGCACGAATAAAGCAAATAGAAGGCAACACCATGTTCTCATTGTAACCCTGTTTTCCCACTTCATAACCTTCCAATGCCAGTGTTCCCACATTAGAGGAGCGTGCAATTTCTTTCACCATGAATCGCCATTTAAAACTGTATAACTATGTTGCTCATAATAAGTCAGTGGGTTTCATTAAATTATTTAGTTATGGTGCCGTATGTACAAGATATGTATGTAATGGCTTTTGTGGACATGATTGCAAAAACACTTTCTATAAATAATGAAAAAAATTATGGCTCTCTGTCTGCCACAAAGCCAATAGGTTATTACAAGTTCTAGCATGACCATGCTCCTGCTGAAAGCCCCATGCCAAAAGACGAGCTTTTTAGCGCTCAAGAGAATGGTCAGAGCAGGTTTTAACCTTGCAGACCTACTTGCAAGTGATGGGACAGAAACGTGGAGGAAGAGGGACAAGAGTGCTTATTAGATTCCCTTTATGCTTCATCATTCTAAAATACGACAGTACCTTACAACAATGTAGGCTTGCAATGAGATGCACCTGCCATTGAAATTTTTTGGTTCGTTGAAGAAGAAAAATTTACTTCGCCGGTTATCTATTGTAGAACACGACGCGACATCCGTCATATCCAATCGGGCAGGCAAGCCTAATTTACGATGAGGACCAATACCAAAGCCACTTGACTTGCCACTGAAGACTCAACCCGGGCTCCTCTGGCACGCTATCCACACAGAGGGCACACATGTAAGAGAAATAAAGGATTAAAGGTTGGCGGCAGGTTGCGCCTCGCTACAGATTAGTGACCCGCGAGGAGTCAACTTACAAGCGCGAACGAGTTTGCTCGGAAATGAGGACTCCACCAGGTAGCGAAGAAACGATCTTGCAGTGGCGGACCTGACGGCAAGCATTCAATTTGAATCCCCCAATTTCTTACAAAATACTAAAGTGCTAGCAGAACTCCACCAGGCACAGACAGAACAGTAAAAGCAGGGGCGGATCTAGACGGTGCTGCGCATGCCCAGAATCCGTGTGGATCGGTGGGCTTTACGGTCACTGGATGGCAAGAAGCTCGTACCTCATAAGAGCATCCACAGGGCTGCGGATGGGGTGGAGAAGGCGCGGCCGCGATGTCGCGATGAGGCGGCACCGGAACGGCGTTGGCGTCGGCGCGCACGAGAGGCGGAGGGTTTGGCGTAGGGGTGACTGGGTGAGGCGTCGACGGCGACGTCTGAACTACGGCACGGCGGCATACCGGTGGTAGTGTATAGGAGGAGGAGGATAATAATTGAGCTCTGGTTTGTGTAATGTTCTCTACAAAGTGGTCTCAAAAGTCCTAGCCAATCGCCTGAAGTCAATTCTGGATGAAATCATAGCCCCAAACCAGAGTGCTTTTGTGCCGGGAAGGCTCATCACAGATAATATACTTCTAGGTTATGAGGTGACACACTATATGCAGAACAAGAGAACAGGACAAAATGGAGTGGCGGCTCTGAAGCTGGACATGAGCAAGGCTTATGATAGAGTTGAATGGCATTTTTTGAAAAGCATGATGACAAAGATGGGTTTTGATGCAAAGTGGGTTGATCTGATCATGGACTGCTGCTCCTCAGTCCGGTATCGTTTCAAGGTGAATGGTTTGTTGACAGAGGAGGTGATTCCTGGGAGAGGGCTACGCCAAGGCGATCCTATCTCCCCATATCTGTTCCTCCTTTGTGCGGAAGCTTTCTCAAGTCTATTGAATAGTGCTGATAGCAATGGTAATTTGGAGGGAGTAAAAATTTGTCCTAGTGCCCTAGTTTTAACCACCTACTGTTTGCAGATGATTCGTTGATACTCATGAAAGTTAACCAAGAGAGTTCACAGCATCTGCAACATATTCTAACACTGTATGAGGTTTGCTCGGGGCAGACTATAAATGTGGATAAGTCGTCAATTATGTTCAGCAAAAACACCAAACAGAGTGACAAAAACAGAATGAAGGCTAGCTTGGGAGTTACTCGGGAGGCATGGAGCGAAAGATACCTGGGGCTACCTGTTTATGTGGGGAGATCGAGATCTCAAATTTTTGCCTATTTAAAGGACAGAATATGGAGCAAGTTACAAGGATGGACAGAAAAAATGCTATCAAAGGTGGGAAAGGAGATCCTTATCACGGCTTGTGCGCAGGCCATCCCTATTTTTGCCATGACTTGTTTTGACCTGACGAAGGGGCTGTGTGAGGAGATAAATTCGATGATATGTCGACATTGGTGGGCCTATCAAGATAATACCAATAAGATGCATTGGCTAAGCTGGGAGAAACTGACTTTACCAAAGACAGATGGGGGCCTAGGGTTTAAAGAGCTGCATGCTTTTAACATTGCCATGCTCGCAAAACAAGCGTGGCGACTTCTTTCAAATCCGTCTTCTTTGTGTGCCCGTGTTCTGAAGGCTCGGTACTACCCTGATTCTGAGGTTATTGATGCAGTGCCGAAGGAAGGAATTTCGTATACTTGGCGGAGTATCCTCAAGGGTGTGGAGCTGCTAAAAGAGGGAGTCATTAAAAGAGTGGGTGATGGTACCTCTGTTAATATCTGGCTTGATCCCTGGTTGCCGAGGAATTGGAGCCGTAGAGTTATTTCTTTGAGGAGAGAAGCTGTGTTTACCAAAGTTTCAGAGCTAGTGGACCCAACAAATGGACAGTGGGATGATCAGCTGCTTACTGACCTGTTTGGTGAACAGGATGCTGATATCATTCGGGCCATTCCTCTTCATGAGGATATAGAGGATTCCTGGGCTTGGCACCCTGATCCAAAAGGACAGTTCTCTGTCAAGTCTGCTTATAAACTGTTTAGGAGGGATCTGCTGAAACCTGAATCATCATCTTCCTCCATCACAAAGGAAAAGACTTTTCATTGTAATCTGATTTGGCAAACTCAATGTACCCCGACGGTTAAACAATTTTTGTGGAGATTGGCACACAACAGTTTGCCACATCGGTGGAGTATTCAAAGAAGGGGGATGGACATTGACACCATTTGCCCTATGTGTCTCAGATTTAATGAGGATGGAGGTCACCTATTCTTCAAGTGCAAAGATGTCCGAGCCATTTGGCAAGAGTGTCAATTGGAGGATGTTCGGCTGAAACTGCTAGAATGTGGTAATCCAAAAGAGGCCTTAGCTCTTATTCTCTCTCAACAAAAGAAGGAAAAGCTCATGTGTGTGGCTCTCCTTTCAGTTTGGTGGAAAGTGCGAAACAAAAAGAATGCAGAAGGAAAGGACTCTGAACATGATGCGATTATCCATCAAATTAGAATGGCAGCCTCTGATTTTGAGAAGTTCTGTGACAAACAGGAGAAGGAAAAGGCAGCGTCTATTGTGCGCTGGCAGAAGCCTGAAGCTGATGTGGTGAAAGTGAATACTGATGGAAGTTTTACATCTTTGGATAACAGGGGTGGCTGGGGTTTTATCTTGTGTGACAACAGCGGTGATGTTGTGGGTGCAGGAGCTGGATGTATTCTTTTTGCCCAGGATCCTCTTCATGCGGAAGCACTAGCGTGTCTGCAGGCACTAAAGTGTGCTCAAGATTGGGGGATGTCAAAAATTCATGTTGAGGCGGATTCGCAACTTCTGATCCATGCCGTTACCAGCAATGATCATGATGGCTCGAAGAATGGAGCCATTTTTAGAGAAATCAAGTTCCTTGTATCTTTAAACTTTAGCTACTGTCGTTTCTCGTATTGCCCAAGGGCGTGTAATTCGGTGGCGGACGCAATGGCGTCGCTGGGTGGTAAATTAGGACAGAGCCCTCCGGTGTTTTGGCTGGGCTCTGCTCCTACCTGTGTACTTGATTTGGTGGCCAGTGATTCTGCTGCGCACACCCGTTAATGTGAAAGTGGAAAATGTCAAAAAAAAAAAAGAGAGAGGAAAAGGAGAGAAACCTACGGGACCGTGGAGATTGGATTTTTTTTTTTTTGAGCGTGGATGGAGAGTGAAGATTTCATTCAGAAGCAAAAAAACAAATCTACTAGTATTTATTTTCAGACTATTTTTTACTCATTTTAGCGAGTAAAAACGTTTAAGTGGGTAGGTTCACTCATTTCAACGTCACTTAATTTGGACAGAGTTCCATACTCCCTCCGTTTAGGTGTATAGGGCCTCTTATGAAAAAATATTTGTTCCAAAACTAGGCACAAATAAGGCCCGAAATATTAATTAGCCTAATTAATTGGAAGTTATGGCCCTCTCTCTCCTCCTCTAATTGCTCCAAATCGGTGGTGTGATACGGTTTGACCAATGCATGGTGTAGGTTAGTTAATAGGTTAATCTATTTAATCACTGATTGGGGAGTAGTATAGCCAGTCATCATCTGCCTTGGTCACGGTGCGTTTTGCTAGAGGCGCTATACACCTAAACGGAGGGAGTATTTCAACGTCGAGACGGAATAAGGAGGCTCTAGCGAAAATTGCTTACGAGATACGAGTAAATGAAGCAATAATCGTTAACAAACTCATGCAGTCAAACACACGAAATTAGTTAATGAGAAATTCCATCACAAGTCAGACTGGAGTGCACGCAAGAATAATTTAACTTCTGAAGCTATCTTACTCCCTCCGTCCAGGATTATAGGTCCTCTAGTGGATTTCTATTTGTCCCAAAACTCTCTCCAAATAAGGCCCGTAATCATTAATTGCCCTAGCAAACCGTGCCTAATTACTCCTAAAATCTCTCCTTTCCTCTCTCTCGTTTTTTTTCTTTCCTAAAATCTGTCCCGTGTGAAAGAGGTTTGCATGCCTAATTTAATTGCCGTATTCAATAGGAAACGAAACTGTCTTGTTTTATTGGTTGAAACGGCAGGAGAAGCCTCGATAGAGCAGGCCAGTAGAATTACACCTTGGTCGTGCTGCATTTCATTAGGGGACTAATAATCCTGGACGGAGGGAGTACATGATAGTAACTAATGATGTCAATATTATATTTTATCGAATGATTGGACCGACAAATACGCATGAAAGCAACAGCACAATAACAGGTAAAATGATGCCAACAGATATGTGGAAAAAATCATGTAGTATTATACAAAGAATCAGCTGTTTCTAATGCTATTAGGTACAGCTTCTCATTGTACACATGAACATATACATCTTCAACATATTTATAATCATACACACATACTGACATACAACTACCTACAGAAAAGTGAGCAGAAACATACAAGTCAAGCAAAATCATTGGCTTCACTAAAAGGATTTCTACATAATGTACAGGAAAAACGTCGCAAGAAGGACCCTTGCACCAGGCTACGAGAGTTGGTCGCTCGACTGCGCCCCCGTGGCGACTTTGACGAACACATCTTCCATGGTGGTGTCCGCGAGGCCCCACGCTTGCACTTCCACTCGCATCTTGAAGTTCTCCATGGCCATGAAGACATCTGCAATCCTGACATCTTGCTTCGACAGCTCGTATTTCTGTGTTCCTGACAAATGGTAAACCTTCCTTGCATTCGGCGAGAGCATGAGCATTAAATTCTCGACCTCACGCTCGAACTCCGGGGATGTCGTAACCGTCAGTACATAATAGCCTCCATATCTAGCTCTGAGCTGTGACATGGTTCCGAGCATTTGATGTTAAAAAAGTCGCGACTGGTCTTAAATTATGGAGGAGAGGCTGTAGTATGATCATATACCTCTTGAGGGCTTCCTATGCACTGGAGCCTTCCATCTACCATGATACACAACCGATCGCAGAGAGCTTCGGCTTCTTCCATGGAATGGGCTGCGGAGATGCCAAAGAGAATCAGCACTTTAATGTTACCATGGAAGAGGAAACCATGGTCAAACACAA
The DNA here is from genome assembly GCA_947311845.1 of Poa pratensis. NCBI lineage: Eukaryota > Viridiplantae > Streptophyta > Magnoliopsida > Poales > Poaceae > Poa > Poa pratensis. The sequence goes on from CAMZMU010000085.1 coordinate 96,955,822, forward strand.
GTGAACAAATGGTTACAGGTTAAAGGTGGTTACTCGTAAGAATGATCGCTCTATCTTGCTTTGCTTGCTTCACTGCACTCCAGAGACTCTTCCTCGAAGCTGGATCCAGTCCAGTACTGGGCTCATCCATGTACACAACCTGAGGTGCATTTATTGAAGTGTAAGCATGGATTAACCGGTGACTGAACAAAAAAAAATATGATGTTGAAAGCTATACTTTAGCATCTCCAATCAGTGAGATTGCGACACTAAGACGCCTCTTCATGCCACCACTGTACTTCCCGACTTGCTTATCAGCGGCACCACCCAGAAGTAAATTTACACTTCTTAAAGATTCTTCAACAGCCTAGAAATCATTGTCATTCCAGTAAGTTTTCTGTTCACTTTTTTATGAAACTCCATAGAACAAAAAAGGTTTCTTTTACCTATTTTACTAGTTGAACACAAGCATAGTAGAGAAATTTAAGAAATACAAGCAATAATAACATATATAGGTTTTAGATGTAGATCATTTACTGGATTCACCTTAGATACTATGGTAGTACGCTATGATGTTAGTGAACCGATATAACTTACAAGGTCCAAAGCAGACCCGTTGAGGCTCTTCAGCCGACCATAAAACTGGAGATGTTCTCTGCCAGTCAGCATCTCCCAAAGCATACTGCATCCCAAAACAGAGACAACATAATGTGAAAACTATAAGGTATTTTCCATGAGCTTGACGAACTGCATATTATTTGTAACAAGAGGTGCATATCGTACTCATCCTGTGGGCAAACCCCCATGCTGTTGTATATGTTTTCCATGTCAGTATGTATGCTGAAATCCTGTACAAATGCATCCCCTGATGTTGGCTTTGCAAACCCAATCATCTGCCGGGCATCAGCAAGACGGACGATCACAAGAGGATTAAAACATTATAATTAACCAATGGTACTACTCAACTCGGAACTTTTAGAAGGAGTTCATTTAGTGATTTAGTAATTTGGTCGTGAAGAAAGCTGGTAAAATAGCCCCATAATAAACATGAATAAGACAGAAGATCACAAAGCAAAAGTCAGCATGGACAGAATCATAAATTATGATCAATGTGCTAAGAAAAAAATTAATATACTTTCTTCGACTAATACAATGACACACACTTTGGTGTGTTTTCGAGGAAAAGAAAAAAAATGAAGATTGAACAGGAAGTCTTCCTCATATGCATTGTAACAGAGATTGGATATAGCATGTCAATTAAGGGGGTCTGATGACAAACCATGCTAATAAAAGAGCTCTTGCCAGCTCCATTAGGACCAAGAATACCCAAACACTCTCCGTACGGCAAAGCAAGCGATAGACCTCGAACAGCATACTTATCAGGGTTGCCATCCTTTCCATAATATACTTTCTTGAGATCATCACATACAACAGCATAGCCACTATTCTGTTGTTGTAGTATCTGAGCAACAGTCTCCCTCTGTGATTCCACCATACCAAAGTAATATGTCAGGAACATATAAAGTAGCAGGTGACATATAATACACATGTTCAAGGATACTTAAAAGTTAATATGATTCCAAAGAACCGAACTAAAATAAAGGTAAAAAATACTTCAGAATGATATACATTAGAATATGTGAGGGGAAACTGCAGTTATGTGGCAAGAGTTGAAAGATATGTGTGAAAATGTGCTTCTCTCTGAAAACAGGGATAGGTGTAAGTGGCTTTTGAACAGCTCTGGGTTTTCACTGTAGAATCTATGTATGCAGCTCTGAAAGCTAATCAAATTAGACACCCCTTCAGGAAGTTATGGTCTACAAAAGTACCTTTAAAATCGAGGTTTCTGTGTGGTTACTGCTTAGGAATAGAAATTTGACTAGAGATAGCCAGGTACTGAGAATTGTTTATTCTGTCGTGAGAAAGAGTCAGTTGATTATTTGTTTCCTCTCTTAATAGCGCCGCTGTAAGCTGTTTGTTGGTTTGGTTTTGAGCTGTTCTTTTGTCGAGAAAACACAAAAGAGCTTTGCATTTTCATTTAATTGGAGCTATTGTTGGTGTGGTTTTGTTTCCTCTGATATGTTTTCAGAACCTGAATGTACTGTTTATCAGTTTCGTGAAAATGAAAATGGGGACGGTGCCCCTACATTCGAATAAAAAGGTAATTATTATAGTTCAGTAGAACAATAATGGAACCCTATTTGAAACTACAGATATAACAAGAGGGAGGTGGAAAACTGAACTTTGGCCAGGAGCGATGAATAGCGATATGAACAACTTACTTCTTTGATAATGTCTAGCTTCTCCATTTCTACATGAACATCGTTATCCGGCCTATCGCCTACTCCGTTAACAGTTATCTTTCTCAAAGTGGGGTTCTTCCTTAGGAGCCGTTTGATTATAGAAAGGGGACTTGATCTGTGTCCAAATGCAGCAGCATGGTCAAAATAATATGCAACAGGAAGCAAAATCAACCACTCGACAATAATAATGATCAGCACATTCTTCATTCCATTTGTATGGTCACTTAGATCGCTCCATCGCATGCCAGGATTCCCCGTTTCCGAAGCCCTAATAGCATATTGGCTAAGCTCGTATAATCCTCGATATAAAGAAAATGCAGGTATTATCTCCAGAACTGTAATCCAGTGTGCTGCAGTAACACAAGAGGAAAATATTATGCAATGATTTCAGCCTGATTTACAAAATGATTGTGAAACTGGAATGGGCAAAAGAATGTATCCCAAAACGGAGGGTATATTTTTCATTATAAAATGGTATTTACTTGCTATGGCATGGATAAAACTATAACAAATTCTATTACAAGGTTGGTGTCAACTTTCAGTAAACCTTAAATTTTGCTTTAAGTAATCGCTGAACTTACTTGGAAATTTTCCACCTTCAATAAAATTGCGAATAAGAGATCCTGCCATTAACCCTGATCCAAATATGTACAAGTATGCAATTGCTGGTAATAAAGAAGACAGGAAGCAGAAACATCACATATCTTGCAGCACTGAACAAAGGTTAATACATGCGGAAATAAAAATGGCACAGATTTTTTATACCTTGAGCAGTATTAACTTTTGAAAAAAACGCTGCAGCAAGGAAGGATAATACAATCTGCAGGTTAATGAAACTGAAGAAGAAAAAAACTGGATACTGTAGTCGTTCACCTTGAAAAAACTTAGACCTGCAAAGTAACAACGGATTAGATAAATAGCTTCATAACTATTATTTTGTTCAGACAGCCATAGTTGGATAGCTTGTTACCTATAAGGGATCCAAAAATGACAAACAACAAAAGATACACTGTAGACAAAGTAAGGAAGTACGCGTAGTAGATCATCCAGTAAGGGCCGTTCCCAAGCCCATGCATTTTCATCATTGTTCGAAGCTTCTGTTGCTTCTCATACACAAGGTAAGTCAGCATAACCTGCATACAACTAAGAGGTTCAAACATTGCAGTCACGCAACGAGTTACTCTGCATAATTTTTATGGTATGCTAGATTTCCTCTTACATTCAATCAAATATATAGTAATAACAAAACAAATTATTGTCAACTCTGGTACCATTTACCGGGAAAAGCAATGCAACAACCCATTCAAAAAAGAGGGCCAACAAGAGAAGAAAAATCAATCGTCAGACGAGTCGCTTGCTTAGGCATTTCTTTTGTGAACTCGAGCAACATTTTTATGCCTGAACCTTGGCCTTGTAGAAATTGGAGATAGGCATTTGATACCTACACATATGTCAAGAAATAGGTTATATGGGGGAGAATGGGTTTTATAAGTCAGTGGACTGACAGTTAATAGTGCTGAGTCAGTATTATTATCTATGAAGTACATGGAAGTGATGGAACTCACCGCATTCAGTGAACGTGAAACACGCTGGAGTCCGAATGGCCTTGGAATATAAGAGATATTCTGATAAGTCGAGTTATACAACGCAAGCACACTGAAACGCTTCTCATTTGAATCTTGGAAATCATAGGCTATAAGAAAAGAAGTAGTTAATTTACTTGTGTGTTAATGCTCACGTGTAATGAAACAACAGCATTGTAGGCATAGGGAAGGAAAGGTGCCGTACCCATTGCAACTTCACTTATTCCTTGCCCTACTTTCCCTTTCCGGTAACCCTTAAAGGTTTCCTCATTGATTGTTATTGAACTATTCCGCCACAAGGGTAGACCTTGAACACATTTTATCTCTGCTAAATTAAATTTAGAAGTTCAGATATGAAATCCTTTTCAACCAAACACTTCAGAAGAGGCGCATAAATGGTAATACAAAGAGATCATTGAGGCAAAGCATAGAGGTTGATGGTTCTTAATAACTAGGCAAGTCGACAAATAATAAAATTATTTTGCATTACACTGAGAAACGGAAGTAGCAATACACTATACAAACTTTACCTTTCTGAACATTAATAGGACCAATGATTGTGCGGACCGTAATTGAATCCCTGGACTTGCATTGAGATTGAACTACGTAAATTGGTGCACCCGAGATAATAGCAGGTTCAATGAAGCCGGTAGAAGTACCTGGTACATTTGTCCCCTGAAATTACATGATAAGAAAGCAAGTTTCGACTGACTGGTTTCCTTACAGAAACATACAATAGAAGTAGTAGTCTAGTTATTTTAACTTACAAGGAGAAGACTAGACACGCTTGTAAAATCAGAAAGATTTGTAAGTGCCGAGTCTGTCAACATGTTCTGCATGACACCTGTCAAACAAACAAGCAAAACTGATGGTTAGAGAAATATGGTATATTCGAAGAGTATGCTATCACCCTTAATTCCGTTGTTACAGTACAAATTCAAGTACAAAAAGCAAAATTTGCTCTTAGCCCAATAGGCTAAATAATTTTGGGGGATTAAAATAATTAAATGACACAGATTACTTACTTGTAGATAGACTTTTATTTGCTCCCGTGAAGGGTATACTGGCCGGGCAGGACTGTGATTTTCTGCATGATGCATCCGGAAGGCCTGTGAACAAATTAGAGGAATCCTGGATGGCACGATATTCGGGAAGGGGTACTTGCAGGAGAGCAGGCCATTCTGGAGGATTTGGTATAGGGCAACTGCCAGCCTGATCCAGTGTAGAGTACTGAATTCCACACACATTTTGACAAGGAACTGAGCTATTCACATTAATACACTTGCAACCACACTTGTATTTTGGTTTATCCAACAAATTGTTGATGACTCGCTGAAGGACACTGAGTAGTAAACAGAGGTATATTGGAACTACTATTAGCCGAATGGTTGCCTTCCTGTTACGTTTCTGCAAAGTGATGAAACATGGTTGACCTCCTCTTAGCACAAGCCCAACAACAAGCATATACAAATTGTTCAATATAAAGGTCCATATTTGTGACGGAGAAACCTAGAAATATTAATATCATTTTGACATGAATAGGCATGCACATGGATAATAAAAACTTTCAGCGCTAAACATAGCAGAACACACAGCACAGATGATTGGTTCTGTTTGGATACGGAGTTTTTTTTACATTCTTTCAAGAATACACTTTTTTTCAAAGTACCATCGTAACATAGGTCTTTATAACTTGGACATGATGGAAACTGGGGTATTATAAAACATGCTATATTTCATAGCAGGATGTTTTAAGCCATTAGAAAGTTACTCTGAAACTACATTTTTTCCAAAATGACCAACGCTTGATATGCACGTCCTGCGTCATGCCGGCCCAAGTCTGAGTTTGTTTGTTGATATGCCCACCAAAACGTCGTATATTTGGGGACAGAGGTAGTAACACATACCTAGATCTTCCATAGTGTATCGGTCAATAAATTTGAACAAATGCTACTCCCCCGGGTTCATTTTAAGTGTCGGAGAAAAACAACTGCCTACGTACAATTCCTAGTACTACGGAGGTAGTAGCCTTAATAATAGGTTGTTTGAGATAATACAAAGGCTCCTTTTAAATAAACTAAAATATATGGATGAATTATTGTTCTTTATAAGGGTTGGTCGGTTGGACTAATAATAATTTTAAAACAAAGCACTTCCTATAAGTACCAAATGCACGGTGTTTTTCTAGCAATACAATTATGAAACAACTGCGCTGTTCAGAAATTATTTTATTGTTATGGGAACAAAACGTGTCACCTAATGCGTGGTATTGACAAGGAATTGGTTTCGAATATTACAGTTATTTTAAAATCTCTTAGCATTGAAACAGCAAATTGTATCGTTTCCCATTTAACATCTATAAGTACACACCACTCAAGCTATAATCTGATATCAACCTGATGGCTAACAGGACAATTGACCACAATCATGCCAAAGACATTATGGTGAATAAATGGACCAAATTTGGCCGCGGTAGCAGTAGATCGCGGCAACATCACCAGAAAAGGTGACATTCGTAAATACTGGAGCAGCAGAAGGTATCAAATGTTGTCGCCCTGGCCATGTTCGTGTTTCAGTTCTGTGGACGCCGTTCGGCGTCAGTGTTGTGTGCTGCTGTGTGTAGCTCGGTGTGGTCTCAGTTTCCTCCATGAAGATGTCCATTCTGAGTTGGAATGTGAGGGGAATCAACAGCTTTGCAAAGCACAGAGCAGTGCAGCTGTTCATCTCCAGCCTCGGTGTGAATTTTGTTTGCCTACAGGAGACCAAGTTGGAGGTCATTACGAAAGCTTTGGTGATTGAAACTTTAGGACCGAGATTTGGGACAGTTTCTTTTACTTGCCAGCAGAGGGAACTCGTGGAGGGATTTTAATCGCCTGTTCAGATGATTTTATCGCCTCGGAGGAGCCAATGACTGCAGGCAGGTTTTCGGTCTCTGGAATGGTAGTTTGCAAGGCCGACAACAGGTCCTGGTCGATCACTGGCGTTTATGGGCCGCAAGAAGATCAAGATAAAAACTAAGGTGAAGATCCCGCTAAAAACTAAGGTGTTTGCGTGGTATCTCCGTCGAGGTGTAATTCTTACAAAAGATAATCTTGCCAAACGCAACTGGCACGGAAGTAAAAAGTGTGTCTTCTGTCAACATGACGAGACTATTACACACCTTTTCTTTCAGTGCGAGTTCGCTAGGTCTATATGGTCAGCCATCCAGATAGGTTCTACCTTACATCCCCCGCGTTCCGTTGCAAATATTTTTGGCAACTGGTTAAACGGGGTAGATCCTAGGTTTAAACTCTTCAGTAGGGTGGGAGCGATTGCCGTTATTTGGTCGCTGTGGCTATGTAGAAATGACAAGGTTTTTAACGATAAAGATGCTTCTATTATGCAGGTTATCTACCGGTGTACAGCAACGATACGAGCATGGTCGGCACTGCAGCGTGTGGAGCACCGGGACTTTTTTTTGAGGTGGCGTCACGTTTGGAGGCTGCGGCCAGGGAGTTATTCTCCCGGCATGGATGGCAACATAGTCTCCGGATAGACCTACCAGCATCTTAGGCGGCTTTACAATTTCTCATGATGATATGTAATTCGCCTTTTTAATTTCAGCATTAGATTCTCTTGAACTCGTGAACTTGTGGCTGTGTGCATCCTAGTTATGCAGAGGCCGGGTGTAATGCTTAAAACTATTAAGTAATAAAATTCCCTTTATCTAAAAAAAAAAGGAAGATCAAGATAAGAAGGATTTCTTGCTAGAGTTACGGGATCTGCAAACCATTATGAAGCCTGAGTGGATGATAGTTGGGGATTTCAACCTAATAAAGAAGGCAGAGGGAAAAAGCAACAGAAACCTCAACCTGAGGATGATTGGCAGGTTTCGGGCTTTCATGAGTGACCTCGAGCTAATTGATTTTCCATTGCTTGGCCGCCGTTTTACCTGGTGCAATGAGAGGGAGCATGCGACGCACACAAGGATTGACAGAGTACTTGTGACCAAAGAGTGGGATCTGTCCTTCCCTCAGTTCCAACTGTCGCCAGCCTCGACAAACGTGTCTGATCATTGCCCGATTGTCCTGAAGAATATGCAGTTCAATTCCTTTACTGGGTTCAGGTTCGAAAACTACTGGTTGAAAACAGAGGGGTTTGCGAACATTGTGGTGCAGGCTTGGACGAAGGCTGTGCGCTCTGGCGATCCAGTGCGTGTTCTGCACACCAAGCTTTGTAGGACTGCTGCTGCCCTGAAGAAATGGAACAGGGTTTACAGAGGGAGATGGTAAAACAATCCAACATCGCCAATGAGGTTATACTTTGCCTTGATATGGCGCAGGAAGAAAGAGATCTTTCCGAGCATGAACGAGATCTGCGCAAGTTTCTGAAGAACAAGCTTCTGGGTTTTGCGGCAGTGGACAGGAGCAGGTGGAGGCAACGTTCGAGATTAATATGGATAAAGGAAGGAAATGCCAATACAAAGCTGTTTCATCTAAGGGCGAATGGTCGCCGGAGAAAAAATCATATACCTGAGCTTGTGGGACCTAATGGGGTGGTCGTTGATCACAAGGGAAAGAGCAAAATTTTGAGGGATCATTTCAGAGGAATTTTAGGCCAAGCTGACGCCAGTACGGTCAACCTTAACTGGGACTTCATTATGGTGAATTCTGCCAGTCTGGGGCATCTTGATTTACCTTTTTCGGAGGAGGAGATTCAGAAGACTATTTTTGGGATGCCGGGAGGGAAGGCCCTGGGGCCTGATGGTTTCACAGGGGTGTTCTTCAAGAGTTGCTGGCCAGTAATCAAAGATGATTTGCGGAGTGCTCTCAATCAGATGCATAGTCTCAAAGGGGATAATTGGGGGCTACTGAATACGGCCAATTTGGTGTTGTTGCCTAAGAAAGATGGAGCTGCGGCTGCTAGTCATTTCAGACCTGTCAGCCTGATGCATAGTATCTCCAAGGTGCTCTGTAAACTTCTGGCCAACAGTTGGTATCTCATTGCCAGAGTGCTTTTGTCCGTGGCCGATCTATACAAGACAATTTCCTTTATGTCAAGAACACAATAAGGGTGGCCCACACTAAGAAGAAGCCTCTAGTTTTCCTAAAGCTTGACCTTGCAAAGGCCTTTGATAGTGTCGGCTGGCCGTTCCTTCTGCGGGTCATGCAGCAGATGGGTTTTGGACCAAGGTGGCGGGATTTAGTGGCGTTGATACTTGCTACCTCTTCTTCGAGGGTTTTGCTAAACGGGCTGCCAGGAAAACCTTTCCGTCACCACAGAGGGCTGCGTCAAGGGGATCCGTTGTCACCGATGTTATTCATTCTGGTTCTAGAGCCTTTACAGAGGCTTTTGCAGCTGGCCATGAGCACAGGAGTGTTGTCTCCTCTAGAGCTGCAGTCTGCACGTCTGAGAGCAAGTTTCTATGCGGACGACGCAGCGATCTTTGTGAACCCTGTGGAGCATGAAGTCAAGGCGATTCAGAAGATCTTCGAGCTTTTTGGTGAAGTGTCTGGGCTAAAGACTAACATCCACAAGTGTGTCGCCTACCCACTAAGCTGCTCTCACCTGAATTTCACTCATGTTATGACAGGCTTCGGAGGGGCAATAGGCTCATTCCCATGCAAGTATTTGGGGTTGCCTTTGGGTCTTAAAAAACCAACCAGAGGAGAGCTAGAGCCAATCCTGGACAAGATTGCTGGTATGCTGAAAGTGTGGAAAGGGAAGCTGATGGATAGAGCAGCTAGACTGAGATTGGTCAACACTGTGATCACAGCGCAGGCCACATATCACCTCACGGCGTTCCCGGCTGACAAATGGTTCATTAAGAAGATTGACAAAATTAGAAGAGGGTTTCTTTGGAGTGCAGAAGAAGAGGCGAAAGGAGGGCAGTGCCTGGTCAACTGGAAGCGAGTGTGTGCACCAAGATACCTTGGTGGGCTTGGCATCAAGGACATCTCGGCTTTCAGTACTTCTCTCAGGCTCAGGTGGTTGTGGCACAATTGGGATGCGGAACAGAGGCCTTGGCAGGGGACGACAGTGCCTTGTAATGCATCGGAGCGATGTATGTTTGCTGCCTGCACAACGATCCATCTTGGCAATGGGGAGCTGGCAAAATTCTGGACAGATTGTTGGCTTGATGGAGAGGCCCCGGCTCTATTGGCACCTGCTCTTTTTAAGCTCGCCGTTAGAAACAATCTGTCGGTAAAAGAAGCCCTGCAAGATGGTCGCTGGATGAGGGGGCTACGCAGGGTGGAGAATCGCCAGGATCTTGAGCTGTTTGTGCTCTTATGGGGAAGAATTCAGGAGGTGCAGCTGACTGACGAGGCAGACACAATCAGCTGGAACCTGTCTGCTAACAAGGTTTACTCTGCTAGATCGGCTTACGACGCACAATTTTTTGGCAGGATAAAACTGCCTGACCTGGAACGAGTGTGGAGGGTGAAAGCAGAAGAAAAGGCCCGATTCTTCACTTGGCTATTGCTCCAGGGTCGGTTGTGGACTGCTGATAGGTTGCACAGAAGAGGCTGGACGCACGACGATAGGTGCTGCCTATGTGACCAGGTTTTGGAGAGCGCAAAGCACCTCTTCCTGGATTGCCCGTTCGCCAAAGAGGTTTGGGCGGAATTGGCGAGCTCCGACGCTGCTCTGGTTCAGATTGTAAATACCGTGTCTAACATCCAGGAGTACTGGACAGAGCTGAGTAAGGGTTCCAAGCCGCAGATCACTATGGCTTCGTACACTGTTTGGAACATCTGGAACAAGCGCAATCGAAGAATCTTCCAGGGAAAGAAGATGAGGCCGCCGGCGGTCGCTGACCTGGCGAAGAATGAGATGTGCACATTCATGTTAGCTCACCGAGTAGGATAGCTTGTTATTATGTGTTGTTGGGGTGTGGCTTGGTCCCCCTGGTGTGAGTGTGTTCGCCTGCTGAGGCGCTGTAACTTCATGGTTTTGTTCTACCCCTTCTATAATGCAAAGGCAGAACTACTGCCGTTCAGTTTCAAAAAAAAAAGTAGCAAATAAGACTGAATTTCTGCATCGATCTTGCAGCTGTATGAAAACCTAACCTTCCCTTGCTTTATATCCTAAGCCCACGGCATCAGATCACCAGACACCCACCGAATCCAACCCAACCCAGTATTTCTTACTACGAACCCAAGAAAAGAAATGAACAGAAAAAATTAACTGAAGGAAAAACGGGCGGGCGTGGATCAGACCTGGAAGATGAGATTTTTGCGGAGGAGGGCATTGGTCTGCGAGGCGAAGCTCGGTGGCCTCGATGCGCCGCCGCCGCCAGCAGCAGCAGCAGCCGCGCCCGCCGCCAAGGGCTCCATTACGCCTTGCGCGGCAGCTGTTCTTGGGTTCTATCTGTATCTCTCTTCACCTTCCCGTTGACCCAATTTGGATGTGGAAGAGAAAGGGCCAGGAGTTCTCAATAGCCGTTAAGTGAAGAGGGGGATTTATATGGGGGACTGCACAAGTGATGCTTCCCGCCACAAAAGACTATTTTATCTTGTTTTCAACCAACTCTTCTTCTTCGCAAGTGCATCTTTGAACGTCCAAAGAGGTTGGAGGGAGTAGTACTCTTCAGCGGAACATCCGCGTCGTATAAATATCATTTTTTTTTTCCTCTCTGTTCATCATCCTAACGTCTATGCGTGCCATGAAAATTTAGAAATATATTAATTGTTTGTTTTTTAGATTGTAATTGTTTGTTTATAGTTTAATAACGTTGGATGCTTTCAGGGCTGCAGATGAATTTTACTCTTTATTTTTCATACAACTGCATTTTATAATCCTATCAATAAAAACCTCGGAGAGTTGATGCATGCTTGGATCGTGAAAAATACATACAAATTTTAAAAATTATGGATTGTCAAATTAATGGCAATATGTGGTTTATTTCGCACCTCTTTTTCTTATGCCCTCTTGCAAGATACATCGGGAATGTGTTTAGCTCTGTCTTTGGTATCAACTTACAATTTGTTTCGATTGACCAATGCAAAAATGAAGGGGGAAATAAGAGTGACCAGAGTTTTTTTTTTTTTTGCGAATTCAGAAAGCTTTATTGGTTAACGACAGGATTACAACCACTCAAAGAGTGTCAACGAGAAAACCTGGGTTATAATTGATCCACAAACATCTCCTCCTATCACCACTAGCTTATTTAGCACAGTAATGGGTCGCATTATTAGCTTCACAACCAATATAACATATGCTAAAACTAGTAAAATGCTCTCTTAATCTCCCTCATCTCTTGACAAAATAGCCATGATCTCCAACATGTCAATGGTTTCGTCATTGCACATATCACCAATTTCGTTGGTGTCGCTTCCAATAATCACATTTGTGTAACCCCTTTCGACTGCAAGTCTCGCATCATCACGTATAGCATGGGCTTCCATAATTTGAGCACTTGTAGCATGATCATACCACAACGCCTGGGCTCTTATTAGACCTCCTTGGTAGTCGCTTACCACCTGACCCGTGCTTCCGGACTGAAAATTCTCCTGGTAGCATGTGTCGGTGTTTATCTTTACATATCAACCTAGCTCTCACGGTTGAACGGCTCATGTTATTGTCATAACCATGCTCATCCACGCAACTCGAACTCCACAAAAACAAAGGGGACTCGAACACACCTGAAGCAAAGGGCTACAAAAAACTCAGTCGCGACACATCTCAACTCGCCATCACCATTGTTGCCAAAACAAGACACCATGCCAAAAGATTTAGGGCTTCCACCCCGACATCCCCGCAACAAGCAACATCATCGGTTTTGGCAACCAAGTCGGCTTGAATTTGATGCCTTCAACAAGGGGTTGCGACGCAAGTTCTGAAAGGCCTCTAACAAGGGTTTCCAAATAAATGTGACAATGTGCCCTCCAAAGAGCTTAGCGGCCGCCACGGGCTGCATGCGCCGCCTTTAATCTGGGCAAGATTTCCACCCTTAATTGCCAATACGCCCTTTTCTGGGCCCTCGCCACGCAAAGTTGACCAGTTGAGCTGCACGACAACCCTGGATTTAGATCCAGCCATGGTAGGCCAATCTGACGCCCAATTCAAGGAGAACGAAATTATATCTCCGAAAAAATGGCGGTTGGCGTGATTGAATTTGACTACATGATTTAAGCGTGATTTGCCTTGGAAAAGAAATTATATCTCCGAAAAAATGGCGGTTGTCGTGATTGAATTTGACTTTGGTACTTGCATATTGTTTGGGGATTTTTGCGTTGAGACTCTGTATTGGAGTTTGGAGGCGTTCACTGGAAATTCCAACGTCTTGATATACGCGTTTAGTTGATTTTTCAGCTAAGCTGATCCAGCACATGCACATCGCTAATTACCAAGAAATACCTGCCGGGTAATCTCTTCACGTGTGCGCTATCCCGAAGAACCAAAATCGATATGGGATTCCGAGCTCGGTTGACCGGAAAGGGCACCAACGTGCAAATCAAACAGAGTGAAGTAAAAAACGGAGACATAGTACTTGGCAATCTGCGAGCGTTGAGCAGTTGAAACTTGAAACACGTCAGATTTGTTTAATTTGCAACTAGGCTTCAGTATTACCAGTCGTTGCCTTCCCAGACACAAAATCCCCAGGTCATCTGGACCAGATGAGACCTGCACGGTCGCCTTCTCTGATTCTCTCTGCTTTTAACTGAATGGATTATGCGTCAGGTCTAAACATGCTGATCCAGGATCCCGCGTTCGAATAGGCAATTATTATCAGTTTGACATGGAGGACACTCGGATTACGTCCAACTAATCCTCTGCGCCTCTGTGTCACAGCTATAGCACAACGCGATGTTACTACTCCCTCCGTTCACAACTACATTGCGTTTTGTTTTTAGTCAAAATAAAACTTTGTGAAGTTTGACCAAATGTATAAGAAAATATATCAACATCTAAAATATACATTTGATATAATAAGAATCATCATAAAATATATTTTTCTACTATATACATTTACTATTTTATATGTTTATATTTTTGCGTATATACCTAGTCAATTCCAAAAGTTTGACTTTAAAATACTGTAGATAGCGAAATAAATAAAAAAGGATGGAGTACATACCTTTCCCATAAAAAATGTAATTCTTTTACCATGAAGAAGTCTTCCAGATGGTAATTTTGACCATCAGGCTTCTCTACAAATTATTACCTTACTTTCAAATTATTACAATTTCAATTATATTTCGTAATAAATCTAGGATTGTTAGTTTGATCTTTCTGGTCTTACTAATTCATTTCTTATATAGATGATTTATTGATTAAGCTTAGAAATTTTTGACCGATCGATATGCTGAAATGACTCATGTTTTTGGGTCGGAGGCTATTCATATTTTGTATAAACATGTCCTCTGGTTAAGTTTGACCTTTTCTCTCTTTTCTCTCCTCCTTGCTGATACGTCCAAAACGTATCTACTTTCCCGAACACTTTTACTATTGTTCCACCTCTAATTTGTATGATTTGAATGTAACTAACACGGACTAACGCTGTTTTCAGCAGAATTACCCTGGTGTCTTATTTTTGTGCAGAAAGTCAACTTTCGAGAAAATCCCTAGAAATAATCGCAAACATCCTATTTTACCAGAAGACCCACGGAGCCAGAAGGGGAGTCGGAGGCGACGCACCAGGCCACCACGCCAGAGCCCGGCGCGGCAGAGGTGAGCCCATGCCCAGGGTTGGCGTGGCCACCTCGGTCGCCCCCCGACGCCGCCCTTTCGACTACTTATTGCCTCTGACCTAAAAACATCGGGGAGTCCGTCGTTCTTTCGCGAAACACATCCACGCTCTGCCGCCACCGAAAACCCTAATACGGGGATCAGAAGTTCCGTTCTGGCACCCTGCCGGGACGGGGATTCGGAGGAGATCATCGCCATCGTCATCACCAACGCCTCTCCATCAACCATCCATGATTCCCCCATCGATGTGTGAGTAATTTCCGTTGTAGGCTGAAGGGGATGGTAGGGATTGGACGAGATTGTTCATGTAATAGATGTCAGATTGTTAGGGCATGGTGCCTAGTATCCATTGTTAGTGCTATTTATCGTTGTTGCACCTTGTTGTGCTTAGTGCTTGACACTTAGGGCCCGAGTGCCATGATCTCAGATCTGAACATGTTATTGAATCATGAGTATAATTATGTTTTGGATCATATCTGCAAGTTGTATACACCTGTCGTTGTCCGTAACCCGAGGCCCCAAAGTGACAATAATTGGGACAACCGGAGGGGATGGCTGTGACTTGAGGATCACGTGTGTTCACGGAGTGTTAATGCTTTGCTCCGGTACTTTATTAAAAGTAGTACGTTAATTGCCAGTAGTTTCCCTAGAGCCCCCGCTGCAAACGGGCTGGCAGGACAGAAGATGTTGTGCAAGTTTCTCATTGCGAGCACGTACGACTAAATACGGAACACATGCCTATGTTTGACTAGTACTTGGATGCTTTATTATTATCTACCTACAAATGCCCTGTGTTATGACTATTACATGAGTTATCTTATCCATGCAATGCCCGTACATCCGTCCCTATGTCTACAGTATTTTAATCCTGTCGTTTACCGAAATCACTACTGCTGTCTCCGTTACACTGTTGCTACTGTTACTTCAACACTGTTGCTGTTATATCACTGTTACTACTGATAAATTGTGTCGAGCAAGTTTGCTTTCAGGTGCAGCTGAACTGACAATTCATCTGTTAAGGCTTATATTTATTCTTTGGCTCCCCTTGTGTCGAATCAATAAATTTGGGTTTTACTTCCCTCGAAGACTGTTGCGATCCCCTATACTTGTGGGTCATCAAGACTATTTTCTGGCGCCGTTGCCGGGGAGCATAGCTTTATTTATAAGCTCATCTGAAGGTGATATTATTCGCTGCAATTTATTTATCATGGGGAAGGCTCGTGATCAGAAGGTGGCTATATTGCCATCCACTACAATGAAAGGTACAACTCTGAACACTGCTGCTGCTCTAGATTCACCGTCTGTTATAAGTCAACTTATCACACCACCTCATGCACGTATTTCACATGCCTAATGAAAATATTATTACACCTGCTGATTCACCTGGGTCGAGGGAATTCATTGATGATGATGATCCCGAGGAAGCCTATATAGATCTTGATGATGATTTTATTGATGAATGTATGAATTTTGAATCATCTGTTGATGCTAATGCTATAAGAAATCTTATTCAAAGGCGTGCTGTTAATTATAAATTGTCTCCTGATCCTAAGTTTGCTACGTCTCCTATAAATATAAGAGATAAAGATTATGATTTTTCTGTGGATTTGTCTCTTATATCCATTGCAGAGAAAGAACCTTTTCGAGGTGTCGAAAATGAAAGTGTTGTAGAACACATGAATAAGCTTTCTACTTTAAGTAACTTATTTTCTGATGATATTAAAAAACGCAGCTACTTCGTTACTAAAATATTTCCTTTTTCATTGAAAGATGATGCTAAAACTTGGTTTAGTAATTTATCTCCTGGTTCTATTAAAAGTCCTCTAGGTTTGATTGATCTTTTCTTCCAGAAATATTATCCTGCTAGTGCTCAGCATGCTGCTTTGCAGAGAATTTTTAACTTTAAGCAATTAAAGGAAGAAAACTTGTCTGAATCTTGGACAAGATTTTGCTATTTAATTAGAATTCGACCGAGACACCAACTAGCTAAAAATGAACTTCTTGATATATTCTATAATGGACTAACTGTTGAATCTAGAACCTACCTGGATAGTTATGCTGGTTGTGTTTTCAGGAAACGAACTCCAGATGAAGCTGAGGAATTAATGGCTAAGATAAGCCAAAATCATGAAGATTGGACTATTCCTGAACCTGCTCCAGTGCCCACACCGAGGAAAAGAGGTGTTATTGAATTGAATGATGAAGGAATGAGAGAAGCCAAGAAATCTCTTAAGGAGAGAGGAATTAAATCTGAAGATGTGAAGAATCTACCTCCAATAGAAGAATTATGTAAGCCAATTCCTCACCCTTCTACAGTTGAGGTACACTCTCTCCAATATTTTAATTCTGGTGATGTTCCTTATCGTAAGCCTCCTGATCAATGCTTAGATGAGTTGGATAATTTTATTGTTAAACAGGAGCATTTTAATATGAGAGTGCAAAATCATCTATTAGAAAATTCTCGTATTATTAGTAATTTGCATGATGTTTTGGAAAGAACTGCTAATGATGTTAGAGGCCGGGTTAAACATTTTAATATGGTTCAAACTCAAATGGATCAAATTACTAAAGTACAAAAAAGATCTGCTAGCTAAGAATTCTAACAATGATGGGAAACATGCTTTTGGTATAGAAACTAGGGGTGGTGCTTCTACTCAGGATCCCTTGTATCCTGAAGGACATCCTAAAAGAATTGAACAAGACTCTCAATTAACTGAAAAACCTGGTACTTCTTCTAAGAGAAAGAAGAAGAAACATAAACATGTTGTAGAGTCCTCTGAAACTTGTGAGAAGATTTCTACAAATTACGTCGCATGGAACACCATAGTGTTGTGGTGTGTTTTGACGTCGTAATCACACTCTATTGGATAGTGTGTGGTAAATAAAATCTCTTATCGAATTATTGTGATCATTGGAGTCATATGGTAGAAACAAAACATTCACGTTAGATAATAGGGAAACCATCTAATCCGTGGAGACAATACCATATGAGTGATGGCATGGCTTTTAGCCTAGATTGTCGTTTCAGTAATTTAGTGTTTTGATGTGATCAAACCTAAAATGGATAAATCTTTGTAGTGTACCATACCTAAAGAATTAGTTGGGTACATGTCTCACGACATAGGCAAAGTCGTTGCCGGAATATACCTTGCAAAAGAAATAGTTTCTTGTCCAGGGGTATAAGTGAGAAAGAAAGTAGAGCAAGACAAAGTTGAACTTTTTCTCCAGACATCAGAGTGGCGCAATGAAAACTGTTTCCGGTGTCGTCCTCCTCAACTTAAGGGAAGCTGATGATAAAGATCATGATGCTCTGAGCTCATACTAAAATGTAGGCGTACGGGGTTGTGTTCCGCATTGTGTGGTACGACAATCTTGTTATGAAGGTCATGTTAATGGAACATGACAAACCTACGAACTACGAAGAAGAGATGGTAGACCTAAGTCCGAGAAATGGCTATGAGCCATATATGATCCGAAATAAAATCCATGTACGGTTACCAAGTAATGACTTGGGAAGATTTTCTTGATGGCATCCAGGCCGTTAAAAGAATATGGAATTTTATGAGAGAATAGACACTGATAAGGATCGATTTGTCGTAAAACAGTTCCGACATATTCAAAAGTTGACCACAACGAGATTTTGTCTCAAGTGGCGAAGCCTAAATCTATTCAGGGTCGTTTAGCAATTACTATAATTTCAAATTGAGAAATTGATAGATGGATAAGGAAACCATGTTTCTTAATGGCAACATTAAGAAAGAGTTGTAATTAGTACAATAAGATGGCTTGTTGATCCTAAGGATGCTAAACATGTATGCAAGTTTCAGCTGTCCATTCATGGGCTGAAGCAAGCATATCGGAGCTGGAATCTTCACTTTGATAATGTGATCAAAGGATTTTGGAGTTGTCCAAAATAGTTGAAGAAACCTGCATTTTCAAAGAAGTGAGTGGGAGCTAAGTAGCTTTTCTTGATCTGATATGTGAATGGCATATTTGAGTGGGAGCTAAAAGAAATTCCCTGGTCTTATATGCGGAAGGCATATTTGAGTGGGAGCTATGTGTCATTCCTAATTTTATATTAAATGACATATTGAGAATGATACAGATCCTCTAGTAAAGTATAAAGGATTATTTAAGTGATTAAATTTTCTATGAATGAAGTTAGGAGTATTAGGCATCCGATCTATAATTGTATAGATCAAATAGGGCTTAATAACATTAGGTCGGAATATTTTCCTAGGTTAAGATTCTGAAGTGTTTCAGAATAGACCAAGCGAAGAAAAAAGGTTCTTGCTTGTATGCCTAGGTAAAATATTAAGTTTATTTTGGCCTTTCAGCGATAGCTAATGAAAGAAGAAAAAAGGATGTTCGACATCCTCTATGCCTCAGCCATAGGTTCTATCAGACTGAAAGCTCGACTTGGTGTGACCCAAGTTCTTGGTTGAAGAACGGGTTCTAGAGCGATCCTTGGATGGATCAATGAACAAACGTTAAGTATATTCTTCAGTGTCTGTGAGAACTGAGGATATGTTTTTCTGGTAAAGGGTAAGAGTGAAAAGACAACTTGCCGTAAAACGGTTACGATGATGCAAGTTATGACACTGACACATACGACTAGAAATCTCATATAGGAGATGTCCTTTGTTTTGAAGAAAGACATGGTTAGCTTGCGAAGTCGCATATGAACAAGGGCGTAGCCAGGCCCCAGGCTACACCGGCCATGGCCTGGGGCGTGGCACCTAATTTCTTTACTGAATGTCGCTACTGTAGTTAATTTTTGCACTGTTTATCGCTGTAACAAGAGCTTGGCCTGGGGCTTTGCTCTATCCTGGCTACGCTACTGCATATGAATGCACTGTCGCATAATCTACATAGATATATGAATATATGGCAACTTCAGAAGTAGCAAGTATGGTTGAACTGAGCGGTTTTCCGAGCATGTGTGGTTCCCCTTAATAGATCTCTTAGACTTTTAAGGCCCATGCTACGCGAAGGTTCGAGTCTCACTCCATCGACTAAGATATATTTCACCGTTATCATATGATACGGGATGATGTCAAACAAGTTGACATAGAAGTGTTGCAAAGTACGTACAGATCTCAATATGGGAGATCCGTTGACTAAACTTCCTTTTCCACGAAACAAGCATGCACCAAGTTGCTATAGGTGTTTAAGCTTCTACCAAAGTGGTAAACTAGATTAAGTGTTACTCTAGTGCAAGTGGGAGACTGAAGGAGATATGCCCTAGAGGCACTTAATAAAGATAGTTTATTTTTCATATATTAGTTGTTCATTATATGTTTTATACCATGCTATAACTGTATTAGGCGAAAACATTAATACACGTGTGGTAGATAAACAACCAGGTCCCTAGTAGCCGCTATCTAACTAGTTCATTGGGCAATTGATGATCGAGGTTTCCCGATCATGTGACATTCAGTCAGTTGACAATGGAGTCATGTCATTGGGTGAATGACGTGATGGACATACCCAATATTTGTAGGACGTAGTCATTACGCCTTTGATCGTGAGATCAACTCTTATCGCTATTCCTGGAAGATGCTTTGATTGCATCAAACGTCATTACTTATATAGTATGACAATAACGGTGTCCCTCTCGGGTATCAGAAGGGAGTATGTTGAGACGAGGGATCAAGAGTGGGATTTGCCAATCCGCATAGCAGGATAGATACTCTGGGCCCACTCGGTGAGATTATGTCAATAAGCTTGCAAGCATGTGACTAGGTCACGGGGACATAATATCAAGGACGAGTAAAGAATAGTGTTGTCGATAACGAGATCAAGCTAGGTATCATGATATCTAAGAACGAGTCTCGGATACGCTAAGTATCGCCAGGCAAAAGGTTTAAGACTCGACGTCTAAGGTTCGAACGATAAAGTTATTCGTTATCTCACAGGGATTAATCCTGGGTATCCAAGGTCCACGGATTAGTCATTAATCGGAGAGCATGTCTCGATTATGTCTGGCGAGATCTCGAACCGCTAGGGTAACACACTTAAGGGGAGATGACATGTATAATAGATTGGAAATAGAAGAGAAAATAAAAGAGAGCACCGGAAGCGTTCCGGGATAGTTCCGATGGAGATCGGAGAGCAACGAAATAGTTTTCTGAGCTGGAATTAATTAGATAAAATGTATTTGATATTAATTAGTTGAATTAATGATTAAATATATTTTTATTTAATTAAATTCGAATTTTAAAGGCTGCACACCTAGATGGGCCTAAAGAGGCCCATGAGGGGGAAGTCCCCCCTCTTGGTGCGGTTTGGGAGGGGAACCGTAGGTGGGCCGAATGGGGCCCACCTAGGGGTGGCAGCCCCCCTTGGTGCGGCTGCACCATGTGGGATTAGTCCCACATGGCTAAGCCAAGGGGAGTTGCACCCTCCCCTCCCCTTTATATAGAGGTGCACCCATGCCTTTGAAACACACCAATTTCTCTCTCTCTCCCGTTTAATCGTGACTCCGCAATTGGAGTCGTGTACGGGGTGAGTGTTTCTCCACCATAAGCACACCGCCGTGCTGCTGGTTTTCCGGTCCAAGTCTTCCGCTGCTCATTCCTGGATCGGGGCCAGGAGGAAGTCATCTTCGCCGTACGTGTGCGATTCCCTGCGGGGTGCCATGCCTGTGGCGCTCGGAGGTCCTCATCCTCTACACGACCTTGAGGTCGGCTTCGTCGGCTTCATCGACAACGCTTGTGCGGGAGCGTGATCCCCGCTTTTCGGTCTACAAGGGTATGTATATCGATCTTCTGCGTATTACTATATCTGCATAGTATAGATCCTGGCTAGTTTAAGGTTATCGTTGTTAGGAAATTTTTTGTTTTCTGCACACGATCCCCTTCAAAAACCAATGCCTTTTCTAATAAGAAACATAAATCCAAGGAAGAAGAACACTACAACAAATTTTGTGAGTGGATGAAACCTTTGTTTTTGCAAATTCCTTTGACTGATGCTATTAAGTTGCCTCCTTATTCGAAATATATGAAAGATATTGTCTCTAACAAAAGGAAGATTCCTAATGAGGAAATTTCTACTATGCTTGCTAATTATTCTTTCAATGGTAAGGTCCCAAAGAAGCTTGGAGATCCAGGTATACCAACTATTCCTTGTTCCATCAAAAATAATTATGTTAGAACTGCACTTTGTGATCTTGGAGCAGGAGTAAGTGTGATGCCTTTCTCCCTTTATAAAAGACTGTATTTGGATAAATTGATACCAACTGATATATCTTTGCAAATGGCTGATAAATCTACTGTTGTCCCCGTTGGTATATGTGAGGATGTTCCTGTTCAAGTTGCTAACAATTGCTTGATTTTAACTGACTTTGTTGTGTTGGAAATGCCTGAAGATGATAATATGTCTATTATTCTTGGAAGACCTTTTCTTAACACTGCAGGAGCTGTTATTGATTGCAATAAAGGGAAGGTTACTTTCAATGTCAATGATAAAGAGTATACTGTTTATTTTCCCAAGAAGCAGGATAAAATATATGGTGTTAATACAATTGCAAATTTTAGTACTGTCAAAGTGGGAAGTATTGATTGTCCTATATATGATCATCATGAAGGATATCAAAATATCATGGTGGGATCTATAGCTATTCAATATAAGGTAAAATGATGGTTTCATGTAGCTTAATTCTTTTATGTCAAATAAAATATATTTGGTGGCAAGACTTGATCAACCTTGTTAACAAATACATTTTAGATGCATAAAATTGTTAAACAACATTCTCTCCCTCTCACCTGATCTACCCACTGTTTTACCTCTGTCATTACAAATTTTTAGTGATGAATAGTTCAGTTATAAAATTGTTTTTGCTGCTATTCATTGTTTTAAATACCCAGAAATCGCTCGAAAATAAAAGTTGTCAAAAATTTCTGGAAAAATTACGAAAATTCCTAGTTTGAAAAATGGAGCGTGGGAGCACCTGGGGATGACCAGGGGGACCCACCAGGCCCCCCCTCGGCGCGGCAGAGGCAGGGGCGCGCCCTGCCCTGGCGTGGGCCCCACCTGGCCATCCACATGGTGAGTTTCCTCCCCATCCTTTCCCACTCCCAACCAAACTCACCACCATTGCTCAAACTCGTGTTCTTGCTGTTCTTGCTCGAATTTTTCGATCTCCTTGCTCAGCCCATCTTTGTTGCTGAGATTTGGATCATTTGTTCTCCGGTAAGTGACTCCCCCGATTATCCAAGTAGAATTTTGTTTGGTTGTGTATATCTATAGTATTTGGCTGCTGTAGGTGACATGTTAAGTGAGCTTGCATGCTTGTTCTTTGCTTAGATTAATTAGTTTTGATGCATGTGTAGCCCTCTTGCAAGTTTCTATAGTAGTTCTCTTGCTTTTAGTTGCTCCAAAATCATTTTTATGAGAATTGTTAAAAATTCAGAAAAGGAAGATGGATGGGAATGTGCATGGACATCCAATTCATGCTGGAGATTTAGTTGTGCATGAAGTAATGGGGGTTAATCGTGAAGACTCCGTGTTCCCTGCAATTTATCCATGCCACGAGTTTATGTCTGCTGCAGGAATCCTCCATGATTTCATCACACTAACTTCTAATGCAGAGTTGGGGCAATTTGTTTCTGATGAGCCACATCAGTATGCAAAACTGACTATGTCAGTTGTGCAAGATTTCAGATTTGATTGGGCTTTGCAAGTCCCCATGGTTCATTATAAAATTTATAATGTTCCTGTTGATCTCCCCTTTCATGATTTCTGCACAGCCATCAAGGTACCACAGTGGGGGTCATATGCGAAGATTGAAGGGCAACCTAATCATCTAGTGGAACTTTACTCGGAAATCACCAAAGGTAGAGGTTTTGTAGGTGAGGGTTGTAAGATTCGACATATCCTGCTCCCTGCTATTCGATACTTCGCTTATTTCATTAGTAAGTGTGTTCTAGCCTGGAAAAATGCTAATAAACTATCTGTGTATGACTTGGCATTTCTTTCAGCTGCCTTGAGGAATGATAAGACTTATAATTTGGGTGCTTTGATTGCTTTTCGTCTTTCGACTAACCGTGAAAAAGGGAGTATTTGTGGTGGTCTCATTGCTTCCAGGTTGTTAGCCTATCACCAGTTGGGACCTCATTACGCTGATATTGAGCTTCCTAGAGCTAGACTTGATATCAACTCCATGATAAGTCATCAATTTGTTACCAATTGATCTACCATTGATAATTTATCCTATGAATTGATTTTTGTTACTGTCTCTAGGCGTAGACCTAAATTTTCTGAGTGAATAGTTTGTTTGCCTGCACCTCTTTTGTTTAACCTTGATGTCAGGCAAGGATGGTCGTTCTCAGAGGAGGACCTCGACGCATACATGGTGGAGCATGGCACCCAGGCCGAACCTGAGGAGGGGCAGCCCGGGCAGGCAAGCTCTTCACACCAATATGATTATGCGAGTGGTACTTTTCCTTCTTTGCAGGATGATTCTATGATCATGCTAGGAATGATTTACCATCATGGAGCTCTTACCAGCCGTGGGGATGATTGACTCCCAATTAGGCCAAAAGCCTAAGCTTGGGGGGAGGTACCGTATGCTGACATTTCACTCATTTCCTATATTCATATCATGCCAATTCTTTGTATATCCATATTTCGCTTTCTTTTATTTGTTCTTCCTTGTGTTTGTTTTATTTTCTCAAAACCCCAAAAGACCAAAAATATTTCGTTATTTCTCTATCTTTTACTTCTGTTATTTCGAATTGTAGTTTATTTTGCTTCTTTAATTTTCGGTTCAATATTAAAAACCCAAAAAGATTTCCTTTGTTTATTTGTTTCTTTCCTAATTTGCTTTAAAACCAAAAACCCAAAAATATTTGTTGCTCTTCTTGTGTTTTGTATAGTTTTTCCAGAGTCAACAGCTGTCCGTGACTCGACTTGGGGCTTGGTTTTCATTTCATATCATTCAAGTCATGCAAGTGAAAGGCAATAATGACGATGTTCGACAACTTGGATGTGGTGAGAGGCTGGTATGAACTCTATTTGTTTTCATTTTTGTACATATACTTATCCATATGGACATGCTTAGTCTATCATGGTGGTGGTTATGTTATTTAATGTTTGCTTGTTAGTTCATGTCTCTTATGATCAATTCCAATTTACTGATTATGGATAACCTGTCATATAGATATTTGCTTGCATTGTTTTATTCGTAAAGCGGTATGGCATTGTGGTATCCTCCTCTGAATGATTTACTTGAATCGACTTGGCACGTGCTCACACATGTTTATGACTCAAAGCAAAAGTCAATCAAAGCCTCGATGATTTATTTTGCCTCAGAGTTTTAGTATCACTTTTATGCCACTGTTAATTTTATTCTGTCGCAAGTATGATTATGACGGTTATGCTCTCTTTGTTGTCGCTTCCCAGTCTATTGCTAGCCTTCACTTGTACTGAGCGGGAATGCTGCTCGTGCATCCAAAATATTTAAAACCAAGTTATTCCAAAGAGTCCACTATAAATTCCTCTGCATGGTATTTCACACCATTCCAAGTAAATTTTCATGTGCTACCTTTAAAATCTTCAAAATATTTCTCATTTTGTGACACTGTTTTTAGCTCATGAGGACGTGGTAGTTGGGATTATTATATTCCATGCTAAATTTAGTTTCTCAGACTAGCAGCTTACATCTGCTTATCTACTTTTATTTTGCACAAAAGCTGGTTAGACCACTATAACATCTGAAAAGTAATAAAAAAAGACACTCCTCCATGGTATGTGATTGTTGGCAGGCACCCGAGGATTCGGTTAGCCATGGTTTGTGAAAGCAAAAGGTTGGGAGGAGTGTCAAACTATATAAAAGTGCATGCTATAAATACCTAATATCAATATCTCGGAACCGCTCTAAAAACTTGTTTAGCATGGAAGATGGTAAGAAGTCTATTACTATTCGTTGACAGGAACAACCACCTCTCAAAACAATTTTACTTCTGTTTTATAAATAAAAAGCTCTAGCATATGTTAATCCCTGCTTCCCTCTGCGAAGGGCCTATCTTTTATTTTAATGTTGAGTCACTATCCTTTCTTTGAGCACTTCTTCGAGAGCACAACTGTCATTCTTAGTGAAATGTACTTGTCCCAAAATACGGTTATTTGTGGTATAACTTTGATGCTTTTATCTCTGATATCTTTTTATCTAGTCCTCATTTAAATTTCAGAGGTGCCCGGTGATGCATGTAAAATGCATACATGAACTTTGCACTATATTACTTATATTCCAGTCATATTTGCATCATATAAGGGTTATATCAATGTTTTATAATGATTTTTGGAATATTTCATGATTTTCCTATTTTTATGGAATTAACCCTGCGCAGGCAGAAAACCCTATTTTCCATATTTTAATGTTTCAGGGACCCAAACGACGTCCAAATGACCTGAAAATTTCCGAGCATCAGTTTTTGGAAGGAAGAAGACTTGGGAGCGAAGGAAACGAACAAGCGGAGGCCCGAGTCCCAAAAGAGGGTGGCCCACGCGGCCAGGTACCTGGGCGCGTGGGACCCACCATCTGGAGCCTCGAGCTCCGTTGTCGTCGATCTTTTCGCCCACGACTCCGTCTTGACCTAAAACCGACTATAAAAATAGTCCCTGACGCCCTTCGGAAAGGAGCACCGCAGAAACACAGAAACCACGAAACAGAGACCTGGAGTTGCAGATTGGAGGGGAAAACTCCGGCGGGGCGCTGCCGGCGTGGTCTCCATCTTCTCCAACGACTTCTCCACCGTCTCCATGATGAAGAGGGAGTAGTCCACCCTGGACTATGGGTTTGTGGAAGTAACTTATGTATCTCTCCTCTCTTGAGCTTCACTAATTAGTACCGTATGAGCTGCTGAACATGATTACGGTCATCTATGTAATACCTTTGTGGTGGATCTTTTTATGAGTTAATATATGTTTGAGATTGCAATGGTTTTGTTTCAGTTATGAAAGTAGATGCATATTATGTACCCCGTTCTTATTTACTTGTTATGATCAAGCATGTTTATGAGAGCGTGTGAGGGGGAACGTGTGCATTAGTTGGAGTAACGGGGGGTGGCTAGTGCAGTGAACGTGAGAGAAAGTTCTGCGATCCACTTGGGTATCTCTACCTTACTTTGTTGCCTCACTAGGGATAAAAAGAAATACCATGCTACCGGAGATGTGGGTGTGACCATTGCCACTTCCTCCATGACTAGATCTAGCATGTTCTTATTTTAACTTCATGTCATGATACTTATTGCTATACTCTGAGTTATCTTAATTACTGAGGTGTTATGATTTAGTTCGCATCTTGGTGGAGTATAAGAGAGACTAATAACCAAAAGGTCTCTATGTTAGGACGTGATGCCCATATAATTATAACTTGTCATTAAACTGTTGTGTTGCAATCTCATATGTCAACTCTAGTGTTCCATTGTCTACCACTTTATTAAAGAGAGAGTGCATTTGTGAAACCATGAACCCCGGTCCATTTTTAATCATAAGAAACACCTTTCCAACAACTTTTACCACTTTACCATTTTCTGCCATTTAAAAATCCGAAAATACAAAAACACTTTTACATCTTGCATTCATCATATAAAACCCAAAAATATCATTTATCATTGCTACCACCATCCTTGCATATTTATTTACCACCATTGCATATTTATTTCTTGTTTGCATTGCATATTATCTTGATATCATTCTCACACCTTGTGCTTGACAACCACTAGGTGAGGTTGAGGACCAAAACATTTACTTTGTTTTGTAGGTAACCAAAAGAAGGATAGGAAAGATAAATCTTCACTACTGATTCCCCGAGAGTTCGATATTAAACCCTCGAGTCACCCCTCGTGGGGAAAACACGTCTTCCACTTACTACACACTCTGCACTTGGAGTCTCAACCTAACCCATTTACTTTTCACGCAGGTAACTACGTCATCGGGTATCAAGACTGTTTTCTGGCGCCGTTGCCGGGGAATCATTGCTGAAAGGTTTATCCAAGGGTCCCCTGCACTAGCTCTGTTTTCTGGCGCCGGGTTTATCCAAGGATATCTCACCAAGTCAACTTCATCACCAACTTGTGCTAACACCTAAGCTTGGGGAGGTTGCACCTACGTGAGCATCATCTTATCCATCTTTACCTTCAAAGCAATTTATCTTGTTTTGTCATTGTCTTGCATTTTTAAGTTCGGTTTGCATATTTATTTTCAGTTTTGCATTTTGTGTTGCATTTGTTATTTCGGTTTGCATCATTTAGTGTCATTTTATTTTCAGTTTTGCATAAAAAATTAAAAAACACATAAAAACTTGCTAAAATGGGAGAAAGAACTAAGTTGTGTGATTACACAAACACTCCAAATGATCAATTTATTGCTAGGCCCATTGCCACACCTGAGATAAAAGCTGATAGTTATGAAGTAAGTCCTAGTTTGTTGAACTTGATAACTAGGGAACAATTTGGCGGTAGTGCTATGGAGGATGCCTCTATGCATCTTCATGATTTTGTTGAAATATGTGACATGCAGAAATTTAAAAATGTGGAAAGTGATATTCTAAAACTGAAGTTATTTCCTTTCTCACTTAGAGGAAAAGCTAAAGAGTGGCTGCATTCATTACCTATTGATAGCATTAAAACTTGGGATGATTTAAAAGAAGCTTTCATTAAGAAATACTATCCTCCTGTTAAAATTTTGCAAAATAGAAACAACATTCTTTCTTTTAGGCAAAATGAAAATGAACATGTTGCTATGGCTTGGGATAGGATTAAACTTATGCTTAGAACTTGTCCATCACATGGGGTCAACGAATGGACCATACTACACTCTTTTTACAATGGTCTAAATTACATGTCTAGAAATATTCTTGATTCTGCTGCTGGAGGTGCTTTATGGGAAAAACTATAGTAGAAGCTAAGAACATATTGGAGAGCATTTTGCAAAACTATAGTCAATGGCATACTGATAGAGCACCTAATCCTTCTAAGAAAGTGAACTCCATAGAAGAAACAAATGATTTGTCATCTAAAATGGATACTATTCTTGCTTTCATTAATAAACAAAATATTGAAAATGTGCCTTTGCAAGAACTAGTTGGTAATAATCCTGAAAATATTGATAACTTCATTAGGAACTATGGTAATAATGGGTATGGTAACAACAATTATAATTCCTATAATAAACCCCCATATGTTCCCAACAACCGTCCTTCTATTCCATATCCTAATGCTAGTGATAATAATTGGAAGCCTATGCCACCACGTAATGATAATTTTGAGGCTAATAAAATTCTTATGGAACAAGTTGCTAGTCATAATACCATGATACAAGAGTTGAATAAGTCTGTTGCTTCTATTAGTTCTGATATTAAAGGCTTACAACTCCAAACTGCAGGACTAGACAAAGCCTTGTCAAAACTAGCTGATAACCAAGCCACTTTATTGAGTATGTCTGCAGGGAAACCACAAGCACCACCTGTGGTTGGAATGAATTCTATTAATATTGCTGAAAATGTTCCTCTTACTTTGGAGGAAACTCTTGATGAATTATTGAACTATCCTGAATATTTGTTGCCATTTATGTCTCAACTTGTTGGTTTAAAAGAAGAAGTTAAAAAACTGAACATGATGAATCTCTTATGTTGATTGAGTTAGAAAAGAAAGTTGAGAAGTTAAAATGCTTAGTGAAGTCAAGGAACCATTGCTTGACTTAGAGAATTGTAGCTTGCATGAATTAATATCTATCTTACAAAAATTTGCAAGTGATCCTTCCATCAACTCTAACCAAGCTGGTTTTGGTTCTTATATTGCTAATCATGTCTTGAAAGAAAAGATTGCTAGGTACAACCAAGAGGCTATGATACCACCTAAGCTTGGGGATATATGGATTCCCAAAGTCCTAGTAACCATTGGAAAAGAGACACACCATGCTATACTTGATCTAGGATCTAGTGTCTCTGTTTTATCTAAAGAACTATATGAATACTTGAATTGAAAAATGCTCTATTGAACTTGCACTTGCTGATGATTCCATTAAACATGCTTTAGGAAAAGTAAGTGATGTTATGGTAGAGTTACATATGACATTTGTGCCTGTTGATTTTCTAATCATGGATATGGGGAATAAAACCTCTAGTCCAATTATTCTTGGAAGACCTTTTCTTCGTACTACAGGTGCTATCATTGATTCAAAAGAAGGGAATGTGAAGTTTCAGTTTCCACACAAGAAGTGCATGGAACACTTCCCAAGGAAGAGGGACACATCAAAGTTCAAGCTCCCTCATGAGCTTCGTCCACAATAAACATCAAGTAAGAAGCCTAGCTATATGGCTATAAAGAAAGCGCTTTACGGGAGGCAACCCGGTTGTTTTTATTTGTGATTTTCTTTGTGTCCTCTTGCTGTAACAAGAGACTTGTGTTTAGTTTAGTTTCTGGAATTTTTAATAAAGTGCCAAGTTTTACTCATTTTGGTTTGAAAAAGTTGCTTATAGCGTTCGGAGATTTTATTCCTGCACGAATCTGTGCACGGTATGATTTTTAATTCTTATTCTGTAACTCCGAATGAGCTCATATTTGAAAGTTGCAACTTTTCATCCTCTGTATGCATGAATTTTTTCGGAATTTTTCGACAAAGTTAAGTAGGGTAGAAAAATACGTTTTGCTGCTGCTGTTTTTCTGGACAGATTCTGTCCCATTTTGTTTGATGCATGCTTTGAACTTTTAACTTGAATCTTTTTGATCCAATTGAGTTTATGAGTAGGCATACAACATTATACACTTTCTGGACATTCATATGAATTTTTGTTCAAGGATTATATGCAGCAAGAAATCTATTTGTTTATCACTACTAATGCACCCCACAGAAAAGAAATGGGAGAAACGGTGTTTTGAAGTTTTTTCACAGGGATTAGAGGAGATGCACCAAGAGCTATCCAAGGATGGTGAAGACCATAAGCTTGGGGATGTGAAGACAACCCCACTGGACCTACACACTCTCGGTTTGCACACGTCTAACTTCTGTTTTTCGATCGAAACACTTTATCGCATAAACTTGGAGCGTCTTTTTGTTTGTTTTGGTTTGATTTTTATTTTGTGAGACCACCACACTATCATTTATATATGAGAGAGCTACTGGAAATTTGGGTTGAATTATGTTGGATGCTATTATAGATTGGGAAAAGGGATGTTTGAGTTGATTTTAAAAGATACATATAGTTGCATGATTCATGAGCTTGTTAATGAGTAATAATTTGCAAGTATTTTATCAAGAGCTATCTTTTATTCATGTTTTGATGCTGAATGTTATTTACTTGTTTAACATGGATTAGTTAGTTCTATGGACACTCATGCATGCATTTAGATGGTCAACTTTCTCCCTCTTGCTAGCCCAAAAATTCCAACAAGCAAAAACTTGTTTCCAACACCTTCAACCAAAGTTTTTCCAGTGAGTCCACCATATCTACCTATTAGCTTTATGCTATTCCGAGTATGTTTATCATGATATTTGTGTTATCTATACCTCTGAATGAAAATGCTTATGTTGTTGATTGTTATGGGAAAAGTTGGTTATAGAGCTCTCTCGAACTTGATGCACACTTTACTTTCATTGCATAATAAAACATGACCCATTGTGATTAAAATTATGATGTTGGGCTTGACAAATGTCTTTGGTTGAGAGTTAGCTCATATGTGCTGTCACATGGCAAGCTTTCAACATGCACTTCATTTCATTTAGTTGATATCATGTACTTTTGTTTATGGATGCTTACCATGGGTGAAATAAATGTGGAAATGAAGTAGTTTAAATGAGTTTGTATAAATGGTTAGAGAGACGCCTGGGCCGCTAATCTAAGCCATGCATCATTCATGGTGGAAATTTACTTACATGCTATGGTGAACCTTCTGTGATACACCTTACAATAAAAAGCTATCTAATGGTAAATAAAAAGGGTGTTGAGATTGTTCATTGTGTTTGTTTGTCTTGTCATTTTGATATGGGCTTGTTCCATATCCTGGGACAAGAGGTACCCCAGTTGACGCTCTTAATGATACTATTATTACTTACAATGATATTTAACTTGAACTTGCTTTGTTTCCAAGTTGAGTAACACATGGAGTAGGTACTTGTATTCAAGGGGCATGAGACTTTCAACCTGTACTTTGTCAAGCACACTACTCATATTTGCTTTCACTTTAAACTTAATCATTCAAGATGCTATGATAGGGGAATGAGAGCTTGACACCAAGGATTACCACATTACAATCATTAACTTAAGTAGAGAAGTTCAGAAGTTAGATGAAACTTATTCATGCTTTACCTCTACTCATATATATCTTTCCAAAGTGTCCACCTTTTATATTCAGATTTTCATCAATACTCTATGACCATTATAGGATGTTCTTTCTTTCATTATGCATACATGTGGTCCATAGTACTTTCTTTTATGTTACACTTTGTGAATTATCATTGAACATCCTTGCATTGAATACTTGATATCACTTCATAAACTATCTTGCATATTGCTACTCCTTTTAAGAATGAATCATTTGACTCTATGTAGCAATAGTAATCATCTTTGATATCCATTGATAGTATTAAATTGCAAAGTCCATGTTAGTTTTATCACCTTCATACTCGAGGACGAGTATAGGTTAAGCTTGGGGATGTTGATGCATGTAAAATGCATACATGAACTTTGCATTATTTACTTATATTCCATCATATTTGCATCATATAAGGGTTATATCATGTTTTATAATGATTTTGGGAATATTTCATGATTTTCCTATTTTTATGGAATTAACCCTGCGCAGGCAGAAAACCCTATTTTCATATTTTAATGTTTCAGGGACCCAAACGACGTCCAAATGACCTGGAAATTTACGAGCATCAGTTTTTGGAAGGAAGAAGACTTGGGAGCGAAGGAAGCGAACAAGCGGAGGCCCGAGGCCAAAAGAGGGTGGCCCACGCGGCCAGTACCTGGCCGCGTGGGACCCCCATCTGGGCCTCGAGCTCCGTTGCCGTCGATCTTTCTCCACGACTCCGTCTTGACCTAAAACCGACTATAAAAATAGTCCCCGACGTTTCGGAAGGAGCGCCGCAGAAACACAGAAACACGAAACAGAGACCTGGAGTTGCAGATTGGAGGGGGAAAACTCCGGCGGGGCGCTGCCGCGTGGTCTCCATCTTCTCCAACGACTTCTCCACCGTCTCCATGATGAAGAGGGAGTAGTCCACCTCTGGACTATGGGTTTGTGGAAGTAACTTATGTATCTCTCCTCTCTTGAGCTTCACTAATTAGTACCGTATGAGCTGCTGAACATGATTACGGTCATCTATGTAATACCTTTGTGGTGGATCTTTTTATGAGTTAATATATGTTTGAGATTGCAATGGTTTTGTTTCAGTTATGAAAGTAGATGCATATTATGTACCCCGTTCTTTTTACTTGTTATGATCAAGCATGTTTATGAGAGCGTGTGAGGGGGAACGTGTGCATTAGTTGGAGTAACGGGGGGTGGCTAGTGCAGTGAACGTGAGAGAAAGTTCTGCGATCCACTTGGGTATTTACCTTACTTTGTTGCCTCACTAGGGATAAAAAGAAATACCATGCTACCGGAGATGTGGGTGTGACCATTGCCACTACTCCATGACTAGATCTAGCATGTTCTTATTTTAACTTCATGTCATGATACTTATTGCTATACTCTGAGTTATCTTAATTACTGAGGTGTTATGATTTAGTTCGCATCTTGGTGGAGTATAAGAGAGACTAATAACCAAAAGGTCTCTATGTTAGGACGTGATGCCCATATAATTATAACTTGTCATTAAACTGTTGTGTTGCAATCTCATATGTCAACTCTAGTGTTCCATTGTCTACCACTTTATTAAAGAGAGAGTGCATTTGTGAAACCATGAACCCCGGTCCATTTTTAATCATAAGAAACACCTTTCCAACAACTTTTACCACTTTACCATTTTCTGCCATTTAAAAATCCGAAAATACAAAAACACTTTTACATCTTGCATTCATCATATAAAACCCAAAAATATCATTTATCATTGCTACCACCATCCTTGCATATTTATTTACCACCACTGCATATTTATTTCTTGTTTGATAAATCTTCACTACTGATCCCCGAGAGTTCGATATTAAACCCTCGAGTCACCCCTCGTGGGGAAAACATGTCTTCCACTTACTGCACACTCTGCACTTGGAGTCTCAACCTAATCCATTTACTTTTCACGCAGGTAACTACGTCATCGTGTATCACCCGGGCATTTATGTTTTGCTATACAATTGCAGGCAAGCGAGATACCACTTTACCATATCTTATTACGAACATTGCAATCCTGCACATAGATATATTTCAGGTTGTTTACTCTTAGTATGTTGGAATCTTTTCATGGTTGCATAATTAGCAGGTTTCGTTATTTACATATCTCCTATCATGAACTGCCTAAGTTTTGATCGTAGTTCAAGTATGTATACATCATATGAAGCAAATGTGTTCGTAAAAGTTTTCTTTGTCGCGTTCAGTTTGTCTACTGAATTGCTTGAGGACAAGCAATAAGCTAAGCTTGGGGGGAGTTGATACGTCCAAAACGTATCTACTTTCCTGAACACTTTTGCTATTGTTCCACTTCTAATTTATGTGATTTGAATGTAACTAACACGGACTAACGCTGTTTTCAGCAGAATTACCCTGCTGTCTTATTTTTGTGCAGAAAGTCAACTTTCGAGAAAATCCCTGGAAATAATCGCAAACATCCTATTTTACCAGAAGACCCACGGAGCCAGAAGGGGAGTCGGAGGCGACGCACCAGGCCACCACGCCAGGGCCCGGCGCGACAGAGGTGGGCCCACGCCCAGGGTTGGCGTGGCCACCTCGGTCGCCCCTCGACGCCGCCCTTTCGACTACTTATTGCCTCTGACCTAAAAACATCGGGGAGTCCGTCGTTCTTTCGTGAAACACATCCACGCTCCGCCGCCACCGAAAACCCTAATACGGGGATCAGAAGTTCCGTTCTGGCACCCTGCCGGGACGGGGATTCGGAGGAGATCATCGCCATCGTCATCACCAACGCCTCTCCATCAACCATCCATGATTCCCCATCGATGTGTGAGTACTTCCGCTGTAGGCTGAAGGGGATGGTAGGGATTGGACGAGATTGTTCATGTAATAGATGTCAGATTGTTAGGGCATGGTGCCTAGTATCCATTGTTAGTGCTATTTATCGTTGTTGCAACTTGTTGTGCTTAGTGCTTGATACGTCTCCAACGTATCCATAATTTCTGCTGTTCCATGCTTATATTATACCATTTGCTACATGTTTTATATACACTTCGTATCACTTTTATGCATTTTCTGGGACTAACCTATTAACAAGATGCCACAGTGCCAGTTCCCTGTTTTCTGCTGTTTTTGGTTTCAGAAAGTTACTTCTGGAAATATTCTCGGAATTGCACGAAACAAAAGGCCAGGTCCCTATTTTTCCAGCACGTACACGGAGTCCGAAGGAGAGACGAAGAGTGCCACGAGGTGGCCAAACCACCAGGTGGCGGCAGTGGGCCCAGCCGCGCCTGGGGTGGTTTGGGCCCCTCGGGGGTCCGCCGACATCGCCCCTTCGCCTATTTATTCCCCGAGACGCGAAAACCCTAAAACACCGAGCCTTTCATCCAGAACATATTCGCTGCCGCCGCCGTCGTCAACCCTAACTCGGGGGGTTCTGAAGCTCTTCCCGGCACCCTGCCGGAGAGGGGAATCATCACCGGAGGGCTCTACATCGCCATGCCCGCCTCCGGAGTGATGCGTGAGTAGTTCATCCTTGGACTATGGGTCCATAGCAGTAGCTAGATGGTTGTCTTCTCCACTTGTGCCATCATGTTTAGATCTTGTGAGCTGCCTATCATGATCAAGATCATCTTATTGTAATGCTACATGTTGTGTTTGCTGGGATCTGACTTATATTGATACCTATGTGGAGCTGAATATTATATTATCATGTCTATGTCATTTGTGATCTTGCATGCTCTCCGTTACTTGTTGAAGCCTTGGCCAAGTGAATACTTGTAACTCCAAGAGGGGGTATTTATGCATGATAGTTGGGTTCAACCTCTATTTAACCTGGGATAGTGACAGCAAGTTCTAAGGTTGTAGATGTGTTGTTGCCACTAGGGGTAAAACAGCAATGCTTTATTCAAGGATGAATGTATTGTTTACATTACGCACATTACTTAATGCAATTGTCTGTTGCTTGCAACTTAATACTGGAAGGGGTACGGATGTTAACCGGAAAGTGGACTATTTAGGCATAGATGCATGCTGGATAGCGGTCTATGTACTTTGTCGTAATGCCCAAATGAATCTCATAGTAGACACCACAGCTCACACATGCATGTTATATGCACTTATCAATTGTCAATTGCCCAGCTGTAATTTGTTTACCCAGCATGTTAGTTATCTTATTGGAGAGACACCACTAGTGAACTGTGGACCCCGGTCCATTCTTTTACATCTGAAATACAATCTACTGCAATCATTGTTCTCTACTGTTTTATGCAAACAAACATCATCTTCCATTCGATACGTTTAACCCTTTGTTTTCAGCAAGCCGGTGAGATTGACAACCTCACTGTTAAGTTGGGGCAAAGTAATTTGATTGTGTTGTGCAGGTTCCACGTTGGCACCGGAATCCCTGGTGTTGCGCCGCACTACACTCCTTCACCAACACCTTCGAAGCAAACCTCGTTTTCCTACTGGTTCGATTAAACCTTGGTTTCATACTGAGGGAAAACTTACTGCTGCACTCATCATACCTTCCTCTTGGGGTTCCCAACTGACGTGTGACGTACAAGCATTGTTTCTGGCACTATTAACCTAGAGCCACCAACACGTTTTCTGGCGCCGTTGCCGGGGAAAACGAATTGCTTCTGCAAGGGGAGTCTCTCACACCCAATCTCTTTACTTTGTTATTTGTCTTGCTTAGTTTATTTTTATTTAGTTTGTTTGCTCTCTTATCAAAAACACAAAAAAATTAGTTACTTGTTTAATTCAGTTTATTTTGTTTTTCAAAATGAGTACTCCTGAGAACACTAAGTTGTGTGACTTCACTAGCACAAACAACAATGATTTCATATGCACTCCTATTGCTCCACCTGCTTCTACAGCAGAATTTTATGAAATTAAACCTGCTCTATTAAATCTTGTTATGAAAGAGCAATTTTCTGGTGTTAGTACTGATGATGCTGCTGCCCATCTTAATAACTTTGTTGAACTTTGTGAAATGCAAAAGTATAAGGATATGGATGGGGATATTATAAAACTGAAACTTTTTCCTTTCTCCTTGAGAGGAAGAGCTAAAGAATGGTTGCTTTCTTTGCCTAGAAATAGTATTAATTCTTGGACAAAATGCAAAGATGCTTTCATAGGGAAATATTATCCTCCTGCTAAGATTATATCCTTGAGAAGTAGCATTATGAATTTTAAACAACTTGATAATGAACATGTTGCTCAAGCTTGGGAAAGAATGAAATCTTTGGTGAAGAATTGTCCCACTCATGGACTGACTACTTGGATGATCATCCAAACCTTTTATGCAGGATTAAATTTTTCCTCAAGGAACTTATTGGATTCAGCCTCTGGAGGAACCTTTATGTCCATCACTTTAGGTGCAGCAACAAAGCTACTTGATGATATGATGATCAACTATTCCGAATGGCACACCGAAAGAGCTCCTCAAGGTAAGAAGGTAAATTCTGTTGAAGAAACCTCCTCTTTGAGTGATAAGATTGATGCTATTATGTCTATGCTTGTGAATGGTAGATCTCATGTTGATCCTAATAATGTTCCTTTAGCTTCATTGGTTGCTCAAGAAGAGCATGTTGATGTAAACTTCATTAAAAACAACAACTTCAACAACAATGCTTATAGGAATAATTTTGGTAGCAACAACTCTAGGCTTTTCCTTCAAGTGGTAATGGTTATTTTAATGCTAGATCTTTTATGCCTAGTGAGGAAAGGATGATAGAAATTGAGAGATCAACTAAAAGCTTTATGCAATCACAATTTGAGCAAAATCAATTGTTTACAAAAGCTATGAATGAACAAACTGCCATGTTGAAGAATATAGGACAGCAACTCGAAAATATAAATAGTGAGATTTCAGGTTTGCAAACTAAGATTTCCATTGCTGAAAACCGTATTTCATCTATGTCTGAAGCTCAGTCCTCTTTGATTAATAACATGGCAGCGAAACCTGAAGGTCTTGATGAGTCATTTGCTACAGCAAATGCCATCCAAGTTCGAATTGATAATAATATTAGGATGTTGGCTGAATTGCATGCTAGGTGGGAAAAAGAGGAAGAACTTGAAAAAGAGAATAGTATAGTTAGAGTTTGTACTATCACCACCACTAGTAATGCTAATGTTTCACATGCTAGTAACCTCCTACTATTGATGGTAATGTTATTGGTGTTGTAATGTCTCTACTACTTCTGCAAAGCGTTTGAAATTGCCTAAAACTGCTGAAACTTTTTCTGATAAAAGTGCTGAAATTTTTCAAACTATTGGAGACAATGGTTCCACCACCATTGACAATAATGATTTTGATTTTGATGATTGTAACATCTCTGAAGTTATTATGTTCTTGCAAAAATTAGCTAGAAGTCCCAATGCTAGCACTATTAATTTGGCTTTTACAAAGCATATTACAAATGCTCTTTTGCAAGCTAGGGAGGAGAAGTTGAAACTTAAAGCTTCTATTCCTAGGAAATTAGAAGATGGTTGGGAACCCATCATTAAGGTAAAGGTGAATGATTTTTATTGCAATGCCTTGTGTGATCTTGGTGCAAGTGTTTCAGTTTTGCCCAAGAAGCTTTATGATATTCTTGATTTGCCACCTTTGGAACATTGTTATTTGGATGTTTTTCTCGCTGATAATGCTATGAAGAAACCTTTGGGGCGAGTTAATGATGTTTTTATTACGTAAAAATAACCTTGTCCCCGTTGATTTTATTGTTATGGATATTGAATGCAATGCATCTTGTCCTATTGTTTTGGGAAGACCTTTTCTTCGAACTGTTGGTGCCATCATTGATATGAAAGAAGGTAATATAAGGTACCAATTTCCTCTCAAGAAAGGTATGGAACACTTCCCTAGGAAGAGAATGAAGTTACCTTTTGACTCTATTGTTAGAGCAAGTTATGATGTTGATGCTTCTTCTCTTGACAACACTTGATTTTCACTTTCTGCGCCTAGCTGAAAGGCGTTAAAGAAAAGCGCTTATGGGAGACAACCCATCGTTTTTATTTGCTGTTATTTTTGTTTTCTTTGAGTCAAGGAGTTTTGTTACTTCTGTAGCAACTCCTTTGTATCTTTATTTTATCGCAATGTTGTGCCAAGTAAAGTTCTATATTGAAAGTTGATGCAAGATTTGGATTTCTGCGCAGTGACAGATTTTTAGCTGTCACGGATTTGAGCTTATCTCCCTGTAGAAAATTCAAAAAATTCTGAGAAAAATCACGCATATTCCTGAGATATGTACGCAACTTTCATTATTTTAGGCCAGATCCATCTGAGCAACTTAAGTGCCTCGAAAAAATTCGTCATTCCAGACTGTTCTGTTTTTGACAGATTCTGCCTTTTGTTTTGCATTCGCTCTTTTACTGTGTTTGTGTGGATTTCTTTGCTCCACAAAGCATTGGTGGCTGTAGCTAATGTCCAGAAGCTTTGGGATTGATTGTATCATTACAGAATATGAGAATTTTTGATTATGCACTAACCCTCTAATGAGAACTGTCTTGAGTTTGGTGTGAAGGAAGTTTTCAAGGATCAAGCGAGAAGGGTGATATTATGTGATCAAGAAGAGTGAAAAGCCTAAGCTTGGGGATGCCCCCGTGGTTCATCCCAACCATATTCAGAGAGACTCAAGCGTCTAAGCTTGGGGATGCCCAAGGCATCCCCTTCTTCATCAACAAACTTATCAGGTCATCTCTAGTGAAACTATATTTTAATTCTTTCACATCTTATGCGCTTTACTTGGAGCGTCTGTGTGTTTTTATTTTTGTTTTTGTTTGAATAAATTCGGATCCTAGCAATCCTTGTGTGGGAGAGAGACACGCTCCGCTTTTTCATGTGAATACTCATGTTCTTCACTTATATTTGTTGAGTATTCTTAACTAGCTACTGCAGTGCTTTTAGCTCCTGTTTTTCATGCATCTCTTCGAGCTGTTAGCACTTGTTTATAAATACTCTCTTGCTGCATTATATTATCATTTGGAGAGTTTATGTTTAAATAAATTATTGGTGTTTGTTTGGAAGAAAGAAAATGCTACATGTAGTAGTTGGTATTGGAAAAGACATATGCATTCTTGTAGATCATTGTCTTGTTTTGATTTGATGCTTTGCAATTGTTTTGAGCTCTCAAGTAGATCATGTTTAAGCTCTTGCATCATGTAGTTAAAGCCTAGTAGTGGAGAACTACCGTAGAGCTTGTTGAGACTTGGGATGCATATTTGTTCTCTCTAAGGTCTAGATATTTTCTGGTAAAATGTTTGAGCAACAAGGAAGACAGTGTAGAGTCTTATAATACTTGCAATATGTTTTTATGTGATTCTTGCTGTACCGGTTTATACTTGTGTTTGCTTCAAACAACCTTGCTAGCCTAAACTCTGTACTGAGAGGGAATGCTTCTCGTGCATCCAAAACTTGAGCCAAAACCCATGCCATTTGTGTCCACCATACCTACCTACTATGTGGTATTTCCTGCCATTCCAAGTAAATATTTCATGTGCTACCTTTAAACTATTCAAAACTTTATTACTCCTTATTTGTGTCAATGTTTTATAGCTCATGAGGAAGTATGTGGTGTTTTATCTTTCAATCTTGTCATTTACTTCTGACAGACTTTCACCAATGGACTAGTGGCATATACATCCGCTTATCCAATAATTTGCAAAAAGAGCTGGCAACGGGGTGCCCAGCCCCAATTAATTACAACTTTCATTAATAATTCTCTTCACATGTTTTGCCCTGATTTATCAGTAAGCAACTTAATTTGCAATAGACACTCCTCCATGGTATGTGAATGTTGGAAGGCACCCGAGGATTCGGTTAGCCATGGCTTGTGTAAGCAAAAGGTTGGGAGGAGTGTCATCTATAAAGAAACTAAAATACATGTGTAAACAAAAGAGAAGAGGGATGATCTACCTTGCTGGTAGAGATAACGTCCTTCATGGGAGCCGCTCTTTGAAAGTCTGGTTGACAAGGGGGTTAGAGTGCCCACTACCATTCGTTGACAACAACAAACACCTCTCAAATACTTATTTTGTGCTCTCTATATGCTTTCGAAAACTTAAAAAGCTCTAGCACATGATTTAATCCCTGCTTCCCTCTGCGAAGGGCCTATCTTTTACTTTATGTTGAGTCAGTTTACCTACTCCTTTCTATCTTAGAAGCAAACACTTGTGTCAACTTTGTGTGCATTGATTCTTACATATTTACTTATTGCACTTGTTATATTGCTTTATGTTGACAACTATCCATGAGATATACATGTTACAAGTTGAAAGCAAATGCTGAAACTTAATCATCCTTTGTGTTGCTTCAATGCCTTTTACTTTGAATCTATTGCTTTATGAGTTACCTCTTATGCAAAACTTTTTGATGCTTGTCTTGAAAGTACTATTCATGAAAAGTTTTTGCTTATATGATTCATTGTTTACTCTTTATCTATTTGTTAGCAAACTATAGATCATTGCTTTGAGTCACTTCATTCATGACATGAGCCTTGCAATATATTGATCAAGATTGTGTGAAAGCATGTCTCCTCAGAAATTATTTGTTGTTATCGTTTTACCTACTCGAGGACGAGTAGAACTAAGCTTGGGGATGCTTGATACGTCTCCAACGTATCCATAATTTCTGCTGTTCCATGCTTATATTATACCATTTGCTACATGTTTTATATACACTTCGTATCACTTTTATGCATTTTCTGGGACTAACCTATTAACAAGATGCCACAGTGCCAGTTCCCTGTTTTCTGCTGTTTTTGGTTTCAGAAAGTTACTTCTGGAAATATTCTCGGAATTGCACGAAACAAAAGGCCAGTCCCTATTTTTCCAGCACGTACACGGAGTCCGAAGGAGAGACGAAGAGCCACGAGGTGGCCAAACCACCAGGCGCGGCAGTGGGCCCAGCCGCGCCTGGTGGTTTGGGCCCCTCGGGGGTCCGCCGACATCGCCCCTTCGCCTATTTATTCCCCGAGACGCGAAAACCCTAAAACACCGAGCCTTTCATCCAGAACATATTCGCTGCCGCCGCCGTCGTCAACCCTAACTCGGGGGGTTCTGAAGCTCTTCCCGGCACCCTGCCGGAGAGGGGAATCATCACCGGAGGGCTCTACATCGCCATGCCCGCCTCCGGAGTGATGCGTGAGTAGTTCATCCTTGGACTATGGGTCCATAGCAGTAGCTAGATGGTTGTCTTCTCCACTTGTGCCATCATGTTTAGATCTTGTGAGCTGCCTATCATGATCAAGATCATCTTATTGTAATGCTACATGTTGTGTTTGCTGGGATCTGACTTATATTGATACCTATGTGGAGCTGAATATTATATTATCATGTCTATGTCATTTGTGATCTTGCATGCTCTCCGTTACTTGTTGAAGCCTTGGCCAGTGAATACTTGTAACTCCAAGAGGGGGTATTTATGCATGATAGTTGGGTTCAACCTCTATTTAACCTGGGATAGTGACAGCAAGTTCTAAGGTTGTAGATGTGTTGTTGCCACTAGGGGTAAAACAGCAATGCTTTATTCAAGGATGAATGTATTGTTTACATTACGCACATTACTTAATGCAATTGTCTGTTGCTTGCAACTTAATACTGGAAGGGGTACGGATGTTAACCGGAAAGTGGACTATTTAGGCATAGATGCATGCTGGATAGCGGTCTATGTACTTTGTCGTAATGCCCAAATGAATCTCATAGTAGACACCACAGCTCACACATGCATGTTATATGCACTTATCAATTGTCAATTGCCCAGCTGTAATTTGTTTACCCAGCATGTTAGTTATCTTATTGGAGAGACACCACTAGTGAACTGTGGACCCCGGTCCATTCTTTTACATCTGAAATACAATCTACTGCAATCATTGTTCTCTACTGTTTTATGCAAACAAACATCATCTTCCATTCGATACGTTTAACCCTTTGTTTTCAGCAAGCCGGTGAGATTGACAACCTCACTGTTAAGTTGGGGCAAAGTAATTTGATTGTGTTGTGCAGGTTCCACGTTGGCACCGGAATCCCTGGTGTTGCGCCGCACTACACTCCTCCACCAACACCTTCGAAGCAAACCTCGTTTTCCTACTGGTCGATTAAACCTTGGTTTCATACTGAGGGAAAACTTACTGCTGCACTCATCATACCTTCCTCTTGGGGTTCCCAACTGACGTGTGACGTACAAGCAATTGTTTCTGGCACTATTAACCTAGAGCCACCAGTGCTTGACACTTAGGGCCCGAGTGCCATGATCTCAGATCTGAACATGTTATTGAAGCATGAGTATAATTATGTTTTGGATCATATCTGCAAGTTGTATACACCTGTCGTTGTCCGTAACCCGAGGCCCCAAAGTGACAATAATTGGGACAACCGGAGGGGATGGCTGTGACTTGAGGATCACGTGTGTTCACGGAGTGTTAATGCTTTGCTCCGGTAGTTTATTAAAAGGAGTACCTTAATTGCCAGTAGTTTCCCTAGAGGCCCCGCTGCAAACGGGCTGGCAGGACAGAAGATGTTGTGCAAGTTTCTCATTGCGAGCACGTACGACTAAATACGGAACACATGCCTATGTTTGACTAGTACTTGGATGCTTTATTATTATCTACCTGCAAATGCCCTGTGTTATGACTATTACATGAGCTATCTTATCCATGCAACGCCCGTACATCCGTCCCTATGCCTACAGTATTTTAATCCTGCTGTTTACCGAAATCACTACTGCTGTCTCCGTTATACTGTTGCTACTGTTACTTCAACACTGCTGCTGTTATATCACTGTTACTACTGATAAATTGTGTCGAGCAAGTTTGCTTTCAGGTGCAGCTGAACTGACAATTCATCTGTTAAGGTTTATATTTATTCTTTGGCTCCCCTTGTGTCGAATCAATAAATTTGGGTTTTACTTCCCTCGAAGACTGTTGCGATCCCTATACTTGTGGGTCATCACTTGCATTTTCATTTGTTTCGAGTTGCATTGGCCTATGAGTGATCTATTTGAAATATTCTCATATTTTGAATCTGAGAAACATCGAGGGATAATATTTTGGGTCTCTTGTGGGAATGCTATCTCAAACAAATTTGGACATTCCCCTGACGATTGAGGTTTAAAACAAGGGGAAATTTTGAATATCAGTCATGAGTGGGATATCAGTTGCAACATCTTTGACATAGCGAGTACTCCGACATAATTTAGACAAAAGTGCATATGCCATATTTTTTTGGTACGATCTCATTATTAAAGAGTTGAAGTTTGTGTCAATAATGAGAAAGGGAAATGAGATACTATAATGCCATGTTTTTACATGCTCTCGCACTCTTATATATTTTAATTATAAATCTTACTCGTGTTCCTGGCACACAAGTGTTAGATAGAAGAAATAGAATGATTACTACGCAAATAACTATCCTTACTAATATTAGTGTTGTTGTAATAGTCTAGGCATAACAAAAATTGTATAATAATCTTAGTGCTACTCTAGATATTCTAAGATTTCGGGTGTGAAATGAGCGTTGGGCTATCTAGTCATTACCAATCCCAAGTAAACTAATTTTTCTGCTATTTCAGTTTAAACTACGAGTTTGTTTTTTTGTTTCTTACTCGAGGAGGATCAAAGTTTAAACATGGGGGTGTTGATTAGTAGATTTTACACTTACTTTCATCATGGTTTAAACAGATAATTCTCATATTTTCTGAGATTGCTTCTTCCAATTGTCTACTAATCACTCGATATGTCCACCATGACGTCGTCCCCGACAACTGTGCAAGGATGGCTAGGTCTAATTCGCATCGGATACGCTCTAAAACCCTACCTTCATCTCGTACACTATATAAGAAAAGGGTGCAACCACCACGAGGAGAGCAACACACAACACACACAACCACACTTCTCCATCACCACCTCCAAGTTTTGCCGCCACGCCATAGCCACCTCCATAGTCATCTCATTAGCCATAACA
This sequence comes from Poa pratensis, assembly GCA_947311845.1. Taxonomy (NCBI): domain Eukaryota; kingdom Viridiplantae; phylum Streptophyta; class Magnoliopsida; order Poales; family Poaceae; genus Poa; species Poa pratensis. The sequence goes on from CAMZMU010000085.1 coordinate 97,000,612, forward strand.
TCCGTACTCTTGATTTTTATTCACGATTGACGATATTGTAAGACTAGTCATTTTAAAGTACCTTCTGCCTACAATGTTTACTATTGTTGATCTAATCCGATGTGTGAGTGGATTCTTTGGGTTACGGGCTGAGGCCTAGCCTCACAACATCACGTGCGCATGAGATGGGATTATCAATGTAATTTGTATTTATGTTTTCTAATATTATACCTCAATGTTAATGTTAGAACTTGTCACGTACCCAAGACCCCAAATATCGATACAAGTATGAGACACACGAGCATGCAAGAGTGGAATGCTACACGAGGAACCCAGGACAATAAGGGGTGTACATTAGTTGGAAGTACTTTCCTGATGTGCAATGGCGACGTCGCATAACAGTAATGCGTTGATTTGGTTCTACCTTAATAACCGAGACAATCCGCAAGACGATCATGGTCAAGATCGAACAATCATATCCATGATACTGCGGTAGTATTGTTGTGATGTCACAGTGAGGCACCACCCACTTATATCTTGCCATGCGTAACTTTTTATTGCTACCGAATATTATTTATTTATATCCTCCAAATCCCCATGCATCTACTGCATGCGAAATCTTTGGACTAGACCTATTTTTTCTCTATGGATAAAATAATTATAATCATTTGTGATTGTCCAGAAAATAGAAACCCTATGCCCTAAGACATACATGAAGAAATCATCGTTTCAAACTTAATCATTTTCTAGATTCGATAATTCATAAGTCTCTAGTGAAGAAGAGTTATTAATACATCTGAACCCATATGGTCGTATCGAAGATAATCAACAAGAAGAAACCTCAATTTTACTCAACACACACATTGAAGTCGGCTGATCCATCAGCCGGCATATAATAAGTGTTTTCCTTATTTTTTTAGGGTGCTTTCTTTATTCGGTTTTGATAATTCTCATTCGAGCGAGAATTAAGTTAGATCCCACACAACTCTAAAACTACCAGATTTACATCTTGATTTGTGCGGTCCTTGAGTTGTACTTGAGTTGCAACTCAAATTTGCTCATGTTGCACATGGGCTTCATATAGTTTGCAATTGAATTTTTTCCGGTTGCAGGTGGGTTGCACATGAGTTGCAAATGAGATTTTCATAGCTGCAGGTGAGTTGTGCTTCAGTTGCAACTGAACTTTCTCAGCTGCTAAATTGGGTGACATTTAATTGATCCCTTATTTATTTTTAGTGTATGAAATGACTAATTTAGCAATTCCATGCTAGGTACTCCCCTGTATCAAAATATAAGATTTTTTAACGTTTTTGAACCACATGTATCTAGATATGTTTTAGTGAAAGATTCGATATTAGTAACAAATGGGTTTAACAAAGCGGCTCAACAAAAAAAAAAACCTGCTTTCGTGCTTCACACCCGGACCTGTTAATTGGTTACACAAACCAAATGGACCCCACGGTCCTTTTTTGTTTTGACAGCCGACCCCACGGCCCCTTAACCCCGCAGCACCAACCTCTCTGCGCACCCACTTCAACCATTCACGCGTCCCAATTCGAAAATTTCCCCGACGCCACCGGCCACCTTTTTCCCGCCCGCCGCGCCCCACGATTCAAACGGCGCCGCACCCTCGCTCCCTTCAAAGTCGCGACGCACGCAAAGGCGTCCACCCCGTGTCACTGACAGCTCGACCCACGCGTCCCAGCCGTGCAGGCCAGCTAGGGGCAGTTATTAATACACGTGTCATTTGTACCAGTTTACTGTTTCGTAGTTGCTAACTGAACCATTTATGCTTGTAGGGGGAGGCTGAGATGGCAATAGATGCCGGCAATGACATAGCCCAGGAAGTTTAGAACAGATGGACCGACTTCAGATTCAAACCTTCGGTTTGCTGAATATGGAGTATTTGAGTGTTTGGTGCTTGTTTTCTTTCCTCCATTGTTGATATGTCACTAGGGCTTGTCTTCTGGTTAAAGAGACCATCAGGAGTGTATTGTGGTTTGCTGGGTGGGACTGCTTGCTTGTATTTGCCTTGTTAAGTCAGCTTTTGCCTGTGTGTGTCCAGCTTCTGAATATAGCTGAATTCTTTATCTCTGTGATCCTCTTGGGCAGAAAATTCTCCCTGATCTTTGCCTTCTCATGTACTCCGTATCTGCAAGTGCATGGCATAATTCTTCTCGTGTGTGCTTAGGATACCGTCATCAGTGCTTCAACTCTATGCATGTGTGTGCACGATCTATGTTTCATGAGCGTAGAAAGTTGTACTCTGATCATGTGGATTTCTATGCATTGTTGGATCTGTCACAGTATCCAGAGTACTGTGCACACACGGATGCTATTTGGGTTTGATTAGTTGCAACTTGTAAGCCACATTCCTTTGCTTGCTCTTGAGATCTGGATTTCACATGCTCATCTCTTCACTTGTCCGTCGTATTCCTCTACAATGTGTTTCAACTGTGCACAAGATGCTGGAAAAGATGCCCATCAGCAATTCAAGGCCAAATGCGCATTGTAATTAGTTGTAGCGTCATACCCGGAGAGGCCCACGGGTCTGGTAGAGATTAGACTTTTGGAAGGTACATGATGGGAACACATAAGCAGTGTGGATACACATTGTTGGATGTAGCGTGGTGCGTGGACATGCAAAATTCGAGCCAAAATATGTGTGTTATATAGAAGAAGAAAAAAAGAAGAAGAGAAAGGCGTGTAAAATAAACTGTAACTTTAGTCAATTTGTTTTCTTCATGCGGCTTGCGAACTAACGCATTTTTTTTTGCAGGATCGCGCACCAGCAGATAATTTACATCGGCCGAGTTAATTTGCAAGCATTTCAAACTTCTAGGAACACACGCGCACCCTAGCATTTTTTATGTTTTTAAGAAAGTACAAACTACACAGGTACTATATAAAGATAATGTTCTAACGCATGGTTCAGAAAAAAGAGAGATAACGTTCTGACCATCGCTACATGATCAGGAAATGATAATAGAATAAGAGCCTTGTTCCACGAAACGACAGGTTTGATAATAGTAGTGGTTCGCATAGAAGCAGGTGCAGCAGTGCAATGTTGTAGAAGAAGAGAACAAACTTATGTTCGGTGGAGGATGTATACATTCAGTCAGGCAATGGCAAAAGCCACCGAACGAGAAAGCAACCGGCAAGGTTCCTGCATCTATATTCATACACTGTACGAGTCTCCTATGAAGGCCATTTGTCTAATTCTTTTTGTTTGACACCCATTACGATTCATTATTCATAGATGGTTGTTTCTCGCTTGGTCTGACTCTCCAGTGTTGAGAATTGGAGCCCACCATATTGGCACAAGGACAAAGAGAAGAAATATAGGCTGCTTTCGCTTTCCCCTCCCCTTCCTCTCTCCTGCTCCGTCCCCCTCGCTTGAGAGTCCTCACCGCTCGCCGGCGCCGCTCTGGTTTCCCTCCGCCGGCTTTGCTGGATGGAGTGGAGCTAGGGATGGTGGCCGTGGCCTCCTGTACATAGTAGTGGTAGCTTCTCTCGCCGTAGGAGTAGATTTAGGGTTTGTAGCTTTGTCCTCTTTGGCGCTTGGTGAGATGCCTGGCTCCTGTCCGTTGCCTTCGCCGGGCACGGGCTGGCCGGTGGCTGCGCTCTCCGACGAGCTCCCTTGGTGGGAGGTCAGCGGTGGAGGTTTGCTGGCCGGAAGCCTTCCTCCTAATAAAGGCGTTTCTGGCCAGACCTGGTTCTGGTGCTGCGGTGCTCCTTCAGCTGCTCCGGCCGGCCGTGGAGGCGAGGGGAGGAGTTGGGTAGAGGCCTGGAGTGCTGGATCTGGACCTGGTTTTGAGGAGTTGCTGCCGGAGTCTCCGAGCCGCTCTGGGCAGTGTGCAGGGTGTGGGTCGCCGTCGCTGGAGCTCTGGAGGTCAGAGCTAGAGGCTGTCGTCTCCATCAGGCCGTCCTCTTCAATAAGGTTCGCTCTTTGCAGTTCTGGTAGCCTCGGCTTGTTGGTGGTTGCTTCTTCTTCTTCTCGTCGTGGTGGCGAGAGTGGAGATGCTTTCCTTCCTCTAGCTGGTGGTCTATCACCTCTGCGCCAGGGGAGCTCGGATGCTGCTCCCTGGAGGTCATTCATGGCAGCCCCGTGCTGGCTGTCATCCCAGATGGTCGATTGGCGACCCCTCCAAACCTTCTTCGCCGGCTGCGGTCATCTCCGACCGGTGTTTGATGGTGATTTCCAACCTCCTGGCTGTCGTGCCTTTGTGGAGGCCTTCTGGCTCTGGTGCAGCTGGCTCCCGGTGCCCTACCCCAAGTGGTTCGTCCCCGGCGGTGGTGCGCTTGGCTGTGCTATCCTTCGTCGATGCGGTGGTGTTGGAGCCGGACCTGATTGCGTTCTCTTCTGGAGGCCTAGGGTCCTCAGTGCTAATTGTAAGGACCTGATTGTATTTTTGCACTTTTTTTGGTCCTCCTGGTATGTTACCACTGCTATCAATATAAGCATCTAGGTCCCTCTGGGACCATCCCCTGTTCAAAAAAAAAAAATATATTGGCACAAGGACATGCTAGCTGCAGCGCGACGCATTCATGCATGACATGAGAGCCGCATTAATGGCATGTCGAAAGCTTTTGTCAATGGGTCCAACACGACATGTCGACATGTGTATCCTCTTAGCTCCTAGTAGTACTAGGATTCTTTGGCCAGGTAACCTTAGGGCCTTATTTTTTTGTATCACATGATTATGAAACTTATAAAAACATAGGAACTGTAAAAGCAAGCACATACAGAGGATTGTGAAACAAAGAAAAACTACGGAGATGGTTATTTCGATGGAAACATAGAAAAAAATGTCCGCGCATGAGTGTAAAAAAGAGGTTAGAGTGAATATTAAAACTTCTATGGGATTGGGGGTATAGAAATGCAATTCATAAGAATTTCAGAGGTATCATTCCTTTAATTCTCAAAAAAAAAAAAATCAATCCAAAGAGGCTCTAAGTATATCTGGTACAAGAATTACAATCCATTTTAACCACACGATCGAGTTTGGCTGTAAGTCACAAAAAAAAAGTAACCTACATGTTCTTGGCTTTCACTGAACATTGTTATATCATGACGGTATAATCCAAAAGGCAGAATAAAAATCACCTATTGAGCTGCTTCTGTGACTTAGAGCATCTCCAGCCGTCCCCCCAGCGCCTCCCCAGGAGCCGAAATAGCGCCGTTTCTGCCAAATAGCGCCGAAATCTTCCCAGTCAGCCAACCAGGAGCCCAAATAGCGCCGTTTCGGCCAAAATTAGCGCCGGCGCTCCCAGGCCAGACCCAGCCCATTAGGTACCACCTGGGGGGGTGAAAGCGCGCGTGGGCCAGCACTATCGGCGAGATAGCGCATTTCCCCACCCCCGCCTCGCCGTTTCCTCTATCCCGTCGCGTCGCCGCCGACACCACCCCTCCCACCTCCGCCGCATACAAGCAGCTAGGAAGCCCACCTTCTCGGACAATCCACGCCGTCGGCCGCCCCTCGTCCCTTCGCCGTGATCTAGCCGCAAGGAAGGCTTTCAGGAAGGCTCGCGCCCACCTCGCCTGCTAGGTGTTCGGCGTTTTGTCCGCCCAGCCATGGACTCCGACGACGAGGAGCTGCTCGCCGAACTGCTTGATGAGGAAGCCGAGGCCGCCGTTGACGATGAAAAACACTTGCTCATCCTCACATGTCTTGCCGGCCTGCTCGCAAACGAGGCGAGGCCGCGGCGTGGTGGCTCCAAGCCCGGTCGCCGGAAGAGCAAGCCGAGGCAGCGCTACGAAGGCTATTGTATCCTCTACTCCGACTACTTCGCCGACAACCCCACGCAGGACGAGACGGTGTTCGGCGCCGTTTCAGGATGAAACGGAAGCTATTCCTCGTCATCATGCATGCCATCTGAGAGTTCGACACCTACTTGAAGTTGAAGACGGATTGCACCGGCACGGTAGGCTTTACCTCAATTCAGAAGTGCACGGTGGCGATGAGATTGCTTGCATATGGTGCTCCCACTGATTCGCAAGATGATTATCTGCGCATGTCCGAGTGCACTGCCATTGATTGCTTGAACAAGTTCTGCAGAGCAATGGTGGCAGTGTTTGGGCCAACATACTTCGAACACCCAATGCGGAAGACACTGCCCGGATCCTGGCCACCAATGAAGCAAGAGGCTTCCCTGAGATGCTTGGAAGCATCGACTGCATGCATTGGGCATGGAAGAACTGTCCATTTGAATGGCAGGGGATGTACAAAGGACACAAAGGAGCTTGCAGTGTGATTCTTGAGGCTGTGGCTACACATGATCTATGGATTTGACATGCCTTATTTGGTATGCCAGGAACACACAATGACATCAATGTCCTGCAATGCTCGAATGTGTTTGCCAAGCTTGTTGAGGGTCATGCTCCCCCGGTGAACTATGAGATCAATGGGCATCAGTACACCAAGGGCTACTATCTTGCAGATGGCATCTACCCAAAGTGGTCAACATTTGTGAAGAGCATCTCCAACCCTGTGCCAGCAAGCGCGAAATCTTGGTTTTCCATATGCCAGGAGGTTTGCAGGAAGGATGTTGAGCGGACATTTGGTGCGCTACAGTCTCGATTCGCTATTGTCCGGTACCCAGCTCTGACTTGGTCCAAGGCCAATATGTCTGAGGTGATGAACTGTTGTGTGATCTTGCACAACATGATCATTGAGAGTGAGCGGAATGATCTGGTGGCTGACACTGAGGCGTACTACAGACAGGGTCCTCTTGCAGATGTAGATCACCAGGTGCCGGCAACATGGGCAAACTTTCTCGCTATGCGTCAAGAGATTCGAGACTTGGTGGTGCATACACAGCTGCAGAATGATCTGGTGGAGCACATGTGGATGCGCAAAGGCAATGGCAATGTCGATGCCTAGTTTTATTTGTTTTATTTAATTGCATTGTTGAACTATTTGTGTGTGGATTTGTATGTGGAACTATTTGTGTGTGGATTTGTATGTTGAACTATCTGTGTGTTGATTTGTATGCCAAAATGTTTGGGCGAAAATCGCCGGCTGGGGGCCAGCCTGGGTTTGGCGACCGGCAAAACGCCGCCCCCAGGGCGTCAAATAGTGCAGTTGCCCCTAGGCGGGTCAAAATAGCGCCGTTTTTCGGGCTGGGGGCACAAGCCACTGGAGATGCCCTTATCTATACTACTATTAAAAGAGCAAATATGTTAGGATACTTTAAATCTTGTCCGTTTAATTTTTAATCAACCATCCAGATTGTCCCGATGTCGAGTAGCAAACACTTTAAATCTTGTCCGTTCAATTTTCGATCAACGATCCAGATACGTTCAATACGATTCGTACATGATTCATATAGCTACATGAGAATAGGAAAATAATAAACGTTCCAATCGTTAAAAAAGGAAACGCGATCTCAAATATCACCGTGAAAGGAAGAAAAAAGAGTCCCGATGGAAAATACCAATTCTGATCGAAATTCCGATTGGCCACGATCGGCCCAAAGCAAAATCGTCAGCTACCTCGCGGGCGTGGGCGCGTCGGAGCTCCTCGGCCACGGCCGTCGGCCGGGAGCCTTTGCTTCTATGAAACTGTTGCTGCATAAGGTTGGCGAGTGCTCAGTCCGCCGCATCGCGGACCTCGCGCACACGGGAACTGGTTTGCCGGCGCCCCTGTCCTTCACGAGTACGCTCGCCGATCGTCTCTAGCGGATCGTATCAGCAAGTCGACTTGGCAAAAGTATAGCTGACTGCCGAGTCCAGCGCCAACAGCATTTGTCTCCGGCCTGTCGGCATTGCCTGTCCGCCTCCACGGCCAAGTTCTCTGGCAACAAGCTCGCGCAGTAATATGGTGCAGCATAACCGGTTTATTCTCATCCATGCGGTGATGCTGCAGGTGTCAGGTCGAAACTAGAGGTATGCAAATGATTCTGCTTACCGTCTGCCGTTATCTCCATGTCGCCGCAACCATGCCAAGTTTTGACGCGTAGGTACTGACGTTTCCTCTTTAAAAGAAACTGGATACTACTTGTGTAGTGCTTGAAACATGATTGATTGATCGGCTGGAAGAACACAGTGAAGGAATGGAATTTTTCTCCGTGCTGTGAAGTTGGATTAGTCGATTTGGAAAAAAATAGTCGTCCGTGTACTTGTAGTATGAATCATCTACGTATCTAAATCAGTAAATCAGGTTAGAATTTTCTGTTTGTTACACTGTATGTGTGGCGTAGAAGGCAACAGAGGAATGTTGCAATGATCATTTGACCTGAACAATTACTAAATAATTGTTTGAATTATCTGAATTTTATATTGTATAATAGTTATATATTCATCTGAATTTTACATGATCATTTGACCTGAACTTGACATGGTCATATAGTAAGTTACAGTTTAGCATGACATGAATAGAATATTATTAAATAATATGTGTTATAAAACATTATTAAAATATAGTAGAGAGAATATGAATGTCCTAGATAACTTCCTTACATGTAAGTGTAGCCTCGGCGAGCGCCACATGAATCGCACGAGGGTGAGGACATATTCCGCGACAACAATGACAAAAGGATGGCGACGAACTTCGTGTCCGCTGCCTTTTCCGTGGGCATTTCCTCATCCCCTCTACATACAGACAATGATGGCCGAGATGGTGCCACTAAATTGCCCCTTTCATCGTGTGAGACGTGTACATGCCAATTAGTAACTCAAACGCTAAAAATCCAAACTAAGCCTGACCAAAGGTCAACCGAAAAATCGCAAAGCATACGCACAGCCAAAAGACGGAAGAACACTGCCTGTCAGTCATCACTAGCCTGGAAATCGTTTCAAAAAATCACTAGCCTGGAAACAGTGATGTTGGGAAGTGGCATCCAGTGCATCATTAGCCGAGACAAAGAGCACGGTGACGAAAGGAAGAATCCATCCACGTCACAACGGACGCGCTCCTAGGCCCCGCGACATGAGTATCGAACGGAAAATGCAGATGGCATGCATCGGCCCACAGCGGCGGCACACCCCCTCCCGCCGACACAAAAGCTCGCTATGGAGTCGCCGGACCACGGCTCCACTCCACAGGCAAATGCTCGTACAATCTCACACGCCGATCGATCCTGTTCTTTGCTGGCGCTAATTCAAATGGGGAACGTAGTACGAAGCATAATAATACCTGCAGCTAGCGCATTGATTGAGCCGGCCTTAGGGCTTTGGGGCAGGTGCATGAGTTTGTTTTGGCTGCAGGTTTAGGAGTATTTAATTTTTTTGAAGCGGACATTCGCCCGTCGAGACGTTCCATCCACCTGCGCTTCTTCAACTTGCTATCAAGCGGGATTTGAATGATCACGCGTCGATCCATATTAGAGAATATTGTACAACATAAAATAGAGATTACCAAAACCTAGAAATTAGGAAAAACAAATCAAGAATCTACAAGAATATAGTACCAAGCGATGTTGCATGATCACGAGGTGTGCTTCCAACAAGAGTATAGTAGCAGATAAAAGAAAATATTTTGTGGTACTATGCGTGCTACAACTCCGAACATTCCTAAATGGGAAAAGTGTGTCTACTAACAACTGGTCAACACCAAGCTCGCATTGTGTTTCTCCAAAGTGTTCTCAACACATAGATGGTACTTGTAAGAATTTCCAGCAGGAATATATATTTAGACATAGTAGGACACATTCATCGTTCAAATACTCAACGACACAAGCATACGAAGAACTTGATTACTTATGTATATGTGCCATGTTAAGTAAAAACATTGTGCCATCGCTCATCAATTTTTCTCACACTTTAGATTATTTTAGCTGTTAGCACAAGATATACAACTTGAGAACCAACAGTTTTATCTAATTAACTATTGATTTATTCGTAAAAAACAAAAATAAATCTAGTTATGCACAGGCTAAATAAACAATAAAATGGAAAATGGTCTTGCCCCATAAGAAAAAAAAATCAAACATTAATGTTTAAATTTAGAGCTTTGTGGACAACATTGATGGTTGTAGTAATTTATCAGAAGCTAAAAAAACAGTTTGGCGAGACATGATATTAAGACATACTCCCTCCGTTCGGATTTAATCTACATTCTAGATTCAAAATTTGTTCGGAATTAGTCTACATCCTGAGTGGGTCCCACGTCGGTTTGCTTTTTCCCATGCATGAATTGCATTAATTAAGATGGATTTAGCCAATGAGATGCTTTGTTTCTTGTGAGACCATAATTATAATGCATGATAAGGTGTGCAAAAGTAGTACTAATAAATGCAGCCTAATTTGTCTGATTTTTTCTAGAATGTAGACTAAAAGCGAACGGAGGGAGTATTCCCTCCGTTCTCATTTACAGTCTACATATTGGAAAGATTCAGACAAATTAGACTAGCATTTATTAGTACTATTTTCGCACACTCTACCTTGCATCACAATTATGGTCTCGCAAGAAACAAAACACCCACTGGTTAAAGCAAGATTAATTAATTTAATCCATGCATGGGAAAAAGCAAACCAGTGCATGCATGGTGAGTGGACGCTCCCCCTTAATTAGGAGGTGGGACCCATGATGTAGACTAATTCTGAACAAATTTTGTACACAGAATATAGACTAAATCCGAATGGAATACATAAAAGCAGCTAGCAATAATAAACGTACATAAGTATCTCCCATGACCTATCTCACCATGTCCTGGGATAATGTAAGATATAAATCATTTAAGTGTGGAGCCATTTAAACCTTTTTTATTTCTCGTTTCGATGCTCAAACTTGGCTTTGAACTCAGACTATCTTTTGGCCCTTTTTCAAGCGCTTCGTCCAGTCTGTTTTCTCGTGGTTAACAAACCCATGATTTTACATCAACATCTCATGATTTTACTGGTAATAATTTCAGCAAGATTATTTTTCACCAAATTGTGCAAACATTTCATGTAGGTCATTATTAGTAGACATTGTGAATTTGTTCACGGTACTACTCGTATTCACTAAAAATGAAGAACAGAAAAATGTCTTTGCCATTATTTATTGACATTGTGTGGATGACAATTTTAGCGGATTTTCATCCATGAACTGAACAAGCCATATCCTATTGCAATCTCTTGTTTTAAATATATGGATCATGATTATTTTTAATATAAGAGTATTGTCGAAAAGTAAAATGCGAGGAAAATTACCAAAATTATAGCAATGGAAAAACAAGGAATATTTAAACTTAGTTGCCAAAAATGTGTACTTCTAAATATTAAAAATACCTCCTGGACTTTTACGATATTCCTTGCATTTTTTATAATAATTATCGTATACGTGCTAGCCCGTTCTAGAAAAAAATACAAATAATGGAATCAGAAAATACTGCAATTTTTCTTGGGAAATCCAATAATATTTTTGTAGAAAACATATGGATGAATATGAGAATATTCTAGAGAAGTAAAATGACAGAAAACTTAGAAAAATCTTAGAAAACGAAAACAACCAAGAATATTCTTTAAAAATATAAATAAATATTTTTACAAAATTATAGAGTTATATGGGTTTTAAAATAATTTATTTTTTATAGAGTCCTTTCTAAATCAATAGATGATTATATAATATTTGTACACACATATATCCCCGAACCAAACCATTCATGAAAAAAGATAAATTTCTGATTCTCAAGGCTTTCTTTTTCTATATACTCGTTTCAAATTAGATGACTTTCATTTTTCCACATGTGAATGTATTTTTACATGTTACAAGTACAGATATATTCATATTTGAACAAATGGAAATCATCTAATTTAGAACGGGGTGAGTAAGATCTCGCCAAATTAGCCAAATGTACTGCTTGTTAGCTCGAAGGACTTTGCTAGACCCACGATGCATAGCGAACCCCTGCGTGTTCACCAAATGCATGTTCAAGTCAAAACTTGCACACAAATGTTTTTTGCACAGCCAACTGGCGATCGATCGGCTACGTGCTGGATCGATCCGGCTATGCATAATGCACGCATGAGAAGTCGCCGGTCCACAGCAACGCACTGATCGGCCAAACTTTTTGGTAAAAAGGTTGCGACGGGGGAGCCCAGTTCCAAAGCTACTCGATTGACTCGTAGCATGGAAGTTAGGTACACTCCAAGTCGGCAGACCGTGGGACTTGCAGACTCAATTCATTTGGGTGGCGACGACCCCGGAAGTTGCGTTTCGACCGTGCAATCAGGTCCATCAGCAAAATGCATTGCATTTGCCTTTTATTTTGGTAAAATGCATTGCATTTGTCTGGATCGATCAAGACAAAATCACTTGGAAGCTGATCAAGAATGGGAGATATTCGTCATTGGCCTACAACATGCAATTCTTCTTGGGGCACACAAACTCTGCCCTCTTTGGTTTGGAAACCGTGGGCACACATCTTCTTTAAATGTCGGTTTACTAAGACGATTTGGTCCTCTTTTGAAGGATTGACTTGGGCTACATGATCTTGATCCATCGGCGTGGGATACTCTACAAAATGTGAAGAAGTTGTGGGCTAACGTCATGCACAAAAGAGGAGCTAATCGGAAGGCTCTAGCTTCGCTTGTTATGCTTATCTAGTGGGAAATTTGGTTGGAGAGGAACACCCAGGTTTTTCAAAATAAGTCGATCACCACTCATATGCTTCTTCAAAAGATCAAAAATGAGATGATTTTGTGGTCTACCGTCGGTGCCAAAGCGTTGTGTAAAGAATGAGGATCACCCCTCAGTGGCGAAGAGGGGAAAGAGGAGAAAGTGATTCTAGTTTAGATGATGTTTGACGTGATGATGTACTTGTGTTTATCGTTGATGATGTACTCGTGAACTTGATGCTAGTCTGGAACATTCTGATAATTTATGAACTATGGTACTGTGAAATGTTGATACTCGTTTGTCAAAATTTAGAATATGTTGCTGCCAAATTTTAAACTGTAAGGTTGCTATAAATTATACAGCAAACTTGAGCTACAGACCATGGCGGAGGAGCCATGGTCTGTAGCACGACTCCTTTGGCGGAGGAGCCATGGTGTGCAATACGGCTCCATGACGCACGGAGGGAGCCATGGTCTGCAGCACGACTCCTTTGGCGGAGGAGTCATGGTGTGCAATATGGCTCCATGGCGCACGGAGCCATGGTCTTGATCCTCCGAAAATTAAACTTAAGGAAAGAAAAGGTGGGTGTGGAGGGGAATCGAACCCGCGACCTGCTAAAAGCATTGGCGTGCGCGTGACCAGCGGAGCTAGTGCATTGATCTGTTATATACAGCGTCTAGGGTCTAATAAAACAGAAACATGTCGCCGTTAACTCCTGCCGTTAAACGGGGACGTTAGCGGGCCTCTGGATGCGCCGTCGCATGTGGCGTTGCTGGGCCGAAACGCCTCAGCAGGTGACGTTGCTGGACTGTAGAAACGCCATTTTAAGTGACGTTTTGGGCCGAGGGCCATATCTGAGCGAAAGTTTTGAGAAGGGCCATAGTTAGCTTAATGCCCAATTAAGGGCCATTTAGTAAAAAAGATACATGCCCCGACCGACGGACCCAAGACGCGACCACGGCCAGCCCCGAGGACGCGTCCGGTCGAGCTTTCCCGCGGCCACATAGCATCGACGCCGCCGTACCACCGCCCCGACACGTGCTCCGCGGTAAGCCGGCCGCCACGGCACGCTTCGTCCATCCTTCTGACACCGTGGCTCTACAGAGGTCAACCCTACTCGCCAGTCAGAACGTAGTACGAGCGACGGTGGCGACTGGCCGTGCTCCTCGCGTGCTTGGGTTGGCTGGCACGCACTCGCACTCCCCTTCCACCTCCACTTGACCGCCTCCGCCTCCCCCTCGCGTGCGCCACTCCCCTCTTCCTCCTCGTCGCCAACCACGAAGCTCCGGCGCTGCGCCATTCCACACACTCCAACCTCCCATTCTCCTCCGCAGCACTGCCGTTCCAATGGCGTCCTCCCCATCTCGCAAACACCTTGCTCTGCTTCTCCCGCTCCTCCTCTGCATTTCCGCCGCGGCCACCACCTCGCAGCCGCTCTTGTCCTCCCAGGCCAAGGCGCTCAACCGGGTTCGCCTCCTACTCAACAACCCACCCGCCCTGGCCGCCCTCGCCAGGGCCCCCGACCCCTGCGCGATCCCGCCCACGCCGTCCCTCAGCATCGCCTGCTCGGGCGGCCAGGTCACAACCCTCTCCGTGCGCGGCGACCGCGACCCGGACCCGTCCTGGCACGGCGCGCTTCCCTCCAGCTTCTCCGCCGACGCGCTCTTCACCACGCTCACCCAGCTCCCGGCCCTGACCCGCCTCTCGCTCGTCGCGCTCGGCGTCTGGGGCCCGCTCCCGGGCGCCAAGCTCCTCCGCCTCCAGTCCCTCCAGCAGCTCAACCTCAGCGCCAACTACCTCTACGGCCCCGTCCCCGCCCAGCTCGCGCGCATGTACTCTCTCCAGAGCATCGTGCTCTCCCGCAACTGGCTCAACAGCACCGTGCCGTCGTTCTCCGCGCTGGCCTTCCTGTCGGAGCTCGACCTCGCGAAGAACGGGTTCGACGGCGCGTTCCCGGAGGTGGGGAAGGCAATGTCAAAACTAGTCCTGGCCGACAACAACTTCACCGGGAAGATCCCGGCCGCGCTGAGCTCGCTGGGCCAGCTCCGGTACCTCGACGCATCCCGGAACCGGCTGCAGGGGTGGATTCCTTCCTCCGTCTTCGCGCTCCCCGCACTGCGGCACCTCGACCTGTCGCACAACCAGCTCTCCGGCCAGCTGCCCGCGACCACGGCGTGCGCGGACAAGCTCGAGTTCGTCGACGTCTCCGCCCCTGCTCGTGGGGTCGCGCCCGGCGTGCATGAGGTCCAGTTCGTCGGCGCGCACGGTGCTTGTCGCGGGGAATTGCTTCGCCGACGCGAAGCAGCAGCGGCCGAACGCATACTGCAGCCCGGCGGCGATTGCCGCGTTGCTGCCGCCGGCGCAGGGGGATGGCGGTGAGCATGGTGCGGGTAAGGGCCGTGGTGTGGGGATGGTTCTTGGCATTGTGGGCGCCGTTGTGGGAGGAGCATTGCTCGTTGCGCTGCTGATGGTGGTGGTGCTGAGGAGGGCGAGGAGGCGCCACCCCGAGGTGATGACCTTGCCCAAGTCGCCGTTGGTGACGCCGGCCAGGAAGGGGGACGGCGGGAAAGCTCCGGCTCAGGTGATCCAGAAGAATACTACCGCTGCCGATAAGAGTAAGAGAATAAATTCATCATGAATTTACTTTGATTGCTTCAGTTCATATGTTATTGTGTGCTTCAGTTAATCTGTACCATGTTCTTACTCTTCAGTTCATTTAAGAAGGGAACACAAGATTATGGGCACTTTAGAATTGAACGAGTAATCTATATGAGATTCGTGGTTCAAAGGGCATTAGAGAATTGAAGTAGTCGTGTTGAAGACCGGTTGCTTTAATTTCATTTTGCGTATTTTATTGTTTGAATCAAGTCTACTCACTCAAGTCAAAATATTGTGGATCTTACTTAGACTATGAGTTTGAACATGGGCATTTTGGACCTTTATTTCTTACTTCACAGAAGACTTTAAGAAAGTAAAGCTGCAAAGGCAATCAACCAAAAAGGGGAAAAGAAAATATGGGCAATGACTTGGTGATCAGTTAATAATTTGCAGGATAATATGCTTAACATTATCTGCATTTTCAAAGGACATGCATCACAAGCTGCAAGGGTAAATACACTGGAAGTACCAGCGTATCGAGCATATACGATAGAGGAGCTCCAAGAAGTGACAGACAACTTTGCTTCCTCTAACTTCATCAAGAGTAATCCCCTTGCACAGGTATGCAATGCATAAGTGTAGCCCTTTTAGCCTTAATGGTGAAATTGGAGAACAATTAACATAATAATTTACATCATTCGTGCAATCGTCGTACACTTCATAATTTCAACATACCACTCATAGCCATGTACATCTCTCTCTCTCTCTTGAATGTGTATGTTAAACATGTTAGCTCAGCTAGGGTTCAGATGGGATCTTATCAAATGGTCCACTGAAGCATCTCCCCTCAAAGTATAGTACATAAGTGGGCTGCCAATTATTGTCCTGTCAGATAATTGTGTTGGTCACATTTTGTTTACCACTTTATACATTTGATAGACAGGCGTTGCATGTAAGAATATGGTCCGTGTATTATTGTGGACAACCTGGGAAATGTGGATTTTCATACCCCTAATACTTCACATATGGATAATTTTTTTCATTAAAATATTATATTATTCAAAGCAATTTGAGCCTTTATAATTAGGATTAAAAAATTCCTTTATATTTAGGAGACCTTGTGACATTCTAATTAAGCTTGAGCCGAAGATAACAGTTAATTTTTTATTTCCATTTATATTATACATAAGTTTATTCTGCACCGTCCATCTTTTTCAATCAACTGAACTTGCAACTTTAGGGATTATTATGGATGTTTTTGTTCATTCTCTTTTTGACTATGTACGAATTTTCTCCCTAGTAATTATCAACCAAGCTTTCAGCTAAGCTTTTATGTTGTGGCTAATTTTATCATTAATTTGTGCCCCATTGTCTCTGGCACTTACAGCATTATAACGGCCAGCTTCAAGATGGATCTAGAGTTTTGGTGAGATGTCTCAGATTAAAGCCAAAGTATTCTCCTCAGAGCCTGTCCCAGTACATGGAGATAATTTCTAAATTCCGCCACCGCCATTTGGTTGGCATCATTGGTCATTGTATTGTCAATGATCAGGAAAATCCCACTATCGCTAGCTCGGTATACCTTATCTCTGAATGTGTAACAAATGGATCTCTCAGAAGCCATCTTACCGGTAAGTACGGTTGGAGACATCATGCGTACTGTTACCATCTACAGATAAATATGTGCAAGTATCTGACTTTAACCTTTGACTGGCTTCAGAGTGGAGGAAGCGCGAAATGCTGAAATGGCCGCAGCGGGTTTCTGCTGCTATCGGTATCGCCAGAGGGATCCAGTTCTTGCACAACGTGACTGCCCCAGACATTGTACAGAATGATCTCAACATTGAAAATATTCTGCTGGACAAGACCCTCACTTCGAAAATTAGTGACTTCAATCTCCCGATGATATCAACCAGCAAGAATGGCAAGGTAATTTCTTCAAAATATTCGTGAAGAACCGCAGTCCATAACCGACAGATAAGTTGTAACACTGTTCTTATCTTGCAGATATCCTCAGAAAACCCTTTCGTTGTCCACGAAGAAAACGACCACGGCAGGTAAGCTGTCCTTGCAGAAAGAAAATGACATACCACACTGAATAAACTGGAACATGGGTAGCTACTCTACTAGTTATCTGAACAGAAACATACATGAACCCAATGATTAGGTCTCAAAGCTACGAACTTAACCATTAAGAATGGGAGGGGATCTGATTAAGCCGCTCAACCTGTAAACTAAAATGATTACGACTCCTCTTTGCTTGATATTGTTTAAATAAGTTTGCTCAGCACATAACATACATAACATAATAAACTGGGGTAGCTACTGTACTAGCTATCTGAACAGATAACATACATGAACCTAATGATTAGGTGTTGGAACTCAAAGATACGAACTTAGCCATCAAGAATGGAGGGGGCTCTGATTAAGCCTCTCAACCCGTAAACTAAACTGACTACGACTCCTCTGCTTGCAGTGTTCAACAAGGGGACAAGGACGACATATACCAGTTCGGACTAATTCTTCTGGAAGTGATCACAGGCAAATCAACCGAATCCCAACGAGGACTGGAATCCTTAAAAGCCCAGGTAAATCTGAAAGCTTCATAATATTCACATCACGTTGAAACGTCACCTGAAAAACATTTGAGCTTAATATGTACTTTCTCAACGAAACTAGTATTACATTATGTTTCTAAATTTGCATCCCGCGTTTAACCTGCAGCTAAGCGAGGTCCTGACTGAAGACCCAGAGTTGCTGAAAGACATGGCTGACCCGACGATCCGAGGCACATTTGCGGTGGACTCTCTAAGTAAAGTGACGGAGATAGCCCTGAATTGCACGGCTAGTGACCCGAGCGACCGGCCTTCGGTTGACGACGTCCTCTGGAACCTGCAGTACTCCATGCAGGTCCAGGACGGGTGGGCGAGCAGCGAGAGCTTAAGCTTGAGCGTCCAATGACAGTCTTGAGCAGAAGGGTGCAATGCTTTTTGTATTGGTGCATCTTCCCTCTGTTCTATCGCTGGCCTTTGCTGTGGAAGAGATAAGCAAAATGTTACATGTTCCCCGTATATAGAAGCGCTCTATTCGTTGTCATCCAACTTCAGAACTATTAAGCCGAGCTTAGGCTGATATTGGAATATAGCCAGCAGCTCTG